>OU744336.1:6250000-7500000 GCA_916610165.2 Gymnosoma rotundatum
CCAGGTAAACAGCGCGATTATCCATCCATTTGACTACGGATATACTATCGGATGTAAAACAGCTTATGTCCCCACGCTTCATATTTTTATCGGCCGGAAACTGCTTTGGCATATGCTTTCTATTACTATGAACTATACCACATGCCATTATCTCATTTTTCTGTAAAATATACAGCAGGTTAATGCTAGTAAAAAAGTTATCGCAGTAAACTTCAACTCCTTTCTTTGCTAGTGGTTTACATAACTGCAAAACCACAGATTCACCAAGACCGTGCTCCACAGACGTCTTTTTTCCGGTGTATATGTCAACGTTATATAGGTATCTGGTGTTCGATTCACACAGACACCAAAGCTTGAAGCCCCATGACACGGGCTTGTTCTTCATATACTGCTTCAAGGCGTTATGTCCCTTGAACTTCACCATATGTTCGTCAATTGAAACCTTTTTCGAATACGTGTATGCGTCTGGCATAGCCTTATTTATGTGGTTTATAATATTCCGGATTTTGTATCCACGGTCATTGACATCAGCCTGATCATTGTCACAAAAGTGCAGATTAGAAGTGATTTCCTCAAAACGAGGCCGCGTCATGATGTCTGCAATTTGAGCTTGATGTAATGTCGGATCTGTTGACCAATACATTCGAATGCTCGGTAGTTTAACTAGGCTCAAACGTACAATCAGACCCATATAAGCTTTGAACTCTTCCCCTGTCAATGTGAAAATCCCATCTTTTTGCATGGCATATAGTTTGGACTGCTCCACTATCATTATACACATTTCTGAGACCAAATGTATAATGTATTATAAAAAACTAGCATTTTTGCTTGTAAAAACTTACCTTCAAAGTTAGAAACAGCATTGAACACATCATACGCTGGCAGCATTTCCTCATGTGTATTTACAATTGGTTTAAGTATTTGCGAATGTTGATATGTGGAATTCTCCTGGCATCCAATGAAAGTAGGGGCTTTATAGGAAAGCGTCTCTCTGAACCTGAAAGTCTTCTCGGGTGGTAAAAAAAGTGCTGGATTTTCTGGTATTACTACAGCATTTGAAGCAGATGCTACTTGCTCATCCTCTAAAGCAACTTGTATCGGTTTACGACCAAAGCTGGATTTTTTAATTATAGGAGATTCTATGGGCTTAGTGCTTTCTATAACTACTTCTATGGGTTCATCCTCTTTAAAATTTTATACTTTTAATCACTTCAAATTAGAATACACTATAAAAATTAGCACTCAAAATACTAGTATAATATACTGTCAAATAGGAATGCACGAAACACGTCTGCTCTAATTGGATTCAAATAAATAATGAATGAAAACAAGTAAACAAGCAGCGCAGAAAAAACTTGCAACTTAAAACAATAACAAACAAAATACGTTTTGTTCAATTTGATTTCATTATTAACAGTCAAAACCAAACATGCTTCAAAACGAAGTAGCACAATATACACATACAAACATGCAATGGTAGAAATAAAATAAAATTTTGATTGTACTTAGTTGCGTTTCAACCCAGAGGCAAATATACTTGCCAAATATGTTTGTGGTAATTTCAGGCAGGTTGAAACTTACACACACTTCCAAAATATATTTTCTGAAAGGTTAAAGTTGCCCCAAAAATATACCCGAGTTTAAGCCTGATGCGCCCTATGCACTTCCCACAGCACTCCCCTAAAATAAGGCGATTTTTTGACCAACTATGAAGCCACCTAGCGAGCAAATTGGGCAAGATAGGAACATAACACCTTTTACATTTTTGTTGACCCAACCCTCCGCTACATCACACTTTGGAATATATTTATGATATCTTTTATGTGAACAATTATATGAAGCAAAAACCCCTGGGCAAGCATGTTTGCCTCCAGTCGTCAAAGGGTTAAGAGGAATAGGAACAAACTAAAACTAAGAATAACTTAAGACTATAATTTATTATCTTTATTAACAATAATGTTTGTCAGCACCAAGCTTATTCTATGAAATAGAATAAAAATTAAATATTACAAAAAACATAAGACTAAAAGCAGTACGTCCTTACTCCTTAATTCTAAATGAAACAAAAATTACATACTAAATAATACAAAAACTAAAAAATCACAAAATAGAAAGAAGAAGAGATCTTTAAGGAAATACTAAAATTTTAAAAATGTTTAACCCATTAAAAGCCGATGCCATTTTTATGTTAAATTATGTATATGCAGCACCAAACATTTTTTATTTTCAATTCTCTGTCGCCCCAATATTTGCTATTTTGATTGGAATTACTTCACTAAACTAGATTTACATAGATGGTGAAGGGTACATAAGATTCAGCACAGCCGACTATAACACTTTTACTTGTTTATATTAATCTGGATTAATAAACCTATTTTTAAATAAATTTAATTTCATTTAAATTTAAATTTTTTTAAATAAATATTCTATTCGTGGCTAAACTGACGGTAGATAGATGAAAATAATACTGTTGACGGATGTAGGATGGTGGCTAATTATTCTTATTTTCTTTGGAAAACGTCCGCATTAAATAAATTAAAAATAAACTTAAGCCGAAATTAATTTAATTCATATGTTATATTAAACAATTCAACTAATAATTTCATCAAACTGTATATTTTTCAAAAGTACTTTTTTCACTATAAAAGTACTTAAAATATATTAAAGTACCGAGAAAATAAAAAAATATATTTCTTTTTATATCCTCAACTGTATAACTGACTGTGTGAAATTAAGCCTTATTTTTCAAAAAAAAATTTTTTTTAAATAAAAGCCCACTGTGCAATCCATTTTAGATTTTATAGATGAATTCTTTTTCCCACAATCTCTGTATTCAATTACAAATTCTTAAGCAAAAAGAAAAATGGCAAAAAGAATCTCATGCGAATAATTTTACCACAGCGGGCTCACAAAACAAACATTGAAACACTGGATGAGTAGAGTTAAAAGTAAAACTACAAATGGAAAAAGAAAATGAAGTTTATCATTTATCAACATTAGTAGTATGAATATGGCGCTTCTAGATAGAAATGTGCAAAGGAAAAATGTGCATACCTTAACCCTTTAACGGTCGATCGGGTTAAATTCGACCCCATGATATTTTGTGTTATGAGGCGGCAGCGTGTTCGGTTTTGCTTAAAGTGAAGTCGTGGTGGATGTTATTTTTGTTGAAGTGAAGTCGTAACATTCGACCCCATGATATTTAGCGTGTTCGGTTTTGCTTAAAGTGAAGTCGTGGTGGATGTTATTTTTGTTGAAGTGAAGTCGTAACATTCGACCCCATGATATTTAGCGTGTTCGGTTTTGCTTAAAGTGAAGTCGTGGTGGATGTTATTTTTGTTGAAGTGAAGTCGTAACATTCGACCCCATGATATTTAGCGTGTTCGGTTTTGCTTAAAGTGAAGTCGTGGTGGATGTTATTTTTGTTGAAGTGAAGTCGTAACATTCGACCCCATGATATTTAGCGTGTTCGGTTTTGCTTAAAGTGAAGTCGTGGTGGATGTTATTTTTGTTGAAGTGAAATCGTAACATTGAATGTTCGTCGTTTAGAGGGTTAATACAATATAAATTAAACTACATTAGGGCGGTTTACGAATGTCTGTGTTTTTTTGCTAGTATTTAATAAATAAAATTCATTTACTTCGGTATATATTAATATCCCTAATACTACACGTATTTGTTATCAGTATAAAATGTTAACCACATTATTTAATTAAGTGGTTAACATTTATAATAAAATGAAATCAAATTAATAAAATATATTCATTGTTGTGCTAAACTCTAAGGTGTGATTATACTTTTAGTTATTTATTCAAAAAAAAAAATAATAAAATAAATCAAATTAAAATGGGTGGCAAATTTATTTGTGATATTTGTGGAAAAGTGTACAGCCGCAACTTTTCATTAAAGAGACATATCAGGATGCATCATCATCAAGGTTCATTAAGGTGTACGACTTGCAACATTAATTTTTCAAGTAAGCAAGATTATCTTAAACATACCCACTTAATAGAGCATCAAAATAATCAAAAGAGAGAAATTATACACTGTAAGGATTGTAAAGAAGATGTAGTAAGGAAACAGTGGATATATCATCAACGCACAAACAAACATAAAGATAATTGTTTAAAAATTGTTGATGAAATCAATAATATAAAGTGTTTAGATGCTTGTTTCAAAAACCGTATTACTACATTTCGGTTTAAAAACAACAATATGGATAATCTAAATCCTAAATTGTTTTTCAATAACATAAAGGATAATGTAGCATGTGTTTTGAAAGATCATCTACAAAAACATACAAGCTTAAAATTCAATTTCGAATTACTGTGTGAATATATAAAGATGAAAGACGATGAAGAACCCATAATTACTGTAATACTACATCAAACAAAAATGCATATTTTGTCTTTAACTAACCATATGAATGATATTGAAAGATTTTATGCAAATAAATTGGAAATAATTATGCAAAAAATGGATGAGTTCCAAGAACGTGATAGTGGTTTTGCGTTAACAAAAATTAATTACCTTGATGTTAATATTAATAAATATGCATGTATAAAAGGTTCGCAGTATATTTCTTTACCAACATACATATCAAAGAAAAAAGCTTGTGTTAATGTACAAAACAATGACGTATACTGTTTTAAGTGGGCTATAATATCAGCGCTATATCCAATAGAAAATAATAGCGTAATTTGTTCTTCGTATAACATAACCAACATTCAAGATGATATTATAGTCCTGGAAAATAATATAATATTAAATTTTAAAAATTTAAATTTCCCACTATCTGTCAACAAAATACAGCAGTTTGAAGACAACAACCCGGGAATGAGCATAAATGTCTTTGGTCTGGAAAGATCTTTTGAAAAGAAGAAGAAAACGTCTATACTTGAAAAAGATACGTATTTAGAAGTTTATAATGTTGTGGGACCATATTATTTCTCTAAAGAAGAAAAAAGTAAACATATAAATTTATTATTGATGGAAGATGAAGAACGATTCCATTATGTCTGGATAAAAAATATATCAAGGTATGTTTAGTGTTATTTAAATTTATACTCAAAGTGAAATTAAACTAATTATGTTTCCTTTTATATTTCTTTAATTATAGATTATTAAGAAGTAAAGTTACAAAACATCAACATAAGGTGTATATTTGTAATACATGCCTCATACACTTTTACCAAGAATCATCTTTAAAGAAACATAAGGAGGTGGAATGCAACAAAATTGTAACTATAATGCCAACCGATAAAAATTCTATACTTAGATTTAAGAATCATAAAAACCAATTAAATGTTCCGTTTGTAGTTTATGCAGATTTCGAATGTATTCTGGAATCAGTTGATATTCAAAACTCAGCTAATATTAATTCAGTACAAAAGCATATTCCATTTGCATTTAGTTATTATATTAAATGTTCCTATAATTCTAGTTTAGATATACATAGAATTTATAGTGGTGAAAATGCATCAACACATTTTTTTAAAAGTTTAGTCGAGGACGCATTATATATTTATAGTAACTATTTGAGTGTAGTAATACCAATGAAACCTTTAACGTTTGAACAACAAAAAAGACAAGATGAAGATATGAATTGTCATATATGCGGTGAAATCATATCTATTGGAGATAAAGTAACTGACCATTGTCATTTAACAGGTGATTATAGAGGTCCTGCACATAATATATGTAACTTAGAGTATCAAATTGGAAATTTTATCCCTATATTTTTTCACAACCTTTCGGCATATGATTGTCATTTATTTATAAGAGAACTTTCATCAGTAGCAGGTGATATAAAAATCATTCCTTTAAATAAGGAATTATATGTATCCGTATCGAAGAGAATTAGGGTGAGTGAAAAAGATACTATTGAGCTACGTTTTCTCGATTCATATCGTTTTATGGCATCAAGTTTAGATCAACTTGCAGGTTTCTTGTCTGATGATGATTTGAAAACTGTAAAATCGGTTTGTTTAAATGATAATGAATTCGATTTAATGAAACGTAAAGGTGTCTTTCCCTATGATTATTTGGATTCAAAGAATCGTCTCATGGAAACACAATTACCACCTCGTTCTCTCTTCTTTAATAAACTAACTGATGAAGCGTGTAGTGAAGATAATTATAAACATGCTGAAAAGGTATGGAATACATTTAGATGTACGACTCTCTTGGACTATTTACTATTATACTTGAAAGTAGATGTTTTATTACTATGTGATGTTTTTGAAAATTTCCGTAAAGTTTGCATAAACATTTATAATTTAGATCCATGTCAATATTATACTGTTCCTGGATTATCTTGGGATGCAATGTTGAAAAAAACAAAAATAGAGTTAGAACTATTAACTGACATTAACATGTATAATTTTGTTACACGTGGTATTAGGGGAGGAATTGTTCAATGTTGTAAACGACATTCTGTAGCTAACAATAAATATGTAAGTGATTATGATTCTACTAAAGAATCGAATTATCTTATTTATTTAGATGTAAACAATTTATACGGTTATGCCATGTCACAGTACCTTCCTTATAAAAATTTTGAATGGGTTGAAAACATTGAAAATTTTAATTTTAATGCTGTGGAAGATGATTCACCATTAGGGTATATATTGGAAGTGGATTTAGAATATCCATCCACCATACACGATCATCACAATGATTTCCCATTTTGTGCAGAAAATAAAAAAATTGAACATATGAAACAGTCTAAATTAATAACGGATTTAAATAATAAAACAAAATATGTAATACACTATAGAAATCTTAAACAATGTATTAAACATGGTCTTATTCTAAAGAAAATTCATAGAATTCTTAAATTCAATCAGTCGGATTGGTTGAAAAGGTATATTGATTTAAATAATGATCATAGAACCAATGCCGAAAATGAATTTGAAAAAAATTTTTTTAAACTTTTAAATAATGCGGTATACGGTAAAACAATGGAAAATGTAGATAAGAGAAAAGATGTTAAAATAGTTTGTTCATGGGAGAGTAGAGGTAAGAGGTTGGGAGCTAGAGCTCTTATAGCTAAGCCAAATTTCCATAGTTTACTTAAGATTCAAGAAGAAATGATTGTAATTGAAATGAGTCGAGTGCGAACGGAATATAATAAACCAATTTATATTGGGTTTTCTGTTCTAGAATTATCTAAGTTGAAAATGTATAATTTTCATTATGAATACATGAAACCTAAATATCAGGAAAATATTTATCTAAATTATATGGATACTGATTCCTTTGTTTACGATATTAAGACATATGATCTATATAAGGATATTCTAGATGATATCATCTTACAGTTTGATACGTCTGCTTATCCGAAAGATAATGTTTTTAATATACCCTTGTTAAACAAAAAGGTTTTAGGAATGATGAAGGATGAATGTAATGGTAAAATAATTAAAGAGTTCATTGGTTTACGCGCTAAAATGTATTCAATTAAAATTGATGAAGAGGAAAAAGAAATTAAAAAAATTAAAGGAGTTAAAAAATGCGTAACCAATAGACTAACGATTAATGACTTTAGAAAATGTTTATTTGAAAAAAAAATGTACTATGATTCTATGTATGTATTTAGATCAAAGATTCATGAAATATATACTCAACACATTAGTAAATTAGCATTAAGTTATTTAGATGATAAGCGATTTATTAGAGATAATAGTATTAATACATATGCATGGGGACATTATGCAATAAATAGTCAACAACCATCATCATCATCATCATCATATCCCAATGAAAATGTATTAACATCATCTTCAAGTGATAATATTGTACAATAGTATTAAGTGATTTTAGATTATAAATGAATATATATAAACAATAAATAAATAAATAAAGAATATCAATAAAATATTTTAGTTTGTTTTTATTTTAAACTATAGTTATCTATTGAATAGGAATTTTAAACACAAGTAACCACAATTTGTTTTTGTGTGAATAAAATTTAATCGTGCTTGTTCTTAACCTTACTCAACTAAGTTGATATAAAATCGCTTAGAAATAAAAAAATCAAAACAAAACTTTTTTATATATTATTTTATTTTTTTTTTTTTTTTTTTTTTTTTTTTTTTTTTTTTTTTTTTTTTTGGAGAATTTTATAATATAATAAAAATAAGTCTCATATTGAAGTATTTATTATATTATTGAAGTTCATCTTTATTGATCCAAGAATTATGTTGATTGGAAAATCCCAACCATTTTACGTACGCCTGATGCCCCTTAGTTTTAATAACTTTTTCAATCAAGTATGTATTTGGAAAATGTGTCTTTAATAGTTCATGTTCATAGAATCCACCAACAATCGGATTCCTTTGATAGTCTTCTAATAAATAAGTAATGGGATTTGTGTTCTGTAAAGTACGAATTTTAAAAATTTCAGTTGTCCAGTTTGGAGTATATCCTTTTGCAAAAATATGTTTGTATTTGCTGATTCGAACGTGATCTCCAACTTTTAGTTTACCAAATTTATATATTTTGGGATGATTATAGGCTTGTTTTAATATAGAACTTTCATTTTCAATGTTAACAGCATTTGGCTTCATTCCAATTGTTCTATGTTTTTTATTATTATATTCATTAATTAAATCCTTCAATATATGTATCCATTGATAATTTCCTTGTAGACTAAACTTTTTCCACATCATTCCTTTTAGAGTTCTATTAAATCGTTCTACAATAGACGCTTTCATGATACTATATGTAGAATAGTGATTGATATTATGTTTTTTCATCAGGTTTTGAAATATTTTATTATAGAACTCTTTACCATTATCAGTTTGTAAGTTTTTCGGAATTCTCTTTAACGAAAAAATAGATTTCATAGCATTGGTAATATCTTCACTACCTTTCGATTTTACGGGTACAGCCCAAGCAAACTTTGAAAATGTATCTATAACTGTTAAAATAAATCTATAGCCTTTGTTATATTTTGAGTAAGCACCCATTTCAACAAGATCTGCTTGCCAAAGATCATCAATTCCCTTGTGTACCACTCGACGTCGAATGAAATTTCTGCGTGCTTGTTTATGAAGCTCCTGAACCACTTCTTGTCGCTCCATTTCTAACATCTATCTTAGATTACATCAATTTAAATGCTGTTGACGTAGGATTTAAATCAAAACGATTTATATTTCAATGTTTAAATGTTTTGTAATGAGCTTAAGATGTTCTTCAACTGAATCAATTTTATAATTAAATAATGATCTCATTTCTTTTAGTGATTGATCGAGATTATTTTGTAAGATACTTTGATCGTGTATTAGTTTACTTAAACTTGTTTCTAAATTTACAAATTTTTCTGTACACAACACGTTTTGTTGTTGTATTATTTCGTTAAAACGATTCTCCGTTTCCTTAATTCTCTCCATACACATTGCATCCAGTTGTTTCTTTATTTCATTAAAATAACTTTTCATAAAAATTTTGTTCACAGCATCATTTTCCAATACAGGATTAGCAATATTTTTTATTCTCCGCAAGTTAAAGTTGAAATTACGATCACTATCTAAATGAATCTTGAAATGTGGATTTTGATATCTTGCAGATTGTTCAATATAATGTCCAAACTTATCGATAGGCATTTTATGAATATTAATTGTTAAATATTTTTAAGTCTATTTATATAATAATCTTTGCTTCTCTCAATTCCTCAATAATTGATACAATTTCATTATTATGATTTGAGTGACCAGCTGTTGTGGATGAAATCAATAGACGCAATCTATCAACCAATTCGTTAGGATCATCCCAATAAACATAATTGGTCTTTTTTCTATTCAACTTAATTAAACCTTTTCCCTTATGAATTTTCTCTTGTTTAAATAGGTTTTTAATAATCTTTGTATATTTAGTTGAACGATTTCCTTTAATTTGACCATTTATGCTGTTATTTCGCTTATAAACATTAGTCATCTCCAATATTTGTTTATAATTATTTAAATCTGTTTTATTATAACTGATTGGTTCCTTATAGACTAACAATTCATATAAACCTGATGTGAAGGGCCATTTTGAATTACCTACAGTAATATTGGTTGAATTGAAAGTAATGGGTTCATTACCCAGTCTCCATATTTGATTTTTTTTATCTTTACGAGGTCCATAGGTTTTGTCATATATATTTAAATCAACTTTCGATAAATCATATTGAATACTTTGATCGGGTTGTATTGCAATGGTGTTTTCATCATTATCATCATCAACATTATCAACACTATTATTATCATTATTATCAACATTATCATCATCATAGTCATCAACATTATTTTCATCATCATCAAATGATTTAAACGTGTTCGAACTTTTTTCGATTTTCTTGTTATCAAAGCTTGGAGAAAACGTATTATAATCAAGCTTACTCTTTTTATATGGGGTACTGAAGGCAACTTTATTATTCTCAAGATCATGTTTAAAAGAGTTATCCGGATACTTTTCATGTTTTATATTATTATTATTTGTTGATTGAACTATTTCTTTTAATGGTTTTGATATTGGTTTAAATGTTTTTTCTAACATCTCATCATTTGCGATTTCTCCAAGCAAAATATTTTTATATTTCTTTTTCAAAATATTTCGAGTTTTAATAAGATTATTAACTAGATTTGTATTCATATTGATATATTGAAATAGAAACAAATCAAACAGATCAGTTTAACAGTTAGCAATTTAATAGCTAGCGTCAGATTATAGTTGAGAAGTTATTAGTTTAATAATAAATCTTGTACTGATTTTAAAATATCTGTAATATTTCTTTTATAGATTTATAAATATATCGAAACCTTTTCTATATCGACCATTATTCATAGAATCATCTTTGTTAATAACTAGAAAACCATATTTTTCTTTCCAACACTCGGTACATAACTTATAAAATGTTTTTAAAGTCATATCAGAACCAACATGATCATTGTAAATATGCTTAATATTCATTACATCCTGTTTAAAAATTATAATCATATTTGCATTATCGCGAATCAAGTGTTTTGGTATACGTGTATAAGTTTGACATAAATAAAAACTATCAATCTCTTTATGGCGGCCCATACAGAAGTAAGAACGTACATGATTTTGTTTCTCACAAGCTATATCATCGAATATAAATATTGAATTCGGTTTAACTTCGTCTGGGGATAGAACATCATCATTATTAGAAAATGATGAAAAATTTATCTCCTTAATGGGTTTAATTAGACTTTCTAAGTACTTATATTTCGGTTGTTGTGTTGACTTTGAATATAAGTAAATATTTTTAAATTTCAATCCATGAGGACTTTCAATAAGACTGATCATAACATTTGTTTTTCCGCAATTTGATGGACCCACAATAAGAGCTCGAATAGAATTCGATAGTAATGAACTATGACGAATTTTATTTGATGACGAATCGAACTTTGATTCGATATTCTTTACATCAATCCTTTTATGTTGTTTAAAAAAACGCATTCTGAAATCTAATGATAACATAATATATAAACCAGTCTCTTTTATTTGTTTTCAATCAATTTAATTTCAATCTTAAATCGATAAAGTATTAATAGATATGACTATCATTTATAAAAAGTTATTCAGTCGCCATCCATCCTTCATTGGTAAAGGTTTTCTAAATAAAATAATTAATAAACTACCCATTGAACTTCATCTACCCGGCTATCAATTTTGCGGACCTGGTACAAAATTAAAGAAACGTTTAGCTAGAGGTGATCAAGGAATCAATCCATTGGATACTGCTTGCAGAGAGCACGATATAGCATACTCAAACAATAAAGATTTAGAGAAAAGACATATTGCTGATAGAATTTTAACGGAAAAGGCTTGGCAAAGGGTCAAAGCAAGCGATAGTAGTTTGGGTGAAAAATCAAACGCTTGGTTTGTTGCTACTGCAATGAAAGCAAAAACAAAATTCGGTATGGGTAACGTTATTAGTAAAACTAAAAAGTCGTCTCCAGTAAATACCCACAAACTATTTACACATGCATTGAAAAGTGCAAGAAAGAATATAAAGAAAAGTGAAAACTTGAAAGATGCTATAAAGATTTCACGAAAAGTTGTAAACAATATTTTCAAGGGGAAGAAAAAATCGTTAATAAAAACACCTCGAATAATACCGCTACCAAAATCTGGAGGTTTTCTTCCACTTGCCCCTATATTTGCTGCACTGGGTGCACTTGGTGGTTTAGCTGGTGGTGTATCTGGTATTACAAAAGCAATCAATGCAGTTAAAAATGGAAAGGAACAGCTGACTGAAGCAAAACGACACAATAATACAATGGAAGCCATTGCGATGGGAAAAGGCATGTTCTTAAAACCATATAAAAAAGGTTTTGGATTATATTTAAAGCCTTATCAACAAAATTTTTAATGAAGCTACCTAAAAGAGCCCTTTCTGATGTAGACTTGAGAAAATATGCAAAACATATTCCAAATTTTAGAGGTGTGTTTATGTGCAACACTCTTCCAAGTACATCATTTAAAAAAGAATGTGGAATAATTAATCTGGATACTTCAAAGGGATCGGGCACACATTGGGTAGCGTACTGGAAAAACAACAATCAAATTGAATATTTTGATAGCTTTGGTAACTTGCAACCACCGAAACAATTAATAAAATATTTAGGAAAAAACATAAGTTATAATTATGATAGATATCAAAATTTTAATACAATAAATTGCGGTCATTTATGTTTAAAGTTTTTGTTTTCGAAACTAAACTAAAAAGAAACTATAATTGTTTTAATAAAATACATTGATTAAGAATTTGTTTTATTTATAAATAAACATATTATTTCATTTATTAAAAAAAATTTAAAATAAATATAATTAAATAAGTTTTCTAATTTCGCTTGTTAGAGGTGAGTATTCGATTAAACGATCATGAATAACTAAACAGTATGCTGATGTATTATCTGGAATTAGTTTGTTTGCTTCAGTATCAAATTCAATTCGTACATCAATAGGTCCTATTTTAACAGCCTCATTTTGATGTGAAACATCAACAACAATAAGCGGTGCATAAGTCTTATATTCATCAACATTTAATAATGGTTCAGGTTCTCGCATGTAAAAGCTTTGTTGAAATTTTGCATACATATTATATAGAACAGAATACTGACCCATTTCGAAACGATTATTTAAATCATCATATGGATATGACTCTGAGTTTAGATAAACTTTTAAATTAGAGATATTGCAATGATCAAATATATTTCCTTCTTCTTTAATTTTCTCTTTTTGTAAACCAATTATAAGAAATCGTGGTCTTTCGTTTTGTGGAGAAAGCTTTACATTCCATAAAACCTTTGTACTCTTGGGCAAAACAGGATTTACATGACAGTCCCAACTTCTAAACGCAATTGGTATAGAATGTTTGCTGTTGATTATCTTAAACATTTCCAATTTTGCAAAGTCCGATAGTTGAATGTGTGGCATTTTCCATGTTATATCCAGAATTGTTAATTTCAACTGATCAGTTGCATTTGTAGAATAATATGATCTCTCATCGGATGTAGAACGTTGAAGGATAAGCTCATGTTTCGAATTTAATAGTATTTTGTTATAATCTTCAGCAAAACCCAGCAACATTTTCAGAGGTATGCAACAACTAAAATGACCTTTTACTAAAGCGTAAGTTTCAGTAAGAGACCAACCAGCGTTTTTTAATACATCACTTTCAGCCTTATTCAACGATACGAAATTTTTCATGGTGGATGAAATTCCAAGTTTACGTGTACGATCAACTTCAAAACCATTAATTTCGTAACGAATTTCATCAAACAAATATGAAGCAAAGTTGTTTTTTAATTTCACATCTATAGCTGGAACCTCTTTGGTTGCTTCCTTCTTTACTATAAAACCATGAATGTAAATCATACTCTCACTTGGTAAGACGAAGAGATCCTGATTTTGAATTGGTATACGAATCTCATCGTTGTTGTTAAAAGATTTTAGATATGGAGAGTAACTATGATATTCCCTTTTTACAATACTCTCATCATACATAGGTTTTTGAAGAACATTTAGTATTTCATTCATTGTTGAAGATTAAATCCCAACGATTTTAAGTATTCTGTATTAGATGAGGACAACAGTTTTTTATTTTTTATACTTTCTCGAATGTGAGTTGGTGCGGTATTGAATGGAAATCCTCTCTGCACTATGTTTTTATTGTAAATGATCATTATTCTGGTTTGAAGTGGAGTCTAAGAGTGATTTTTTCTCCTCTAAAATTTATAAGTTCACCGTCTTGATTTAAGATTCTAATCGTTATGTTGTTTATTTGTTGACAGTTGACGGGTAAATAAATAACATTTCGAGGTTTTTCGTTTATTTTATATCCTGGAGGAACATCAAGAGGAAATTCATGAATAGTATGATTCGAAGTATTATTAATAAATGAACCGGTTGTTAAGTTGCTTTCAATGCGTATTGTATTAACATTCGTAATATGTGTAGGTAAATCAGATTCAAATAACTTTCTAGTATTCAATGAATTAACATCTACAATCATCACTTCCAAAGATTTATCATTTTTAAAATTTTGATTAGTATTATAATAGTTAGTTGAATTTACTTCTAGTTTTCTTTTACTAAATCCAAGTAATTTTCCTATACTGTTTGGTTGTGAAAAATCTATATCCATAGATGAGGTTATTTCAGTTTTAAGTGTGTTATTATTAGCTTCAATTATTAGGTAAATTGATTCATCGATATCTCTTAAGCTTGAGTTTAGGAAAAAATCAATATCTTCAAGTTCGTATGAACCAACTGGAATAGTAATAACATGATTTCCTATATGAAACAAATTGTTGTAAACATCTACATTGGGTATGGAATTGAATGCTACAAAATCAATAAGTCCACAAACATATTTTGTAGGGAGTTCAATTGGAGGAAAATATTCTCCAACCAAAGTTGAAGTGTTTCCGGTTAAAGAGATCGTTATTGACATTACAAGTATTCAGAATGAACTGATGATTGATGTTTATTTTAGTCGATTTAAGTGTTAAATAATAATAATCAAAAATTTCCTTTTTTTTATAATTTTATGTTTTCTTTATTAATATTTGATTTAATAAACTTTCTTAAGAGTATTACATTTTTTTCAGCACATATACAATATTTCCTATGATAAGAACAAACATTTACAGATTTATCATTTTTATATAATGTTTTCAAATTTGGACAATTTAGATCGTCATCTAGGTTATAAAAATTAATTTCATCTTTAAAAATATTTTGAATCCACTTAATTTTTTCTAATCCTTTAACATAATAAATAAAATTGTTGTCTTTAACATGTGTAATATAATAGTTCATAATATTTGATAAGGTTGAATCACCATCTTTCCATTTTAATCCATGATGATGATTATAAAGCCAGTCATTTAAAGCTTTTTCTTTTGTTGTCAACGATGAATATGGAGAAGGTGGTTTAATAATAAATGTTTGAACTTGTGAGTCATCAATTGAAATACTCAGTTCTTTTACAAGGAATTTATTGTTTAGATAAAAACCTTGTACGTCTACAACTAAAATTCTCTCCTCCGACATTGTTTAGTAACCGTTGTTTAAAAAGTTTCTATTTGATTAAATGGCGTGAGAAAGTTTTAAAAAGTTTCTGTTGCGGTTTTTCCGTTTTATTTTTTTATAAAGCTTCTATTTAATCAAATGTGAAAGAAATTTTAATGTATGCAGAGTATATATATATATATATATGATTTTAATTTTAAAAGGTTTCTGTTTAAAATGTTTCTTCTATTTCATCATCATCATCGTTATCTTCTTCTTCTTCTTCAGTACTGTCATACAAGTTGTTGTAGAATACATATTGCTTCTTCTTTTTAATGATTAGAGTATATAATCCATTCACTTCTTTAACTTTCTTTAAAATGTGTGGATTTGCGTTTAGATAATCCATCTGATTTTTAGTAATAATCAGAAATCGTTTAGGTAAATAAATATGATATTCTTTATTTACAAGACATCTTATACTTTCACCATATTTTGTATCTACTCGTTCTATCTTGTTGATTTCATATGCAGTATTTTCTTCCATATCCTTTAAAGGTAAGTATATAATATTAGGATTTTGAAACAATTTTCTTAAACTTGCTCTCATTATTTTGCTTTTAACTTTTCACCGTAAAACGAATTATCAAACTGATTCTTTGTATTCAATAATTGATACTATAAGGTGTTTTTAGATATTTTAATAACTTCTTATCAATTGCGGTTAAGCATAAATATTAAAAAAGTATACGTATGTATGTATGTAATAATATATATAAACAGCTGGTGTTTTAATCTTATTGTATCCAAGTTTGTGTTATATATATACGTTATTTATAATGAGAGATTTAGTTGAATTAAAAAACTTTGTTAAATATGTATTGGGGTCAATTTTTAAAAACTGGTGATAAATATTGTACTTGTCATGCACAGTGGAAAACTTTTCAAATAATAAATGCAGTAGTTTTGGATATTATAATGCAGGTGTTCCTAACCGCAGAAGGAGGGACAAGAACTCAAATTTTTTCTCTTAATAGAGGACAAGAAATGTCAACAAATATTCCAATATTTCATTTTAGTCACAATCAACATATAAAAATTGAGGTTATCGGTGGTATGATATCACTAGTTGGAACAGTCTATGAGGGTGGTTTTAAAGATATAAATGTACACTCATACAAACCATCCTGCGTTTATAGTGAAATAGAGGCTATTGTTTTCAGAGATACAAATAAACTATATAATAGTAAGACTGATATCCACTCATTGAATAAAAATCAACAAAAACCTCTTCTCCTTCAAAAAATAGTTAATGATAGTAAAGTTAAGAAAGGTGGTGGTAACGTTGGTGGCGACTCAGTTGAATACGACGATTATTAAATTAGTATATAAATATGAGAAACAATTCTTATCATCTCATTTAAAAATATATCGCTAACTTAAGAACACGTCTATTAAAAAGAAAAACTAAAATGAAAAATATTTTTATCATATTTTTTTCATATATCCATATCATACAAGTGTTTTCAGCTTCATTACCTATTGATTTGAGTGAAAATGAACTTAAAAATACAGAATTTGCTATAAAATTACCGAATAATGATACTGTGAGCATACAACTAAATTTCAAACTTTTAAAGTATAGTAATGATTTAAATAAAAACATCGAGTTAACAACAAAAGCAGAAAATAAATCAAACGAAGAACAAGAAGACTCCCCACCGCCTATTAGTCAACCTTTTACTGTTGAACAAGCTATTGAAACATTTAGGCAAGATTTAGTAAAAAAAGAAAAAAATATTGCAGGAATAATTGAAAGTTCGGCTCCATTTTATAGACATTTTCAACTTCAATACAAAGATAATATAAAATTGAGAATCCGTTGTACATATGACAGCAATTACTTGAAACGTCGATTAAATATTTCATGCTTCGAATACCGTCAAGTTGAATACGAGAGAATTTTAAGTAATGGTGAAATTGAGGTGGCTTCTGAGGATGATACAACGTACCGATCCGATGTTACATTAATCAACATTCAAGATTACACACATGATTTGGATATGGAAATAATATAAATTAGCTGATATGATGAAATACATTTACTATTAGTTAGTTAGTATAAACTTTGATGTTAATGTGATAAGAGGTTTTATTTAAAAAAAAAAAAAAAGTTAAAATAAGAAAATAATGAATAACGAGTTTTATTCGAAAATTTTACATAAATTCATGAAGGAAGAAAAGCTTTTGTGTTATGATCATGAGATTATTTTGAAAAAATTAAAAGCTCAATTCGATGAATATGCATTTTATAAGAAAAGTAAATCAAAATTTGGATATCATTATAACAATTGTGTGTGGTTCAACGATGAAACAACTTGTGGACCTGATACCTGTAAATGTTCCCTTATCGATAACAGTTGGGATCAAGCATTATGTATAATGAATTTTTATTATAATTTAAAAGCATAGACTTTATCAACACGGAAAAACCGCAACAGAAACTTTTTAAAACTTTCTCACGCCATTTAATCAAATAGAAACTTTATAAACAACGGACAAACCGCAACAGAAATATTGTTTTAAAATTTTATTTGAAAAAGAATGATAAGCTGTAAAATTACTTCTCATAATTTTATATAAAAGCCCCCTCCATCTAGTTTTTCTTTAATTACTGTTCAAGTTAAGTACAAGTCAAGTTAAAAAATGGAAGCACACCTAAAAACAATTTTTAAAAAAAACCAAACAAAAAGCATTCTCCCCATAAAGGAGATGCTTTTTGAATATAAATACAAAATCACCAAAATGGAGCGTGTCCAGACGCCTTATGGAAAAAAAGTTCGTTGTTTGGTGGAAAACACCAAATACATATACCTACCTGGTATATTCAACGAAACGCTAGACGACGATACCATAGAAGAATTTCAGCGTAATACCTACTATCTTACTAAAGATAGAAAAGGTAGCAAAGGTAGTAAAGGTAGCAGCAGCAGCAATGAATATTACGAGCTAAATATACATGTAGCTGCAACAGGTAATTTTTGGTAAATAGTTATTTTATTTATTTTATTATTATTTAATCTAAATATTATTTTTTTTTTGTGATCTTTCTAGCTCAAGATACACTAAAGAAGCAACCTGACTCTTAAATGCCATTGACGACGACGACACTGAACTGAAACGGAAGCCGAAATTATTTGTTGATTTTTATTTTTTTAATCGAATGTTATTAAAATTAAAAAATGAACTATTATTAATATTTCCATCTAATAGATAAAATTAAAAAAAAAAAATAAAAAAATTTAAGTAAAAAAATTCAAAAAAAAAAATATTTGTTATTATTTTATTATATTTTTTTTGTTAGATAGTAAAAACATTATAATTACTCCTACACTTGATTGTAATGTATTAGTTTATTATAAATACTTGAGTTGAATAGCAATATTATTTACAATGAATCGAATAGGAACTGAAAATGAAACTTTAGTTGATTCTTTGTATAATCATCAGACCATGAGAGTTGAAATCTTACCTTTATATGAAGATTTGGACTAAGTAAATTCATCAGTTCATGATGTTCATTTTGAAAATTGTTTTAAATTGAAGCAAATTACGACTGATTCGAGTGTTATGTGTAATTGTAAATTATTTAGTCTACAAAAATATAGAATTGTTGCTAATATACATATGTTTTATAAGTATGTTGGTATATGATGATGATGAATACCAAAAATAAATAAATGTTTTGTTTTTAAATAATGTGGTTAACATTTTATACTGATAACAAATACGTGTAGTATTAGGGATATTAATATATACCGAAGTAAATGAATTTTATTTATTAAATACTAGCAAAAAAAACACAGACATTCGTAAACCGCCCTAATGTAGTTTAATTTATATTGTATTAACCCTCTAAACGACGAACATTCAATGTTACGATTTCACTTCAACAAAAATAACATCCACCACGACTTCACTTTAAGCAAAACCGAACACGCTAAATATCATGGGGTCGAATGTTACGACTTCACTTCAACAAAAATAACATCCACCACGACTTCACTTTAAGCAAAACCGAACACGCTAAATATCATGGGGTCGAATGTTACGACTTCACTTCAACAAAAATAACATCCACCACGACTTCACTTTAAGCAAAACCGAACACGCTAAATATCATGGGGTCGAATGTTACGACTTCACTTCAACAAAAATAACATCCACCACGACTTCACTTTAAGCAAAACCGAACACGCTAAATATCATGGGGTCGAATGTTACGACTTCACTTCAACAAAAATAACATCCACCACGACTTCACTTTAAGCAAAACCGAACACGCTGCCGCCTCATAACACAAAATATCATGGGGTCGAATTTAACCCGATCGACCGTTAAAGGGTTAAGGTATGCACATTTTTCCTTTGCACATTTCTATCTAGAAGCGCCATATTCATACTACTAACATTAATAGCTACTTCTCAATTTATAGATGTCCGGGCGGCGTGTTAAAAGTTTAAATTTCTTTAAAAAGAAATGTAATGAAATATTCCTTTTTTTATTTCAAAATAATTTTAAACTTTTTTCTATTTGTTGTTTAAAGATCTTTTGTAAACTAAAGCAAGATTTATGTTGTTTGTGCTTTTTACAAAATATAAATTCAATATCAAAAATATGAAAAATGAAATATGAAGGGATAGACACTCTGCCGCATTAAATTTGGCAATAAAATTTGGGTCATCATTAAAAAAAAAAAAAACTTTAAAAATATTTTACAATTGTTTGTTAACCTATTTATTGGCATCTTTTATGAAACATTTCTATTTTTTGATTTTAGAAGCCAACTGGAAATTTTGCGTACTTTTAGCCTGCATTTTGTATTTTTTTTTTAGATTTTTTTTTTGACAATTAGCCAAATTGCTGAAAGAAATTAAATTAAAAGTTTTTTTGTTTCTAATGAAATTCTCAATACCAGGCCCCTCATAAATTGTGATTTGTTTTTTTTTTTATTTCTACTTTGCCAATCAATATTATTTTTTGAAAATAGTGAAGAATAAAAATTTAGTTTTAACATTTTGAAATCGCATTTAAAACACAATTTGTAAAAGTAACAGTTTTAGTAATCAATTGCATTAAAAAAATAAGCGCGTATGTCGACTTAGTTTAATTTAAAGTTAATCATAACAAATTGCTTTGTTTAAATATATCTTTACAAAAATTTCAGGGGAAGCCAAAAAGTTTCCACATGCTCTCTACCATATTTAAAGTTTACAATTGAAAAAAAAGTGATTTTTCAGACGTAAGTTGTTATTCATGAAAAAAAGAGATATTTGATAATAAAGGGTCCCCCAAAAAACTTATTTTTTGAAAATGCTATAATTGCCTTCAACTGCAACCAACCAATTGGAATTTTGTATGGCGGCATTCTAAGGTCTCTGTGCAAAATTCATCTCAATGATGTCTCCGAAAGGTTCAATTGTTGAGAACGACGGTGAATTGATGTTGATGGCGCTTCATGCACACTTTCTGCCACAGCAGCAATATTCTTCAGTTTCCTTTACATTTTTCACAAGATAACGAACATACGGAGCTGACGGTGCTTTTTCTTCTTCCAAAATACATATGCAATTTTCGCAAACATTCTACAACATTACCATGATTTTCAAAATAATGTCGCAATATTTCCCAGCGTTGATCAAGCGTTCAGCGGAAGGATAAAACTTATTTTCTGTCAAATCAGACATGAGCTAAGTGTTACCATTCACGAAATAAGCACTAGTTGAAAAAAAAAGTTAGATGGCAAACGCTATATAATTTACAAATTCCAAGTTTATAATGATGCAGCTAATAACTGTAAGTTACAGCTAAACAATAAGTTTGAAATAAAATTTTAAATTTTTCACAAAAAGTCTCGTTTGTCCAAGAAAGTCACAATTTTACAAAAAATAACACATTTCAAAAGCATTTTTTTCCTTTTACAAAGACTTAACAATCCATTACAATTCTCACAAAAATCGATTTATCTCTGCAAGTTGGATCGTTTCTAAAAAGAGGAATCACAAACTTAAAAACCTAAATTATTTATACAAAAATGTAAATTGTAAATATACTTTTACAAAAAATTCGATTAAGCAAAATTTCACCTTTTTTATAAAATATCTCCTTTTTACAAAAAGTAAAGTTTTTCTTTGGAACTGATTTTTTCGCAAAGTCTCAAAAAACTTTTTCTTCTCTTCTAGTTTTTCAAGATTTTTTTTTTTTTTTTTTGTAAAAGGTCTTATTTTATTAAAAATTGATAAATTCCTGAAAGGTCACGTTTCGGATTTTTCATTTCCCAAAATCAACAATCAAAAGTTACATATTTCAGAAAGTGTTTTTTTTCGATGAAAATCACATTTTGGATAAGGATTTTGTACACAAAGAGTAGCACGTTCCATAAAAAAAATTACAAATCACTTTTCCAAAAAAGCTCGATTTAAAATAAAATTCGCCAAAATTTACACTTTTCATAAAAAATCACTATTTTAACGAAAAGTCTAATTTTCCGCAATCACAGTTTACTTTTCCGTTTAAAGTCTTATTTTTAACAAAAATTTTAATTTTCTGTAAACAAGTCCTTTTTACGCTAAAATCCCTTATTAAACAAAAAAAGTACCAATTTCATTCATCTCACAAAAAGGACCATTTTTAACTCGACCCTAATTTTTCACAAACAGTAACTTTTTTTTTACTAAAAGTACACATGAACTCATTTTTTATCCCAAAGTCCTATTTTTTAGCAAAAAGTTCTATTTTTCCTGAACAAAAATTTTTTCCGCCAAAATCCCTATTTTACATAAAAAGTCCCATTTTCACCAAAATTGCATTTGTTCAAAAAAAAAAGGTCTGTATAATAAAAAATATTTTTTTTTTTTTGCATAAAAAATAGTGGTGAGAGCTTCTAAAACACAGGCCACATTATTAAAATAAAATTTCAAATTTCCATATTTAAGAAATTTCGTTTTATTTTTAGAAACACGCAGTCTTGATTATCGAGACTACAGTTTATCCAAAGGTTCCAAATAATTTTAGCTAAAGTTAAATCCTGGTTTAGCAATTTATTTTCCACATAAATAAATAGTCCATGAGGAAAAATCTGCGTATAAGAAAAATTCTTATTAAATTCTTTATTTTTCCTTTACACTGTAAAAATAATGATTATTGCGAAAAAAAAAACTCCTTTTAATAGACACATTGTAGAGATTGCCTATGATTTTGTTACACTTACACTGGAATTTGATGTGCATATGGCGCACATTATGAATTAATTCCATTAATCAAAATGACTACAAGTTGGGCAAGCAAAACACGGCCAAATAACAAAATAAATGGAAGAGAAGCACTAAACGATTAGACATTTTCTTAGAAAAGCAAACAAACAAACCAATGAAAAAAACAAAATAAATAAATAAATAAGTAAAGTGTAATTATTTATGGTTGAAATAGTACCACAGAAGGAGGGACAAGAAAAATTAATTCAATCATTTTTCTATTACTTTTTTGTTGTTGTATAGAAAAAGACTTAATAGCTGCAGAGTGGCAAATAAATGTCCAAACGATGTTTTCTTTCATTAATTGATCGCATTTAAGTGTGAAGAATTTATAGACACAAAACAGATTCTTTCAATTTGATGTGATTTAATGAACGAATAGAAATGAAATGAAATTTTATTATAGTTAAAAAAAAAATCTCAGTTTTTATCAACGAAATATAGTTATTTCGTTTTATGGCAATATTAATGTCTATAAAACTTAATGATTTGCTTAAGTACTTTTCTTCAGGGATGTTTTTGGTTGAAGTGTAAACTGCCCACATTCTTTTTTTTTATCGAAGAAATTTCTTGAAAAAATGTGTATGTAGATAGTGTGTTGTTAACAGATAACAGCTCCGTGACATCAATTTTATAGTCACTTGATCAGTGATTTTTCAGAAAAAAAAAAACATTTTAATCAAAGATTCCCAAGCTGTTTATTTCTGTCTCAAAATGTTGTCTGATTTGGAAACCAATAAAAAATTTGCCTTCGTTAATTTTTACACCAACAATATTTGGAAATGTTTTCTTTCAAATATAAAAAGCCGTCATTCCTAACACTGCTTTCATTTTACCTGAAGTATCAACCACATTTTGTTTTAGTACCAGAGCTGGAGCTTTAAGAATCTTAACTTAAATTATATTTAGAGTTTGTGTAGTTACAGTCTTTTGTTTCTTTTTTTATGGGCCAGACAGTTATTTTTAGCTCATAAATGTAACTCAAGTTCAATAGAAAACCTAATATCACTTCACTCCTAGTGCTGTCATCTAAACGACTTATTTCATTCAATACGTTTCTTATATATTTTATAATTTCAAATAAAGCTGAAGGATCTTAAAAATCGATTTTCTTATTAATATCTCAATGTGTTTGTTTTTAATTTCTCTGCAATAATGAATTTACAATCAGACCCAGCTTAATCTACATTCAATGCGCAACGTTATCTTCACCTAACTTTAACATGTTAACATTTTTTTTTTTAATAAAACCCTTTGAATAGAACTAATAAATAGAAATAGAATTGTAACATTTACTTGAAAATATCTAAATTGTCATTACTTCTTAACAACAGCTAAAGCAATTCTAAATACATAAACACAATGAAATAAGCAGCCAAGCCAAGCGTTAGTTACTACCTAATGCTCTACCAAATCAGATTTCTTAAATGCGAAGAGTTGACGCCGCGCTATTGAGGCTTGCTTACTTCATATATTTATGAGCACACATTTGTGAGCAGCGATGCCAGACTGAAGATTTTACCATAATTTTAAGGATTGTTTAAACAAAATAAGATTTGAAGATCTTTTTCCCAAAAATAAGATTTTTTTTAATTAAGTGAAACATTTTTATTATAAATTAGTAATCGAAAACCAAAAATTTTATCACTGTCGCGAATGGATAAGAATGCAGAAGATGATGACGTTTACCTATGTATATTTTTAAATACTTTTACATTGAGTGCTGTAAACAAATGACAAAACGATTTTACTTTAACGACGCAACCTTAAAAAGACTTGACCCGCAAAACGTTATTACAGTGAAATATAAAATTTAGACTTTAGTAAATATTTTATAAATCTAGAAAATACGAGGGCGGCTCTATATATTTCTGGCCTAATAGTGAAAATGCGAATATTTATAATCAAAAATGGTATTATTGTTTTTCAAAGTATTCTCCAGCATGATTTATATACTTTTGCATGCGCTCAAACCAGTTGTCGAAGCACTTTTTCCACTCCGATTGAGACACCTCTAAAACATGGTTTTTGAACACTTCAACAGCTTCTTCTGGCGACGAAAATCGTTGACCACGAATTTTTTTCTTGATGTGCAGAAACAAGAAGAAGTCATTAGGTGCCAAGCCAGGGCTGTACGGCGGATAACCCATTAATTAGACGTTTTGGCCGGTCAAAAACGCTCAGGTTTGAGCCGATGTGTGAGAGCTCGCATTGTCATGGTGAACAATGATTCGTCTTCTCTTGTTGGTTTTTCGAATTTCTCCGATGACTTCAGGCAAACAAATTGTAGTGTACCACTCAGAAGTGACCGTCCTACGTTGCTCAAGCGGAACAGTCGCCACATGACCAGTTTTGCCGAAGAAACAGGCGACCATTTGCTTTGAAGTGCTTCTTCCACGAACAACTTTCGTTGGATTTTGCTCGTCTTTGAAGACCCACACGGTCGATTGTTGTTTCGTTTCGGGCTCATACGCATAGATCCATGATTCGTCACCTGTGACGATCTTATAAACGTCTTTTGAAGCACCGCAATCGTATTTTTGCAACATTTCTTTGCACCAATCGACACGAGCCTTTTTTTGAGCGACTTTCAAATTGTGCGGGATCCAACGAGAACAAACCTTTTTTACGGCCAGGTGTTCATGCAGTATCGAATGTATGCTGGTGGAAGAAATGTCCAAGGATGTCTCTATCTCTCGGTATGTCGCATGTCGATCTTGCATTATGAGTTCACGCACGGCATCAATGTTTTCTGGCACAACAGCCGTTTTTGGACGACCTTTACGGAATTCGTCTTTGAACGAACTTCGGCCACGATTAAATTCATTATATCAATTTTTCACAGTTCTATAGGATGGTGCTTCATTGCCATATAAAGATTTAAGTTCATCAATGCACTCTTGTTGTGATAATCCACGTCGAAAGTTGTGAAAAATGATGGCACGAAAATGTTCACGAGTTAATTCCATTTTTTTCTATATTATTTTTTCAAGTCACTGTAAACAACACAAATAATGGTCGTACGTCAAAACGTTTTGAGTACGATTATGCTTAATAATGACAAACTTTCCAATGGAAATGTCAGATTTTACTTGGCAGCACTCAGTGTTGCCAGGCCAGAAATATATATATATAGCAGCCCTCGTATTAGTGTGGAAAAGTTTTGGCATACAATCTAAAAAATTTCTAAAGTAGGTAGTGAGTAAGTCGAAGTTTGAAATGTCTCCCTTGTTCAATAGCAAATATTAAACGAATATCTTGAAAAGTTCACTTAAATGTTACGAAATACAGAAATAGATTCGCCAACACCACATTAAAATGATATTATTTTATATACTCAAGGTTATCTGTTGGTCCAGATTTATACCATAAAATTTTTTGATGCAATTTTTTTCAATCCTCTTTTTAAGTCGCAGCGATATAGTAACATCCCCTTAAAATACAAGCCAAACCATATTGCTAACCTTCTTGCTCCACAACCAAAAAAAAAAAACAATTTCCGTGCTATAACTTAAAAATTTGTCCTATAAAAAAATTTGAAACCTTTAAAGTATTATAATTAAAAATGTGTGAAATAAGTTCGCTTATAAATAAAACTTCGATTGCTTTTTTAAAATAAATCACTTTTTACTCACTCGCAAAGATAAATTTTTTTGACAAACTAAGATTTTACTATAAAAATTTCTGGCATCACTGGTGTGAGCATGAGACACTTTATGCTCTAATTTAGATTTGGCTGTTAATGTAGAAATTTTCTCGTTAATTTGATAAATCATTACTTCAAGAACTCTATATGAATTAAATATCCTTAAGATATCGTTCTAATAAAGCATTAGAAAAGTCTATTAAAACTTGAGTTAAATATAAATAGAATTAATTTGATAAATCTGTCAAGTATATAATTGGTGACATGCAACCTTGGTTTTCAAAAATGATTAACATGAAATTATAACATCATCCTCAATTAACGTAAATATCTTTACAAATTATTATTTTGTTAGTAATCGATTTATGTCTCGATTAATCGAAAGAGAATTTTCGATACAATTTAATTGCTAATGCAACAAAATAATCAATTGTATAGCCGGGGCATATAAAATCCGTTATACATTATACTTTAACGTATTCAACTGAAAACGAAGTAAAAACGAATGAGCCCACAACGAATACTTTGTTGACGGCCAAAAAATTAATAAAATAAAGCAAGAGCGAAAACAAACAAGAAGAAGCAGCAAATGTGAATTGTCAAAGTATTCGACATACGTCAAAAAGTAAAATTTGCACAATTTTTATACTTTACCGTTGACGGAAACGTCTGACTACGACAACACTATTAAGAAAACGTGCCCTATAAGAACAGTGACCATCGTTTATCCCTCAAATGACAATCACTGATAATGGGAATATCCATCACTGCGTAGAACAAAGTTTCTAACACATTCTTAGCAGTAAAATGAAAAAAGTGACGTAAACATTTGTATACGCGTGATATCTGTAGCAAGCAAAGTTGCCAGCTACCTTTTTTTTTACAAAAAATATAATACAAACTTTTCATGACCTTTGAAAAATATTTAATTACAAAACTTTTTCTAGGCTGCATTTTGAACTTTGTTAAACTAAAACTTAGATATAATTAATAAAAAAATAATTCACTTTAATTTAATACCAAAAGCAGTACAACGGCAACGCTGTTTCCGTATAAAATTATTGCAAATGTGTTAGTAGAAAATTGTGTATGTATAAGTTTCGCTTGGATGTATTACAACTTACTTGTCAATTGAAAAGGACAAAATATAACGTATGACGGATTCTATGTGCCCCGGCATAAAGTCGTTTTTCGATTAAAAATTCGCTGTAATCTATTTAAGACAGAATTAAACATCATAATAACCGATGCAGCGATTAAAGCAAAAACCTATTTAATTGATTTTATAATTAAATTATGGGATCCAAATATTTATATTCTTTATTTCTTTTTTTTTTTATTTCTAGTGCTTTCAATGGGATTTTAAGCCCCGTGGCTATTGATGTAATTGATATAATTTTATTTACTTAATTATTTATATTAAATTTTGATGTAATTGAAAAATTGCCACAAATGAAATTAATTCAATTTAAGATGGGAACAACGCGTTAAGAAAACGAAGAGTAAAACAACTTTTTTTGGGATGTAAAAAGGAGAGAATGTCTTTTACGACAAGAACCACAACAACAAGACTCCATAAAACATGTTAAAATAATTAAAAAAGAAAATAAAAGTATTAAAGAATATCAAGCTGAGAAATATCCTGTGGTGGAGAGTATTATAACAGTGGGATAATATCCTGCCTACAAAACTTTTAAAAGTGACACTAACAAGTTAAAATAATGTGATGTGATGTGATTACGTGTTATTGTTAAAATATTGTACAATAGCAAGCAACTGTTATAATAATGATTATAATGTTGTTTACAACGACAACAACAAAAACAATAAGAAGAAGCCAGATGTAAGTTAATAAAGACAAAACAAACGCCCTTTTAGTAACCACCAGAGTCTGTACCACGTATAGTAAACAGGCGTTTAAAGAGGCGGTATTGAGCGCCTGCAAGACTTTTGTAGTCTGTAGTCACCGCATCAAACGCCCTCAAAATGAAAACTATCAAAGACCAAACAAAAAATACACAAAATTCCATTTACATGCTGCTTTTAAATCAACAAAATTTATTGTATTTAAAATCATTTCCATTTGCTTTTTCTTGCTCATCCTTTTTGCTACAAACACATTCGCTGTCAAAGCCACAAGTGGTTACTACCAAAATAACAAGGTCATTTCATTGGCAGGGCAAACACCGACGGCGGTAGCCTCCTTACACAATAATCAAACACATGCTGCAACATTATCAACAACAGCCACAACTTGGCTAACAGCGAATTCATCAACATTGTCCACAACACTGGCTAATTTAATAAACCGGCATAAGAAAACTGAGGCTGCCATCACTGCACAAAAAAAGCGAAATATTAAAAATGAAATTATATTTCCTCTCATTTCATCAGCCTCTTCGGCTGCATATTCGTCCACTTCGACAAGAACTTCAATATTTAATGCATCAACATTTTCAAATGCTGCCTTTAATGATACAAAATATTACGATAATGAAGTTCCACAAATTCCTTCGTATATACGAACCACAGCCATGTGTTTTTGCATCATCATAATGTTACTGGGTGTCATTGGAAATGTAATGGTAAGTTTCTTTATTCAGTACTTTATTTGTTAAAACAAAATGATAAATTACTTTTAAGGCATGAAGAAAAGAATTACATTTTAATGCAATTAGTTTTCTATGCTGAACAAGTGATAACCACTAATTACTTATTACTTTGTTTTCCAAACAAAAACTTAATGGAAAGAAAAGAAAAGATTAGAAAATAAAAGAAGACACATTGTAAATTTTTGAAATTTAAACTATTTTAATACATTCTTTTACATTCGGTTTTCATTTAGAGAGATTTAAAAAAATAAATAAAAATTTAAAAGTATGGGCCATCCTTTAATTTTTAAATTTTTAACAGCGGGCACAGCAATACATAGTTTTCTGTAAATTTAAAAAAGAACCTGTGAAAATTACGTTACTACTGGGACACCATGTTCTTCGAGGCAACGGGCAAATCACCACGCCTGCCTTTTAATTTTTACCTGTCATTTGGAGCAATCAAAAATGTAAATAAAATAATCCAATCAAAAATATAAATACATGGGGCGATAAAGAATTAAAAAATAGGAAAAACCATCCCAGCAAAAATTTTTTGAAAAGGTAATCGAGTGTGGTATTGAGCATTTTTGGCAGAAGTACTTCCCAACTAAATTGCCAACTTAATGCTTTTAACAAGGCATGAGACTTTTATAATCAATTACTGAGAATCGATTACATTAATTATTGTAGGAAATAATGAGTACCATTAGTATGGTAGTCTCTTTTAACATAAAGAAATAGTTCCATTAATACTTCCTTTTTTGGAAACTAATGTAATGTGTTTTGTACGCGAGTAACAAAATATGGCAACCACAGAAGTAAGTCATTATATGGCAAGTATTTTTTAAGGTAATGTCTAATTTTTTGCTAGGATCAAGTAAAAAAATCGGCACACATATGGGCATGTTCCGAGTTATGGGCTCTGAACTTTCATAGAAGAGTACTATTGTACACCAAAAGCTTTTGAAGAGATCTCTCAGGAAATACTTAAACTTTTTAAAATCGCTTAACCAATTAAGAGCTGGCGACGTTTTAATGTAAAATTTTTCTTAACGACCTTCTACGTCGGACTTTTAATTCTATTCTTTTACAGATGACAGTAGCATATGCCATTCATATTCATTTCGCGATAGGCATAGCCTACGGGAAAGTGGGACTATGTGAAAGCACATGGGCGATACCCTGAATCGCAATCTTTTAGCAATCTCTGAATGGAGCCTTGCGAACAGGGTACAATTTAACACTCGTGAAACCCAGTGTAGTGTATTTTCGCACAGGTGTACGACTGAATATACTTCTTCATCTGTAATTATGGGTGATACTAAGGAACCAGAAGCTCTCGATGTTTTGGCACAAAGATTCATTGTGATGTTCGTAAGGAACAAGCAATTGTTTTCGCAAAAGTTTTCTGAAACGGTGTAAAAAATACTTCACTCCATCTGATCTCCTCGCTATCTATGTCACCTTTATCAGACTGAAAATGAAATACAACTCTTATGTATTTGCAGGTGCTTCAAATACTATTCTGGAGTCTCTCGACCGAATGCAGGAAAGAGCGAAGAAGCTTATCGGTGACAGTAGGGTATTTAGCTTTATTGATTCACTGGATCATCGACGCAATGTGGGGTGTGTTTCACTGTTTTATCGTTACCACAACGAAATGTGCTCTTACGAAATCAGGGAACTTATTCCTGAAAACCGTTATTTCGAACGTGCACGCCATGAAGAGCGCATCCCTTTGTTGTCGATTGGCCAGTGAATCGCATTACAGAGAAAATTCGTTTTTTAGCCGAACAGTTCGTATGTGGAATAAACTCCTTGCGGAGGTCTTTCCTGTTACTTTCCGTGTGCAAAGATTCGAATAAAATGTTCACAAGCACCACTCCCTTCATCCCTCTCCCATAACGTAAGTGGTTTGTTCTGGCACAATGCGTTGCTTTAGTACTTAAATTTTCTTTTCTAATTTTTTAATTCTTTGCCCCCTAATATTTGCTTGAAGTTACTTCACTAAAATAGATTTACATTAATGGTGAAGGGTAAAAAAGATTCGTTTGTTTAATTTTATTTAAAAATTTTTTATTAATCCTTATAGCAGACATAACAACACATGCTCTATGAAAATGTTAAGCGTCTGCTATAATGGTCTAAAATATAAGACCAAACCAAATTACGACCTCATTGGAAACACCCTGATATATTTGAACATACTTTGCGTAAATTATATATGTCTGCCAACTACGATTGAAACACTAAGGAAATTAGTTAATTTCATGTTACTACAGGAACACCCTATATATTTCAGTTGGTTCTTATTTTTTGTTTTATTTTGTTGTACTTGTTTTTATAGCAAACATTTAGTTAGTTAGTTAGTTAGGAGTGGTAGCCTCCCACGACGAAGCTAACTTGCGCACAATCGAATGGGCCGTTGTGATACCACAAGGAAGACGGCGCGACTCCCCTTACCCAGCCGAGAACCATGAAGATTCCCAGATGAACTTCGCTATGTCCCCTATAGAGCGAGATGATAGCTCCGTAAGAGTTCCGAAGAAAGGAAAGCCAGGGATGGGCTATGGCACAGGAGGTGCAGTACGGTCTCTTCCTCATCCTCCGAGCCACAGCTGTGACAGAAATCATTAAAGGGCAGACCGAGTCTTTTAGCATGCCTGCCGATTAGACAGTGACCAGTAAGTACCGAGACCGTGGTACTTATGGATTTCCTGTCCAGTCCGAGCAGCTGTCTGGTCCGCTTGAGGTCCAATGTAGTCAACAGTTGTCTGGAGACACAACAGGAAATTTTCTCTACCCACAATCTGCGAGCCAAATTGAGGTAGTGGTTCTTTATGGCCATTTTCACCGTTAACAAAGGAATTTCAACGTCTGGTAGCGAGGAGACGTTAGGAAGCAATGAGCCCCGTTTGGCGAGATCATCGGCCTCACAGTTTCCCTGGATATCGCTGTGACCAGGGACCCAAATCAGGTCAATCTGTGATCGCTCTGATAGTGTGTTTAGTAATGAGCGACATCTCAGGACTAGCTTAGATGTACTGTATGCACCAGCAAGCGCCCTGATTGTCGCCTGACTGTCCGAAAATATGCGAATAGCAAGGCCAGAAAGAACGTCGTTTTGGATGTTTTCGGAATGGCCACTACCTCGGCTTCAAAGACTCTGCAGTAGTCAGGAAGTCTAAGGGAGAGTAGCAAACATTCAAATATTGAAACTTAAAGAGTCCACTTTTTGCGGTAAAAACAAGGCCACGTAAGTTAAAATCACTCGACTTTTGGGACACGCTTTAAGTAATACAGGGCTTAGTTTTACAAACTCACCGCAAATTTCGTGTGTCTGTCTATCGCAGTTTGAAAAATAAAAATATTTTTTTTACATCGTGTCATTTTGGGAACACCCTATAATTTTTAGTATTTGCTGTCATAGCGACCATTTTAATACAACTTCCTCTAAAAATTGCTTTTGCAGGCGGATAAATAAACAAATGTTGTAGCGAAAACAACAGCGTTACCTTTTTACTTTTTCCGTATGGAACCCAATAATTTTCTATTCAACAAGACAAATAAAATTTTCACTTAAATAACGTAAATTCTGAAAGTTCACTATAAAATTTAAATTTCACTAAAATTTTATATACATATCGGCAATATTTCACCAACAAATTAAAATTTTCTATAATTCGCTACAAATAATTGCTTGCATGTGCTTCTGTGAAAGGACCCATAAAGCGGACGATTAAATGATTAATAACCTGTTATCGCTTCTAGTTTCGCTTTGCTTAAGCGTGCACTCCGACAACAGCTCTCCAAGCTCTAACAAGGCAATCAATACATAGTACGAGTGCATAAATATAATTGTTGTACTCATTTGAATGGCTGCCGCGTAACGGGTTTCTACTATTTCACCCACCATAACCCGCCAATCACCTAAAATTATTTTAAGGATTAAATCAATAATTTCTGCATGCGGCTCATGATTATAAACTAATATATCACACTGTAGATAATCTTACAGAGTAATGTAAACGGGCTATACATTACATTGAAAATATCCCTAACTTCTTCCAAATAGATTTATTTCATAAAAGAAAAAATTTGACGAATTTTCTATCGAAACACAGAAAAAAATTTTTATTACATTTTTGAATGAAATCAATTATTTATTTAATTAGAAATTTGTATTCTTCTTTTTTAATTAAATAAATCATTAATTCAATTAATTATTTAATTAAATAATGTTTTCTCAATTTTTCAATTAAATTTGGAATTGAGTCAATTAAAAATTTAATTAAATTTCAATCTTAACACTGGTAAAACTATTATTAAATGCAAAAACTTTTTTCTGTATAATTCTATTCATGTCTTTAGTGATTTTGAATAGTTGTATTGAAATGTATTTTAAGAGATGTTCATAATATAAATTCTTTAAAAGCCACTTTATATTATTTCCAGGTTCCCATTGTTATCGTTCGAACGAAGGATATGCGTAATTCTACAAACATTTTTTTAACAAATCTCAGTATCGCTGATCTTTTGGTTTTATTAATCTGTACACCAACAGTTTTAGTTGAATTGAATACGAAACCGGAAACCTGGATTTTAGGTCATGAAATGTGTAAGTATTTATCACTTTACCTTAGACTAATACATACAGCCTGGTATTCCTTTATGTTTTTCATGTTGTCAAATTAGTATAAAAAATGTTTGAAAAAATGTTGCAGAAGCATCAATCTGTTTTTATTGTGAAGAACATATAAAATGTTTTGGCAACATTTTCTTAAAGCTGTAAAATAATACAAGTGAAAGCTGATAACCTGATTTAGAACTGCCAATAAATTTCAAATAACTAAATAATTATTTTTTTAAGTTATTTAAAAGTAAAACGAAGGTAATTAATCAAAAAGAATAACTAAAGCTTGGCGCCAAATTTTTCACATGAAATAATCAATGTTGCTTAATAATTTCAACGAATTCGAACAGAGCACCATCAGACTTACTCCAAAAAAATCCGATAATCATTTTTGTTTGTTCATGCTTCCAATTTTACATTTAAAGTAACTAAGAAACTGAATTAAAAAGATTAAAACACTTTCGTTTCTTTTTTGTAGTCCTTTTTTAACTTAATAAATGTTTAGCGAGCAGCCCCATACATCATGCAAAATCCAGTTGTTTTAATATCGGGTATTTTTAAAGCACGATAGAACTTTAAATTGTAAAATATAACACAAAAAATTAAATTGTATTTAAAAATAGTTTTATACAAAAGATCAAAGCATGATATTAATATTTAAAAAAGATTTTGGGCATATGGCCACTGCGATTGCTCATGACGAAGCGCATTCTGTACGGTCTATTTTAGGTCACTTTTTCAAGTACTGCTGGCCTCCAAAGCGTCAAATGTTGCTGGTTTATCAGCATAAACCAGTGACTTCACGTGGCCCCAAAGAAAATAATCGAGACGTGTCAAATCGCACGACCCTGGACGCCAATTCACAGATCCGTTTCTCGAAATCAATTTATTGTTAAATTTTGATTTCAATAACTCGATGGTTGGGGTCGCCGTATAGCATGTAGCGCCATCTTGGTAAAACCACATTTTATCAGGATCAATTTTATACATATTTTTAAACAAAAAATCAATAATCATGGTGCGGTAACGATCTCCATTGACCGTAACAAGAGATCCGGCCTAAATTTTGCAGAAATAAAATCCGAAGATGCCACCAGCGTGTAAACCACACCAAACGATGCATTTTCCTGGATGCAATGGAGTCTATAGGGTTTGTTGTGAATTTGGCTCACTCCACATGCGGCAATTTCGCTTATTAACAAACTCGTTAAGCCAAAAAATGAGCCTCATCGCTGAACACCATTGGGCGATAAAACAACGGGTCAGTTACTAACTCCTCTAGAGCCCAATCAGCGAAAGAACGGCGCATATAATGGTATAGTGGCTTTAATTCCTGCACTAGCTGGATCTTATACGGGTGTAGGCCAAGATCTTTGTCCAAAATGTTTCACGTAGTGGACGGACAGAGCCCATATTCCCGAGACCGACGACGAATCGATAATTTTGGAACTTCTTCTACACTTTCGTTTACAGCAGCGATATTCTCTTCAGTAAGCACATTCCATCAACGTGTTGGTGCTATTGCATCCTCTAGAGAGTATGTGGTACGAAATCTATCCACAATTCCACAGATGGCTTGCTCTGACGGACGATTATGTGCACCATAACAATCACGATGTCGTCTATAAGTTGTTCGAATTGATGACTGATTTTCAGAGTAAACTTGGAAGATTTGATAGAGTTATTCAAGCGTGATTCTATTCATAATGATTTGCTAGAGTTTACTTAAAACAATAAGAAAAACTTTTTCATCAAAGTTTAATTTTTAGTGTTATTTGTTATAGTTTCAAATTCAGTCATGCTTAAAAAAACACCCTTTATTTTTTCAACATTTTTGTTTAAGCACAAATGAATTATTATTCGAATAACTCCCTACCTTTTTAATAATAGATTTTTTGAATGGTCCTGTAAGTTCTGCTTGACCGGTACATTTTCTTCACCCGCCTTAAGTGAACAGTCTGTCTCTCGAACTGGTAGCTTTTGTTAACCTGCAGCTTTTAAGCAGAGTTTTAGCAGTTTCCAGTGACACGTCAGCCACTGTTGGACATTTAAATAAATCATACCCATACTGAATCATGAATGATGTGATTTTTCAATTAACGTTAGTTCACTAGTGAAGAGCCAGAAATATGTATTACCAATAGAACCTTCATACACATCACTAAGATCTGCGCCACGCAACCGCATAACTTAGATCCCTCATGACATTCACGAAGACAATCTAATACTAACTAGCGTTGGAGAATCTCTGCCACCTCGGTCTACACCGAACACAACCTACTCAAACTTTATCTTCCTCGATTTTCAACTTAGCTTGAGATGACATTTGATGATGCCCAGTTCTGTCAACAATGCAGATTTTGCAGCTCAACTCTAACTAAATATCATCCTCGTACTTTTATCGAAGAACTTCTTGAGCATGATTTGAGTCTGAATGAATGAAATTGTCTGTTGCCATTTTTATTATATTTAGGGAATCCATTAATGAAAGACCTTCGCTCGCATCACAAAACATTTCTTTCCTTTGCCTTTTCAATATGTCTTTTCACCGACATCAACGTTGAAGGCGCAACTGTCAAGCTTTAGGATCCATTCTAGCATCAGTGTAAAGTGTTCTATAAGAATGCAAGTCAAACTTATCTGCTGGTATAAAGTATTTTTCTTTTAATTGTTTTACTTTTCGTTTTAATAATATTTAAAAAAAAATCTTTTTTATTTTCTTCAGGTAAAGCTGTTCCATTTGTTGAATTAACTGTGGCTCATGCCAGTGTCTTGACAATTTTGGCGATATCCTTCGAACGTTATTATGCCATTTGTGAGCCACTGAAAGCGGGTTACGTTTGTACCAAGACTAGAGCCATATTAATATGTTCCTTGGCTTGGGGCATCGCTGCATTATTTACCAGGTAAAATATGCTTTTTGTTTGTTTGTTTTTGTAGTTGTTTTCTGTGTGTTTCATTCTGTGTTTTCATTATATAAAATTGCCTTTTTATCATTCTGCTTTGGTGTTCATTGGTTTTTTAACTAAATATTTAAAATTCATTATGTAATCTAAAAGAAAATAAAATATTTACATAAAAACGTTTTAAGGGTTCCGTACCTAATGGGTCAAAATGTAACCCCATCTTTTACTCTAACAATGCCTAGCTACCTGTCACAGACGTCTTTTTCCAGAACCTTAAGAAATAAACTCTTGAAATTTTCGCGGAAGGTTTATAACTGCAGCTGCTATAACAAAAAGTACAAAAAGTAAAGTGTGTGCTGAAAGTAACGTAATATACATAAGAATACTGTTAGCTTTTTAAATGTGAAAAGCAGATACGTCCGCTATAGCAGCAACTGCATAAACAATTTTAAATTTAAGGGTGTCCCAATAGTCAAGTAACTTTACCGTATGGGACCTTGCTTTTAGGTTACAATATCCAGGCAGTTCACGTTAAGGTAATTTTATGTCCGATAGAAAGTAAAAAGTAAAAAAATAAAACTAAAATATAAAGGGTGATCCTGTGTGACGTGATTTCAACGTACACGATCTTTATAGGCTGACGGTTTAAAATTGTATACAGTGAAAGCTCCCGTGGGCGGACACCGACCGTCAGAGCAGATTTGTCCGTTGTGGAGAAGTGTCCGTCTACGAGATAGTTGATTAGAAATGGTCGGCATTCACTGCTCTCAAATATTATATTCTGTTTTGATATGTAAGTGAAACAAATTTGAATGAATTGCATCTTTAGTATATAGACACCTATGTATGTTTATTTGTTTCCAAGATTCTTTCAAGTTTTAAGATTCATAAATACACATTTTTAAAATGTTTTACATATTTCGTTACCTTTTTGAAATTTCACGCACTGAAAGTTTTTTTTGTTCTTGAGCGTTTATAATTTTAATTTTTTCTTTAAGAGAAAGAGAATTCCTCCCGGCCATTATTAGAATATAAAAATGTAGATAAATTGTTAAAACACCTTACTCAATTAACACTTGTTCTTAAATAACACGATTCAAAATAATCAAGGACTACTATGTAAAAAAAAAGGGGAATCACATAATTTATTATGTTTAAGCCCGTATGTCGCCGTTTATACCAGGAAACATCTGGAAGGGAAACATTTAGTTTGATAGCAAATTACGGGTGGGGAAGAGAGAATCGTTTTTGTGTTCGGTACTCGGCGATACGCTTTGTAGACATTTTCTTTGCATACATTTTAAAGCGAACAATAACAACACTAATGAAATGTTTCCAACAACATGTTCGCCTGTGTTAACGCGAATGAAAAAACAAAAGAGAATTCAAAATGTTTATCTTCCAATTGTTCGTCCGTATAAACTCGGACTATGACACTTACTTTTTTGCATTTATTAATTTAAAATTGATAGAACGAAAGAACAAATGTTAGAAAGAGTAAAAGCATAAATGTGTTTTGTTTTTCGTTTTTAAAAAACTCTACTTTTTAAACAATAATTTGTTCTAAAAATACTCGGAAATCGAAGGCACTGAAGAAATTGTCCGCTCAGTAGAGGTGTCCGCTTGCGGGAGGTGTCCGCAAGTAGAGTTTTCACTGTATATACTGCTTTAAATTAAAAGTAACTAAAAAAAAAGAATGGAAATTAAAGGGTATGCTTTTAAGGGGCAATTACTAACTACAAAGTCTTATCTTTCAAATGGTTATGGAACTTATCACAAGAAGTGCCCTTTATAAAAAAATGTTAAAAATTAAAGGATTTTTCTTAAGAGTACCTGATTTAACGTATAATAATCTTATTTTTTGAACCGTAAGCGGTAGACAATTTAAATTTATAATAATAAATATTAACAACATAAAATTAAAAATTGACAGTCTACCGATACTCGTATATTGTACGGAACCCTTCGTGCGTGATTCAACGTATTTATTTGTTTACGGATCGAGCAGCTACCTTTTTAAATACTTTTTGAATCCTTTTCAGTTCACTACTGAAGATCCAGAAGTATGTTGAAAAAAAAAATTTAAATACGCCAATCGATCAGAAATAATGTCGAAAGAAATGCTATTTAAAATTATCCAGATCGATTCATGTCCTTCGTGGCAGAGGGCAAAACACCACATCTGCCTTTAATTTTTCAATATCATTTGGAACAATAAATTAACACGAATGAAAAAACCAAATTTATGGGGTGACAGAGAATTAAAAAAAAACATGATTTTACAAAATTGGCACTTGCCTACTTTTCCGAGTTATGAGCCTCTGAAAATTACGACTGTGCACCATATTTTTTTTTTTAATATCGATAAGGGTATCAATTAAAAGCTGTTGAAGAGACCTCTAAGGAAATATTAAAATTTTTTAAAAATCCTTAACATTTTGATGTAAAATCATATATATATGTAGAACTAAAATTTTTTTCTCATTCTCTGTCACCCCAGTATTTGCTCTTTTGATTGGAGTTACTTCACTAAACTAGATGTACATAAATGGTGAAGGGTATATAAAATTCGGTATAGCCGAATATAGCACTCTTACTTCTTTTTAAATTAGTTTTTATTTATTAATCGTGGTTTAAAGGTGACATGTCATAATGTCCATGGACAAAATGCCCTTGGACTTTATATCGCAATCAAAAGTGACATTTTGTCCATGGACATTATGTTATTTAGAAAAAAAGTTTCTCGGTGGCATGTCTTAGTGTCCAAGTACATAATGTCCATGAACTTTATATTACACTGAAAAGTAACAAGTTGTCCATGGAGATTATGTTGCTTTAAAAAAAATCATAATATCCATGGACATTGTGTCGTTTTTAGTATGAACAAAACGTCACTTTTGAAAGTGTTGTATTATCGCAGTTAAAACAACAACGGCTTCGCTTACCAAAGATTTTTTGCATAGCTGGCCTGTACTGGCCTGTACAGCAGTAAAATCTTGAACTACTTGAGATTCCAAAAATTTGAAAACTTATGATGGTAGAAGAAAATGCCTAGCTGGGTTTTGAATTATTAGCTAAGTTTTTTTTTTTCTTAATTCATTTTTGAAGTTTTTGACATGTACAGATTCGTCAGTTAATATCTCATAAATATAAATATTACACGTTTCTTTTCGCAAATTTTTAGCTCTTATTCAGATCTTAAAATTATACCTTAAGATAAAATCAAAAAAACAACAGCATCATATTCAAAACAACAAAACTGTCAAAAATTTACGTCATCAATTTTAATTGTTGATGATGGAAAATATAGGGACACTTCAAATATTTTAAAATAGACACTTAGAAAAATGGATGATATTGAACATAAGATATGAAAGATAATGACACTTCCAATCTTTTTAAACCAACTTTCTTTTCTAGTTTTTTAAGCACAAGGTCAGTTTAGAAATTATTATTATTTATTATTTTTTATTTATTTTTTCTCAATATTTCGCCACACCATTGGGTGGCATCTTCTGGAAACAGGAAACAAAAAATATCACTAATTAGATTTTTTTTCAATTATATACAATTTTTAAATAAACTTTAGTCGTTGCCTTCGGAGCTAGTTAGTCTCATCATCTGAAATCAAGTTTTCGATCATTTCGTTAGCTTTATTCATATGATAATACTTTTTAGCTGGGCCAGCATACTTCTCCAAGCATCTCATCTACTTTTTTTCCTTTAAACTGCTTTTCCATCGGGATGATTCTTGGTGGAAGCACTCACTATACTCATAGGATTCTCTTGCCAAAAAATTATTTAAAAAGTGAAGATTTAATGTCATGGTCACATAGGCTTGCCAGATCCCAAAAGCCTGAAACCTGAAAAACGTAAAATTTGCGCCTGGATTTGAGAAAAAAACTGAACCTGTTTAAAATGCACTTGTTGTTCCAAAAAGTAAAATTTTATTAAAAGTTAAAAAAACACGTTTAATTTAATTCAATCTTACGTTAAATTAAGTACATAATTATACATAGGTACATAGTATATGTCTTTTGCCAAGTTTGAAAATTTTTCCAACTTTCATCAAAGTTTAATCTTATTAAAATTTCAGCCTTTATTAAGTCGGAAGACATTCTACGTCTATCCTGAGAGTATAAATTATTTAAAATATTAAAGGTCCTTTCACAAAAAGCATTGCTTATTGGAATCGAAAGAACGAATGAGACCAATTTATACAGATTTTGTACTTTATTTTTATCACATTTTTGAAAAAAGACGGACCATATCTTATCGATTGGAATATTTTTCGGCAAATTATCAAATATCCCTCGGAGGCAGCAGAAGTAAAATGGTACTAATTGGAGTTAGAAAAAGTTAAAATCTAAAATCTTATTTGCAAATATAGTTGTAATTTCATTGTATTTAGAATGTAATTCTTCTGTACAAAATATTAATTTCATTATAAAAGATATAAAATATGAAAAAACTGGACTAATTGCATTTTTCCTGGAAACTGGACCAGACTAAAAAAACTGGAAAATTCAGGCGAATCCAGGCCATCTGGCAAGCCTATTGTCACACCAATTGTTTGCAATGACTAAAGCATATTTTTTCCATTCGTCGTCTCGTTTTTTTCTAAGACTCTTCTTATAGCTAAATATCTGATCCTTTAATACACCTGTTTAAGGGAGGAAAAATGCACAAAAAATAAATAAATTCGAAGAGATTAGTTAAGAAGTACATTACCGGCTTTAAGTTTTTGATCACTGAGTCTTGGAAAAAATTTCCTAAGGCAGTGAAATACGATGTTAAATACCAGACATGTCTGGTCAAGTTCGTAGCAATTTCTGAAATGAGTATGAAAAACCATAGAATAATATGACGGAATTTTCGTTTTTTGACAGTTTTGCTGTTTTGAGTACGATGTTGATGTTCACAAAATATAGACTTAAGAATCAGTACATGTTCTTTGAAATATGTACTTAAATATTCATCCCAGTCGAAACTTCAAACATGAATTAAAAAAAAAAAATCTTGGCTAATAGTTCAAAACCCAGCTAGGGTTTTTCTTCTACCATCATAAGCTTTCAGATTTTGGTGGTCTCAATTGGTTCAAGATTTTGTTGAAAAATGTGCAACTGTGTAATATCCCTGAACGTAATGGCTTTACGTTGATGGTCCATTATGACTTTGGACGTTGTGACATGCCACGTTCATGTACATTATATCCTTGGACGTTTTAACATGCCACCAATTTAAATACTATTTATTACTCATCTTAAGCAAATTGTTGAATTTTTTTGTTTGCATTTTTCTCTACTTCCAGTCAATTAACAAATTTCGATTCAATTACGCAAATCGTAATTTTAACACTGTTTATATGAATTTATCTTTTATTTTTAATATAAACTATTATAAGTTATTGATCAGATCAAGTTCACGCAAGTTTCTGATACAACTTTTCTCTACGTCAAATGAAATTTTTTACTATAACGAGATCATAACTTAACATTTTTATTATTTTTCCAACATTTGAAAACATGTTATCTTTGAAAAAATTTTAATTAATTTAAACAAATGTTATTATGGTATCGGAAATGTTACACGTGGTTGCGTTAATTGACAAAAGACATTAAATTGCTATAAAATATTTAATTTATTATATCTGATTAAGATATAATTTTTAAAAATTTTATACTAAAAAATTTATAGAATCTTTTGATAGGAAATGAGTTGAGTTTTATTTATTTTCGTGCTCAATTATTCAACTTGAACTTGAAAACTCATTTGTGGATGTAACTTAAGGCCTTTAAAAGTGGTTCATTTTTAAATTAAGGGTACTTTTAACATCCGTTAGCTATTCAGAAATGGATAACTGTCAAAAAAAACTGTTATAATCTGTTTACTTTTTAAAATTTGTGGTCCATTTGCTCTGTCAAATGATCTGGAAAACGTTAATGCTTTGACATTGCCATCAAATTAGCCAGACTACTTTGAAAAACAATCATTAATTTGATTGATCAATTTATCGCAGCACTGTGTTTAATGATGAGGCTTTTTTCTAACCTAACGCGGTTATAAATTAGCAAAATTACCGCACATCCACCCTACAATCTCTATTACATATAGAAAAATGCATCGTTGGTTGCGGTTTATACGATGGTAGCATCACTAGATATAATTTCTTAAAAAAATAGAGCCGGAGTACGCGTTACGGTCCATGAAGGTCGTTATTAAGACATGATTAATAACTTGTTGATTGAAAATATATGGAGATGACATTGATCTAGGCGAGATTTAACGACTTATGCAGAAGTTGTCAGGATGAGGATGTAGAGGAGACGATAGAACACCTCCTGTACCCCGCGCTGGTATGTATACGGCTGAGATACCACGGTCAGCGATACTACGGGGGCCTATCTGATATTTCGTCACTGGATCCAGGTAGGGTCAGTTCCTTTTTGGATCGCAGTGGGTGGTTTACTGGCCCACAACCAGACATCGTGACTCATTCAAGGAGATGAGCACATACTTTGGCCGACTGGACTTATCTAGCGGGCTCTTCTCTGCATTTTCGGACCTTCTCCGTAGCTTCATACCCGCGGTTCTCCCTCTCTCCTTCTCTTCTCTTCTCTTTATCTTCATTTCTTTTTCTATATCCCGCTTTACTCTTCTCTCTCTGTTTCTTCTTCTCTCTCCCTTCTGACAGCAGGTAGCACAAAGGGGGTTGTGGCAACACGGCTGCCTACCTAACCTAACGTAGGCGAGATGTGAAGTTGTCATGTAACATACGGCGACCGCCGTCTTATTAAAATCAAAATTTTGCTATAATTTATTTGCGAGAAATTGACCTGTCAATTGGCAATATTAAGGTCGTAAGGTCACTGGCATATGCTGATAAACTAGCAACAATTGACGTTTTGGAGGACGGCATTGTTTATGGTATTTGTGGCATAAACCAAAATTCTGGACTTTAAATGTTGAATCACCATTTCGAGACGTATCTCAAGATTAATACGAACAATGTCGGCCTCAAAGTCAATTGAGCAATGTCCATCTGTTCGTCCGTGTTAGTGTTGCGAACTTGATTTCACAAAAAAACCAAATATGACGATCAGACATAGTGTCGAAAGAGGTGCTATTGAAAATCAGCATGATCGGTCCAAGTCTTTCGAGGCAGCAGGCAAAACTTGTCATTTGGAACAATAAAGGAACTCCAATCACAAAAATATTTATATGGGGTGATAGAGAATTAAAAAAATAGAAAAAATATCACGTGAAAAAACTGGCGCTCGCCCACATTTTCGGTGGTACGAGACTCTGAAATTTCCAAATTTATAAAATATCAACATGGATATCATTTTCAAGCTTTTGAAGAGAGCTTTAAGGAAATACTAAATTTTTTAAAAAACTGAACCCATTAAGAGCCGATGACATTTTTATGTAAAATTATATGCAGTACCAAATTTTTCTTTTTTAGTTTTTAATTCCTTATCTCCCCAATACTTGATTTTTTTGATTGGAGTTATTTCACTAAACTAGATTAACATAGATGGTGATGGCACTCTTAATTGTTTTGTCTAATTTTATAACGACTTCTTGGCTTCCCTTCGTATAAGAGTTGGAATATCAATTTAGATTTAATACATTCGACTAGAGCACTGCAAAGAAAACTTCCACATTCAATTTAATCAGTTTAAAGGGAAATATTCGCACCATATATTGAACCCACACCATAACTGTTAAATGCAAAAAGTATAAATTATTTTCTAACAACTTGCATGATTTTATACTTTTGCCTCTTTAATAACTCTTAAAACTTAAATCATATTTAAAAGAGGCAAGCAAAGCATTCGAATAAAAAACAATAATAAAAATATTAAATGCAAATAATAGCGGACATGGAAAATTTTTTAACAATAAATTATTATTTCAACTAGAAAAATATTTTTATAGCGATATTAAAATTAAAATTATTTAAAAAAAATTGCATTTAGTAAAGAGTGTTTTTATTATTATTATTTTTTTGTCTTGATTAAAGTTGTCTTTACTAATCTTCTTCTGTCATTTTTTGCTAGTGGTTGTTTATTTTAATTGCTGCATGTTTTTTGCGCATGCATGCTAGAGTTGGGCTTATCAGCTCCTTAGAGTGAGCACTCTTTTTCAGCTTAGCTCATTAGAACGAACTAGTTCGTTCATTTAGTTCAAAGCTCTCTTAGTGAGCTAAATGATCGTATTCAGTAGACATGTTTTTAGCCCAATTGTTTTTAATTCAATTGCTCAATCAGTGAGCCGAAAACAATCGAGCGAATCTAGTTGATTTGTTTAGCTCACACAATTTTTAGTGTTCTGTGATAAATTTGTCAGAAATTAAGAACATATTCACACATACTAATGAAAAATTGAGCGACTGAAAAACAATCTAAAGATTAACTATGTGCAATTATGCACTTTTATCTGACTTTATTTTTTTAAAATTAAAAAGCAAAAAGAATATTGGTCATAATTATATATTTTCTGATAACAAAAGGATGTTTTTCCTTAATTTGTAACAAAATAAGTTTTAAGGTTACACTCAAGTTTTAATTTTATTTATGTTTTCATATAAATAATGATAAACTATAAACGGTACTCAGTAACTGAGCCAAGAGCTCAGTAAAACGAGCGCTCCATAAAGCTCAATTAAGTGAGCAGTTCAATTGAGCTAGGCCGTTCACGAACTACACAACTCTAATGTATGCTCTAATCTGTACTTCATCTTGTGATGATGTGTTTGATTTTTATCGCAAAAAAGTGAACAAATATTGTTGGTGTGTGGAAATGTTTGAGTGATTTAACGTTACTTTACATCAAACTTCAACAATATTATGGGTTATAAATCGTTAAGTTTTTGTCTACAGTTTACAAGTCAGTTGTGTTTGAAAATTTCTGAATTTTTTCAAGAACTTTTCAAAATAGTAGGCACCATGTTTAACAACAAAGATAATTGTGTAATGAACCCTGTAATTTGCTTTCATGGTTCTTAAAGGCACAAAGATAATTGGGGTATTAAAAATAATTTTCAAACATGTTACTCTTGTATCTTCTCAAAATCTTTAAATATTTTTCGATACTTCAACTTTATTCCCTATTTTCTTTGATTCCAAAGCTAGAATCTAAATACTTTAAGCGCTAATCACAAACTTATTCTCAAAAGTTTTTCATGGCCCTAGTCCTATATGCAAATTTTATGGCCAAAAGTGTAAAAATTAATAAAGTGGAGATCTTTCATGCACGATTAGGGAATTCAGGGGCTCAGTTTTTTTTTCATTTTTTTTTTATTTTCTGTTATAAAGCACGTACTCTCAAGCATAAGATTTCCCTTCTAATAAATATTTTATTGCAAACTGAATTAAAATTTTTATTCAAGTTTGATGTAAATTCTAGAAATCGGAAGCATTCAAATTTAAAAAGAAATTTATAAAAATTTATATCAAATAGTTAAAAAAGAGAAAAAAATATTATTTTCTATTTTTTTTTTTTTTTTTCTTAAAACTTTTATAAAATTTCAACAAAAATTATTTTTTTTTTATTTTTCTTCTGCTCAAGAAAAAACATTTACTTGAAATATAATACAACATTGAAAAAACATGTAAAATGAAAGTGCTTAAACACTTGTAATTAATTACAATAATAAATATATTTTTTTAATCATCAAATTTTATTTTTAAATGTTTTTTAATTTTATCATAATTTTAATTATTTTTTCTCTGCAAAAAATTCATATTAAAATAATTCCTTCATAATAGGGCAATCAACTTTCTTTACGATTAAAAAATTAATCATTTATTTATTTTTCAATCAACTATATAATTGAGTTAATTACTAATTTAATTACATTTCAATCAAATACAAACTTTCGTAATTAGCTCTAAATATTATTTTCTGTGTATTATTCAAATACAGGAAAGTAGAGATAATAAAAATATTAGAAAAGAAAAGTTAATTAAAACCTGTTTTCTCCCGAAAAAAAAATATTAAAAGAAAGTTTCATTGTCTACACATTTATGTCCGATTTGTAGTGAACTGACTCATGGCGTAGCAATAATCAATAGTTAAAAGATTGTTAGAGACCATCAGTCCTTGATGCAGGCATCTATTTGTAGAGTAATCTTGCAATATCACTTTAAATTGTCCGTAAAATCTTACAGACCAAAATAAATGATTTTTTAGATTTAAGTTCCTTTTAATGCCGCTTTTCTTATTAACAAATTATAATTTTGATGTTTCTTTTGTAAATATCGCTGTTTTTTTTTTCAATTTTAAGTGTATGAGTGTGTGTGCATATTTTGCAAAAGTCAACAATGATAATATTAAATTATTTATGGAAAATGTACACCTTTGAGTTTATGGGTATTTGTGTGTGTTTGTGAGTATTATTTAAAACCATAAAATTTTATTAAAATCATAAAACAACAATAATTGCTTTAAAACACACTGTTAACAAATAAATAGCATAAGAAAGAATGGTTTCGATTCACAGAGAATTTAGCACAAAAAATGGAATAAAGGTATAACTAATTTTGTCATTCCGGTTGTAATTCTACAATGTCCATTTCCAACCCCATAAAGTAAATTTAGTCTAAATTTTTATGCATAGCGATGTCGATTGAGCGATGTCCGTCTGTTCGTCCGTGTTAGTATTGAAATAAAGTTTGCCAACGCATTGGATCACCTGGGTAAAAATTTAAATATGCCAATCGATCAGACATAGTGTCTAAAAAGGTGCGATTGGAAATTAGCAATATCGGACCATAATCTTCGAGGCAGTGGGCAAGACATCACGCATGCCTCTATCTATTCCATATCATTTGGGACAATGAAGTAACTCCAATCAGAACAAAAACAATTATATGGGCGATAAAGAATTGAAAAATAAGAAGAAAAAAAACCGCACGTGAAAAAATTGGCGCTCGTCCATATTTTCCAAATTACGGGGCTGTGAATTTTTCATTGAAAGTTACGATTTTGAGGCAATCAATATTGTTATCATTAAAAACTTTTTTAAAACATATTGTTATGTATTGTTATATTAAACAAAAAGAAAATGATCCAAAGACAATATTATTTTGATGCATTTGCCTCTTCTTTGTTAAAAAATAAACAAAAAATTTTATAAAAAATTTACAAAACGCCTTTTAAGTACGAATTTTTAATTATTTTACAGAAAACTAAAAAAAGTCTAAATTATAAAAAAAACTGATAATACTTTCAGTAGAATCTTTCTTTCTCCGAACAAGAAAGCGTGTCACATCTGTAAAGTATTTGAATAAAAGAAATCAAAACTTTTTATAAAACATCACTCCGATTTAAATCTGCACAGAAAAAAGCTTTTGCATCTATTAATCGTTTTTTTTTTGTTTGTTAAAGATTAAAATTTAATTAAATTTTTAATTGACTTAATTATACATTTAATTGAAAAATAAACTAACAATTTTTAAATTAAATAATTTATTGAATCAATTAAAATTTTAATTAAATAAATAATTGAAAAAATTAAAAACTTAATAAATTTTTAAAATGTAAACAAAAAAACCGTTATTATGTGCAATAATATTTTCCTGTGGGACTGCGGATTGCACAGTTATTCAATCTTAAGCGCTATCAAACTGTTGTTATTCGCAAATAAACTGGAAAAAAAAATCACATTTTATTAAAAGACAAAATCATAAATTATTTTTAAATAAGAAAAATCCCTTAATTTTTTCCTATGATATACAACAAGGATAATGTAAATAATTTCGTGCATTATTTTGAAAATGAAACCCCACAGGGCATAAACACAGCCAGTTAAGTGTGTCTGTACATTAGAAGACAAAAAAACAGACATGAACTACAAACGAAATAGAAAAGAAATTTAATGTGAAAATGTTTGTTTTTAGCATTTCTTAAAAGCATTTTAGTTTTATATTACAACAAACACAACACAACAAAACAAAAACCAAAACCATCAATTTTTACTCCATTCATTTTCTACACTTTTATTTACTTTCACGCCCGATTTCTTTTATGTGACATAATAGATTTCAGCTAATTATGAAAAGAATAAATGTAATTAAAGTTGTGTGATCTGTTTCAAGCGATCTGGAAGACCAGGTTAAATAAACCACACAGTCTTTAGATGTATAAGGCAAATATCTTGCTACCACAAACAAAAATAAAGCAGCGGATGCCGTAGCAAAAAAGAAAACCAGAACTGAAAGCAGGTTCAGGGACGGTATGTTGTGATGTGGAGCCTTCTCACAAGGGTTGGATTACATAAATTAAAAATTATTTAGGATAATAATATCCTGGTGTCTGGTTACAATCAAAGTAACCTAACGCAAACAAAAATATTTGTTTCTATTAAATATATTACTTTTTTTAGTTAAAATTTTAATTAAACTTTTAATTGCTTCGATGCTATGTTTAATTGAAAAATTAACACAAAATTCTCTATTAAATAAATAATTTAATCATAAATCTATTCAATTAACACATGTACATAACGAATTTTTAATTAAATAAATAATTGAATCAGTTAAAAATTTAATAAAACTTGAATCGAAAAACAAATAAAACTATTTAAAAGGTCCAAAGACTTGTTTCTTTATTAACCAATTTTGGACACTTAAATGTACTTCCAAATTAAAGCATTTGCTTTGGAAAAGAAATGATAAAGTTTACGAGGGGGTAGCAGTTTTTATAAATAACTCGAAGATAAATGTGAGTTGGTATCCACATCCTAAACAGTAGCGAGCGCAAGTCGTTCAAGCACCCACATGAATTAAATATATTCCAGACAGAGTTATAAGTGCTCCTTAGGAGCACGGAATTAGCATCTGGTAACGTAAAAGCAGACGACTTTTCAAACCATACTACGGTTTTAAACGATTGCAAAAAGGCTCTCAGTGTGTTAATAGATAACCGTGGTATTTCCTGCGTAAGATATTCGGTACCGGGCGTTTGAAATATAAAGAGGGGAATACCGAGGAATATTATAATCTGTAAAGGCACCGATTAATCAGTATTATAGAATATTAGATAGCTGGGTGGCAGAAAGAACTCATCGGTCCCGAAGGAGTGGGGACAACTAAAAGGTCTCACTACTCTTAAGCTCAAATAGAAAATTTATAATAAAGGTGTGATCAGTGGGTACTGCTCTATTAGAGCAGGAACCAATAATTAGATTAACGAACAGTAATTGGAAACCATTGAGCTCATTTTATAACATTAGACAGTAGGGTAGAATCAAAATATTTTGGCAATAACTCAGCCAATTGTCAAAGGCTGTGGTCGATTGATCTAAAATTAACATGAGCATAGCAGGGAGTATGTGAACTTAAGTTATGAAGTTAGATACCATCCAGGGGTGGCGGTATGTGGTCTCAAAGGTAGATACCTCACGCCTACAAATTTTTCTAATGATTAGCATTAGATATTGTTACGAATAATAAAATCTGGCAACTCCTGTAGTTGTTTCCGTATGAGCGTGGTGAATAAGTTAATTCAACTAATGGTGTGTGTATAGAATAAAAACCACAATTAGCCAACAAAAGCTGAGCAACCTCAATGGCTGCGTTGGTGGAGGTGCGTGCTGCACCTGAGTTCGATACCGCATTCGGACATGCGTGCAACGAAAAATAAAACATTGTTATAATGCAATTAAAAATTAATAAACAGCAGTACAAACTTCCCGAGAGGCAAATAGACAATTATTGTGTGAAGCCATGGCAGACAACTTAGTGAAGACGTCCAATTTAATATAAGAGTAACAGATAATTGTCAAGAAGCCCTTTATAATAAAAAGTAAGAATGGTAGCGGTTAGCGTGGGGAAGTGTAACAACATAACAACAGTGTATGGCAGACGTGTGTTGTGGCTATTGAATTAAAGAAGATGACTGGCTTGGATAAAAGGAGTAGTGCAGATGTCTGTGGATGGTTAAGGTTACTAAACAAGGCATCGAATAGTTCATGTCTCGCCGGAGTAACACAGTAGTGTAGCGTGGATGGCTGCGTTTGTAGTAATAACGCATGTTTAGTAAATACGAGACCAAGGGTTCACAAGACCGGTATGATCAGGAAGTATAGCCAGAGAAAGCCATAAAGTAAAAGAATACAGAAATTTTAATGAGCCACAGTGGTATTTGCAATCAAAGGAATCCGTACGTTTGTTCTAAAAGGGAAAAACGTAACAATATTTTAAATTAAAAGTCTAGTTAAAACCTACAAAATGATTCGTGTAGTCTGCAAATTAGTTTTTAAAATTATGGAGTTGTTAGCATTTTAAAATTAAAATTTTTGGTCCATGTTTTTCAAAATATTGAGTACAATTATTAGCGAGTAAAATTTAAAATATTTTGGAAAAATTTTAAGATTTTATTTTCTGACTAAAAAAAAAAATATTTAATTTTTTGTATATTCTTGCTGAGATACTTCTTTGATTTATTTAAGGCAAATTATGGATCAATTTCCCCAGCCCTTTACAAATGGCTGAGTTATTACCTAAATATCTCGACTCTGTCCAACTGTATGTGCATTGTTTTGACCCAAAAAAGATTGTTTAAAATTGTGAATTGAAAAAATGCTTAAAAATTTTATTTTACAAAAAACTAAAATTTATAAATTTGTGTCTTGTCAAAGGGCATTCCTTAAAAGAAGTTTCGAACTTGATTTCTGTAATATTTTTCTCAGTTATTTGTATTTTCGAGGAAAAGGTCTTTACGGAAGAAAATTTTGAGAATCCCTCCGGAAAAGTCGGAAAATTGGAAAAATCGAAAATCGAGTTTTTGTATGAAATTTCGCGTGAAATTATTTCTTAATGGCTTTCCAAATCAGAAAATAAAAGGTTTTTAGTGTAAATCATGGAAAATTGCGAAAAATTAAAAAATCGAAAATTGATTTTTTGTATGAAATTTTGTGCATCAAATCGCTCTCTACTGATTCCATCAAATAAATCACATTGAAAATTTAAATATTTGTGTGTGTAATATTACTCTAAAAATTTTCTAAATGCTTAAAATTGGTGCGACGCGAAATTCGCGGGTCCGCTAGTAAAATATAAATTTGTAAAAATGCTTCTTTAAAGTTTACAGAAATTTTCTTTTCTTTTGTAGATAGAAATTTTTTTATTTTATTTTTGTAGTAATTATATAAGCTTGAGGTCTTAGTTTTTATTTTTAATTTTTGTTTTCAATGCTAGTAACCTAACCTAAACCCAGAGCTCGAATAATTACTTGAAAATTATAATAAAATTAGATTGAAAAAACTTAAAGTAATGAATTTTTCCTCTAACTGTAACAAGACGGCACAGTGGTTCGTAAAAAGTCACCCTTCTCCCTAGGTGGCCGACTATTCACAGCTGTTCTCAGAAATACCTCTACTTTTGCTCTGTAAGACATCTTTAGTGGTTCATGAGATACCAAATTATGTCTAAAATAAATTGTTTTCAAACCACTGTGGCAACGAACTTTTTTCTTTTTTCTCGAGACATTTTGCAATATCCTTGACTTTTGTAGGCAAAGCACCATAACGAGTATTAAAATATCATCATCTGGATATAAAATGTTGTGCGTGGATGATGTTCAAGTAACGAAAAGTTTTATCGAAAAAGTATTTTTTAAACGTGTGTTTTGAAAAGCTCAAAAAAGTATTCTTCAGAGAGTTTTACAGCTTTAATTATCTCATTTGGTAAAATATAAGTTAATATTTGTAGGGTTTTTGGAGGCTTCTGCCACAATACAGCGAATAAATTTTAGATAGACTTAAATTTTTTCCACGGAAAAAATAATTTAAAAGAAAAATATGATAATTTTTAAGATTCATTTAATTTTTTAGTGTTATCAATAAATTGAGAGCAATAAAGTTTAGAAAAAAAAACATTAGCTTTTTTGATTTTTGGCCTTAAATTAAATTTAAAAACACACAGGCACAGCGCATGTACATTCATGATTATTTTATTACAATCATTATGACACTGAAACAGTACTATAACGCTGTGAGGAAACAAGTAAGAATGATTACAAATAAAAATTTAATTCGAGACAAACCGACGGTTAGTAGAAAGCAAAAACAAGAGAGAACACTAAAGAAATACTTTGGTTTGTGTGTGGACTTTATATAACCAAATCAATATTAATATAAATACTCCTCGTATTTTTATTTACAAAGTTAGTTGGTTAAATAAATGATATTTACAATGCACACAACTCTAAGGTAGATACATGCGAAGAACTCTGATGAAGGATGTAGCGATCCAGAAAAAACATTATTACATTCTGCTGGTGTCTAATTTTTTTTATTTGGAAAACGTCTGCATTCATTTGTAAAATACCTTTTTTTTTTTAAAGGTTTTTAGAAGATAAGAAAAATGAACTTAAGTCAAAATGTATCGAAAATATTTAAAGCTGTAAAAAAATTAATATTGCTTTTTTCAGTTGTTGTAAATATTATAATTTAAGGAAAACAGTTGTTCTCTATTTTTAGTTATTTTTATTTTCCTTTTTTTTCTTTTTGCAAACACATCATTTTAAATGTTTTATTTTTCATCATGATATAAAAAGGTCAATGGGCATATAATTTAAGAACCATTTTAAATTAAGCAAATTATCCACTTTATCATCGCTATTAGCTCATGCTATAAATAAACTTTAACTTTCTAACATTATTCAAATACAGCCTTTGGCAAACTTTTATTATTCTCTCACTATTGACACTTCTTCTTTGTTATTTTATTATTTGTTTTTTATTCTAACTTTAACAACTTAATCTCATTCTAAATCACTATTAACATTAAACAGACAAACAAGCAACTATTTCATTTTCTTTCTATTACTTCTGTGTGTGTGTGTATGTGTATATGTGTATATATAATAAAAATGCTTAAAATGTGTAATTTTTTCACTTAATAACAAGTTAAACCTGACGCTGAGATTATTAACACCACTACTCACACAACATTTTCTTATTGTTTTCTTTCGCTCTCTTTCTTGCACAAATATTCGTTCCGCTTTACACATATCGTTTTTTTTTTAATGAAATTCTAGTCCCATCTTATGGGTGGCTGAATACAAGCTGGCTGATTATATAGATGGATCCATAGTGGCGGTTTGTCTAACAGAAGCTAAAAATGATTGGATTGTTGGATTCTATTTGATGATCATAATGATGTTTTTTATTTTGCCGCTTTTCATCTTAATCGTACTGTATGGCATCATTGCAAAAAACTTAATTTCCAACAAGGGACCCATGATGCGTATACGCCCCATCAAACCGGAGTTCAGTTTAAAAGCTCGCAAGCAAGTGGTTTTAATGTTGGGTGCAGTGGTTGTGGCCTTTTTCCTCTGCCTGTTGCCATTTCGACTGCTGACCTTGTACATCATTTTAGGCGAGGAACAAACACTACACGACATTGGGGTAGAGCGTTATTACAATATTTTGTACTTTTGCCGCATTATGCTTTATTTAAATTCGGCCATTAATCCCGTTTTGTACAATTTAATGTCGACAAAATTTCGCAAAGGATTTTACAAATTAATTGTGACCAGTTGGACGGGTTTGGTTACTGCAATATCATGCGGCCGCTATGGAGTAGGATGTAAGCGTATAGGTACGAATGTTATAGCCACTACAACAACAACAACTAGTTCAAATACACACACAACTACAAATACATCATCCAGTATTTTGTCACGCAGCTCCAATCGACGTTCTAGTGATGAGGCCGCTCAACGTACGCAGTCGCAAGTACAATTACAAATGCAATGTGGTCAGGATTATGAAATGATTGCCATGTTACATGGCATTAATACAGATGTCAAAGCTTCAGCCATAATGGCAACAAGTTATCGTCCTCAACATCATTATGCTCAGCATTATAGTGGCAGCGGTAAAACAAGCAATCGTCCTTCACATCATCAGCAGCAGCAATCCCATCATGTGGCGTGTAGTCGTATAAAGACAAAACAATTGAGTTTCGAAGAAGAGCCTGCCATGTCTTAACAGTTAAGTTTTCTGGTGATATTTTCAATTTTTTTTTTCTTATAAAAACTCTTTCTACAAATGGTCTGATTAATGTTTAGTTTTCTTTTTGTCTAAGTGTTTGTCCTTCAATTTTTTATTGTAGCTTTACTATCATTATCCCGTTTTTATAATAACAACAAAAACAAAATTGATTATATATTTGACACTTTGTAAAAAAGAAAGTTTTTGCCAAAAATTTTATTCCATTAATTCAAATTGAGTCCATTCGTGCGTATGAGTGATATTAATTTTTTTAAACAGTTTTTTATAACGGAATAGTACTCATACGCAAATAATGTTATGTGTTTATGTACATATTTATTACATGTTTATGTATGGCTATGAAAATAAACTATTTTAGAAATATGTTGAAATTTCTTTATTGTAAAACTATTTTTATATTTAAAATTAAAATCAAACATTTTGCCGTGAAAGCCCTTTTTAAAAGTCATGTTTTTTTCTTAAATATTAAAGCAGGCAAATGACCTTAATGAATGTTTTTGGCACGTATGCATTATTGTTCCAAGCTGTTTTATAAATTTGGCTGAATTAATTGAAAAATGATACTAGAGTTTTGATTTGTTTTTTGCTGATTGCTCCAGCTAACTAGGCAGACAACCTTTACACACATCTTTTAAAATCATAAATTATTTAGTAAGAACACAATGTTCAAGGACATCATGAGACTTCTTTTGAAATCTCAATGTAAAATACAACAGCTTTAAGAAAAATATCTACAAAATATGTTTTTATTTATCATACCTTCCTTTCTCAATTTAACTAATTAGTAGGGATCCATCAATACCCCTCTCGGCCACTATTTAAGCATTTTCGTTTTTTTATCCGCTATCGATTCATAATATCTCTAATTTTGTTTTAAACAAATCAACTGTTCAAGAAGATCAATTATATTGGACGTTCACTTTGGATGAGGATTTTAAAAGAAGCTTGCAAAGTTTAAAAATCGAAAATTTTAAGTAAAAGAAAACTCTGAAAATAGTGTAATCAAATACAGTGTTGCCTTATCAGGGGATTTACCCCCAAAGTGGGGATTTTTTAACCGAATGGGGATAGAGAATTCTGTTTGGGGATTCACAGTTTTTTTTACAGAAATAATATTGAGGAAGAAATTATATTTGAAAGAGAAAATTATATGTAGTTTCGGCTTTGTCTTTAATAGTAAAAATATATAATTATAAGGCTTTAAAAGTTCAATGCAACTGTTTGTATATATCAAGATACCGCTGGCTGCAAACAAACAACTAAATGAGAATTATTATAAACTTTCAAAATTCCAAAATAAAAATAAATATAAAATAAAGTGGCTTTTGAAAATTTTTGAAAATAAAAACTTTCAACTAAAGGATTTGACTTGAAAAAAAATATGAAAACGCATATTTTATTATTTTGTCAGTTGTAGTTGAGCATAAACAGAGCTTTGCAAATAGTGAATTGTTAATGTTTATTTACTGTTTCGGATGCATCGCAAGAAATGGCAATACACAACTCTTAATGCAGACTCAAAAGGTTGAACAACTTCTCACAAGCAATTAAGTTGTTAGTTTTTTTTTAACCAAGTTTTCAAGCATTTTAAAAATATACTAAAGACAAAATCAAATTTCGATTTATTGATTGCTACTTTCAATACATGAATTCCAACTTATGAAAATGATTTTTTTTAATTCTCGCATAGTTTTGGGTTTTTTGACATAAACCAAATGAAAAGAACTTCTTGGGTATTAAATGTTCGAATGAAGTACAAGGCTATAAAATGTCGTAGCTGAATTTTTCATTGACCTTACAATTCTGCTAAGACCACATGTTGTCCATATCATTCAATTTAGGAAAAAGAAATCCCATTATTTTTCCTTTCCAATATATATGTCAGGCTTAGAAATTTAATAGTTTTTATAAGCAGAGAGATCGAAATGTAAAGCATTTAATATAATTTGCGTACGTTATATCAAACCAACTGTGTAAAAGAGTGTATAAAATTTAATTTAAATTGTTCTTTACTCAATGTTTTACTTAAATTAAAATTTAAGATGCATTCCTAAATATTTTGTAAATAAAAATTGATTTATTTAAATAAAATAAATTTAAACTAAAATTTTCTTTACTTATGTAATAAAACGTAAAAAACGAAAATCCAACTTAAGCTACAAAAAAGCCAAAGTACCTTTTCTATTATGCTTTAAAGTTGATCAACAAATTTTATTGCCATCGCTGTACTGGGTTTCCTCCACATTCTTTGCATACTACCGTAACTAACATTATGTTAAACTAAGACTCATTGCCAAAAATAACACTGCTATATGTGGACTCTTTTTATACCCTTCACAACACACAAAAAGTAGAACAAGAGGTTAACTAAATTTGTCTTCTTCCATATCATTTGGAACAATGAAGTAGGTCCAATCAAAAAAAAAATAATAATAATAATAATAAATATATGGGGTGATAGAGCATTAAAATAAAATAAAAAAACATCAAGTAAATAAATTGTCGCTCGCCCATATTTTCCGAATTGCGGAGCTCTAAAATTATAATTTTTTTTTAATATCAATATGGGTATCATTTTAAAGCTTTTGAAGAGATCTTTAAGGAAATACTAAAATTTTAAAAAGGATTAACCCATTAAGCCGATGTCATTTTTATATAAAATTATACATATGCAGCACCAAATTTTTTTTATTTTTTAATTCTCTGTCACCCTAATATTTGCTGTTTTGTTGGAGTTACTTCACTAAACAAAATTTACATACATATATGTTGAAGGGTATATAAGATTAGACATAGCCGAATATAGCACTCTTGCTTGTTTGTTACTGTTACTTTTAATAATAAAATGTTAGCTAAAGTCTAGGATTAATATGCCTAATCAATTGGTGCCCTAGAACACGACTATAATACCCGAATTTTCTTGACTTATATATTATCATTCACGATCTTTTATTTATTTTTGAAAAAGTTTTAAAATTTAAAGGTAATTGTTTTAGATTTTTTATCTCATTTTAACTAATAAAATTCATTCTTGCTACTTTTTGCCAGGTTTCGCAGAGTGAAATAACGAAAGCTCAAAAGAAGTCATAAAACATACCCTTTTTAGGAAAATGTGTAAATATGATATAAATAACGATATAAATAACTTATAATAAAGCAGTCGAAAAAATTATTTCAAACGTCTCTCACGTATAAAAAAATATCTTTCTTTTACTTTCGAAGCCTTAGCCGTTGTTGCATTAAAATATCTTAGTTTTGTTTCCTATTTCTATTTTTGCCCATTATTTATTACATTCAATTTACCAACAATCAACTTTTTGGACTATTAAATTGGAACGTGTGTGTTTGACATAAAATACAAGCGATTAGAATAGAAACAAGCAGTTTAAACGTAAATAGTTAGAAAACATTTTTTAGCAACAGTTAAAGCGAAATTTATAGCAACATTTTTTAGCAACATTTTATGGCAACATTTTTTGGCAACATTTTTGTCAAAATTTTTTGCAACATTTTTTGGCAACATTTTTAAAGCAATACTTTTTAATTTTTTTTTAATTAATTTATATAAAGCTGCTTAACATTTGAAATGCTCAAGTAAAATTTCGGTTTAATAAAAGTAATTTTTAGCACAACTGCAGCAAAGAAAAATTAATGTTACAAAATAAGAAATAAGGATTTAGGCAACAGTATCATGATTAATAAAATACAGAAAACGTTAAAAAAAAGTACACTCATATAAGCAAAATCCAAAGGAACAAACCAAAAAAAAATTCCAAAAAAAACTAAAACAAAAAAAGCAAGCATGATATATGAGAACCAAATATAAATTGCGTAACTACGTTTGTAAATTTGTACGAAAGGATATACGAAAGAAAATGTACTTGCAAATGTTTGTTAATTTGTTTGTTCTTTGTTGATGTTGTACATTGTATAGCACTACTTATGTAATAACGACAACAGGCCTTCGCGTCCTATTACACATAACCCTAATAAAATGTGTAATTTTATAACTCAATAATATTGAAATCACTGATGGAAAGTTTAATAGTATAATAATATGTACATCAGCTATTAGAAACTAGAATATTATGTAGAGCATATGCGTAGCATTTTAGAACTCTGCAAAAGATCAATACTGAGCTAGTTAAGATGCTGGAGATTATTTATATGTAAATGAATAGAAAATGTCTGATCATTGCCAGGAGCTGACTCTGCTAAAGTTTTCTCTGAAGTCTCCATATAAAAATTTGATAGACTAAATCGTTTAATCTGTCCTGTACTAAAACAACATTTCATTCTGCCCAAGGATGTATTATTTTCATACCATAACTTCATAACTTCGTAATAGGTAGCGTTGCATGAGCTATGTCACGCCATAAGCAAGAGCTTTGTTTATCAAACATTACGTTATGTTATGGGTAACCTGCATATGTTACAGTCAACACAACTTACTAACAATCTAGAAAAGGGACGTACATCTAAAAGTGTAATTTTTTAGATAAAAAAATAATTAATTCAAATATTAAATATTTTCTATTTAAAACCAACGATTCTAATCAGTTTATAAAAATAAAAAAAAAGGCTTGCAAACGTTTTTGAAATTTTTCAATCATTTTGCTCATGAAGAAGAAATACTTTTCGAGCGAGAGAAAAAGCAAATAGAACAAAAGGTATTTCGCTTCTTTACTCATGCAATTGCATTATGTAGTTCTATTTATACGCTAATGGGTTCTCTATTATAACGAACAAATCAATCAGCAAATTTAGGCGAAACGTTTTTTTTTTTTTTTTTCTAAAAACTTTTAAAATTTTTTTTTTCTTTTGGCGGCGTACGATTAATTTAATACAGAGTTTGTGCTCACTAGCACTTATGCTTCTCTTTGTTTTGATTTTATTTTTCAAACAGTAAACGTTTCGTTTTGTTTATTTTTGTACCCTGAAAAAAATATAAGCAGCTTGTTTTTAGAAACAGCCTCTGTCTTAATAATGGAACACAGAAATTAATTCAGAAACGATAAATAGAAATCCCTTAATATTTTACCAGCCCGTTTAAGAACCACACGAATTATTTACTAGAATTCTGAAAAGACATCAATTGTCCATACCTGATGTAAATGCAAGAATGAAACGATTTTTTTCTTTAACGATAAAATTGTGGTTGCTGCTGGCAGTTTATATTTCCTTCCTTTTAATAGTTTTATTATTATTGATGACGAAAAAAAAGCCGGCATTTACGAAAACAAAAATACTTCAGTCAATTTCATATAATGACTTTTTACTATGAATATTTCTAGGAAAAATAACCAAAAATAAATACATGATGTACATCCATAAATTTGTTGTTGAAATCTGAATATATGCATTAGTAATCTAATCATCATTTGTGTTCAGTTATGTCCAGCTGATGTCACATTATCTTACTTTGTTATGGCATTTGTTTGAAAACATAACAATCAATTGTGATAACATTTTCATTATTCAAAATAAACATTACCTTTTAATTAATTAAATTTAATGTCAAGAAAATATGAAAAAATATTTTTTGTCGCACAGAGTTTTTTGAAAAACTATAAACCAAGTCCACTATTCCTCTACAGCAACACTTGACAATATTATAAATTTACTTCAATTTTGAATTCTAGTGCATGTAACTCTTACACGGTCATTGATAGAGTGAGAAATTGCTCACATGAAAATCTTGTTTTAAATTTTTCTCTTCAAAAGTTTCAACATTTTCATGGATATACAATATTTTTTTTTTTTTTTATTCACGTTTAAATTGTGTATTAATTTTTAAGGAAAAAATAAGACACTATCAGAGTATAATGCAACATTTTCTAGGTCACTAGATCCCTCATCAGCATAAGATTATGAGAAAAATTTCACTTTTCTGCCCTAATTATTCTTCATCACATGCATTTGTTTTGCTTCTGTAAACCATCGCTTAGCAACATTTGTTTACTTTTCATACACAGAAGCTGCTAAACAAAGTTTCTATACATAATTAGAAATGAGAGAATACATAAACTTTGACTAACTAAAAATTATTTATTATTATTTTATTATTCACACCTATGATAAATATATTTTTACTCGAAATTTTTTCCCTTTTCCCTAAATTGCAATCGTGAATAATTCACGTGAACAATTTTTCACGTAAACACAAATACCCCCTTATCGTGATTAATTTTTTCCCTCGAAACTTTTTTTACTTTTCCCTTAGATTTGTTGACTTAAATTTTGCTGGGGAACTGCATACATTATGCCAGTTTTTATATGTTTTCATTAGAATATTTACATCAATAACACATTTTTTTAATTCGATATCAGTAACTGCAGTGCAGACTGACATTATGCTCGTCAAGGTGCAAAAAAAAGAGATCTATTGGTTATAAATTTATGAAGATTTTTTAATAAAAATATTTTTAAATGAAAAAAAAATAGAGATAGAAAAAATCAGATATAAAAATTTATTTTATTGAAATGGGTCACTAGCAATGTCTAGGGTAGGTTAGGCAGGCAGCCGTGTTGCCCCAACCCACTTGGGTCCATTGATTGGTCCTTTTGTGTCTAGGGTAACTTCAAGTTCTTGCACGTCACGTTCTTGAAATAAAATTGTTCTTTGTTGTTGTAGCACCAATCATTAATTATTATTTTTTCCCTATTTATATTTTCTTCTTTCTAATTTGTATTCAGTACGAATTGATAGCGTGAACAAATGTTCCCATGAAATTCACGATAGCAATTTTTCCTTTACGGGGAATAAAAATTTTACATTTTGTTCGCGATAGCGGTGATTATTTATTTTCTTTAAAACAAGAAGCGTGTTTTTAACTTATAAAATATAAATAAGATTAATAAATGAAATAATAAATTTAAGGACATGTGAAACTGAATACAAACGCTGGGATCTCAAGAATCTAAACCACATAAAGTATTCGATCTTAAAAACGCCAGTATTTATAGTTAAAAAATAAATTTTATTTTTTATACAGCGGAGAAATAAAAATAGAATCATTATTGGTTATTGTTGTTTTTTCTTAAACTTTAAATTTGAACTTTGCTTTATTGTTTTGACAGAAATCTTTAGTTTATTTATAATCTTTGTGAAAAGTTTCCTGACGAGAAAAGTAAGCGGTAGCAAAATGGCCATCGAGACGTGCTTTCACCTTCAATAATCCATATCAGTGATTTATAATTCAAATCGAGATATTTAAAAATTAGCACAATAATTTGTTAAAAATTTATTTATTTAATAAATGTTTCCCGTAATTTTTAAAAATGAATTTTATTTTAATTAAAAATTTAATTTTCTTTAAAATTTTTTTTAATAATTATTTATAATAATTATTCGAGATTATAGTTTCAACATTTACTTTTTATATTTAATAATCCGCCAGCTCATTGGCTAGCATTATCAGCAAATAAATCAAATTATTAAAAAAATGTTATAATGTTTTATTGAAAAAAAATAAGAACTTAAAATTTAAGCTGTGATCTCAGATTCAAATAATTATTTCAAAAAGTTATTTTAAATAAAAGATAAAAACCATTTGGAGGTGTCAAGCCTTCGCTCGATAATTTTTGAGAGCTATTATATTTCCATATTGTTGCTAAGTTCATAATTAATTAATCTTTAAGTTTATTTTAAAGTATTATAAATATAAAAAGTTTTTCATTTATTAAATTATTAATAAAAATACAAATAACATGTTATGTCTTAACGTATATTAAAACATAAAAAATAAAATAAATATTGTAAAGTAAACAATTGCGTTTCTCTTTCATATTTTGCCAACTTGTTGCTGGCGTTTCTGTGGTTGAGGGTCAAGAACGAAAACTTACCAGGGCTTTTAACAAAAATAACAAACTTTTTAGAAAATAATTTATTTTTCAGATTCATTAATAATAGTCGTATTATATATGTAATTTTTTAATTTTTTTAAGATAATGTGGGTAAGTCTATGTAAAGTTTACGCCTTCTAGCTATTTGGTTTCATAGTATCGATGCCAAAAGTACTTTGATTAGCTACAAGAAATGCTTGTTTATAATGGTTTTTTTCCACAACGAGTGCAAATACGCAACAAAATGAGAATAATTACAATATTTCAAAATTACAAAATAATCAGGCATGTCACAAATTCCAATCGGAATAGTTTTAATTCCGTATTAAATATTCCAATCGATTTTGTTTTACTTTCTTCAGATTCTGATCGATTTTGCTTATTGCTAAAAAAAAATGCCTTTTTTGTTTTAATGTGACAATATTCCATACACGAAAGTAAACAACAAGGCTAAACTAAATAAGGACACATAATAAAAGTTAATTCGAAAACCGCATGTAACAAAATTTCAAAGATAGTAAATTCCACTTTGAAAGTTTAAAGCGATTTCAATCCGAAGAAATTTTTCGTTTTTCGTTTTCTGAAGAACCAGTTTGCGGAATTGAAATCATTTCTATCGGAATTAATTTTTGTGACATGCCTGAATATTATTATTTTTCGGAGAAATATTTTGGGATAAAATAAACTGGCTTTTGGGGATTTTTGGAAATAAAAATTTTCAACTTAGGAATTTAGCTTGAAAAACCCGGGAACCTTGCCTGATCCATAAGAATATTTTAGGAAGTAATAATAGCATTGGGTTGAGAAATGAAACAGTTGCGACCGCATACAAACAAAATACTTAAAGGATGAATCGAAGGGCAAGCATAACAATAAATGGTCATAACAATACGTGCAGATGGTTTGAGGAGACAGACGAAGATCGCTAAGATTTCTTATGTAAATGCACTGTCCTTACTAGGAGATCTAATATTTTTGGCTTCTAATTCTTTGATGTCAGAGGTGCGGTACCGGAAACATTACTTGAATTTATTATACAGTCGAAATGAATCGCTTAGAATGTATGTAATACAAAAGCTGGTGAAACGAAGACAGAAAAAACATTGGTGGAAATCATATTAGAAATCATAATGTCATTTTTGGGCACTGTCCATAATGAAGTTGGCCGTGACCCAGTTTGGAGTAGTTCAGTCTCTGATTCTCCTCATAGATTCATTGAGCCATCTGGTTCAGGCCATATTGTGTATGACAACCTCAATATAGGGCTTGCAAACCTCAAGTAGAACGCCAGAGATTATGTCAGTTATTTGTCCCATGTATCACCATCCAAGTTGCATGTGGTTAAGAAACCCTTGGCTTTTCGTAATGATACGATTATTACTCTTTTTCTTTTCTACAACAGCTTAGGTTAGGGAGGTAGCCGTGTTGCCACAGCCCACTTGGGTCCACTGATTGATCCTTTTGTGTTACCTGCTGTCAGAAGGGAGAGAGAAGAAGAAACAGAGAGAACAGAGTAAAGCAGGATATAGAAAAAATAAATGAAGATAAGGAGAATAGAAGGAGAAAGAGAACCCCGGAGAACGTTCGAAATGTGCAGAGAAGAGCCCGCTAGATAAGGCCTGTCGACCAAAATATGTACTCTTCCTCTTGAATGAGTTACGGTGTCCGGTTTTGGGCACCTCAAAAAGTACCTGGACCCAGTGACAATATATCAGATAGGCCCCCGTATAACCGCTGACCGAAGTATCTCAGCCGCATACATCCCAGCGCGATGCACAGACAGAGGATGTGTTCCACCGTCTCCTCTTTTTCCACGCCCTGACAACAGCAGAAGAGATCCATTCTCCCAGCGCGGACCCAAAATAGACAGTGCCCACTGACCGCAGCCACCTAGTCACGCCTTTACAAATCATACCGCCGAAACCCGCTTCTTTTTTAGAACCATTTGTGAAAGTAGCAAGACTTTGCCGCAAGAAAGATGTGTATCCACCAAAAAAAAAATAAATAAATTAAATTTGGTCAGTTAAAAAATAAAATATTTAATAAAAATTTTTTTTGTATTTGATCTCTTCAACTTAATTCTCATTAGGTCAAAGAAATTTAAATATATAAAATATTTTTCTAACTAACATAAGGTTTAGGTGAAAAATTTCTGTTAAGGTGGGTTAAACAATAAATCGAATAGCTTCACTACTCGCAAACAATTTAGTGAATAAAGAATAAACTTTGGAATCTACTGCACTGGAACATTTTCATAATAATTGAACAAAAATATCGACAGCTGTTGAAAATATTAAAAATAATATTAAAAACATATTATTATGGAAACAAGCCATTGTATTATTTGATTTAGATTTTAAGTGTTAACGCCTAAAACAACAAAATTTTATACTTTCATCAAATAAATGTGAATCTCTTTAAAATTGTTTGTAGGAAAATCTAATAAAAGCTTAAAAGACAAATAAAAATTCTATTGTATTTTTTGTTTATCTCTTAAACGACAACTTGAATGTATTACGTCCATCTATCTTTTTATATATTATTGTTTTTTTTTAACATTTTATGGTTATTTTATGCTTGAGATGTATCACACTGAATGAAAATATGAATACTTATGCCTTCTTATAATTACCAACATACAATACATTTATAAGGGAAAAAAATGTGATTGCATAAATACATAGAGAAAACCCTCAAAAAGGATAATATAACAGGAAGGATATTGAAAACGAAAGAGCTTAATGTATTTTAATAATAAATTGATAAACAACATGCACACTTCACTCCACTTCACTATTTATCAATACATTTTCTAAGAAAAACAAAATGTCAAAATAGAAAATTGCAAAAGAAAAAATATGAAAACCTTAAAATATATTAATTTATAGGAAATAGCTGCTCACCACAGCCACACGGCCGTATTAAAAAAAATAACTCTAGAAACACAATATTACATAAATGATGTCATTATCAGCTTTTACCATTTCTATTCATTTTGTTTTTAGCCACAAACATCTTATTATTCATTTATCATAATTAACGCATATTTAATAACTTGATCCACTTAAACATTTCCTTGTCCTCCAAATTTCATTGAAGAATTTTTTTTTTCCAAACTATTATTTTCGTCTAGTGGGATAGAATTTTTTCTTCTTTCTTTACTTTACTTTACGCCAATCGATTAAGCAATTGATTTTCTAAATTATAATGCAAAGGAAACCGTAAATCATAAATGAAAATACTTAAAAATTATTTGTCGCCCTTTCAAATGAGGGTCAATGATCCACACGCATATTTAATTAAGCAATTTTTTGCAAACATGGTGTATTCATGAACTGTTGTATTTATGGTAAAAGAAATACAATCAACAACATCAGCAGCATGCAAGCAACATTCTGTGCATCTATTTATTTTAGTTTTACAAGGAATAATCATAATCAATGAATATCAAATTAGAACGGAAGAATGCTAAGGACGGATGTAGCGAATCAATTGTTACTGTTTTCTTTAAAAACACAAACATTTATAAATTATTTTCGCTTTCTTAATAAATTTTGAAATTATAATATAACTGAGCCGACATAAAATAAGAGTGCTAAATTCGGTTATGTCGAATTTTATATACCCTTCACCATGTATGTACATCTGGTTTAGTGAAGTAACTCCAATCAAAAAAACAAATATATATATTTAATTTAAAAATGTCATCGGCTCTTAATGGGTTAAGCATTTTTAAAAATTTTAGTATTTCGTTGAAGATCTCTTCAAAAGCTTTTAAATGGTGCATAATCGTACTTTTCTATGAATAGTTCAGAGGCTCATAAATCAGAAAATATGGGCGACCGCAAAATTTTTCACTTGATATTTTTTTCTTATTTTTTAATTCTCTATCCCCCATTTATTTTTTTTTCGATTTGAGTGACTTTATTGTTCCAAATGATATAGAAATATTAGAGGTAGGCCTATTGTTTTGCCTGCTGTAGACCGATTTTGCTAATTTTCAGTAGCACCTCTTTCGACACTTTGTCCGATCGATTGGCGTATTTAAATTTTCTCTAGCTGATCTAGTGCCTTGGCGAACTTTATTTCAATACTAACACGGGCGAACAGATGGACATCGCTCTATCGACTTCGCAATGCATAAGAACTCAGAATATAAATACTTTATGGGTTTGAAAATGGATAGTGTGGAGTTTACAAACCGAAAGACAAACTTATATATACCGTTTTTCCACTGTTTGTGGTGAAGGGTATATAAATATTAAAAAATGACATTATGGTGAATAATAAAAATGAAATAATGATCTGGGAATATTATGTAACAGCATAATTTTGCCCTTGATTGTGGAATACACTTTACGGGTTGCATGTTCATACATAATAGTGGGCACAAGCCCGTCGTAGCACTTTCAAAATAAATTTTTCTTTTTTCTATCTTTTTTTCTGTGGTTATCATAGTTTTTCTGCATATAGTTCCGGATTTGACAAATATTTAATAAAATTTTTTTTAAGATTTTTACAAAATATGAGATATTTTTGTGAAAGATGTGATATTATTATGTGATAAACGTTTCTGTGAAAAATCTTCATACAAATTTGCATATGATTTGAAAACTGAATACAGATACAATTTATTTGTTAACTTTCAATATTTTATAAAAATAATAAAATCATTTTTTCTGTTAATATAGTAACTTCAATAAAAAGAATAAATATATGAGGCGATGGAGAATTTAAAAATAAGAAAAAAATATCAAGTGAAAAAATTGGTGCTCGCCCATTATTTCCGAGTTACGGGGATCTAAAATTTTCGAATTTTTTATATATAAATATGGATATCATTTTAAAGCTTTTGAAGAGACCTTTAGGGAAATATTAAAATTTTTCAAAAATGCTTAACCCATTAAGAACCGATGTCATTTTTATGTAAAATTATAAATATTTAGTACCAAATTTTTTTTTTTTATTTTTTAATTCTCTGTCACCCATATATTTTCGTTTTTGATTGGAGTTACTTCAGTAAACTAGATTTACATACATATATGGTGAAAAGTATACATATATAGCATCAGCATAGCCGAATATAGCACTCTTACTTGTTTTTTGTTTTCCTTTTTATATTATTTGTATATTTTATACCATAATAAATCTGGCATTTACCTCAATACGACGTATCGCATAATTTTGCTTTATTTTTTATAACATGAACTAGATATTCCAATCATTACCTTGTTTTTCTTATTGTTCTTAAGAATTTTGCCATTTTAGAACGTGACTATGGTGACTTATCAGTAAATTTGTGCACAAACTTTTCACCAACCACATTCTCCATGGAGTGTATTAGTTTGAACTGTTCGCAAATCTCATTGAAATGTTTGGTAAACAACAGTCAGTATATTCTTTGTAAATAAGATACTTTTGAAGATTATTATTTTATACACTAGACAGTCTACAGTTTCAAGTACATTTTGTGCAAATTTTAAAATAACATAGTTTTGTTAAATATTTGTTCAATTCATAGAGTGTTTGTTGTATTAAATTCAACCAGAGAAATTGCAAACACGCTGTTGTTCTTTTGAAAACATGTTGCACGAAAAAGTGTAAAATATGTTACATATTTTACCCTCAATTTTATGTGAGGGTAAGTATGCTACACTTTTTTTCAGTAGTTCTTACTCTAAATAAGTGCTGTTTGCTTTTGTTGCTAAACCCAGTGTTATATTACTTTATGTTTGAAACGCTAATTTAACATTACTGACATGTAAAGGTAGTTAGAAAAATTCAATAACAGTTTTTGTTCTATTGTGGCTATAAAATGTGTAGCAATTTTTCGGGGTTTAGGCAACATGCAAAACATTTTATGTGATTTTTGGGTAACATTTATTTTCAGAAAAGAAAACGCCATTATTAAAAAACAATAAATTGAGTTCGTGGCTAAACCGACGATTTATAAAGAGAAACCCGAAAGAGCTATAGGTTGTGTGTGAACTTTGTCTAACTAAAATGAATATTTTTCAAATATTCCTCATATTCTTGGTTAAATAGAAAATAGAAATAGTACAACAGATCACATTCTGATGGGGTCTACATTTTCCTGTTTTCTTCAGAAAACGTCCGCATAAATTTGTTAATGATTTTTCTTTTTCAAAATAAAATGAACGTAAGCCTAATTAATTAATTAATTTGCTATAAAATATAAAAACTAAAGTAATGGAAAAATAAATAAAATTCAAATTCAATTCTAAATAATAAATTATTATAATATTGATAAAAATTGAATTTAAAAAATAGTATTATTTTAAATAAAATTTTGTTAAATTACATATAAAACGATAATAATTCTGCTGTCAAAAGAAATATAATTTTTGATTGATTAAAAACAAGCATTCAAATATCAATTTGATTTTTTACACAAATTCATAATTAAAGAATTTTAAGTTGATTAAATTTTAACTCTAAATAATTCATGAAAAAAGGTGTTACAAGCAATTACTGATAAAGCAAGTGCTAATAATCTGAGATTTAAACAATTTAAACAAAACAAAATGTTGCTTGACGAACAACATTTTTTATTTAATGTAATGCAACTGTAATTTAAAAAAACACAATAAAATTACTTTCATTAAATAAAAATAAATAAATGGTAATAAATAAATTAATTAAAATCTTTTGATAACACCGAAACCAATATACACCAGTTTTCTTATACACTGTTCAAGCAATTAAGTAAATATTACAAGTTAAAGGAATTGAACTGAATAAAATAAATACAAGGAATTTAACAATTATGTTTTCAGTTTTAAATAACTAAACTAGCTTTCAATATAAACAATAATAATTTATTAGAAAAAATAGAAATAAATTAATAAAAAATGAAGCAAATGACAGTTTTCTTTTTCAGTAATGCAGGAAATCATTAGGGAAATGTATATAAGAAATATATTTATATAATATTTAATAGCCTGATTAAAGCTGTTGTATTAAAAATATTGAATATTATAATAAACGAGTCAGAGCGCTAAATTCGGCTATGACGAATCTTTAATACCCTTCACTATCTATGTAAATCTAGTTTAATGAAGTAACTCCAATCAAAAAAGCAAATACAGGGGTGACAGAGAATTAAAAAATATAAAAATTGTGATACTGCATATATAAAGCATTTTAAAAAAAACTTTAGTATTTCCTTTAAGAACTCTTCAAAAGCTTTAAAATGAGACCCATATTGATATTTCAAAAAATTGAAAATTTCAGAGCCCCGTAACTCGGAAAATATGGGTGAGCGCCAATTTTTTCACTCGGTATTTTTTTTTCTTATTTTTTAATTCTCTATCGCCCATTATATTTATTTTTTTTAATTTGAGTTACTTTATTGTTCCAAATGACATGAAAAAATTAGAGCTAGGCGTGGTGTTTTCCTGCTGCCTCGAAGGACATGGACTGATCCTGCTGATTTAAAATAAAACCTCTTTCGACACTATGTCTGATCGATTGACATATTTAAATTTTTTCTAGCTGATCTAGTGCCTCGGCAAACTTGATTTTAATACTAGCACAGACATAAAAATACAAAATTTTTTTACAATTTTTAAAAATTTTAGTATTTCCTTAAAGATCTCTTCAAAACCTTTTAAATGGTACCCATATTGACATTTTAAAAAAATTGAACATTTCAGAGCCTCAGAGGCTTCAGAGCTCGGAAAATATGGGCGGCCGCCAATTTTTTCACTTGATGTTTTTTTCTTATTTTTTTAATTCTCTATCATCCCATATATATATATATATATATATATATTTTTTTTTTTATTTGAGTTACTTTATTGTTCCAAAAGAAATGAAAAAATTAGAGGTAGGCGTGGTGTTTTGCCTGCTGCCTCGAAGGATATGAACCGATCATGCTGATTTCCAATAGCACCTCCTTCGACACTATATTTGATCAATTGGCATATTTAAATTTTATCTATTTGATCTTGTGCCTTGTCTAACTTGATTTCAACACTAACACGGACGGACAGACGGACATGGTTCAATCGACTTCGCTATGCATAAGAGTTCAGAACATGTATGTATATATATATATATACTTTATGGGGTTATGTAGAAATTACAAACGGAATGACAAACTTTGATACACCCTTTTTGCACTTTTTGTGGTGGAGAGATTTGTGGCTAATGGATTTGAAATTTTTAAAGGCTTTTTAAAAAAATTTGAATGAAAGAAAATTGTATAATAAAAACTCTTTCAATTGTTATTTTCGATTTTTTTTTAAATTTATTACAAAGTGTTACTGTTACTTTGATCATTAACTGTCGTATTCATTAAAAGCAATTGTGATTTGGAATATTTTTTATGTTTTTACCGCCAAACTAAATCATTTCTGAACCAATTGTGACATTTTTTTCTATTGAAATGTAATACACACGAATTGGTGTCATTTAGAAAAAATTGATAAATTTTAAAATTAACGGGCGATCTCGTACAACACCCATAAACTGTAAATATCTTTTAAACCGTATCGGAGATATAGCTTCCAACTACAGAAAATAATAAAAAATTAAATTTAAATTAAAGGGTACCCCTAAAGGTGATTTAACTAGTACGGTCATATTCTTTAAACCGTTATTGTCAAACACTTAGAAATTGCAACAACAAGTATAAAATTAAAAGTTAGAAATTTAAAGGTGCCTCCATAAGGGACATATTTTGTTGTTGATAATTAGTTATTGTTTATTTGTAACATTTTAGCCTGAAAAATTATTAAGAACATCAATCGAATTGTATGGCAGATGTTAAGAAAATATTTTGTCACTGTTTTTAAAATTTTAATACAAAGAGTTACAAGTAAATTTGTCGCTGAGTTTTGTAATTTTTGTGTACAATAATATAAAACAATGGCTTAAAAATGACAGCAATATAAACGTTAATTTGTCTTTTAATTTAATTCTTTCATTAATTGCAAAAAGCAATGGATTAAATCCTAATGAAAATTGACTTGAGCAATGTTTTAATATAATTTTAAAAATAAATATAAATTTAATTATTATAAGAAAAAAAAACAATAATAATAACGAATTAAATTGTGTCTCTCTTCTATTCTTTCTTCTTCTTCTTTCTTAATGCCAATGTAGTCCCATAATTTTGATAGCCACTTATCGTTTGGAGACCTATTACGATGGCACCATAGAAGCAGTTTGTTTTACTTCGGCAGAAACATTTTGGAGCGCGTTTTATTTTTTAGCCAGCATAATGTTATTCTTCTTCATACCTTTCGCCATATTGGTTTTACTATATACCACCATAGCTTATAAATTATTAAGAAGACATACGCAATTCCAAACTACAACATCACCCAATGTAAATGAGGCTGTGACAGCCACTGCCATGGAGATAGTAACAGAAACAAATAGTTACATTTTGCCCTCGAAAGAGTTAATAGCGAAGTTATCGACAGCTCGTAGAAATCGTGTCAACACTCATCCGCAAAATAATAATTTACGAAAGCATCGCAAACAAGTGATATTTATGTTAATTGCTGTGGTATCGAGTTTTTTTGTTTGCCTCTTGCCATTTCGTGCATTTACCATTTGGGTGATTATCAGTCCACAGGAAGATGTAACCTCCTTGGGTGTAGAGGGTTATTACAATCTTCTATATTTTTGTCGGATTATGTTGTATCTCAACTCGGCTTTGAATCCCGTGCTCTATAACTTAATGTCTTCTAAATTTCGTAGCGGTTTTTGGCGTCTAATTATTTCCTGTTGTCGTCATCGTAAGGCCAAACGGAATGCTTTTGCTCATCATCCAACTGCTAACACTACAAAACGTGAAGTGAAAAATATGGAAAATAGCAATTGTTTAAGATCTCGCCGGCCATTAAAAAGAGAAGCCACTTTTATCGTTAATTCATTATCGACTTCTTCGGGTACAGATCGTTCGTCAAATACCTGGCGCAGTTGCAGTGTTTCCACTTCTGTTACAGGCATTAAAAAACAACCAGAATCACTTTCATTGGCAGCAGCCATAACCGACATGAGTACAGCTGCTTTAACAACAATGTATTTTAATTAATTACAATAAATTAAATGTGTTATAACGGTTTTTATAATAAGTAAATTAAACTAATTTTATATTCCACATAAATTTATTTTTATTCAATTAATGTATAATGTATAAATTTAAAATAAAATAAAAAGAAACAATTGTTCAAAATATGCCAAAAAAAATAAAACTGCAAAATAATGATAATGATAATGAAAATAAAACTAATTGTTAAGTTAAATATACATACATACGTGTAATTAATTAAAATACAACTTTGTGTTCTTAGAAGACTTATGAAAAGTATTTATAAAAATGTGAAACAAGTAATTATAAATAAATAAATTTAAAATGCTTCCAATTGTATCATTGACAACAGTGGCAATAAAATCAGTCCAAAATCGAATAACACTACACTTACCCACCATTTACACATGATTATAAAAGTCTGAAAGAAAAAAGAGCACTAAAACACTTTTTCCCCAACACACTATTTTTTTTTTTTTTAACTTCAACAATATCTTGAAGAAAATATTTTTTGTTAGCGTTTTTTGAACGTAAAATGCCAAAAAAAAAATATTAATTATTGTCAACAGTTGCCCTAGAAATTTATATATTGGGTGTACTTGGCAACTCTAAATTATTTTTCTTAAAGAAACCAAAATAATGTAATAATGCAAAATTAAATCACCAAAATATCTTCAAACCATTTATTTTATATGGATCATATCTCTTTTCATTTCTATTATTCATACTTTTTTAAACATTTTGCTTAAGCAACAATTTGAAAATTATCTTTTCACTTTCCTGTGTAAACAATTAATAAATTTTTAAGATTGACGTCGATTTCATATAAATTTTGTTTATGAGTCACAGATTCAAGGAAGTTAATGAAAAAACAACTTTTCATAATAATTTTTCACTTAACGTACATACATATATGTATGTATAACAGAGCATACATACCTACAACAAGTACATATACATTTGTTAATAACTTTTAACTATAATAAAATAATTCTTCTTGAAAATTGTGAATTGTTCAAGTATTTTTTTTTCCTTTGATCAACTTTTTATAATACCGACAACTTAATAACTGTTTCAAAGTTAACTTTCTATTTAATATTTGACGTAAGTTTTGTTTCCGTTGTCACTTCTGTTTTCATAGTTACCTGATAAAATTTTTATAAAATCGTCAAACTATCGAAAAAATCATCAGTGTACAATTTTTTAACGTTTTATTAAATTATGTGTATTTATCAAGTTTGTTTGACTTTTTCGACATCTCGACATGTAAATAATTTCAATTAGTACACAAAAGATGTAAACATGTAATAATTTCTAATCTGAGTAAAAGAAACAGGAAAAGTTAAAGCATTTGATTTTGGGGTTTTTTTGGGTTATTCCATTTCATAATGGAAAGTTTAAAAACAAGCTTTAATAAAAAAAATAGTTTTTTTTTTACCAAAAGAAATTATACTCGTATACGAGGGCTGCTATATATGTTTCTGGCCTGGCAACACTGAGTGCTGCCAAGTGCAATCTGACATTTCCATTGGAAAGTTTGTCATTTTTAAGCATAATCGTACTCAAAACGTTTTGACGTACGACCATTATTTGTGTTGTTAACAGTGACTTAAAAAAATTATAATAAAAAATAATGGAATTAACTCGTGAACAATTTCGTGCCTTCATTTTTCACAACTTTCGACGTGGATTATCACGACAAGAGTGCATTGATGAACTTAAATCTTTGTATGGCGATGAAGCACCATCCTATAGCACTGTGAAAAATTGGTATAATGAATTTACTCGTGGCCGAAGCTCGCTCAAAGACGAATTCCGTGAAGGTCGTCCAAAAACGGCTGATGTGCCAGAGAACATTGATGCCGTGCGTGAACTCATAATGCAAGATCGACATGCGACATACCGAGAGATAGAGACATCCTTGGACATTTCTTCCACCAGCATATATTCGATACTGCATGAAAACCCGTAAAAAAGGTTTGTTCTCGTTGGATCCCGCACAATTTGCAAGTCGCTCAAAAAAAGGCTCGTGTCGATTGGTGCAAAGAAATGTTGCAAAAATACGATTGCGGTGCTTCAAAAGACGTTTATAAGATCGTCACAGGTGACGAATAATGGATCTATGCGTATGAGCCCGAAACGAAACAACAATCGACCGTGTGGGTCTTCAACGGAAGTTGTTCGTGGAAGAACCACAGAAGCAAAACTGGTCATGTGGCGACTGTTCCACTTGAGCAACGTAGGACGGTCACTTTTGAGTGGTACACTACAATTTGTTTGCCTGAAGTCATCGGAGAAATTCGAAAAACCAACAAGAAAAGACGAATCATTGTTTACCATAACAATGCGAGCTCTGACACATCGGCTCAAACCAGAGCATTTTTGACCGGCCAAAACGTCGAATTAATGGGTCATCCGCCGTACAGCCCTGACTTGGCACCTAATGACTTCTTCTTGTTTCCGCACATCAAGAAAAAATGCGTGGTCAACGATTTTCATCGCCAGAAGAAGCTGTTGAAGTGTTCAAAAACCATGTTTTAGAGGTGTCTCAATCGGAGTGGAAAAAGTGCTTCGACAACTGGTTTGAGTGCATGCAAAAGTGTATAAATCATGCTGGAGAATACTTTGAAAAACAATAAAACCATGTTTGATTATAAATATTCGCATTTTCACTATTAGGCCAGAAATATATAGAGCAGCCCTCGTATATATATAGAAATTTTTTAAGAGCGTCTTTTTTGACATAAATTAATAAATAAAAAATTGCATTTTGTTCTAATTCAAGAGTTTTTTCACATAATTTTGTGGCAACTGCCTCCAAATGCATACACATATGTATGTATGTATAACAATGTATGTATGAAATAACAAAAAAAAACTAATGACATAATTTTCTTATTAGTTTTTTAATTATAATGGCAAGCAAAACATGAAAATCGTCACGTTTTCTTCATACAGAAAAACATGAACAAATCCATTTAAAAATCCAAAAACGGTCCGTTAGAAGTTGTGGCCGTACAGCAACACTATTTATTAGCGGTCTCAGAAAATAAATTAAACGGTGCCGGATTGACAAGATGGTGCTATAGCAGTAGTGATGCCAAGTTGGTTTTATTAATAAAAACGACATATTAAATTAAATCATGCATATTATTTTATGTGGATAACAATGTTAACCGCACTCACTGGAAATCAGGTGACTTGAAAGCAAAATTATGTATGTATATGCAAAGGCAAACTTTATTTCAACATAAATTTAAATATTTGAAAGTAGCAGGATCCGTCCTTGTCCTTAGACAAAACAAAACACCACGACTACCGCTAATTTTTCCATGTTGTTTGGAAAAAACAAATATATGGGGCGATAGAGAATTAAAAAATAAAAAAAACACTAGGTGAAAAAATTGGCGCTCGCCTATTTCTTCCGAGTTACGGGGCTCTGAAATTTTCAATTTTTTTTTTTTTAATATCAATATGGGGTATTATTTTAAAGCTTTTGATGAGTTCTTTAAGGAAATACTAAAAATTTTTTAAAATGCTTAACACATTAAGAGCCAACGACATTTTTACGTAAAATTATACATATCGCACTTGATCAACAAACTCAAAATTTAACAACTTTCAGTAGAAGTGAAAAACTGCTTGTAGTTACTTCACTGAACTAGATTTACATAGATGATGAAGGGTATAAGAGATTCGGCATAGCCGAATATAACACTCTTGTTTCTTTTTATTGTAATTGTTTGCAACTTGTTATAATTGAACTTAAGGCGAACATCTGCGAGAACATATGAGAAACGAAATAATAGTCTAAACGTTTACAGACATGTTTTGAATTCCACACGATTTTCATTTTCGCATTTTTCAAGGCACTATTTTTGTAAAATATAATTTCATAGCAACAGTTCTTTGAAAAAACATAAAGAGAAAATTTCGTGCGGAATTCAGAACAAGCCTGTGTAATTCGTTTTTAAGATTTATAAATTTAAATTTACTTTTAAAACAAACAATTTACTTACAAATATTGGTGTTATTAATAATAGTTATCAACTCTTCGCCACTTTATTCAGAAAATTTGGGTGACAGCCTGTAACAATACAGAACTCGACAGTCACGACAAAAGTTTTGGCAGTTTCAGAAATCACAACTTGTGTACATTTTTATTACAAAATGTAATTGAAAGATTTATTTAATTAAATATTTTATATATTTTTATTTAAACCCTTATTTAATATATAAAATTATAAAAATTATATTTTTGAGAAGACAAAGAAAAATAAAAAGAAAAAAATTGAATATTGCAAAAGAAATCTAGTTGGTTTTTGCTTTTTATAATTTCTATATAATAATTTTTTTTTTTTTTTTTTTTTTTTTTGTGATCTATATTAAGATAAGTAAATAATTTTATTTTGCAAACTATGTTCAAGTTCCTAATTTATTAAATGTTTTCGTATTAATTATTTTTTGTTGTTTCCTCTTTTTTATTTATAAATATTATTATTTCTATATTTAGTAAACTGTAGAATTTAAATTTAATACAAGTTAGAACGTGCTTACAACTGAAGAATAAAACTGGAATTTATGAAAAAAAAATTGTTTTTAATTAAAACTAATATGAATTTATTGTAAATACTCGTTACACATCACAAACTATTAAATAATAAATAAGAAATCAAATGAAAAAAAAAGAAAAAAACAAAACAAACAAAACGGGTTTTCGAACAATAAAATTTGAAATATATAAATGTTGAAGAAATAAACAAAATAATGGAAACTTTTTGTATAAGTAATTTATGCTTTTCCTTTTATCTCCAATCAACTACTACAAAGTGAGTAAGACGTGGAAGAAAAAGAAGAAAGATAAGATGTGGTATTTGATGCAAATTAAAGTTTTTCTTTTCATGTGTTTAAATTAGAGGCCACAGTTCAAACAGAGTATAAAGCCAATCGGAAATAGAAGAAGCTAAAAGAAACTTACAACTAAATTTTCACATTTTAAAACTGCAACCTGTTTATGATTGATTGGATTTGCTGTTTTCATTTATAATTATTTTCGTTTATAGGTTTATTAATTTTTTATTTAGCTACTGCACTCTTTAAAAATAAAAACTCTTGTTTTATTGATGTTATTATTAATATTTTTGCAATATATATAGATATACTAAAATATGTTGTGTCCACAATTAGTTGCAATTGATTAAACAAATCAAGGTGTTAATCAATCGTTATCGCATCAGCCATCCATTATACAAGTTCTGTCTGAAAAAATGTCTGTGTGCGACATTGAAAACTATAATTACATTAAAAATTTGCTTAAGTTGATTTTTTGTTCATCTTATCATATTTATATCATCATTCGTTATTTTTTATTCTTTTTTTTTTTTTTTTTGTTTTTTTTTTAAGTTAAGATTTATTATTTAAATGTACTGTTGTTGTTTTTGTTTTTATGGGGTTGTTTTTGTTTTTTTATATTATAATAAAATAATGATTCACAATAAGTTGGGGAGTAAATATTCAGCAGCAACCAGACTTGGTGTTTTCAACTGGACGCCCTGGATCGATTTTAACTTTGCTTGCGTTTTCAGTAGCGCTCGATGGTGGCCCAACACGATTCTTAATCTCAGCCGCCATTGTCATAAAGGCCTGCTCCACATTGGTAGCGCTCTTGGCTGAAGTTTCAAGGAATGGAATGCCTAATTGGTTTGCATATTCCTGCAACGATATAAATAATAACAAAAAGGTGTAATTAGATTTTTAGAGATTTTATTCTTTATTAAGCTAAAGTTTCCACCATAAATTTCTTTATTAGTAAATTAAGCAGAATATTGTATGTAATATATAAAATTACAATGTTTTGAATTCCAAATTTCTTCTTATTAAATATGAGCCCAATTTTGTGCATATAAATCATGTAATCAATAATTTATGAAATTATTTTTTGGATAAGTTAAAATGCCGTAATAAACGTTCATGCGTGTGTATTAAAAGTTTAAAAGATCACAGTTCTATAAATTTTCGAAAAATATCAACTTGTATCAAATTCATTAAAAAGCATTAACAGTATGATTTTGCATATCGCTTATTTACTTCTAGAACGTTACAACTCAAAAAAAATATATTTCGATATGATCGCAGTTTAAATTTTTGACTCGTTCTCAACATCGAGAAAAATATCAGACTGCTTAAGTTCCCACTACATTTCGTAAAATGATTCATAAATAAAAAAAATCCATTTAAGCAAACTATGTGGGATGTTTGAATTATGACTTTGTTGCTGTAAAAATATATCCGATACTGTGTCGTAAACTGAAATGTGTCATTATTTGTGAAAAGAAAACAAAACGGAGTTTTACTTTATAACATTTTTCATCAGCAAAGCCGTAACTCAAAAACATACATTTTATGCAAAATGAATTTATCTTTTTTCATATGTAGAGTCACAAAACGAAATGTGACGATATTTTAGAAAGCGATGTGATTTTTACGTTATGAAGTTTACTCCACAACTCAAATGTGTTGTTCTTATTGACAAACAAAGTTACCAAACATGAAGTGAAATATAACGGCTTATTCTCTTTAAACGTGGAAAGTACAAAAGACATAAAAATTAAACGTATGCACAATATAAAGCATGAAATGGCGAACAATTCTGTATGATAACCTTCAAAATTTGAAATGTTGAGTTATGACGTTCTAGAAGTAAATGAGCGATATGTATTAAGTGCTTAATTTTGAGTTAGGTTAGAATTCAAGGCACAATTTTTAGGTTATGATATTTTCAGTTTTACATAGTTTAGGAGTTTAAGTTTTTATTAAAATAGAATAAGGTAAAAACAGTTTCATAAAATTTGAATAATTTACAATTTTCTTTATTAACACTTCGTACATTCTTTTGTTTTCCATTATCATTAAAAAAAATGTTTACTTATACGGTATTTACACCATGCAATTTTTCATGAAACTAGCATGAAATTTTGTTTGTTTGTGAAGCAGAAGGAGTACGCAATATGGTATTGCTTAAGTTTTGAGGGGATATTACTGGTGCTAATGTTTACTTTTAGATAACACATAACGCTCTAACTTAAATTGAAAATTGAGAAAAAAATGCCTCAAAAAATTGCATAGTGTAAATCTGGTCTTATTTACATTAAAGTTGACTGTTTAATAATGAAAACATAAAAAGTGTCTGTTCTTATAAAGCACTTTTTAAACAAGAACTGAAAATGATCACGTAGGAGAACGCTGTTTTGAGTTTTTTTATTCATTTTTTGTGTTTTTGTTATTATTTTTTATTTGAAATTAGTTAAAATTTTATTTAAAATTTCATTGTGTCAATATTAAAGAAAAAAATAGAAAGCTTAAACAGTAAAAATTAATAAGCTTAGTTCATCTGTAATTAACTAGAAGGACTAATTAATTGCTAATTTCATTAACATTGAATAACAAAGAATGCTAATGACTTTTTTATCATACCCATTATTTTCACTAATAGTAATGTTTTTTACTGAAAAGGTTTCATTGATAATTATTTAAAAAAACAAAGTTAAAATCATTGACTAATGATTAAACGGTTTTATTAAAATTGTATTACCATTTGTAAAACCAATTATAATTAAAATAATTATTAGCATTAAATGCTAGCTATTTTTTATTGTTGTTTATTGTCATTTAAAACAATGCCAATGAAATTTCAATGGTAATGAAAAAATCTAAAGTTTATCATACTTTAGACTTGTTCTGCAAATCACATTTTGTGATTTCAAATCACGTAAAAGATGTTCTACGTACAAAATATATTGAAATAATTGAAAAGTGACAAAATCGTAATGGAGGCAACGGGTGGTTAAATTTTAAGGGCCGATGTTGAATGTAAACCACACCTAAAAGTCAGTTCGTCAATAAGCAGAATTGCCGCATTTGGGCGAATGATAATCCAAGAGTGATTGTCGAAAAAACAATGCACCCACAAAGAGTTACTGTTTGATGCCGTTTATAGGCTGGCGGCATCATCAGGCCATATTTTTTTAAAATGAAGCTGAACAGGCAGTTACTGTAAATGGTGTTCGCTATCGTGAGATGATAACGAAATTTTTATGGCCCGAAATGGAAGATATGGATTTGGACGATATGTGGTTTCAACAGAACGGTGCCACTTGCCACACAGCTAACGAAGCAATGGCTCTTTTTCGCGACAAATTCAATGGTGGTGTTATCTCACGTGGTGGCGATGTCAATTGGCCGTCAATATCATGTGATTTGACACCGTTGGACTTCTTTCTTTGGGGTTATTTGAAAGAAAAGGTGTTCGTCGATAAGCCAGCTCCAATTCAAAAGCTAAAAGATGATATAATACGGCACATTAACGGCATAGAACCTCAGTTATGCCTCAGCGTCATCGAAAATTTGGAGAATCGGTTGGAGGTGTGCCGCCGAGGCACAGTTATTTGGCCGATATTTTTTTTTTCCTTACATAATTGAACCATACCAATATTACTAAAATAAAAAGAAATGACAATAATTTCCTAAATAATTTGTGTTTTATTTAAAATCAGCATTAGCCTTTAAAACTTAACCACCCTTTAAAAATAAGCGCAATTCACATTTCACATTAAACTTAAAAGCCTTTTAATTATAGTACGTTTTAAAACATCTAAGTATGAGTTACCTATTTCTGTATAGTAAAGAAATCGAAAGAGCAAAAAACAATAAGGCACCAAATATGCCAGCTGTTAATTACTTAAGTTTTTAGTATTGTAGATGGTGCAAACATAGAAAATAAAAAATGTGTTTTTAATTAATCAAGATTTATCAAACCTAAAAGATTTACTAATATATTTTGGTTCTAGGCATTTTGATTTATCAGATTTCCATTAACATTTTAATTACGAACGGTAAAACACGAGCAAACAAAAATCTAAAAAATCAGCTGTTTTATTTCGTGTTTTCGAAAAATTAAAACCACGCAGAAAAATTTAGAATCTCGTGATTTGCGGAACAGTATCAAATCATTTGCGTGATTTTAAAATGGTTGCCGAAATTTTGTGTACTTCGTTTACATTTTTATATCCTTAATTCCTTTATTGGATTGGAGAGGATGGTTAAAATAAATATTTGATTACGCAATTGATTAGAAAAAATTGCCAATTGAAAATTCATTACCCAATAGTTTTTGAGTCCAGCTTCAAAATATAAAGTAAGAAATACAAAATAAATTGAACTTACCGCAGCTGTAGTATGATCTACCACTTTTTTGGTGGTTAAATCACTTTTGTTGCCCACCAACAACTTATTGACATTTTCGCAGGCATATCGTTCAATTTCTTCAAGCCATTGCTTAACATTATTAAATGATTCTTGATCCGTACAATCATAAACAACAATAATACCATGAGCACCTCTATAGTAAGATGATGTAATGGTACGGAAACGCTCTTGACCAGCAGTATCCCACTAAATCAAAAAAAAAGAGTTAATTTACAAAATTTGAAATTTAGCCAGTTAAAAAATAAAAAATAAAACTTACAATTTGCAACTTTATAGTTTTGCCATCTAACTCTATGGTTCTAATTTTCTGCAAAATTAAAATTTTTAATATTAATTATTAAAGCTTTAAATAGAAACAAATTGATAGTTTTACTTACAAAATCCACACCAATTGTGCTGATATAACTTTCTGTGTATGTGTCGTCAGCGAATCTCAATAAAAGACATGATTTTCCTACACCGGAATCACCAATCAAAAGTAATTTGAAAAGATAATCACTAAAAGTAAACAAATTTTAAGATTTTTTTTTTTATTTTATTTGTAAAAGAAATATAGAAGAAAATTATTCATAAACCTGTAATAAGGAGTGCTTATGCCGAATCTATATAACCTTCACCATCTATTTAAATTAAGTTTAATGAACTTAAATAAAAATAAAGCAAATATTGGGGTGAGAGAGAATTTAAAAATAAAAAAAATTGGTTAGTTTTTTCTTAAAGATCTCTTAAAAAGCTTTCAAATGCTACCCATATTGATATTTCAAAAAATTTGAAATTTTTAGAGCCCCGTAACTCGGAAAAAATGGGTGACGCCAAATTTTTCACATTTTTTCAATTGTTTTTTTTTTTTCTTCTTATTTCTTTATCTCTATCACCTCAAATGTCTATTTTTTGATTGGAGTTACTTTATTGTTCTTTGCTTGCTGCCTCGAAGGACATGGACTGATCATGCTGATTTCCAACAGCACCTCTTCGACACTATATCTATTTATTTTTTTGTGATTTCAACACTAACACTGACGGACAGACGGTCATCGCTCAATCGACTTCACTATGTATAAAAAGTCAGAATATATATACTTTATGGGGTCGGAAATGAATATCGTAGAAGTTACACACAGAATGACAAACTTAGTTATACCCTTTGTCCACAAATTGTCCAAATTCTTTATCGTTTCTTTGCTTGTTTCAACTATTATTCTTAGCAAATATGATACTTGGCATGGCCGTAGCAAATTGACATTCAACCAGAATTGGGCAAGATACACGTATGTGTAGAAGAGTGGTAAACTATTGAAAGAAAATATAGAAGTAAAATGTTTTTTTCTATTTTATTAAGCTTTGGGTCCTTATATATTTTTATTAATATTACATTTCAATATTTCGGTACTTTCTGCGTACCTTCTTCAGGAAACAAAATTAATATATAATTTTGTTATTCTGCTTATATATTAATTTTGTTTCCTGAAGAAGGTACGCAGAAAGTACCGAAATATTTAAATATAATATTAATAAAAAAATATAAGGACCCAAAGCTTAATAAAATAGTAATAATTTAATAAAAAAGGGTCAAATAATCATTATTAAACTAATTAGAAGTAAAATGTCAATGTCAAAATTTGAATAAACTGTGTTTATATATTAATAGCTCTATGTGTGCTCTTGATTTCCCAATAGGTGTAATTTCGCGAGATCGAAGGGTTTGGCCACATTGACAAAATCCCTCACAGAACTCATCGTATATGAGAAAATTGCACTAAGTCAATTTTCCGCGTCTTATAAAAAATTTCTCAAATTCAATTTGAATAAACTTTGTTTACAGATTAATTGCTCTATATGTGCCCTTGATTTCCCAATAGGTGTAATTCTGCGAGATCGAAGGGTTTGGCCACATTGGCAAAATCCCTCACAGAACTCATCGTATATGAGAAAATTGCACTAAGTCAATTTTCCGCGTCTTATAAAAAATTTCTCAAATTCAATTTGAATAAACTTTGTTTACAGATTAATTTCTCTATATGTGCCCTTGATTTCCCAATAGGTGTAATTCTGCGAGATCGAAGGGTTTGGCCACATTGGCAAAATCCCTCACAGAACTCATCGTATATGAGAAAATTGCACTAAGTCAATTTTCCGCGTCTTATAAAAAATTTCTCAAATTCAATTTGAATAAACTTTGTTTACAGATTAATTGCTCTATATGTGCTCTTGATTTCCCAATAGGTTTGATTCTCTGAGATCGTAGGGTTTTGTAGCTGTATTCGTATTCGTTAAAAAAGTCCGGAATTTACTATACAAATTGTACTGTATGTATGGGAGAAAAAAATTATCGCATGCTACATTTTTTTAAAAACGTATTTAACTTGACGTATTTATCTTCATATACATAATATTTTTTATGTTAAAACGAAACAACGTTTTCGCAATTATAACCAATTTGTTTTGTTAAAAAAGTAAAAAAGTTATGTAAGTGGATTGAATGAATATTTTTAAGCGTAGAAAAAGCGATTGTAGTATATGAATAGAAATAACATTGTAGAGGTTCATTAAAAATCTCAACGCTTCCATTAAACTTTGTTCAATATTTTTGTTCAATTTGTCAAATAAAATTGTGCACATATTAAGTATTCAACAATTTACGTATTATTAATTACATTTGTAGCACAGAATTTTTGCGTTGCAATTAAACAATGATTCGAATACTCAATTATCAAATTGTTGACCATTCGAATAATCATACAATTTGATTTTTAAACGCTGGATTTCCAGCTGTTATTAAATGTTTATAAAATCATGGATAATAAGGTATCAGATTCAACGGCAAAAATAAATTTATTTAGTATGTTTAGTTTCATTGGATAATAAAAATATTTTTTTAAATTGGCATTAAGCTAATTGTTATATTCCGGATAAGGAATAAATGTACGGATTCAATTAAATGGAAATACAATTCAATTTATTATAAAAAAAAACAAGTGATACAAAAAATTAAAAAGTTAAATATATACAAAATGAAGATCGAACGTGTTGATCTTAAGATGGCAAAAATCGAATGAATCAGCATTAACTGCATTAGCTGCAGTTGTGTTGCCATATTTTTAATGCTGAATAGTTGCAACACTAATAATGGATTTTAGTTTAACTTCTAGCAAACATTTTAACGAAAACAATTGATACTCTTATTTGATATCATACGTTGTCATTGTCAAAGGTATACAGAGGTTTGGATAATTTAAAAACGGCAATTTCACAATCGGTATTTCTTGTAAAAATTAATAAATAAATAAACATCAGGTCTTTTTCTGGAGCCCCTTGCAGGCTTTCTGTATTACAAGATGATGAAATTAATAAATAAATAAATAATTTCTACAATACCTATGTCCGATTCCATAAAGAATATATATATATATATATATATATATATATATATATATATATATATATATATATATATATATATATATATATATATATATAGTAATTTGAGTTCTTATGCATAGCGAAGTCTGTTGAGCTAAGGAAATGCTATTGGAAATCAGCAAGATCGGTCCATCTCAGATGCTGCGGGCAAAACACCTCGCCTACCTCTAATTTTTCCATATTATTTGGAACAATGAAGAAACTCCGATCAAAAAACAAATACGAGGGACGATAGATAATTACAAAATAAGAAAAAAAAAACATCAAGTGAAAAAATTAGCCCTCAACCATATTTTCCGAGTTACGGGCCTCTGATATTTTCAATTTTTTTTTTAAATACCTAACCCGTTAAGTGTCGGTGACATTTTTATGTATATTATTTTTTAATTCTCTGTCAGCTTTTTTGATTGGAGTTACTTTAATAAACTAGATTTACATAGTGAAGGGTATATAAAATTCGGAATAGTCGAATAAAGCACTCTTATTTGTTTTGTTTCTAGTCAATGATTTTAAAATTTGGCATGCAAGAACTTAACGGCATTTATCTGAAACAAATAAGTTTTTGAAAAAATAGAAAAAATAACTTTAAGATAATCATCATATAGAAAACATTTTTTTCACAACCTGAACAGAAGGAGACCAGTGCAGGTAAAATCTTTACTCGAGTATAGTAGAAATCAACAACAAAGAAGGCTTTAGTTTATTGTTTTTAGGAATATTTTAACATTTAAGATGAAGACTTTCTTACTTTTAGCATCTTAACACGCCAGCAGAACAAGAGAGCTGATATGTTGAAATTAATCTCAATCACAAACAAGGGAAAAAGTGCTTATAATAAATTCCTAAAATTTTATAATTATCTTTGCGGTCGTTAATTAAACAAATCCAAACATCTTTTGTTTCTGATGCAGTGAATTTCTTTAACTATTCAATATTTGTAATAAAAATAAATATAATATTTTCAATAACTTATTCACAACCTTTGTACCACCTTTAACAAAAATAATAATAATTGACAGCTCATTTCAAAAATTTCACACATGAAATATCACATAAAAACACGCTCATAAAGAAAATTATCTCTGCAATTGAATTTAACATTTATTGAGATAAATATCCTAGATCTCATACCAACTGTGGAGCGTATGTAATGGAAAAATCAAACGAAATACCGAAGAAAAAAACTTAAATATTAATTATTATTTAATAATTATTATTATAAGTTTTTGAGCAGAATACGAAACATAATTGGCCTTGAAGCCTTGTTTCTAAAATTGTTAATAAATAAATAAATAAATACTAAAGTATTTATAACAGGGGTAAGTAGAAGGAAGGCTTTCTCAAGTCTAGAAATTAAAGAAGTTGCACGTTGTACGTTGTTGTTGCACGTTGTTTTTTTTTTTTAATACAAAATATATGCTTCGTACAATTCATTTTTTTGGTATAGGACTCATTTTAAATAATAAAAATCATATTGCTGGGAATAAAACTCTTAACTTTAATTGTTAGTTTTAGTTAAAAAAAAAATCAGATAAAAATATTATTTTTTTCATAACGTACTTTACATTTTTTATTTGTGTACTCCAAATACATTTCTTTATGCCCTTATTGCCCTTAATATATTATTAAATATTCTACAGTATTAGATTCTTGAACTGTGTGTAATATAATTAGGTGAACTATTTGTTTATTTATAGATAAATTACGCTACCGAATATACACACATAAAATACATTGTACACGCAAAAAATTACATACATACATCCTCTCGTTAGAAAAGTAGATATGTACCAAAATGGCAATCATTTTTAGTGACTTCAAAACTCCTTTTTTATATATTTTTTATGACCTTTACTCTCTTAAAGCTAAAAACTGCTGATAAAAACTAATTATTGGATTACTAAAAAACAATTTTGTAGGCAGTTCTTTTTAAATCAAAAAGTTTCGTACCTAGTTTCTTTCCTAGATACCTTTTCATATGCCCATTCTAAAATTTCTTGATCTTAATAAATACAAAAGTGACTAATATATAAGATAATATAAGAAAAAGAAAGAAATTAGAATAAAATTAAGTGTTAATTCTATTGAATCATATTAGTTTTTTTCATTGTTAAATTAATTAAAGCTGCTGATCTATTTGTTTCTGCTCCGGAGGGTAAATAAAGAGTGAGGATGGTTTCCAAATTCGGAAGAAAAGCAATACAAAGTTATAACAGGTAAGAGTACTATATTCGGCTATCCAATTAAAAATCTCAATATTGGGTTGAACGAGTTTTTTATTTATTTATTTTAATAGTATAAAAATACTTCGCAAAATTACTAATAATAATTGTATAATTTTCATCAATTCAGAATTTGAATGTGAATAATTAGATCCTGTATAATACCATATTCAATATAACTGACAACAATTTGTTCATTTTGGGCATTTAATTAATTCTTTATAAAACAATGATCTTTGCTTGGCTTTGCTGTTAGCTTGCTGAATTCTGAAATCTGTTGCATTCTTTAGGTTGTATGATTGCACCTCGCCTATGTATCCTAGTTGTTCAGATAGATATTCCGGCGTTTTCCCCATTTGACTTTTGCCAACTGCCTACGATTTGTTAGATATGTCTGAAGACAATTTAACACTTTATTTTTTATTCCATAATAAAAAAGTTTCTTTAACAGAATCTCTCTATCAACTGTCTCGAACGAATTAAAAAAATAAGAAAAAAGAAAAAAATAATTACTATAGTATATATAATTTTAAATAAAAATGTCATCGGCTCTTAATGGGTTAAGCGGTTTAAAGAAATGTTAGTAGTTCCTGAAAGATCTCTTCAAAAGCTTTTAACTCAGAGTCCCATAACTCGGAAGTATGGATAAGTGCCAATTTTTTCACTTGATGTTTTTTCTTATTTTTTAAAACTCTATCGTTCCAAATATTTGTGTTTTTGTGGTCGAAATTATTTCGACTTCGTTATGCATAAGAGCTCAGAATATATGTACTTTATGGGGTCGGTAATGGCTATTGAAAAAATACAAACGGAATGACAAATTTTGGTAGGTTTACCCTTTTTCTACTTTATGTGGTCAAGGGTATAAAAATATCGTAGGCATTTTACTGTGATCGCACAGCGCGTTATATTAAATCAGAAAGAACATATGCTTAGCTATTAATGGGATAATCGCTAACAGCGCAACCTGTTGACTTCTTTCCTCAACAATAAACAATTACCTAAGAACAATTTGGCCCATGTATTGAAGTTTAAATTTAAAAGAAGTCCCCATGGAAACGTGATTTTCATATACATGGCCTTTTTAAGCCGTTATAGGCAGACAGTTACACAGAGTAAACTACATACTATTTCCGCTATAACGGCAATTACAAGAGCAACCTTAATGCACAGATCATTGATAGAGGTATATAGTGTGTGCCCGCTTTATTTTGAATCGTTGCAGCCCTACTCTAAATAAATAAAGATATAAAAAATGAAGTTGCCAAACACGGTACGAAACCCCTCACGACTGCGTCTAACACATAAATATGCACAAAGGTATATTTTGTAATGTAAACTTTTTTTATTTTCTAACAACAAGAGACTGCTGCTAGGTACTTGCCCTTGATTATAGAGGCCTTTAAACTTTGGCATATAAATTAAACGTTTTTTCCTACAAACAGAATCTAATACTTCATAAGAGAAAATAATATCGAAGATTACTAATACAATCATTATATGTTTATTTATCTCTGAAAAACTTCTCAAAAAATGCATTACAAACAATAAAACAAAAACAGCAAAAGCAAATTACAAAACGATTACGTATTAAAATCAATCTATTGTTTTTTTTTTATATTGTTTCTTCTTCTTGTTGGAGAGAAGAAAACGCAAAACAAAACAAAAATCCACACCATTTACCAGGCGTTCAGAAAAATAAACAAAAACGCAGGACAAACTAAGACCCATGACTCATCCGCCCCTTTTTAAAGTTTTCTATATTTGATTCATTATTTAGCAAATAATTTAATGCAATGTGGAGAAGAGAACAAAACTAAAGTAATAATTGCGAACAAAGGTTTAGGTACTTCTTTGTTAGATAAAAGGAACATACCATACTTTAAAAAAAGTACGTATGCATTAGAGACAGTCACTGCTAAAAATTAAAAAAAAAGATCTGGTTATGAATATCAATAGGGGGCGGAAGAGGGGTGTTAGTTACTATTAAACTAAATCCCTTTGTTTAATTACTGGTAACCTTATTTGTTGTTATTGTAGTTATCTTAAAATTATAGGGGTCGTTTTGGTTCCATTACACATACTGAAAAAGGGAGTGGGCCGTCAAGTCATACATACACCTTATCAGCATACAGCACAAAACCACTACAAATGCAAAAATGACGTCGCGAAATACCTTTCATTATTTCATTTCACATTTTTTTCTTCTTTTTTTGACCCCACTACATGAAGAAAATGTTTTTTTTTTTAATTTTGTAATCTCAACTTACTATTCCGGATTTATAGCTGACATTTTTTTTTTGTTGATTTGGTTTATTCTCTCCTTTTTTCACTATTAGCGCTTGGTTGGCTTAATTTAATTTTTAATATCAACTTTTTTTTTTAACAATAAATAACTTTTCTTTTATCTAAAAGTTCTCGCACAATATTTTTTCTAGCAATTATTTCTTCTTTTTGCAAGAATTGCAAATCACTATATTTTCCGTTTTTCTTTTTTTTTTGTCACCAGTTTGACGTGGACAATGTTTGATTCCTTATTGCGTTCGAAAATATTTGTAAAATTCTTAAAGGCGGTTAAATTTAACAAGTAATTGAATTTATATTTTATATATTTTATAAATTTTTCCTTCTTTATTTAAAACGTAATTATTAAAAAAGTTAACTTTTTGTCGAAAGCAAAATTTTTTCAACAAAAGATGGCGACGACTTACACATCACCGTCAATAGAGGTGTTTAAAGTACAAAGTAACCAGTTGAATACATGAAGTCGGTACTTGCGAACATTTTATCGATAACAGTACAAAGGTTTTGTAATAAATGAGAGCAAAATAATAGCACATTTAGTATATACACCTTCCTTCACCGACTCGCGATTTTTTTTTCAAGTTTAAATATTTTGCCATAAGAAATACAATAAAAGTTTATGAACAATACATAAATTCGTATTTTTTTACTTTTAATTGAAAAAAATTTACCAACTAAACCTCCTTAGTTGGTTTTTTTTTGTTTGTTTCCAAATATTTTACACAGTTTACACTAGAAAGGAGCGTTTATTTATATACCTTCAAAAACAATGATTTTAAGAAGTTATGAGAAATATTAACATTTATATCAATAAATCTTAAGTTTTACTTTAATATTACACTTTATTGAATAATATTATATATAATACATATAATTGAATAAGTTAACAATATTAATATTTAAAGAATTGTTTTGTTTTATTAGTATTTGTTCCATTTTTTTAGTTTTCACATTATTAACGTCGAGTTAAAATATGGGCTTGCTGAGTGTTTGGTGTCCAAATTTAAGATGAGAGAAACATTATTCTAGAATCGAGATTAAGTCCTACTTCAAGGGTAACAATAAACAGTGAATCGGGTATATGACGCTCATATACACACACTCACAATGGAATGGTGAACCACTTATATACGCAATATAAAAAATGCCTTTTACTCCAAAGAATTTAAAGTTAATAGTTGTTTTAAGACTTTAGTTTGTGACGTTTCACGTATCTCGCCGGCGAGAAACATTTCATCGACCACAGTGTATACTTTGTAAAAGTTAAATACCAAATCCAGTTCACAGACATTATGAAAATACTCATTAAGAACTTCCACGAAATTATGTATGGCCTCTAAGTAACAAAGATTGTTATCATTGACATCCACACATATACAAAAGTAGAGACCCGCATAGCGACGATAAACAATTTTAAAGTTACGGAACTGAAAGTGATACATATTTTAAAAACCTAATGATATTTTTAATTATGCTAAATGTACCTCTACAAAGTTCGTATGTTTGGCATCCCTCACTGTAACTACTGCATGAACCTCTTCAATGAGCTTTTGTTTTTCATCGTCATCAAAATTCATATACCATTTGGCCAAACGGGTTTTACCCGCACGATTCTGTATTAAAATGAAGCGAATCTATAATAGAAAATGATTAATTTAAAATAATTTCTGTGTTAAATAACATTATAGGGCGTTTTTACCATTTCTCGACAGGAAATTTATGATTTCAAGCTGTAGAAAAATTACACTACACTTGCTCTCTTTATGAAAGTCGATAAAAAAAATCTCTTCCACTCTTGCAAGGTTGCTGCTTACCGTAATACTTGTAAGGATGCTCAAAATGTATTAAAACAGGAGTTAAGAACTATTGTTCTGATTGGGGGTTTTCACACACGATTAATTTTTAATCCGCACAACTTTTGTTCTTTCGTGTTCACACTAGACTAATTATGCTGGCATAAAATTGTGCACGTATACACAGCTTTGTGTGTGTTAGTATTTTCTTTGTTTATTTCATGTTTGCCTTTCTTTCGTTAAACACATGCATAAATTGCGGAACATACTTGTATAAAATAAGTTATGATGAATTGGCAATTAATTTTAGGAGGAATTTCTTAACTTATGCCACATTTTCACAAGATTTCAATTAATATTTTATTCATATTTGACAAAAAGTTCGTTTTCAACGTTTTTCCCTGTAAAATACATATAAAAATTAACTTAATTAACTTTAAACTTAAGTGCTGTTTCTGTATTACAGGCGAACAACTCGTCTGAAAAAATTATATAAAAAGCACTGTTTTTTTATTTCTATTTTTATTTCTATATTAATCGCCAGAAACAGCATGTTAATTTCCCTTGATAAAATATAAGAAAATTGAATTCAATCATAACAAATCTCAATCATGTACATAATTACATCATTTTCTTCATATTTATCTTTACTCGTCGATGGACAACTAAACACTAAAAATCGCTCTGCAAAAAAAACACGCAGAACCTGTGTTTTCATAAGTGTGTATGTGTTAGTTTTGTGCTGCTTGTGCGGGGTTGAAGCTGGTTGAAAAAATTGTGCCAACCAAAAACCACTCTCCTCACCGAAAATGCCAACAAACTGCGATTTTATGCCAGCACAATTGTTCCAGTGTGAAAACCCCCATTAATAATATAAAATAGTAATGTAACTCATTTACTCTTATATAAAAATATGTTCTTAAAATTTAAATAAATTTTACACCACGGCATTTTTCATAAAATTTTTGTTTTTGTGGAGTAAGCAAAATGGAAAGGCTTCGGTGCCAACATTTTGTTTCTTGTGTAGTATTTAAAATAACACAATCGACTACTACAAAAAACACAAAATAAAATCGAAATGTACAAATTCGATGATTTAAAAAATTTCAAAGTATAGGAATGCGATGAAACTTCTAAAACTTTTAAAGAGAATTGTAAATATGGAGTAAATGTCAAACTCGCTGACACTTTAACTTATAAAATCCAATGCAAATTTTAAATATTGTATTATTGTGAAACGCTTTTACGAATATTTGTAGTTAAATAATTTTTTTGTTACTAAAAAAATTTTGTTTAGTACTCTTTTTTATAACCTTGCTAAGGAATAATCCCTTTAAATTTCGCCAAATTTTTTCCCTTTAGACAAAAAGTACCAGTGGTTCCCATGAGTATAAAACACTATTTCTGGCTTATTTATGTGCTGTTTCTGTATAACAAGCGAACGACTCGTCTAAAAAATTTGTATGAAAAGCACTCAATTTTTTGAGTGATTCCTATACAAATTTTCTAGACGAGTCGCTCGCTTGTAATACAGAAACAGCACATTACTGTTTTGGTATGCTTAGTGGTTTTGGTTGGTATTGATAAAAGTGTAAACGAAAAAATGATAACAGCATTAACTAGAATCGTCTGTGAACAAATAAATAAAGCAAATATTCGTACATGTGTTACTTCTGCATCAGTTAAGAAAACAGAAGTATCTCATAAGCAGTACGATGCATTGCAACAAAGAGCTCTTAAAGAACAATGTATATTGGTTGACGAAAATGACAAAGCAATTGGATTTACCACAAAATCGGACTGCCATCGAGTGCATGAACAAACCAAAGAAGTTAAGTTACATCGCGCCTTTTCAGTTTTCCTATTCAATACCAAAGGTGAAATGTTAGTACAAAGAAGATCTGAACATAAGGTATGTCCACATTTATTAAACATACTAATATCTGGATATATAGCATGTTTGTCTCTATAAATAGATCACATTCCCTGATACCTACACAAATGCCTGCTGTAGTCATCCACTATACGAAATTGAAGTCGAACGTGAGGAATTAAATGCATTTGGTATACGTAAAGCTGCCCAACGTCGCCTTAACTATGAATTGGGAATACCAACTAACCAAATAAGACCAGAATATTTTCATTATTTAACAAGGATACATTATGCTAATATAGGAGATGGCACCTGGGGTGAACATGAGATTGACTATATTCTTTTCTTACAAAAAGATGTTGATCTGAAACCAAATACAAATGAAGTAAGCGAAGTACGTTATCTAAAGCGTCAACATATTCACGAAGAGATACAAAAATTTGATGCCCCTTTGACACCTTGGTTTGAATTGATTTTAAAAAATCGTTTAATTATGTGGTGGGACAATTTACGTCAACTAAAAAAATTCGAACAGCACAATGAAATACAACGTTTTCTATAAATAAATAAAATCTTTGTTAGTTTTGTTAAGCTGCGTAGTTAACAATTTTTCTTAGGAAATGGGAATTGTTTAAATATCTAATTAGATAAGCGATTTGGTACTTTTAGAATTTATTAATTAAAAAAAATGGGTAGGTCTAATTTATTTTAAACATGAAACAATGTAGCAAAAAATATTCTTTTTGCAGGTGTAGGTGAGAGCTTCACAGTAGCAACTATTTAAACTACAAAATTAAAAAAAAAAAAAAAAAAAAAATATGTGTTTACTTTTTAATTTTTTTAGAGGATATGTCAGGTACGTCTACTTTTTTTAATTTCTTATTCTATTTCAGTGGTATTACAATTGAGACAGTGGCCGAACTTTGTCTCTTACGTTTACAATCCTAACGTCTTTATTTATATTGCTTTTCTATTGTAGCAACAGTAAGTGAAAAACAACTGTTGTTGAGTTGACAATATTGACCTAGTATTGTTTCGAACGTTTGGGAGCGCAAGTAATTGAACAAAGTTTTCTGATTTTATATATTTGCCGAATATTATTGAACAATGTTGAAATTCAATTGCTAACTTTTCACATTTGAATTCATTTTCCATTGTTTGTTATTGTTTTTATGATATTTCAAATAAAGTATTAAAATAGAATTACACAAGCAAATTTGCATTTAAATAATTGAATAAAAAATATCGTTGAGCGTTGAAAGAAATAAAGAAAGAACTTTTTTAGCGAACAACAATTTTCACGCATTTAGATTTATTTACTCCATTAAAAAATAATAAATTAAAAGAAATAGGCGGAAAAAACTTATCTATTTAAGTCTCAATAAGGATGCAATTCTTTATTTCAGTTTTCATTCACAGTAACAAATTTAAAATCCTTAAATATATTTTATTATTTAGACTTAACTAAATTCAAGTAAAGAATTTGTTTTCTTTGAAAATAAATTATAAAAAGATTTTAATGATAAATAAATATAAAATATATAACAAACAAAATATAGACTTTAAATGTATATTTTTTTCATTTCAACTTTTCTTGGAAGAAAAAATATAACTTTAAATATTGTTAATAATAATGTTTATTTTTATATAAAAGGAAAAGTCTTAAACAAAATAGCATTTTATTTATTTATTTTTTCTTAATTATTCAGTTGCTTTTATAGGTCATGATCACAATTTTAATATCAATTATTAAGCATGATATCAATTAGTAACTTATATAATTAAAATGATGTATGAGTGCATATCTTTTTCAAGATTGGTTTTTCTTTTATGTATATAATGTATAAAAAAATATATTTATGTATATAGCACTAGAAATGTGTTTTTTATTATAAATATAAGCACTTTTAAATCATTTTTATAAAAAATAGAACACAATAACAATAAATGAATAAAATAATTGTAAAAATATTAAACAAAAAAATATATTTACCTAAATATGAAAATAAAATAATCGTGTATATGAAGTTAACATCATAATTACATAAATTATATATAAAAAATAAAAAAAAACCTAGAAAACAAGCTGCAGCATTGTTAAAAAATCAATAGTAATTTTTTATGCTAATAAGCATAAAGAAAGCAGACGCTTTTATTTATTTATTTTATTGATTCAGTTTAGTAATAGTAATGTTTTAAAAAGATAAACAATCCGCGGTGTTTGACAGCAATTGTTTATTTTTCAAATGTATTTAATGTATTACTACCCTAAAGCTAAAGTTTTAAAAATTAAATTCGATTTTTATTAGGGCACATTTTCAATGCAATTTCAAACAATCAGGTAAACAGATGACTTTTAGTTTTTGTTTGAAAAAATAATAATTTAAAAATTTGTTAAACATTATTTCTTGATGCAATATGATATTTATTATATTTAGTTCTCTATTAGATTATATTACTTTGCAGATGTTTAAACTAAACGTTTAAAATACAACTAATTTAAAACGGTACCAAAATAAGTTAGTATTTATACAAAACATTAATAAACTTTTTAAATATTGATTGGCTTTGCTCTTTTACATATAAAAACAACGTACATAAACTCAAACATTTGAAAATGTGCCCTAAGACCTTGGTTTTTATCAATTAAAAACACAAGTTCTTTTTGATTACTCACTGCATCTTAATTGATAAAAATTATTGTTAATTGTTTTTCCAGTTTCCTTAATTAACATTTAAATTATTATCGCCTTATTGTTGCATTACTTTTTTTTGTACACATTCAATAAGACGTCGTTTCTTTTAGTATTTTCTTTAAAACTCAAAGTTAAAATTTCATTACTTAAGGCACTTGTTTAATCTCGTTTTATATATAATTTTTTTTTTGTTATTTTGCAATTCGTTTTTTTTTCATGAAAAAATTTAACAGCGTTAATTGAATGCTTCCATTGTCAAACCTTTCGCATTTTTTGAACTCTTAAATGTATTAGTTCAAAACAAATTTCTCGTTTATTTAAATTAATTTTAAAAAGATATTTCTAAAACCTTTCGATACTTTTTTCTTATTAATTTAAACTTATGTTTAACGGACTTGATCGATTTAACAAATAAGCATTAAATTACTGTAGTGTAGTTTATGTAAATGTTTTAACGTTGCGTATTTATGGATGTGTTTATGTGTGTGTTTTGGCACTCAATTAAAAAAAAAAACTTAGCATCACCATTAACAACTTAATGAACAGCAACTGCATATAATTTAAGAAAGACCAAAAAGCTTTAAGGCATTGAAAGCAGTAGCCAAAGCCTCTTCATCAGGGGTCTTTTTCATAAAAGCAGCTATCATTTCCACAATTGCGGGTAAACTGCAAGGTTAATTGCGTTGAAATGTACAATAGCTAAAGTAGAAATAACAAACAACAAAGTTTTATTTCTAGTGTTTTTCTAATAGATAAGTACAATAGAGAACGTTCTGTAATGCCAGTTTTAACATGTGTTGGTAGCTTAGAAGCTCTCGTATTCGGATACATAAATGGTGAATCGGTTTCAACCAGTAAACGATCTAAAGGTAAAGTTCCATTATCGAGTAAGCGACGAACGCCTGTATCTGATTTGTCCTGCAAAAATATTCACATTAGTTTTCTAGCTTAAGTTTTTATCAAAAATGTATGTAATGTGTAATGTGTAATGTCGTGATTTTTATAATATCATTTTTAATGAAAACAATTTAAATACAAGAAACACAAGCCGTAAGTCCTTTAGTTGTGCAAATAATCGTTAGTGAATATGCTTCTATATCGAATAAATAACTTTTGCATGACCCACTTCTACTCATCTTTATGTGTGAAGATAAATACGTTTTTTTTATATAGCATGCGAGAATTTTTTATACGGTTAATGTCAATCATACAATAAATTATTTCTGCTATGACACACCAGCTCCGTTTTAGCGAAATGCAGCAGTAATGCGGTCTACATCCCGGTGACGTTTTGTGATTTGCCACTCTCTTTTTATCCCCTTCTCTTTTACTCTTTTATTCCCTGCACTTCTCAACATACTTTTTCTGTTTGAATCAGGTGCCAGATGGACCCAAGAGAGTCGATCATGATGGTTGCCTGCTCAACCTAACCTAATCACTTGAGCTATTAAATTGCAAATAAAGTTTATCCAAATTCTTTATAAAGCGCGAAAATTTGAAAAGTGAAAAATTCCGTTATATGAGTTCCATTTCCCGAGAATCACACTCTTTGGAGTATCCCTCCCATCTTTTTTATAGCGAAAGGTATTTCGAGAAAAGGTGTTCAAACAACAGCTTGTTGTCAAATGCAAAAAACTCAATAATTTTTGTTTTGTTAGAATATATAAAAACAAACGAATTAATCAGCTGAGCTGTTATATCCTTCTTGTCTTGATATAGAAATATCAAATTTCAATAAATTTTCCTCGAACACTTGCGCAGGTAAAATATTTAAAATCCAATTTTTAAGGATCATTTATTCAACGAGTAACAGCTTACCTTACATAAATAACCAGTTAAACTTATGTAGAATCTTCTATCCAAATATTTGATAGCTTCTTCAGCAGTGCCCATGAAACTTCTAATAATCACCGGTGGCAAATTCTCGAATCTAGAACAGTTTTAAATAAAAAAAAAAAAAGTTAAACGTATAGGCACGAATTCAATTCGTCAATAAAGCTTTTATGAATAAATAAAAAACAAACATACTTGTCAAAGTATATCTATATATCTATGTATATAGATATACTTTGATACTTGTCTAAAATATCGAGAACATCTTGTTGGGCTGAACGTTCATGTATTAAAATTGATTTTCTCAAATTGCATGCCAACAGTAGTTGTTTTTCAAAAATTTCTTTTTGTGAGTCGGGATCAGAAAAATCACGTTGATAATCCAAACCACAGGGACCAATTGCTACACACTCTTGAGAGGCAGCAATTTCCTGGAACTCACACCAACTACTTGGATCTTCGATGATTGACTTAGAATCGTGTGGATGAATACCAGCAGTCGAGTAAATAAAATCGGGATAAATGCGAGAGAGTCGAAGGGCTTCTTTGCTTGATTTGACTGAAGTGCCGGGCACCATAAGTTTTTGAACACCTGTACAGGGGGAAAGTGGGAACATGAAATAATAAATTTCATTAAAGTACATACATTTAAATGCGTATAAATGTAAACAATAATAAAATCATGATTATTTTTTCTATTCGGTTTACTTGTTGACTGATGCACATACCAAATGAACAAAGAAAAGGCACATAACATGATAATTTTGATCAACAAATAAAGAGACAAAAACATACTTATACAGAAGAGGTCATATCATCGCCCACACACACACAGTCAAGACGACGCCCTAAATACAAAATACAAGAGAAATAACTGAAGACGATGGCTCTTGTTTTGCTTGAACACATATGATCATAAGAGATGGAATATGAAAATATTACTTTGGTACTTTTTTCTCGTTTTTAATCTGTAACTAAATAAGTAAATTACTAAGGCCATCGCATTTATTATTAACCCTCTAGTGCGCCGTGATGCAAATTTGAATCATACCGAATATCTCTCTGTAGCTTCAAAATTTGAAAACAGTTTTATGTAAATGTTCGTTATATGTTGTCTCCATTTAATAGACGTCGTTTTCTCTGCTTTTGAAGTACCGTTATAGCAGCATTGAATTATTGTGCAATTTTGAAGTGCCTGCTCATTCGTTTGTTGTGCGTAGAGGAAACAGTGTGTTTTTCTGACCTTCAACAAGTTTATAAACAGTTTTGATTTTTAAATAAGTTACACTCTTTTTTTATTACAATGTTATAGGGTGTATTGTTTTTTAATGGTAACTTTGCGCTAAATGCGCAATGATGCAAATTTGCATCAAAGGATTTTTCGCCTCCTGCGCCCTTATAAATGAAAATTATACAAACTGCTAGAACAAAAGTTTGCTTTTAAACCATTTCCTTTCGTTTAAGTAGTATTTTACTTAATTTGGTTTTCTTGCGCACTAGAGGGTTAATTTGTATTTTTTTTTTGATGGGATTATTTATTAACATATGTACTTTGTTTCTAACATTTCTTTCTTCAATATTTTTTTTTTGGCTGGGGATCCTACTGCGATAAGGTTATTATATAAGTATATATATAATAAAGTGGAGTAGAGGCATTTAGGTATAAGCATAACAATATTCGGCCATTTTAGTAGAATAACACAAAAAGGCTGTTCTTTTGTAATATTCAGAAATTATTTACTTGTTTTATAGATTAATTGGCCTGTGAAGGCGTTTATATTAATGTTTTAAATGAATAAATAAATAAATTTAATAAATATAAATTCAAGAAAATTGAGATAATTGTTACTTTCATAAAAAATTATACAATAAAACAAATTATTTGTTTATACAAAAACGGATTTCAAATATAGTTCAAATCAAACAGTAGTTATTTAAAATTAATTTTCTTTATTTATTTTCTAGTTTTATCCTGAAGCTTATTTTGAGTATAATGTCTCTATGACTTTAAAAAATTTTGAACGATATTTTTGAAACGTGACCTAATTGCAGCTATGCTTTACTACTATAATTTTTACTAAGGGAGAGGAAGTGATAAGAAGAAAAAAAACTACATTGAGTAATTTATAAATAACCCTTCTTAACTTTTTGAAATAGAAATGTCAATAACAACATTAAGTATTACGTAACCCAAAGGGATCAGCAAATGTATCGAAGTGGGCTGGGTAATCACCGGAATGACAAATTTAGATATATCCTTTTTCCCGACTTGTATCGAATATCGCTTTCTGATTTAAGAGATTTTTGTAATGATGGATCCTTTGATCTGGATCTTGATTTCCTAGTCTGTTTTTCTTGCTTTCTGTGACGTTCCTCTCTGGCTTGACGTCTTTCTGCAGTTGATTTTCGGTCAACTGATCGAGAACGCGATTGCCTCTTATTCCAATTATCGCGGGTTCTTCTATTATCATTTTTTGTTTCACCTTTCTCTTAAATTATTAAAATCTAAACCTTTGCTGACACCTTTAACACCTCTACCTTTGTCTTTCCATTTTACTTTATATACTGATTGCGAGAAGTCTACGTGTATCCGACAGTCATCTATTAAAACATTGTCCATTTTAAAGTAGGCAGCCTCACATAATTTTTGATCTTCAAATTCGACAAAGGCGTGTTGTAGAGAATCGCCAGTTTTATGATCTCTTATTACTTCACATCCCTTGACTTTTTCAAAACGACTAAAGATAATTTCCAAGTAGTCGTCGGTTATAACAGGGTTAAGTTTACAAATAAACAAAAAATTTTCTGGTGGTGCAATTTCAGCATCTGGGAGATCTCCAACTATTTCCAAAATTGTTGCTCTAGCTTTTGCTTCACGTTCCACTAACATTTCTTGAATCTCTTCCAAGCTCTTGCATTCAGTATCATCGATATCTTCATCAGCGGCAATACGACCATTTTTTAATCTTTCAGCAGTCGGCGACGGATTTTGAAAAGGATCTTCTAATATGACAGTATGCTTTATTCTTATATCTTGATAAGGTCTAAAATTTTCATCCACTATAGCCTCATTGAGTTGCCTCAGCACCTGATGTCCCTCTACAACTTCTCCAATGACACAATGCTGCTCATCCAAAGAGGATAAGTTCTCACCCAGAGTAAAGAAAAACTGGCTCCCCACTAAGTTTTTCCTGCACCAACCAAAGACAAAAGTCTGACAATTGAATGATGCATTTTCGGTAAGATTTTTGCTTGAAAACCCCGTTTGTGCTGTCCTTCGACGACTCCTCATGTTGAACTGCCACCATTTCCAACACCGGTTGGGTCACCAGCTTGTGCAATGAAACCTCCTTCAATAGTGTGAAACAGATTATAATTGTACTATTTCAATTTACAAAGCTTCAAGAAATTCGGTGAATAAATCCACCGATTGAAGTTTCAATAACCACAGACATTATTTATTATATTTCATAATATAAATGGATTTATATTTAATTTAATTCTGTTTTTTACAAAACGTTTACTATTTTGGCTCTGTAAAACAGTGTTGTCAGATTAGGGCATTTATCCCCAAATCAGGGATTTTATTTTAAAAATGGGTGGATTATTACAGTTTTGGGATTAAGGAATTTTTTGAAGTTATATTTTGGGTTATGATAAAATACCATTTGTAATAAAAAGCCTTCATGGCCAATCACATATTACAAGTTATGACACCTAAGTATTTTCAATAAGAGTATAGCTCACATTCTAACATGAGTTAAAAAAAAATAAAATACAAAATTTAAATTTAATTATAAAACTAAAAACATATATAATTATAAAACTAAAAACATATATATATATATATATATTTAACTCATGTTAGAATGTGAGCTATACTCTTATTGAAAATACTTAGGTGTCATAACTTGTAATATGTGATTGGCCATATATATATATATATATATATATATATATATATATATATATATAAATTAATCCCTGGTATATCCCCACTCCACTCGCAAAGTCACATAAAGACAGTAATCACTAAGAAGGAATAGTTTTCTTAAAAAGATTAATTTCCATCATAGGAGAAATACTTACAGTGCAGTCACACGGCCAAGTTTTTGTTCAATTCTCTTTCAAGAAATTTACACATACTGCTTGTCAAAATTCACAAAAATTGAAAGCTGTGACATAGGCTGCACACAATTTCAAAGCAAGTTTTTAAGCAAGATGTCATAAAGAAACCAAAAAAAATTTATTTAAAGGAAAAAACTTCAATCAGATGTTCTCTTGAATGAAATTTGAAAGACTCAATTGAACGAAAATTTGAAAGCAAATTCTCAGCAAGTTTTTAAAGTGAGAGTGTATTGGTAAAAAAAATGAGAGAAATTTTAAAAATTGAATGAAAACTTGATCGTCTGACACCCTAGTTAATGAGTTTAAGTCTAAACACATTATTAGAATGAGTAAAAGTACGTAATTCCAAAGGTAACGATTCCAGTTACGAATAATTCTAATAAGAAAAGATCTGAAAAAACTAGATTTAAAAACTCTGGGATATATCAGGTGAGGGTTTCTACTGCGAGGCGAGAATAGAAAAACATTGCGAATTGAAGCAGGTTTCCCACTATTCACAATTTTATAGAAAGTAAGTAGACAACGAACTTGAATAAAATGTTCAAATGAACAACCTAGAAAGCTTTTAACAAATCCTGATATATGGTCACTACGCCTTACTTTATAAACAAACCTAACAATAGAATTAATTAATCGTTTAAGTCTTGCTATAAGAAATGCAGCCGTCCCAGAAATGACTTCCAAACAATAAATAATTTGTGACATCCTTTAACTTCAGAGCCCAAATTTTATACTTTTTGTTATAGAAAACTTAGCAATACAGGTTCGTTGTAAATTTCAAGCGTCTGTCTACAACTGTTCAAAAGTATGGTCATATGCATAAAATTTAATGAACTATTCGCGCACCCTTTAATTTGTAATATTAATACTTGATACTATAACAGCCAAAGCAATCGACAATCTGTCCAATTTGCAAGCGTTTGTCTATAACGGTTTAAAAGATAGGCCAATATAAGTAAATTTACATCAATTATGGGGGCATCCTTTAGTTTTTAGATTTATTTTTGTTTTTGGGAGCTATAGTAATACTTAGTCATTTTAAATTTTACAGAAGTGTCCTTTACAATTCATAATACACGTAAAAAATATGTATGTTGTATGGGGACACCCTTTAATTTTTTATATTATGAGCTGTTTTTAAAACGGGACCAATCTGTAAACATAATTTATCATATTACCAAAAATTTTCAAAATCGGATCAAAAATGACAGAGTTCTAGAGGCACAAATATAAAAAGAAAAGCAACATTCAGCCGAATTGTATAACCTCCTCCTTTTTTTGAAGTCGGTTAAAAATAATTACAATATTATTCACCTAGATGTCATGCGCTTTCCTTTGATGCTACTTACATGCATATAATTAAGCTAAAGGAGCTTCCTAAACCACGCATCCTCGTGATTATGTTAGCTTATTTTTTTATAAGTAAAAACTTAAAATGTGTATAAGCACATTTTTTAGGCGAGGTCTACAATTTTTAAATTAAATCTAGTTTCAAAAAGTGTGTGAAACTTTTTTGTTTTATGAAAATTTTAAATATATTTCCACAACACCACCGTAACTTTTCAAACGAATTAAATTGACTTTAAATTAATTCAAATGTGTTAGAAAAAATTAATTTCAATTTATTTAAATTGAATTATTTCAAATGAGTTAGAAAAATCACTCATTTGTTGTTATTGCATATTGAACTTTGATGACTAAAATATGTAAAATAATAAAAACAGCAATTATATGTTGAAATTCAAAATTACTAAAAACTTTAATTTTAATTTCATTTTTATTAATTCAAAATCAATTCAAATGAATTGAAAAAAATTGCATACCTTTTTTCTAACTCATTTGAATTAATTCAAAGTCAATTCAAGTGAAATTGGAATTGAATTGCAATTCATTTGAATTAAAAATGAAATTAATTTAATGAAAAATTAGAGACCATAACTCGGAAACGTGGGCAACCGCCAATATGTTTACACCAATACCCCGATTTGCGTCGCTTCAGTTTGCGTCGCTTCGAAGTTGCGTCTTTTTTTAAGTTTCTGGAATTTCAATGCAGCGTTGTTTTTGTTTCAGTTTGCGTCCCATGGCTTCGAAGTTGCGTCGTAAATGCTTCGATTTACGTCGTTGATATGAAAATGTTTTTACAAAGCTAAAGCAGAAAAAGGGGATTTCTCGTTTAGTAGAAAGCAAATTTGCAGGTGTGCGTTGTTTACATGTTAAGCGTAGTTATTAGTTTCGAATTACATATATGTCGTGGAGTGAAGTTCAGTCTGAAAGTTAAAAAAATGAGCTAAAAAAGAAAGCAAATAACTTTAGACTAGCCCCTTCTAAAGTTAAGTCCATTTTTATATTTTTATTTTAATAAAATCTGTTATTCAAAAAATAATAAGAAAATATTTTGATTTAAAAACCTAAGCTAAAATGCTTAAATCCTGTATTGACTAAACGAAAATTAAATAATTCTGTTTCGGTTTGCGTCTCATTTTTTCAGTCCCAATTAACGACGCAAACCGGGGTATTGGTGTACTTTTTTTCTTATTTTTCAAATCTCTATCACACTAAATACTTTGCTTCAATTTAAGTTATGAAATAAAGGTTAGGCAGCTGAAAAAAAAAAAAAACATTAATAAGAAACTAATTTATATTTTTAGTTATTACTTACAATTCTGGGTTCAACACTGCTAATTTTCCAAATGCCTAATAAAAATATGTAAATCGATGACACCACAAACAAGCTGGACCTTAAAATGTGTGTAAGAACATTTATTGTACATTTATGGATTTTTAAAGATTTAATTTATCTCTTTTTTAAGTGTTTCATAGCGCTGAAAAGGGCTTTTGTTTTATATGTAAGCGCCTGTAAGTTAACACATAGTAACACACACATTTCATTTTCAGATGATACCAGTTTTTGTCTATTTCTGCAAATTAACCAGATCAAACAAATGTATCATTTCCTTCTGTATGTAAGTGCCACTAAGTAAAAAATTATGTTATGTAAGAAAAATTAATGTACATTTTATTTCCAGCCGATACTTACCAACTTGTTCACTGTTCTGTTAATTATCGAACAGCCAAACAAATCGTTTCGAATTGCAGGCAAGTTCATGTTAAAAGCACATTGTGTGAATAAATATCCAATTCCCTTTCTTTTCAGCAAAACACCATTCTGAGTCCAGTTCTGCCATTTTCCACTTGTTGGCTTTTGTTGGCAAATCCTTGTAGGTAAACAAACTGTTTATGAAAATCCAAGTACCTTTGTTTTTTTTTTTTGCCAACACTTACGAATTTGCAATTCTCTTTCAAACATACAAAATATAAAAGGAGATAAGTTCCTGTAAAAAAAGCAAATGTTTTTAATTTATATTTTTTAATGCACATTTTATTTTCAGCGAAAACTTACCAATTTTTGTTCACTTCTGCCACATTTCCACAAACTGTGTTTTCCACAGATATAAATGTTTTCCACCAACCCAAAAATAATGCGCCATCTTGATATCTGCTTTGCTTCACATTCTTACAGTGCGGTCACACGGCCAAGTTTTTGTTCAATTCTCTTTCAAGAAATTAACACATACTGCTTGTCAAAATTCACAAAATTTGAAAGCTGTGACGTAGGCTGCACGCAATTTCAAAGCAAGTTTTTAAGCAAGATGTCGTAAAGAATACAAAAACAATTAATTTGAAGGAAAAAACTTTAATCAGCTGTTATCTTTAATGAAAATTTGAAAGCAAATTCTCAGCAAGTTTTTAAAGTGAGAGTGTATTGGTAAAAAAATGAGAAATTTTAAAAAATTGAATGAAAACTTGATCGTCTGACACCCTAGTTACACAGTTTTTCATATAATGTTGCCACACTTTTCTTATATATAATAAATAATATGTACAGTATTACCGACATCGTTCCTTATTACCAAAATATATATTTTCTTAATTAATTCAAGTTATTTAACAATATTTTGTAAATTAAAGTATTTCAGAAAATGTCCAACACCCAATATGAATTGTATTTTTGTCCTCTACTGATTAGTATAGGTTGCTATGTGGCACACCTCATAGTTTAGGTTTTATAAGTAAATATTTTTTTATCTTAACTTGTTTCTACTTGTCAAAGTTTGTTAGGTAATATCTTATGAATTCAAGTATTTCAGAAAATTCCAAATACCATTTCTGAATTGTATTTTTCTCCTCTATCCAGTAGTATATGTCGCTATACGGCACACCGAATAGTTTAGGTCTTATAAGTAAAAAACTGTTTGCCTTAATTTCGAAAATATTTTGATTTGCCAAAGTTTGTTAGGTAATATCTTCTGAATTCAAGTATTTCAGAAAATGTGAAGTGCCATTTCTGAATTGTATTTTTGTTCTCTATCGGCTAGTGTCGGTCGCTATGTGGCACACCTACTAGTTTATGTTTTTAAAGTAAAAAACTTTTTATCTTTTTTTTTCATTTGCAAAAGTTTGTTGGGCAATATCTTCTAAATTAAAGTGTTTCAGAAAATCTCCAATACCAACAATGAATTGTATTTTTATCCTCTACTGATCTGTATAAGTCATTATGTGGCACACAATTTTCATTAAATCATCAAATTGTTCAATGCCCGGTTATAAATATATTGGGTAATGTAATCGACTTCGTTGACCACTTAAAGTGTCTTGGAATATATTTAGATCAACATCTCTGTTTTGAAAGACATGTTAGCTTTGTTTCTAAGAAAATTTTTTTAATTTTGAGAAGATTATACGCACTTAGTTCTTATATGACTCGTCATATAAGAAAACGGGTGGCTCATGGACTTCTTATGTTGAATATAAATTATTGTATTGAAGTATTAGGAAGTATGTCTATTGGTACAATGACTAGATTACATAGAGTTTTTAATAGAATTTTAAGATTTATTTATTGTCTAATTGTCTTATTTATTGTAAGTTGTGCAATTGATTTTCTGGGCTGTAGTTTTAAAAACTATGTTCTTTTACGTACCTTATTGTGTTTCTTCAAAGCTTTGAAATATGGTGTGCCTCTAGATTTGTGTAAAAGCTTCAATTTCCTTCATTCGTCACGTAATTTACAAATTTATATACCTCGTAGTAACTATGAGTTTTTCGCAAACTCATTTCTGGTGAGAGTGGCTAGATCTTGGAATGTATTATCTTCAGAACTTAAATTTTTCTGACTCAGTGGCCACTTATAGAAAAAAACTTTTAAATTACTTCAATAATTAAAATAAAAAATTCTGGCAGGGGCAATACATATATTTTTCATTACTTATTCTTTTAATAAAGAATATAAACTAAGAGAATTGTAGCTGTTTTAGTGGGAAATCGTAGCAGTAATCTTGTCTTATTGTATACATCGCAAACATAAAAAATAATTTTGTAGCATTAAATGAATTTAACATGTATGTATATATATGAATTATTTGGATTGTAATAAAAATACATATAAAATTGGCCTTATAGGCTTCATATATATAAAATAAAGATAAATAAAAAAAAAAAAATAATTTGGGTATTACAAGTAGAAACTTTTTTACTAAAAGGATTGTTGCGGGTGAAAGGTTTATAATTGAAACACCGCATAGAATGAAGCCATAAATTTTGTTATACTGTTTTAGACAAAAATAAAACTACTGAAAGTAGGAAAGGATAGTTATTAAACAAATTTAGCTTAATTAATGAATTTTCTCTCCTTGTCGTAAAGTTTTCCTGTGTTATGTGTTTGCCGATTATGTTTGTTTTATTTTGTCAGCTGTTTATAATGTTTATTTTTATGGTTGCTTGAACACGGTGTATTGTTGCCAGCACGGCTGGTTATAGTAGATATATAGGTAGAACAGAATGGCAATGCTACAGAGTTGCAGGTTAAAGTAAATTTAAAATAAAAAAATAAAAATTCTGGAAATATACTAGAAAAAAAAGATGGATAGCTGGGCGGGAGTTTTTTTTTTATTATTCTGGAAGATTCAAAAGAAAGATCACTGTTTTGTGGGCACTTAAAAGGGATCTGTTTTATCTATGTAAATAGCTGGCTCTATATAACGGAGGAGACAAAAGAAAAAAAACTAACTCAAAGGAAGGTGCGGAAAAATCTGGTTGTGGTCCATAAAAGCAAGCAGGAAAGCTGGAAGGAGTTTTGTAGCCAGGTAACCTGAATCAAGAAATAAAATTTTTGGAAATTATGCTTGTGCAATATTAAATGAAAAGACACAAGCTTGTGAAAATAGTTTTGTTCAAAAATTACAAATAGAAAAAAAAAAGACAGAAAAAGTAGAAATTAACAAAAATAAATGTATTTTTTGCTTTAAAAGTAAAAAAACAACCCTTACAAAAAACAAACAATGATTCCAATAAGGAAAAGAAGCGGAACATAAAAAAGGAATATGTTAAACAAATTAGATGCAAATTAAGTTTTAATTATTGTTTGTGTAAATTAGTTGTTAAGTAACGCGGATAAGTAAAACTCGTAAAGTAGGCAGTACTTTTCTTCTATTTTTTTTTTTATTAGTATACCGTAAAATTAAAAATTTGGGTTCTAATCAATTAGTTTTGTGGAATTTTCGTAAAACTGCAATAGATTTTTGTGTGCCGGAAGATCATATATGCTAGCCTTAGGGAGCTCCTACGGGTTAGGGTTTTTTATGTTAAAAATTAGAATTGTGTAAAGAGTATATGATTGATAAGGGCCTGGAGGAAAGATAAACTCTAAAATGTCTAAAGTACGTGTTAAAAAAATGGAAGAGAGTTTAAATATATAGAAAATATTCTTCGTAAATAAAATAAATGAAAAAGAAGATATTGTTAAAAAAAATAGAATTTAAATTTTATAAAATATATTTTATTTGTTTGTATTTATATATGGTATTTGTATAATAAAATATGTATTTAATTGTATAGTGAAATTAATTTGGTCTGGTTATTTTTTTACTTTTAAGTTAATGGAATGATGGAGTGGTAAGTGAAAGAGTGATCCAGTGCAAAGTAGGTCGTAGAACAAGATTTTTATGGAAGCATCTACGACATGGTTGGGAGGGCAAGTGAGACGACTATCTGTCTCCAAATTCTTTGTGTGGTATATTGTGTGTTTAAATCTGTTAGTTTTGTTTTTATTCTATTTTTATGTGTTCGGATACGCGGCTGGTGAGAAGGGTTGGAACCACCTGAGAGGAAAAGAAGAGCTAATCGGAAACCTCGCCAATCCAACCGGTCCGTAACAGGATACGTCTTCTCTATGTAGCACTTTTAATTGAGAACTGAATTAACTGCCAGTTGCAAAATTAGACTCTGCAGGTATTATGCTTTTGGATTCAATATTTTTTTTTTGTAAATTCAACAAAAATTAAAGACTTGTGAGCGCTTTAAAAAATAAATTATTTTTGCAAAAGTTTGTTTAAATTTTTTACTACCTCTAATGCAACTCTGAAAAAAGTTTGCCAAAACATTGAAAAAGTTTGCCAAAAAGTTTGTTTTCATCTCGCCGATCATCCCATGAGTATAAAGCACCGAGTATGCTTAGTGGTATAAAGTCTGCCTCATATACTGTTTTGGTTTATATTGATAAAAGTGTAACGAAGAAATGATGACAGCATTAACTAGAATCGTCTCTCAACAAATAACTAAATCAAATATTCGTACATGTGTTAATTCTGCATCAGTTAAAAAAGCAGAAGTATCTCATAAGCAGTACGATGCATTGCAACAAAGAGCTCTTAAGGAACAATGTATATTGGTTGACGAAAATGATAAAGCAATTGGATTTACCACAAAAGCGGACTGCCATCGAGTACATGAACAAACCAAAGAAGTGAAGCTACATCGCGCCTTTTCAGTTTACCTATTCAATACCAGAGGTGAAATGTTAATACAAAGAAGATCTAAGCATAAGGTATGGCCACATTTATTAAACATACTAATATCTGGATATATAGCATGTTTTGTCCCTAAAAATAGATCACATTCCCTGATACATACACAAATGCCTGCTGTAGTCATCCACTATACGAAATTGAAGACGAACGTGAGGAATTAAATGAATTTGGTATACGTAAAGCTGCCCAACGTCGCCTTTACTATGAATTGGGAATACCCACTAACCAAATAAGACCAGAATATTTTCATTATTTAACAAGGATACATTATGCTAATACAGGAGATGGCACCTGGGGTGAACATGAGATTGCCTACATTCTTTTATTACAAAAAGATGTTGATCTGAAACCAAATACAAATGAAATAAGCGAAGTACGTTATATAAAGCGTCAACATATTCACGAAGAGATACAAAAATTTGATGCCCCTTTGACACCGTGGTTTGAATTGATTTATAAAAATCATTTAATTATGTGGTGGGACAATTTACATCAACTAAAAAAATTCGAACAGCACAATGAAATACAACGTTTTCTATAAATAAGTAATAAAATCTTTTGTTAGTTTTGTTAAGCTGCGTAGATAACAAATTTTTTTTCAGAAAATGGGAATTATTTAAATATCTTATAAGCGATTAGGTAATGGGTAGCTCTATATTATTTTTAACATGAAACAATGTAACAAACATTGTAGGTGTGGGTGTGTGCTTCACAATATCAATTAAAATACAGAATTTAAAAAAAAAAAACAAAAAAATATATGTTTACTTTTTAATATTTTTTAAGGGATATGTCAGGTACGTCTACTTTTTTTAAATTTCTTATTCCGCTTCAATGGTTAACAGTGGTATTTAAATTGAGACAATGGCCGTAGTTCGTCTTTTACGATGGCAATCCTAACGTCTATATTTATATTGCTTTTCTATTGTAGCAACAGTAAGTGAAAAACAACTGTTGCTGAGTAGACAATATTGACCTAGTATTGTTTCGAACGTTTGGGAGCAAAAGTAATTGAACAAAGTTTTCCGATTTTTTATATATTTGACGAATATTATTGAACAATATAAGTTTTTTTATGATGGTTTTACCAACCAAAACATTTTGTTGAAATTCAATTGCTAACTTTTCACATTTGCATTCATTTTCCATTGTTTGTTATTGTTTTTATGATATTTCAAATAAAGTATTAAAATAGAATTACACAAGCAAATTTGCATTTAAATAATTGAATAAAAAATATCGTTGAGCGTTGAAAGAAATAAAGCGAACAACAATTTTCACGCATTTAGATTTATTTACTCCATTAAAAAATAATAAATTAAAAGAAATAGGCGGAAAAAACTTATCTATTTAAGTCTCAATAAGGATGCAATTCTTTATTTCAGTTTTCATTCACAGTAACAAATTTAAAATCCTTAAATATATTTTATTATTTAGACTTAACTAAATTCAAGTAAAGAATTTGTTTTCTTTGAAAATAAATTATAAAAAGATTTTAATGATAAATAAATATAAAATATATAACAAACAAAATATAGACTTTAAATGTATATTTTTTTCATATCAACTTTTCTTGGGAGAAAAAATATAACTATGAATATTGTTAATAATAATGTTTATTTTTGTATAAAAGGAAAAGTCTTAAACAAAATAGCATATATTTTTAATTATTTAGTTGCTTTTATAGGTCATGATCACAATTTTAATATCAATTATTAAGCATGATATCAATTAGTAACTTATATAATTAAAATGATGTATGAGTGCATATCTTTTTCAAGATTGGTTTTTTTTTTATGTATATAATGTATAAAAAAATATATTTATGTATATAGCACTAGAAATGTGTTTTTTTATTATCATTATAAGCACTTAATATTTAAAATCATTTTTATAAAAAATAGAACACAATAACAATAAATGAATAAAATAATGGTAAAAAATATTAAACAAAAAAAAAATATTTACATAAAAAAGCAAATAAAATAATCGTGTATATAGATAAAGTTAACATCATAATTACATTAAACTTAAAGAACTAAATTTATATATAAAAAGTAAACAAAAGAAAACAAAAATAAACTAGAAAACAAGCTGCAGCATTGTTAAAAAAAAATCAATAATAGTTTTTTATGCTAATTAGCATAAAGAAAGCAGACGCTTTTAATAGTAATGTTTTTAAAAGATAAACAATTCTGCGGTGTTTGACGGCATTTGTTTATTTTTTTAAATGTATTTAATGTATTACTACCCTAAAGCTAAAGTTTTAAAAATTGAATTCGATTTTTATTAGGGCACATTTTTAATGCAATTTCAAACAATCAGGTGACGAGATGACTTTATTTTTGTTTAAAAAATAATTAAAACTTCGTTAAACATTATTTCTTGATTCAACATGATATTAATCATATTTAATTCCCTATTAGATTATATTACTTTGCAGATGTATAAAACAAACGTTTTGAAACTCAAACATTTGAAAATGAGCCCCAAAGACCTTGGTTTTTATTACTCACTGCATCTGCTGTGCTTTTAAGTGATAAAAATTATTGTTGTTTTTTTTCAGTTTTATTAAGATTTAAATTATTATCGCCTTATTGTTGCATTACTTTTTTTTGTACACATTCAATAAGACGTCGTTTCTTTTAGTATATTCTTTAAAATTCAAATTTAATATTTTATTATTTAAGGCACTTGTTTAATCTCGTTTTATATATAATTTTTTTTTTTGTTTTAAGTTATTTTGCGATTCGTTTTTTTTTTCATGAAAAAATTTAACAGTGTTAATTGAATGCTTTTATTGTCAAACCGAATAACTCCACTTTCTTCCACATTTTTTGAACTCATAAATCTATTAGTTCAAAACAGATTTTTGGTTTATTTAAATTAATTTAAAAAAATATTTCTAAATTCTTATTAATTTAAACGGACTTGATCGATTTAACAAATGAAGCATTAAATTACTGTCGTATAGTTTATGTAAATGTTTTATCGTTGCGTATTTATGGATGTGTTTGTGTGTTTTGGCACTCAATTAAAAAAATTAAAAAAAAAAAACTTAGCATCACCTTTAACAACTTAATGAACAGCAACTGCATATAATTTAAGAAAGACCAAAAAGCTTTAGGGCATTGAAAGCAGTAGCCAAAGCCACTTCATCAGGGGTCTTTTTCATAAAAGCAGCTATCATTTCCACAATTGCGGGTAAACTGCAAGGTTCATTGCGTTGAAATGTACAATATCTGAAGTAGAAATAACAAACAACAAAGTTTTATTTCTAGTGTTTTTCTAATAGATAATCAAATGAGAAAACTCCAACCTGTGTAAGTACAATAGAGAACGTTCTGTAATGCCAGTTTTAACATGTGTTGGTAGCTTAGAAGCTCTTGTATTCGGATACATAAATGGTGAATCGGTTTCAACCAATAAACGATCTAAAGGTAAAGTTCCATTATCGAGTAAGCGACGTACGCCTGTATCTGATTTGTCCTGCAAAAATATTCACATTAGTTTCTTAGCTTAAGTTTTTATCAAAAATGTTTTTTATGCTTTAATTCATGTCGTGATTTTTATAATATCATTTTTAATGAAAACAATTTAAATACAAGAAACACAAGCCGTAAGTCCTTTAGTTGTGCAATTAATCGTTAGTGAATATGCTTCTATATCGAATAAATAACTTTTGCATGACCCACTTCTACTCATCTTTATGTGTGAAGATAAATACGTTTTTTTATATAGCATGCGAGAATTTTTTATACGGTTAATGTCAATCATACAATTCCATAAAGGAAAATTTTATCTTTTGAAAAATAAATTATTTGTGCTATGACACACCAGCTCCGTTTTAGCGAAATGCAGCTGTAATGCGGTCTACATCCCGGTGACGTTTTGTGATTTGCCACTCTCTTTTTATCCCCTTCTCTTTTACTCTTTTATTCCCTGCACTTCTCAACATACTTTTTCTGTTTGCATTAGGTGCCAGGTGGACCAAAGAGAGTCGATCATGATGGTTGCCTGCTCAAGCTAACCTAATCACTTGAGCTATTAAATTGTAAATAAAGTTTATCCAAATTCTTTATAAAGCGCGAGAATCACACTCTTTGGAGTATCCCTCTTATCTTTTTTATAGCGAAAGGTATTGCGAGAAAAGGTGTTCAAACAACAGCTTGTTGTCAAATGCAAAAAACTCAATAATTTTTTTTTGTTAGAAAATATAAAAACAAACGAATTAATCGCTGAGCTGTTATATCCTTCTTGTCTTGATATAGAAATATAAAATTTCAATAAATTTTCGTCGAACACTTGCGAAGGTCAAATATTTAAAATACAATTTTTAAGGATCATTTATTCAACGAGTAATAGCTTACCTTGCATAAATAACCAGTTAAACTTATGTAGAATCTTCTATCCAAATATTTGATAGCTTCTTCAGCAGTGCCCATGAAACTTCTAATAATCACCGGTGGCAAATTCTCGAATCTAGAACAGTTTTTAATAAAGAAAAAAAAAAGTTAAACGTATAGGCACGAATTCAATTCGTCAATAAAGCTTTTATGAATAAATAAAACACAAACATACTTGTCTAAAATATCGAGAACATCTTGTTGGGCTGAACGTTCATGTATTAAAACTGATTTTCCCAAATTGCATGCCAACAGTAGTTGTTTTTCAAAAATTTCTTTTTGTGAGTCGGGATCAGAAAAATCACGTTGATAATCCAAACCACAGGGACCAATTGCTACACACTCTTGAGAGGCAGCAATTTCCTGGAACTCACACCAACTACTTGGATCTTCGATGATTGACTTAGAATCGTGTGGATGAATGCCAGCAGTCGAGTAAATAAAATCGGGATAAATGCGAGAGAGTCGAAGGGCTTCTTTGCTTGATTTGACTGAAGTGCCGGGTACCATAAGTTTTTGAACACCTATACAGGGGGAAAGTGGAAATATGAAATAATAAATTTCATTAAAGTACATACATTTAAATGCGTATAAATGTAAACAATAATAAAATCATGATTATTTTTTCTATTCGGTTTACTTGCTGACTGATGCACATACCAAATGAACAAAGAAAAGGCACACAACATGATGATTTGATCAACAAATAAAGAGACAAACACATACTTATACAGAAGAGGTCATATCATCGCCCACACACACACAGTCAAGACGACGCCCTAAATACAAAATACAAATACAAAAAAACTGAAGACGATGGCTCTTGTTTTGCTTGAATACATATGATCATAAGAGATGGAATATGGAAATTTTAATTTGCTACTTAAAGGGAATAAAAACTGTAATGTCACAATTAACAATTTGCTGAAAAAATCAATTAAAAAATTTTAGTGTTTTTTTTTCTCGTTTTGATTCTGTAACTAAATTAGTAAATTACTAAGGCAATCGCTTTTATTATTAATTTATATTTTTTGTTACACCTACTGATGGGATTATTTATTAACTTACTTTGTTTCTAACATTTTTTTCTTTAATATTTTTTTTTTGCTGGGGATCCTACTGTGATAAGGCTATTATTTAAGTAGTAGAATAACACAAAAAGGCTGTTCTTTTGTAATATTCAGGAATTATTTACTTGTTTTATAGATAAATTGGCCTGTGAATGCGTTTATATTAATGTTTTGAATAAATAAATAAATAAATTTAATAAATATGCATTCAAGAAAATAGACATAATTGTTACTTTCATAAAAAATTATAAAATAAAACAAATTACTTGTTTATACAAAAACGAAGTTCAGATATAGTTCAAATCCAACAGTAGTTATTTGAAATTAATTTTCTTTATTTTCTAGTTTTATCCTGAAGCTTATTTTGAGTACAACGTCTCTATGACTTTCAAACATTTTAAACGATATTTTTGAAACGTGACTTAATTGCAGCTAAGCTTCACTACTATAATTTGTACTAAGGGAGAGGAAGTGATAAGAAGAAAAAAAAACTACGTTAAGTAATTTATAAATAACTCTTCTTAACTTTTTGAAATAGAAATGTCAATAACAACATTAAGTATTAAGTAACCCAAAGGGATCAGCAAATGTAGCCAAGTGGGCTGGGTAATCACCTCTGCATGTCAAACCTAATATAACATTAAATAAGGATGCATTTTAAATCGAAATCTATTTTAGTGCAGCTTAAAAAACGGACGAATGACTTCGCTATGCAGAAGAAATCCGAATATATATACTCTATGCGGTCGGAAATGGATATCGTATAAATAACAAACGGAATGACAAATTAAGATATATCCTTTTTCCCACTTATGATGAAGAACATAATAAAAAGTCCAAAAATTTTTATGTATATTTTATATTAATTCACTTGCTTTCTGTTAATATGTTAACGCTGATGTTTTAAATTAGCTACTGCGATTTCCTCCCATACCGTGTTATATATTTCATCTTAGTTTTTTGGAAAACAGAATAAAATGTGTGGATATAATCTTGTCTTGTTATGAGAAGTATTCAAAATTTCCACCAGATGACAATGGTATTGAAAACCAAAAGTTTTCACTTGAGACCTAGAAAATTTACTGATAATAGTACCATTAAACTTATCATCACTGATCTTGGCAAGTTACGTTTTTTTAATTGAAGTATGAAGTACATACGTACATATAATTATTAGTAAATTCTTTATAAATTAATCATGTTTACTTACCGGCATCTTTTGCTCTTTGGATGACCGAGTCCAGATCACGACTATATTTCTTGTTAGTGAGATTTGCGCCTGCATCAATAACAATTAAATTTTCAAAACAATGTTTAATATCATTTATGTCGAAACCAGCGTATGGTGATGATGACACTTCATCCACAGCCGTGTTTGTAGTTGTTGCTTGAGCCATGGTTGAATAATTTATAACAATTTTACTTTCGTTGTTTTGATTTGCAAATTTATTTCGCGTTTATTGAATAATAGATATATGTATGTACAAATGTTTTTTCGTTGTGTTATTTTTCAACAGCACGTAATCAATCCAAATCTCTTCGCTCAGTCCCATAAACTCTCAATGAGTTTTCAATTGTGTTTATTTCTTCTTTTTCTTAATTGCAGTAGACGAAAATAGCAATGACGAAAGAATTATTAATTTTCTTTATGGTAGACGGGCACTCTTTTTTGTAGTTGTATGTAGAAATACAATTTTGTTTTGGTTTAAGTTGCTCTACAAATGTATGCTGTTTTCTTTCTATAAGTAATTGAATTAGGAAAACCAAAATAGTTTCGTATGATGATTAATGTGTCAATGTCGTCACAAGGAAAAATGCACCTTCGTTGAATTTTCCTTAGCTCGTTTACTTAGGCATTATATTTACAAAGTATTATTATGTCTAAAGTAATTTTTATTTCCAATTTTATTTAATAAAATATCTTCCAATTTCTAAACCAAATATATTATTATGAGCAAATTAAGAAAAAACACACACGACTGACTGGCAGCAATGTTAACGAACAGCACCACTCACAGTTGATTATTTTGGTACTTAGTATTGGAAATTTTTTACATAAAACAGGGCTACCGTCTTCAGTTTTCATTTTTACTCAAGCATATGTAAAACAATGAATAATTTTAAAAAATGACTTAAAAAATTACCCTTGACCCCACGTTTCCACGAGCCATCAACTTGGTTTTAACATCATGTCGTACATCAATTCGTTGTCCGTCAGAATATGTGTCTGAGGAATGGTGTTCGCCATCAAATATGATTTTTAGTAAGATTTCTCTATTTTGAATTAGCGAACACTCTCTTTCTTGTTAAAAACATTGAAACAACCAACAGAAAATAATGCTCAAACATAACATGGATATCGACACGTTTTTAGCACATACAAGAGCATGAACAAATTAATACCATTGTTCTGCCGGCGTTATGTGCATGTCTTGTTCAATTTGATGACTAGTGGAGAAGTGAGAGTAGTGTCAAAGCACTTAACTTCTTTGTAGTTATGTTGTATACTTTGAGTCCATAAATACTAATGCAGTTTCAAGTTATCTGTTAAGAGCTGCCATATATTAAATAAATTGCAATACTGTGGTCTAATTCTGTGGTATCCAGTGTAATATTGTATCGAATAATATTTCGACGAGTAGTTTTGTCATTCGAATATGAATAATTCGTATAAGACAACAAGTATTTTTGGTTTTGTTCGAATGAACCATTTTTTTCTCAATTTAGAATAAAGAATTATTCGAACAGTTTTGTAAAATATTCGAAAAATATTACTTTGAAAGAAAGGCAGAAGTTGCGGCCGATTTAAATCAAATTGAAGAAAGTAATAGGCGATTTTCCCTGGTAGTGGATAAGTGGACAGACATTTCACATCATAAATATGTAAATGTGACAGTACGAACCTTTGCAGATTTATAGTTTGGGTCTAGAAAAAACAAAAAAAAAAACAAAAGGCATTGCTAAGAATATATACAGTGCAAGTGCAATCAACCAAAAACTTATTGTATTTGGATTAGATTTTAATAGAGATATTGGGTCTAATTATTGATTCCGTTCCGCGATTGCGGAAAGCATTTTTTTTGCGGAAGAAAAATTTGATATTATTGGGGGTTTTCACACTGGAACAATTGTGCTGGCATAAAATCGCAGTTTGTAGGCATTTTCGGTGAGGAGAGTGGTTTTTGGTTGGCACAATTTTTTCAACCAGCTTCAACCCCGCACAAGCAGAACAAAACTAACACATACACACTTATGAAAACACAGGTTCTGCGTGTTTTTTTTTGCAGAGCGATTTTTAGTGTTTAGTTGTCCATCGACGAGTAAAGATAAATATGAAGAAAATGATGTAATTATGTACATGATTGAGATTTGTTATGATTGAATTCAATTTTCTTATATTTTATCAAGGGAAATTAACATGCTGTTTCTGGCGATTAATATAGAAATAAAAATAGAATATAGAAATAAAAAAACAGTGCTTTTTATATAATTTTTTCAGACGAGTTGTTCGCCTGTAATACAGAAACAGCACTTAAGTTTAAAGTTAATTAAGTTGATTTTTATATGTATTTTACAGGGAAAAACGTTGAAAACGAACTTTTTGTCAAATATGAATAAAATATTAATTGAAATCTTGTGAAAATGTGGCATAAGTTAAGAAATTCCTCCTAAAATTAACTGCCAATTCATCATAACTTATTTTATCCAATTATGTTCCGCAATTTATGCATGTGTTTAACGAACGAAAGGCAAACATGAAATAAACAAAGAAAATACTAACACACACAAAGCTGTGTATACGTGCACAATTTTATGCCAGCATAATTAGTCTAGTGTGAATACGAAAGAACAAAAGTTGTGCGGATTAAAAATTAATCGTGTGTGAAAACCCCCATACAGGTGACTGCATTAGCCTTTGTTTGTATTTTGTTTTAGTAAAATCTTGTTGAGCTGTCAAAAACGTCTGGCAATATGTGTGTATGTGTTTGTGAAAAATAAGCAAATCAACACATACATACAATACACATGCAATAAGAAAAAGAGCAACAATTTTGACGACTCGCAAAGAAAAACAGCTAACATATGTTGACCACATGAGCTAATGCAGTCACCTGTTCAATTTGCCTTGGTTGTACTTGTGAAACTATTGTCTTTACAGCTATTGGGGGTTTTCACACTGGAACAATTGTGCTGGCATAAAATCGCAGTTTGTAGGCATTTTCGGTGAGGAGAGTGGTTTTTGGTTGGCACAATTTTTTCAACCAGCTTCAACCCCGCACAAGCAGAACAAAACTAACACATACATACTTATGAAAACACAGGTTCTGCGTGTTTTTTTTGCAGAGCGATTTTTAGTGTTTACTTGTCCATCGACGAGTAAAGATAAATATGAAGAAAATGATGTAATTATGTACATGATTGAGATTTGTTATGATTGAATTCAATTTTCTTATATTTTATCAAGGGAAATTAACATGCTGTTTCTGGCGATTAATATAGAAATAAAAATAGAATATAGAAATAAAAAAACAGTGCTTTTTATATAATTTTTTCAGATGAGTTGTTCGCCTGTAATACAGAAACAGCACTTAAGTTTAAAGTTAATTAAGTTGATTTTTATATGTATTTTACAGGGAAAAACGTTGAAAACGAACTTTTTGTCAAATATGAATAAAATATTAATTGAAATCTTGTGAAAATGTGGCATAAGTTAAGAAATTCCTCCTAAAATTAACTGCCAATTCATCATAACTTATTTTATCCAAGTATGTTCCGCAATTTATGCATGTGTTTAACGAACGAAAGGCAAACATGAAATAAACAAAGAAAATACTAACACACACAAAGCTGTGTATACGTGCACAATTTTATGCCAGCATAATTAGTCTAGTGTGAATACGAAAGAACAAAAGTTGTGCGGATTAAAAATTAATCGTGTGTGAAAACCCCCATTGGTTCCGTTGGTGCCATATTTTTCCGTTGTAGCTGTATCATCTCTACAGTGGCGGTATTGCCATATTATTGATTCCGCAATGTAGATATTATTCCTTATTTTGCATACGTTGAAATTTTGTAACGAAAAGCTGACGGAAAGAACAAAAATGTAAGAAAAATATAAAAGTTCTACCAAATAAATTTCTTTTAGTTTTAGTTATTTATTTATATGTGTTTTAGTTATTTGTTTTATATGTGAAAAATATTTTTGTAGGAATAAAAGAGAAAAATATACAAACAAATTGCAAATCGAGGCAATGGTTGATTTACTGAAAAAAAACCAGGACATTGGTTGTGGTTTTAGCCAACGCGCCCCTGCAGACGTGAAAAGATTCTGGGAAGATTTGGCAATGACACTAAATGGTTCACTTTGCAAAATGTTGATTGCGCTATATTGGCATTCAAATCCTTTCCAATACTATGCTGATAGCTGCCTTCTGCAAAAAATCTTAAACAAGCCAAAAGTTTATCTTTTGGAGAAAGTGCTCCTTGCCGATCACAACCTGAACTTGTTACTTCTAGCTCAGACAAAATATATTTAAACGCTGCCTTATTTAAACGAAAATTTTTTATAAAGTTGTAAATTTAAACATTTACATTTCATTAAACACATATGTACTTACATATTTAAATTTCTTTATTTTACTTACTCCGTGTCATTCATCTGCAACACATCTTCAGATTTATACCGCAAAACTCTTCTTTCAACTCGAATGTCTAAACAATCATCATCACTACTATCTTCAAAAAAGGCTATTGTATCCATATTTTTTCCGAGTTTGGTATTTTAATATATTTTACCTTTAAAAGTGCGTTTTTGTGTTCAAAATTGTAACTTATAATTTTAAAGGTTTTTTTTTTTAACATCAGCTGTTCACAATATCAACTCAGATTTCTTTAAAACAGGGATGTTAAATCAATTTTGCGGAAAGCTTATACCGCAGGAATGAATAATTGCAATGCGCGTATCGATCGATATTTCTTTCCGTTCAGTTTTCCCTTCCGTGCGGAACCAATAATTCCACCCATTGTCTGCTCTACTCACGGTGGTGCTGCAGCTGAGTCGCAGCTATGTATCAACCATGCGATTCATTTATCTGTCATTGATACTATGTACGTACATAATGCAAACATCGAAGAAAGCAAAGAGGATAATAATTCCGAAAGTGATGAAGAAACTGTATATGGTAAACTCTATATCAACGAACAATTGCAGCTGAAATGTGAAAAACATAATAAGTAAGTTACGCAAAACTGTAAAATTATTTATTAAATCTTCACAAAAGCAACATGTATTACAAAAATATGTTGTCGAGCAAGGAGGCCATAAAGTTCGCTTGTTTCACGATATACGCCACCATTGGTCATCACTACCCAAAATGATTGAAAACTTTGCCGGAATTATTAATTGCGTAAATCATGCTTTGATAGAATTTGTCAGATTTAAATAATGTTTTAAAGCCAATGGTATATCCATTGAAATTGTAATAAAAGTTTCGAAATAAAAATTAATTGCTTTTCCCCAGATTTACTAAAAAATCTTAAGACCCGAATCAGGAAAGACGTAAAAAATTATTAGTTCCTAAACTCAGGAAATTTTCCATCCAGTAGTAATTTATTAAAATATGCCTCATGATGCGAAACAAACGAGTACGCAAATGTGCCTTGTTTTCAAGATTATTTTATGATGAAAATACTCAAAATGCCTATAACTACGATGCAAAATTAGACACAGATGCAGAAGTCAGTAGTAATATTAATAGATGATCTAAAAAAGGTCTATTAATATTGTAAGAAAGACCAGAAGTACGAAAAATGTTAAAAGCATTCAAGATGACTTGAATTATTTGGAGATATAAAAAAAAGAACGAAAAAACTTGATATGCTTTTCAAAACTATTTTAGCTGTATAACCAACGTCGACAATTTGTGAAAGAAATGTAACCACATGTTCTTTTATGAAAAACTAAAAGAAGAATCGCATGCAGCCTAAAAAACTGGACTGTATATTGTTTTTAGAAGAAATTAATAAAAGGTTTTAAAGCTTATACAAATGTTAATAAATCTATTTATGGATTTTTCTTAATATTGTTCGAATAAAAAATTTTATTCGTTATTCGATGGAATATTCGAAAAAATATTTCAATTTATTTGCCTGATCGAACAAAGAAATAAATATTAGATTTTATTCGAACGAACATAAAACGCGAACGCGACACCACTAGTGACGAGTAAACAAATCATCTCATACAATATGTATCGAATCATAATTTCTAGGAAAATGTAATAGATTGTTAACAATGTTAACACATGATAATAATAGTAAAAATATTGTATTAATTTGTGAAAAAAAAAATCATTTTTTAAAAAATAACTAAAAACTTAATTCCTCGATACCGAATGTTATCATCCCAAATTACGATACTTTTTACACGATATCGTGTGCCATGATACCCAAATGAAAAATTAGGCCCCTGGATATTTAATATGGAGGTCATTTTTGTTTTACATAATGTACAGAGTATAGAGTACATTATTCTAATCTAATCGCAAATAAATCTGATGATGCCTAAATGCTAATACTGTTATTAGCAGTGGTTTCCACCCCAGGTTTTATTAAATTTCTGATTATAATAAATGTGACATTTTATGATTAATCATACGTCATGTATCGCCACATTTTTTAAGGGAAAACAAAACACAAACGTTTTTTTTTCTTTACTTTTATTTTTTTTATTGTTAACAATAATTAATCTCTTATCGGTTTTTTTCATCTCTTTTGTATTATAGTGATTTAAGTTGTTGTATTTTTTTATTGTTTTAGGTAGTTAATTTCATTTTAATTGTATTTTTAGTTTGTTGCATGTATTTTTTCATTTTTCTAGTTCATTTGAGTTCTATTTTTTTCTTCTTTGGTATCGTTTTCAAAAAACACTCTGATAATGATTTGGTTGCTGGTAAATTTTTTGCTCAGTTTATAGTTTGCTTTCTTATTTTAATTAAAACAATAAATATATGTATGCATGTATATAATATATGTATATATATTTTTTGTTTGCTCAATATAGTTTTATTTTGTAGTATTTTAATTTGCTTTTTTTCTATACTTAGTGGCATTGTATGGTTTGAAGCATTACGATTTTTTATTTAAAATATTTGTTGATATAAATATTTAGAAATTTATTATTTTTGTTGTTGTTAAATAGTGGCTTAACGGGAATTTGCATATAAGTACGTATATTTATGCATATATGTATGTATGTATGTATGTAAATAACTATTAAAATTTGTTGTATTATTTTTAATTTATTTTATTAAAATCTTTTTTAATTAGATCGCCTCTCAAAATGTAAAATTTCTAATTGGACATAAACAGTTGTAGAAAATCGTTAGTCAATTTTAAAATATTTTTAAAAGGTAGTAAATAAGTCGCAGTGTTAATTTAGTGATTCTTTTATTTCAAATTTATTTGATATTTCTAATCAACAATTAGTTTTAATTTCTTTTCAACAAAACAAAAATACCTTTTCTTCAATGGGAAGCTAAGTCGAAAGATTGGTAACAGGCAGGTAATTAAAGTTTTAGACATGACAATCGGCTCATAATTTCGTGAGAAATGTTATTAAAAGTTTTTCTAAACAAGTAGTGACAAATACTTTGCAAAAAAATAATGTTGCTGAAGTATAAAAATGCGGAAGGTCTCTGGCAACATGTTTATTATCTCCAAAATGTTTCACTAAAAATTTCTTTAAAGCCTGGTACTCTGATCGAATTATTAAGCAACATTGATTATTTCATGTGGAAAATGTAAAATTTAAAATGTGGTGTCCATTGCGCGATTTATGGCGTTTTCTTTTCTGAAAATAAATGTTACCCAAAAATCACATAAAATGTTTTGCATGTTGCCTTAACCCCGAAAAATTGCTACATATTTTATAGCCACAATAGAACAAAAACTGCTATTGAATTTTTCTGACTACCTTTACATGTCAGTAATGTTTATTTAGCGTTTCAATATATAATATAACACTGGGTTTAGCAACAAAAGCAAACATCACTTATTAAGAGTAAAAACTACTAAAAGAAAGTGTAGCATACTTACTCTTACATAAAACTGAGGGTAAAATATGTAACATATCTTACACTTTTTCGTGCAACATATTTTCAAAGGAACATACTTTAAATTTACAATATCGAACATTTTTTAGAAAAGAACATAAAGGTGTAAAAAGTGTTAAACATATGCAACATTTTTGTCAGAGGAGAAAACGTCATTAGAAGAATCTAATTTTTATTATTTTCACGTGTACTACATTGTTATAAAAATTTAAGCAAAAGACATATGAACAGCTGTTATTTGAAAAATTCCGCATGAAATAATGCCTACTTGCTTTATTTTACAGCTTTGATACAATGTTGACAGAAACATTTCATATGTTTTTCCACACTAAAAACAGAGTACTACTTCTGCAACATTTTTTCATGACTTTTTCATAGAAATTTTTTATGTATGTAGTTTGACAGCATTCCGCACGAAAAACTGTACACAGTACCAGGCTTAACCCGAGAAAATAATATTAGGTGCATTTATATACAAACAGCAATAAAAACTACAATTTTTTATTATTCGTAGTATTTTTGAGCAAAATTTCAACAGAGTACTAAACTGGACAGCTTAATACAGTTTAAAACTAAAACGGTGCGAAATGAAAACTAAATATTATCTTGAGAACCGAATGAAAAGAAAACACGAGGTTATAGAACTAAGGGAATTAACTTTCTTTCGGTATATCTGATTGAAAAACGATTTTTATGATCCCAGTTATTTTAATAAATGACAACAGGCAGACATACCTATTGGAAGACAATGAGCTTTTACTTTTTGGATAACAAAGTTGTAGTTCAGCTTGGATTAGGCTTATAAAAAGTAAACAAGTTGATTGATCCACTAAGAGCAAGTGCTTCAAAAATAAATTCGTTTTTTTGAAAATGTCTACAAAAAAAATTGTAGAAAAGGAAAATATAATGTTTTGTGTGTCTGTTTTGCAGTAAAAAGAATCTTTTCAATTAGCGGTTACACATTTAAAGTTTGACTTTCAATTTCAAACACTAACATTTTCATGCTAACTCACCCAAACTTTTTTTCACGTCGTGATGCCAGTTAACGGTTAAGTTTAACACTTCATCCCAATTCTTATAATAAAATTCTCGTATTTATTTTTACTAAAACTAGAAATAAATTTGATAAAGTGATTGACTATTAAGTTGCCGCCAGCCTACGTCAAAGTTTTCTTTTCGAAAAATTAAAAAGTAAAACGTTGAATGTTGAAGATTCCTAATTTTTTTTCAGTTCCCTCTCAATAGCGAAAGGACCTTAAACTTTGTTATAAGAAAAGTAATATAAAAATGTTTAAAGAATTAAAGACAATTTAAACATCACTATGCAAAAGCTTATTTAAGTGACTAGAACTTTATCCTTAATTTTTTTTTTACTTTAATTTAAACTAATTATTTTTTCAGTTAATGCATCTCGGAGGCGATCTAAGTTATCTATATATGTATTTATAATATAATATAATTTTATTTCATTTTTTTTTTAATTTTTATATTCTTTTTTTTTTCAATACAATTTAAGTTTACTAAAAATTAAAAACAATTTTATGTTATTTTTGATAACTTTATGTTTGACATATTTTTTGTCCTTTTTTCTCAAGAGGGATTCATTTCATTGTAGTTTGCTTTATGTGTTTGTTACTTTAAGCTTTTATTTTAATCGAGCTTTAAGCTCATTTAATATTAACTCGTGGAGTTTATTAAGAACTTTTATTAATTTTTTTTTTGTGTAACTAATAACTTAATATAATTATTTTTATTAACTAACTTTATTTTTATCTTTTTTTTTTTAAGGGTAACAAAATAAGTATCTTATGTTCTTTCTCATATTGTATGTATAATATATTAAAAAGAGTTTTCATTAAAAAAAATAATAATGATAAGACTACAATTATCGTATGATTTTCCTTTAATGATATTTTGTGCTTCATTTTATTTAATTTTATCTTTAGTTTAACATGTATTAATGATTATTTTATTATTTGTTGATTAATTAATTATTATTGTTTTAAGTGATAGGTATACAAATTACTCATGGCAACACTGTGCTCAAAAAGTATGCTGACAGTTAATTTATAAAAATTGTTTTTTTAGTCTAGCAATATTTTTGACCTGACGACGACTATTTTTTCTATTTATTTATAAATCTATTTTATATATATGTACTTTTTTCAAATAATATAAATTTTATTTTCTTCATAAGTATAAAAAATATTATTTTCTTTTATTCAATTTAATTTACTTGGTAATTGGGGATATTCAAAAACACTAAAGTTCAACTTTGCAAATATTTGACGAATTTAACGAATCTTATATTAAGGCTCGAAACTAAATCTCACAAGAAAGTTTTTTTTTTATTATAATTCTGCATTGAAATAATAAGGCAGTAGGAGGAGTTTCCATAAATTAATTTTTAGAATGGTAATATTATTAAGCGTTAAGTATTATTTTAGAAAAACCATCTTTTGACGGAAAAAATGGTCATTAAAATTTTAACAACGGAACGTCAATATCATCATAGAATTAAATACAAATTATAATTGTATTATCAGACCTTTAACATATAAAACACAGTTTTGTGTGATGCTTTTAAGCAAAATTCTGATAACGTTCATATTAAAATTATTAAAATTATCCGCAAGGGATTTTTATAATAAGGTAAAACCATTAAGTCAATAATAAAGTTACATAAGTTTTGAGTTACCAATTTGTTGTATGATGAATAATTGTTATTAAAAACATATTCGTTAAAACTTAAAATATAAGTTCATTTATTTCATTCTATGTTTACTAATATAACAGATTTTTATAAAAGCCAAATCAAGAAAGTTTTAAAAAAAATTTTTAGTTAAGAAGTGCGCATGTAAAATAATGCGATATTACGTTCATTTTGTTAAAAATCGCGAAATGTTTGTAGCTTCATGTTTATCGACAGCAAAATGTTTATGGCAACATTTTTTTCCAACTTTAAAATAAAATGAGCGGAACTTATTTTTTGCAGAATTGTAAACAAGAGCGAACTATGTTACATATTTAAAGATAATAAAAACTTAATTTTCTCTAAAATTGGATTGTCAAAAAATAAATTATTTATAACCAAAGTTTCCAATAACAAATCTCTTTTATTCGATGGAATAATCTTTTATATAATAATCTTAATAATAATCTTTTATATATATTTTAATTTACGCATGTTTGAAGTTTTAAGATGGCTACGCTCTTAAACCGATTTTGTTAAAATTTTAACAGTATGTATCTTTATTTTTGTTCGATGATATCGATTATCGGCAAACACAAAGTATCGCATATCATATTCGTAGTCATCTCCATTTTATAAACACATATGAGTAATGCCAGAAAATCATCAACATTAAGGGGTTTAAAAATAAGAATTGAAGGATCGCCACGAATAACGTTGCAAATGACAAAATAATAATTTTTCAGGAGAGCAAAAAAAAACGTATTTAAATGGTTTGATTATCTCCACTGACTGACTCATTGTAATTGCTTTTTGACGGTGATAAAATGCGTAATTTTAATGTTTTGTTGTTGGAACAAATGTAAGAGAGTAAAATCAACGGTAATCTGCAAAAAAACAGGTTTTGCAAAATTTGTCTTTTACAACGTTATTCGCGGCTTTGCTTCAATTACTAACCATCAATCGTTTATAGGAAACACCCCAGAATGGCGTAAAGTCGTCACGTCTAACACACGAACATAGAACCAATATTAAGAAAAGAACCGGAATTAAAATTGGAAAAATATGCAACGTCTTCTCCTCTAGCAAATATAATTTGTAGAGTAAAGGTACGGTCAGATTAGTCAAATGTTTGACCAAAAAGACGTAACCACTAAATTACGCGGCAAAATGTTTTTCCTTCTTAAATACTTATTAAGAAATGCAAGATCTTATTCAATATAAAAGGTAAGATATCACATTTATTATATTATAAATCGCCATTTGCAATAAAAAGTGTTAGGAATGATTGAATAAACATTTGTGAAAATAGTGGTTACGCTTTTTTGCTCAAATATTTGACACATCTAACCTCATCTTTAGTAATGTAAAACAAGTTATTTTAGTTGTATGGAAAATCGCACTTATTTCGCCAAATAATTGTTTAATGTAAACATGTCTTAATAACTAAGTTTTATTTCGCGAAATAGTATAAAAATATAATAAGCTTATAAAAATTTATATCGAAATGGAATAATGGTATTTAAATATAATTTTTTCTTATAATTTTAACCAATACATGCAAACTTTTTAAAAAACAAAATACTTAAACTAAATTTAACAGCTTTAACGAAGGTTTAACACTTAAGCTCTATATATGAATTAACGTAATAAATGTCTTCTTCTTTATCATATATACTTCTAAGAGTATAAAATTTTGATTTAAAAAAATTCAAATCTAAGAAAATTACGATTTTAAAAAATCTCTTTTATTTGACAGCGTGTGGCATTCCCCTGGTAAAAGTAAGAGAATTGCAAAAGTGTCAACTGAAATGCACAAAAACTAGTTTAAGCTCTTATTTAGGTTGTGCAGTTATTTTTGTTGTTGTGCTTCTTTAAACTCAAATTTCAGTTTAAACGCAAAATAACTTTTTCCCATGAAGCCAACTTCAGGGTAATAATTAAAAAAAATTTGCAAACTTTTCGTTTGCTATTTTTTGTCGATTGTTTACGATTTCAAAATTATTGCGCCGATTTTCTTTTAGCCGAATTAACTTATTTTTCACCAAAAGTAATCGGGCAACAGTGAGTTTTTATAACGAATTATTAAACAAAATAACTATAAAGAACAAGAGTTTTATTCATTTTGCACAGTCTAACATAGCGTCTACACCTGGGGCAATATCTGAGATATTAACCTCAGTAAACGTCAAGTTTAGTATAATACGAAATTTTATTACTTGTAGACCACAAATTATGGCCCAACTATAATGTGCATAAGATAGCTTTAGCTAATGTAAAAAATCCAACGAAAAGCCTGTCAAATGCTTAGGTGCTATATTAAAGAAATTTAGGTGACCACAATGTACTTACATAAATTTAGTAACCTATTTGCCACAGTTGCACATTTATGTTTAATTCGTACTTTTGCCACAAATAATTTCTTTATAAATAAACAAAATTTTAAAACGAAAAGTCATTCAAAGAATGAATGATTTATGATAAATTTTTCATTTAAAATATTACAAATTTTTGTCTGTTTTTATATTTTGGGCCAACCATACAACGGTGTTCATCGCTTAAATCATGTACATACATGTGTATGTACAATTAAAAATTTAATTTTAATTTATTGTGTTTGTTAAAATTTGGCCAGAAATAAAAATGTTCTTTTAACTTAACTTAAAATTTAACACAAATCACAATCAGCTGTTTCCGTACGGAAAGTGCTATCACTTTCCTACTTTGCTTAAAGAAACGACTTTTGACGAAAAGTGTTCTTAAGTACATATAATTTAATGTTCAACTGTCCAAAGTTGCTTAAGTAAGCTAAAGTTATCTTATGCATATATATTATAGTTGGGCCTTTAGTGTTATTGCAGTGTCATGTTAAAAAAATGAAATTATAAGATTAATTTTTCTTGCAAGGCGCAATAAAAATAATAAAGTTAAATATTTAGGAAAATTCGCTGCAAAAGAAACAGTATAGAATTGTAAAAACTTTTCCCCGTTTTTATTATTATATTAATTTCAGTATTCTCTTACATATAACGTCAAAGATAATCTCAGTTGTAGACAGCAAAATACATCCCTTTTGTATAATTGTATCGACTGTATTTTCACAATTTTTATATAAGTGTAAATTTATTGTTGACCTTTTGTAGGAATGTGACATGTGTGTTTTTTTTAATTCTTCTAATCAATTTTATAATAGCCGTCTAGTGAATGTCTTTACTGCAACAACATTTATTTCAATGTCGCCATTAAAGTTATCATAAAAGTTTGAAAAAGTAAAAAGATAAAATAATGTGAAAAGTTGCTTTTCCTGTTCTTTATTGTTTAACGTTTAACAATACAATTGATTATAACAATGAATGTTAAGAAATATAAAAGGAGTAGTTGTGGTGTAACATAAAAATATCTTCACCATTGAGAAGTCAAGGCAAATTCTTAGTGTAGTCGCTGATTGTATTTGTAATTATTTTATAGATCTCTTTTGTTTGTTTTACATTCTGGTAAAAACTCTTGTTTATATTTGCGTGTTATTGCCAACTTGTAGCATAAAACCTCTTTGTCAGGAGCGCTAAAAGTTTCAGATATATATGACCGATATCAACAGACCTTTAAAAAATGTACAGTTTACGTATAAATTAAAAGCAAATGTTGGCAATTACATTGACAATTCTTAAATTATAGCTTTAAGTTGTTATTAAATAATTCTCCTTTGAATGAAATTTATAAAAACTTTTTAAATAAGAAAATAAAAAATATTTCTTTATGACCTTCGTACTATTCTTGTTTTTATGTGTTTACTTTTCTGTTTCTAAATGGATTTAAACCCATATTTAAAAAAAAAACTTTCGGTAACACTGGTCATGCTTTGTCAATGTCAGCGGATATATAAAGAAACGGAAATGTATCATTTTGGGAATAAGAAATACAACTTTAAGATTTTTTCAAACCAAGAAAAACTTTAAGTTTTTTTTTTTGTTTTGTTTTGGGAGAGGCGGGAAATATTTTATTTTAGGCTGCTTTGTATTTCTTTACTAAATTTAAATATTGTTAAGTTTTCTTGTTAGTTTTATAATATTATTTTTTATATAAATAACTTGTTGTTTATATAATAATATTCAATTATATAAGTAGTATATAAGTAGAATTATTGCTTGGTTTTTTTTTAAAAAAATCAATACAAATTTTATGGTATATAAATTGTTAGAAATACTTCAATACAAAAATGTGTTTCATTTTAGATTTTTTATTTGTTTGTTTTTTTTTTTTTTGTAATTAGTAAAGGTACTTTATTCTTTAAATCTATTACTTTAAATAGAAACGGTGTTAAATAAACCATTTTTTCTTTTCATTGTACAAAATACTCACACGCATCCAAATTTACTGAAATATACTGGACTGTTAGCGCCTTCATGGACCTTTTCATTTTCTTTAAAAAACCTGTTCGAAATTAACTTTTTTTTATAGTTAATTGCTTAATGTTTATGTTTTGTTTTTGGTTAATAACTATTTGTGTGTGTGTGTGTTTTCCTCTATAAGTTTTTGGTCTCTGGCGCCTTTAAAAAACCTTACAAATTTGTTTATTCTATTGTGACAGGCTTTTCTTTTTATCTATATCAAAAGCTTTTTATTAAATTTTTTTTTTGTTTTCTAGTTGTTTATAAATAATTTATTTAGTTTAGTTTAATTTTCTTAATTTGTTATTTCGGTATAAAATAAATAATAAAATTCTAGCAAACAGTTAACATTAATATGTATTTTATTCTTATAAATGTACCAGTTAATTTTTAGTTTATTTTCAATTTTTTTCCTTTTTGTTTAATTTATTTAATGATTTCTAAACATTTGCAAACTTTTTTTTTAATAATAAAAAAATATCTTAAATTATAACAATAAAAATAAAATAAACTTAGACTAAAAATTTATTTGATTTAATTAATTGTTAAAAGTATTTTAAATAAGTTAGACGTTATAACGATTTATTTTGTTTTAATTTAAATATTTTTTTTAAATTTATTTTATTTTTGCTAATTCAAATATTTGTTTGTGTTTTTAAATAAAACTTTGAAAAGAACTTACAATTTGATTGTTTTGTTTCTTTCCGTTATTCTATTCTTTCTTTCTTCTTTTTTATTTCTTTTTGATTTTATTGCCTAATGTTTTTTAAGGATATGTGTGCTCATAACTGTGTGCTTTCGTTTACGAATAATAGCATGTCCATCATTTCAATTCATCTTGCTTTTTATGTTTCCTGTTTCGTAATGCAAGTTATTTGATTTTTTTGTTTAATCACTTAAATCACTTAAATAATTTATTCATAAATTTCAATATTACGTCTTGGTGATGTAAAACTACCACTGCTTAATTGTGAATCGGTTTTCTTTAAGATGGAAACATGATGACCAGCAGCGCCATCTCCAGACCGGCTGGAGCATCCCACAATAGAATCTTGTTTATTTAATAAGCTACGTCGTTGATCAGCAAATGAAATGACGGAATCTTGTTTAACTAACTGATGGCGTCTGGGTTCTAAAAAAGATAATAAAAATATGCTTTTGATTTACAAATTAAGAACCGAATACTTAAGACTCAAAAAAAAAATACAACTTTAAACCATTTTAACAAAAAAATATTGCCTGAAGACAAAAGTGCAGCTTTTTCACCAAAAACATTTGTCCAAATTTTATTTTTCACTTTAAACCCAGTTGATAGCTTAAATGATCCCAAACCTGGTAAAATGGCCATCGTAAAAAAGCCTGTAGTGCGATTCACTACTCTTTTCTAACGATGCTTAAATTGACTTAACGACAAAATTGTCGATTTTGATATTCAATAACACTTTTAACGATTATTGCTGTTGCTAAAAACCAGCTGATATGGTTAGCAAGTTTTTCATCGTCAAATAAGCGACTATAATTTTTGAGTTGTTAAATCTGTCGACAAAATAAAGGACATACAACATGTGTTTATGTCAGAGATGAGCTATATTTCAGTACCAGTGATTAAAAAATCACTAGTCACTACAGTGACTGAGTTGATCAATTAACAGTTCCGCGTAAGAACGTATTTTTATATTTGCACACACACAAACTTAAAATTATGTTTACTTGTGCTTTTACTTATTAACAACAACTATTCTTTTTTTTCAAACTTCACACATAAATATGTAACAAAAAGCAAAAAATATTTTACTTGAACCTATAAAAAATCAGTGTTTCTAAATTCTATATTTCTGGGCAAATTAAATTACAGCTGCTTTTAATATTGAGATCCAAATACCTTTTTCATGATGAGTACTGTTTGCGTTAAATATTATTTAGTATTACATACTTCCTACATAATTTGAAAATCCCTTTCACTGGTAACGACGTTTCTCAAAAATCACGGGATCGCTCATCCCTAGTTTATGTATGCATATTCATACATACACATAAGCATAAATACGTTGTGGCATAAACCCAAAATATACATATTCGAACACAAAATAAATATAAAATAAAATAAATTTCTTGTTAAACCAAAAATTGCACATAAACTTATGTATGTTTTGAACGCATTTAAGAAGGAGTAATCGCAATTATAAAACCAAAACAATTACTATGCTTTTCTTATAAGAAATATATTGTCATACTCCACACATGCATACTCGTATTGGAAAATACGCATTCATATGTGTAAATTGGCAACTCTGAAATAAGCACGTGAATGTAACTCACATGTTTTTACTATTCTCTTTTGTGTTTTTTGTTTATTTATTGGCGGAGATGCCACTCTGTTTCAAAAATTTCTATTATCATTAAGCTAAAGTTAGTGAATTACTTAATCATTAATGCAAACAATACAAAAGGTCGACATATATAACGATAATCGTTCCGTTTAAAATAATTGAATCGCAGTACTATTAGGAATTCAAATTTTACGTAAAATTAGTTTTTAAAAATTAACTGAAGAAATCCGTGTTTTGATATCTAGGTAAAGAAAAATGCCAATGAAATTTTCTTATACAAAACGCAAAACATTCATATTCTACATTATATTCTACACTAATATTTTATACCCTTCATCACAAGAAGTGGAAAAACTTCTTCACGTTTACCTCTAATTTATTTAAGTCATTTGGATCAATAAAATAGCTCCAATCAAAAAAATAAATATATGGGGAGATAGAGAATTAAAAAATAAGAAAAAAAAAACATTACGTGAAAAAATTGACTCTCACCCATATTATCAGAGTACGGGGCTCTGAAATTTTCAAATTTTTTTGAAATATCAAAATGGGTGTCATTTTAAAGTTGTTGAAGAGATCTTTAAGGAGATACTTAAAATTTAAAAAAATGCTTAACCCATTACGAGTCGAATTTATTTATTTTTTATTTCTTTGTCACCCCAATATTTGCTTTTTTGATTGGAGTTACTTCACTAAACTAAATTTATATAGATGGTGAAGCGTATATAAGATTCGGCATAGCCGAATCTTGTACTCTTATTTATTAAACTCAATGAAGGGGAAAACATGTTTAGTTACGTATTTGGGTGCATTACATTAATTGATCTTATAATTCCAAAAAGAGTTTTAAAAATTTTCAAAAAATGTAATTTTGCCATTTTTATATCCTTCACCAGAGATGAAAAAAGGGTATATATAAGTTTGTCATTCCGTTTGTAATTTTTACAATATCCATTTCCGCCTCCATAAAGTATATATATTCTGAGTTGTTATGCATAGCGATGTCCCACTTTCCGTCCGTGTTCGTGTTGAAATCAACTGTGCCAAGGCACTAGATGAGCTAGAGAAAATTTAAATACGCCAATCTGTCAGACGTAGTTTCGAAAATTTTCTATTGAAAATAAGAAAGATTGTCGTCCAAAGCAGCGGGCAAAAAACCACGCTTGCTTCTACATTTTCATATCTTTTTTTAAACTTTCGTTTGTATTCCTGTAGTTGGTTGTCTTTACTACTTAAAAGTGATGGTAGAAAACCACTTCTTATGCCAATTTATATATACATGATTTTATACATCTATGGTGAAGGATATAAAAGATTCGGCATAGCCGAATATAGCACTTTCACTTGTTTTTTTTTTAATTGTATTTACTACAAAACCGTCACGGGCGGAAACTTTAATTGTATATTAATAAAAGACTTATTGAGGCAATAAAAATAGTTTTTGATTTTTTTTTTATCTGCTTAATCAAAACAGTAAATCAGTTTGATAAAATATACATCTTTTGGAAACAAATTATCGATTAACTTTTCTCGCTAAACAAAAAAAATTCTATGCACAAATATTCTTACAATATTCTCTTCACTCACCTGGCCTTTGATCAACAAACGATATGACCGAATCTTGCTTGACAAATTTTTGCCTCTTGTGCTCCAACAATGATGGGCCACCCACCACCGGTGAATTGTTCTCATTGCAGCGGGTCATTGTATTGCGTCGTGAATCAACGGATACGGAGTCTTGAGCGGAAAACGAATCTTGAAGATTTTGACCGGCTCGTTTGTTCTCCAAATAATATGAAACAACAGAATCCTGTTTCGACAGCGACACCTTGGAACCGTTGCTATCCTGTTGGCATAACAAACGACGTGAACCATCACTGGAGGCACTCTCCTGTTTGATCAGATACTGACGTGAACCATGGGAGTCCTGTTTCAAAAGCATCTGTTGTGACAAATTACTGTCCTGTTTGCACATTAAATTATGACGACGCAATGAATTGTGCTCGTAAATGTAAGACACCGCATTGGTTTTACGAATACCGGGGCTACTGGGACTTTTACGGGAGCCATTTTGATAGTGAGACGATTTGCGACGGCTGGTGCTGGTTGTCGACGAAGCAATGGCAACATTGTCATAGTACCTATTAAGATAAATTAAATATAATAAAAAAAAAATATTTAAATTAAAATAAAAAAACACTCCAAAAATAACCTTGCGATTTGTTTTAAATGAACTTGAACACAATTTGCACTCTTGCACTTTCACATACAGACACACATACAAGCACACAAACGTAACTGTAGTAAATATGTATGCATTTGCTAATAAACATTACACACATACATAAACATAAACATTGACTCAAACTTACCTTAAACGGCCGCAACAGGAGCGTGATTTGATTATGGCGGCAAAACCTCGTCTATATTTCTTATTAAAGAACGCATACAATATGGGATTGATGCATGAATTGGACGAGCCCAGCCACTGAGCAAATGGTGTGACCTTGTTCAAGATTTCACTTTCCTCAATGGATATCTCACCACCTAAACCGTATGCACGTAAGTTTGTTGATGTGTTTGTGATATTTTTTTTTTCGTTTTTGTTTTGCAGGTCGGTGTGTTCAAATGTTGATGAAGAAATTGTGCGATTGGCATTGAAAATAGAAAAATGTAGAAAAAAAAACAACAAATATAAATATAATACATATGTTGGTATATAAAAATAGTACATATTAGTTTGTTGGTATTACACTCCAAAAATTTTATTAATAAAAATATAAGAACACACTCGTAAATATTAAATATTGTGATGCTTCATTGAAGGTGAATGTGTGACAAGGAGTTTACACACTTCAGATCGATTGCATTGAGATGTTAAGAAAGTGCATAAGTTTATGTTATCAAATATTTTAAAACAAGAAGGAAAGGCTGAAATGTAAGGGCGATTAACTTGAAATTAAAGTCTGTCATGTAAAATTTTAGAACCACCGTTAAGACGTTTATCTGTGAGCTCATAGTTTTGTGATCAGTCCAAGGTTAAACAAAAGGATTCTTTATTTATTATATTTATTTATGAGAATTAAATAAAAATAAAATAATAAAAATATTATAAAAATTCCCGAAATAATTTTACAAATATAATTTTTCTTACATTCAATCATATGTATATTTCCATGAAACTATTAATAAAAAAACTGAGTTTTGAAAGGTCTAGTAAAAAAAATTTGGATACTTATTTGGTTAATATTATTACAAAAACAAGTAAGAGTGCTACATTCGCATATGCCAAATCTTATATGCCCTTCAGCATCTATGTAAATCTAGTTTAGTGAAGTAAAAACAATTGGTACTGCATCTGTATAATTTTACATTAAAATGCCATCGGCTCCTAATGGGTTAAGCACTTTCAAAAATTTTTAGTATTTCTTCAAATATCTTTTCAAAAGCTTTAAAATGATGCCCATATTGATATTTAAAAAAATTTTGAAAATTTCAGAACCCCGTAATTTGGAAAATATGGGTGAGCGCCAATTTTTTCTCTAGATGTTTTTTCCTTACTCCTTAATTCTCTATTGTCCCATATATTTATTTTTTTGATTGGAGTTACTTTGGTGTTTTGCCTGCTGCCTCTAAGGACATGGACCGATCATGCTATTTCCGATAGCACCTCTTTCGACATTATATATGATCTATTTATTTCGACATTTTTTTTTTGGGAAATCAAGCTTACCGGGGAACGGACGGACCGCCAGACATTGCTAAATCGGAATCGCTATGCATAAGAAGTCAGAATATATGTACTTTATGAGGCCGGAAATGGATATTGTAGAAATTACAAACGGAATGACACACTGAGATTTACCCTTTTCCCACTTTTTGTGGTGAGAGGTATAATAATAAATAATTATACAATAAATACAAATAAAAATATGTGTAAAGATAATTAATGATAATAACGAATAATAGTTGCATTTAAAACAATAAATAAAGTTTTAATTATAAAAATAGTTATAATAAATTTTATAATTATAATAAATATATAAGCATTAATTATTTTTATAACGATAATTATATTAATAATATTAATCGATTAATATAAATAAGTAATATTAGGATTATTATTGAAATTATAATAATTGCAAAAATTTTAAATATAATTATAGAAATTTTTATTATTATTTAAATATTAGTTATAATAATAATTATGTATATTATTAATTAATGTAACTAAAATAATTTTAATAATCATAACAAAATTTATAATTACAAATAATAAATATAATTAATTATAATTATAAATTTAATTATTATTCATTCATAATTATAGAGTTATGATTAAAATTTTAATTATAATAACTTTATTTTGATATAAAACTAGCTGGGAGCGGTTCGTATTTCCGGCGCCACCTCCCGTCCAACCCCTAATTCACACAGAAACACTCCTCACGGACAGTAGATACATATAAATTTTAGTCTAAATCGGTGATATAGGTCTTAAGTTATCGCGCTTAAACTAAAAAAATGACATTTTGCGCCATCTGTTGGAAGAACATTGAACTAGATAGAAGCACTGCTGGTGACCCATAGAGTATAAATATAAATTTTGGTCAAAATCGGTGCAGCAGTTCCTGAGTTACGGTGCAAAAACACAAAAAATTTAAATATTGCGCCATCTGTCGGACGAACGTAAAAATACACAGAAACACTCCTTCTTCTTCCATAGAGCATGCATATAAAATTTGGTATAAATCGGTCTTGTAGTTTTTGAGTTTAACGATCACTAACATACACGTAATTAATTATAATTAATTAAATTCAAATTATGATTAATAATTATAATAAATATTACAATTATAACTACCTATAATTAATTATAATTCTAATTAATTATAATTCTAATTAATCATAATTATAATTAATTATAATTGTAGTAATTATAATTAATAATAATTGAAGTATAATATAATTGATTATGATTATAATTCTCTACTGGATTCTTTACTAAATATAAAACTATAGCCAATGCCGATGCCCGTAAAAATAATCTTTGATCAACTCAGCTGCAAACTTGTGCACTTTCAATGTCAAAAAACTCTGTTTAATTTTCGGCTACTTGCCTTATTTATCTTATTCTCTAGATTCGGATTTCAATTAAATTAAAAGAAAGTAAATCAGTAGAAAAGGATGACCCCTCTGCAGACTTCAACAGAAGGCTAATTCGCAAGCAGTTACAAAAAATCAACAATCAATTCAAGAAAATGTAAGGACTTGTGTCTTTTTTCTTTCCCTTGCATTTATTACTGGCACTTGATTCAATATTATTTGCAATGTTAAAAAATTACAGAAACAAAAAACTATGTCACCTTTATTTCCAGGCTGGAAAACAATTTCTGAGCGTAAAACTATTTGAAGGTAATAGAAAGAGAAAAATAGAGTGGGAGTTTTATTTGGGAGGCTTAATATTGCATTTACACTGAAAGTATGTTGAAGAGATGTGCAAGGTAACAACAACAACAACTACTGATGTTTGGCTGAAAGTCTTTAATAGTATTTGTTTTTTTATTATTCTCCTATAAATGAAAACAGAAAAACATTCATGTACAATTTAAACAACCTTCAACCAGAAAATAAACCAATTTCAAAACCAACAAAACAAACAAACAAACGAAAATATATGTATTTTATGCATGTAAATGAACAAAGAAGAAGAACGAGTGACTGGCTGTTTCAATCGAAAACCTTATTTTTTTTAATAAATAAATAAAATAAATTTCCAAAAAAAAAAAAAATATAATTCTATATTCAATATTATTTGTTCTACTTACCAAATTTAATTCGTGCAAATATTACATACAATGGCAGCCAGGATAAAACAAACAAAATAACCACAGCTACCAACATTTTAATAACCTTCACTTTGGACTTTTGTTGCATGCGGTCCATTTGTGCATCCTTGGTATCGCCAGGTATAGAGCGCGTTGACACTTTAATCCATATTAAAACATAACACAAGGTTATCAGCACCATGGGCAAAACATAACAGGCCAATAAATGTGCCAATAGAAAATATAAATTTCCGCTTGTACCTGGTGGCCAAACTTCCTGGCACAAGTACATGTCGGGTGCCGAAGGAAAAGCTTCAACTGCGGGCACTAAATCAAAGTATAAGGCCCACGGTATTGTAGTACTAAAGGCAATAATCCAAATGCAGAGTATCATAAAACGGGCACGACTTTTTGAGAGTTGACGCAAGGGCCACCAGATGGCAATAAATCTGAAACGGAATAATAATGTATATGAAAATTTCGTAGTTTAATTTATTTTTTATTTTTTTTCCTTTTCACTGAACTTCTTAAATTGCTGCACAAAGGAACAGCAAAAATTGTTTTATAATTTATTAAAAGGACTTTCGGCCTAAATGGTTAAATAATAAACATTAAGTTGTTCTCTTTCAAACGATTTTTAAATTGCTTTTTAAAGACACATTTTTATTGTCTTTAGTCCTTTATTGTAAAGGTTCTTTTTGAAAAAGGTATTTTTTTTTATTGAACCATTTTTGTAAGTTTATAAAGTTTTTGTTTAAAATCAGTGTTGGAAGGAATTTTTTTTAAAAACAACTTTTGTTTTTTTGTTAATGTAAAAGAATCATATTTGCGAAGATACTTTTGAGGAGAGATATATTTTTAACATATTTAGGAACAAATTTATTTTTAAAATTGAACTTTATGAAGTACTTTTTTATACTTTATAAATATACCTTGAAAAGCTATTGAAAAAAAGTATTTTAAAAAATTAAACTATTAAAAAATTGTACTTTCTGAAGTGGTCCGTCCACTCATAAAGACGTCTATTAATAGTGATATTATAATACAAAATATTTCTTCAACAGGTCTTTAATAAATTCTTGCTTTTAAAGGTACTTTTTATTGAAAAATTCTTTTTAAGGGCTTTTTCCAAAAAAGTCTTATTAAAAAGTACCTTTTGCAAATAGTACAACTTTTTAAAGGTACTTAGTTTTAAAAATATTAACTTTTTTAAGTTAAAAGAACTTCTTGATATAATTATTCTCATATGCTTTTTTTCTTGTTAAAAGTATTTTTCTACACATTTTATTTTTAGGGATATTTTTTTCAATTAGTACTTAAATAATTAGTAATAACTCTTTTTAAAACATATTTTAAAGGTATTCTTTCTAAAGATATTTTTTGAAATTGAATTCTTTAAAGAGAACACATGTTTGAAAGACAATTTTTCGTGAAATTACTATTTTATTTTTTTAACGTTTTTAAAAAATTTTCAATTATAATTCTTTAAAGTATTTTTTTAATGAACTATTAAACAGTACTTTTAATACCACAGTTTAAGATTTACTTCTTTAAAGGTAATATTCTTTAAAAATTATTTTCATGTAATTTTTTATCGTGTTTTTTATACCGGAATGTTTTCAGAAAGCACCTTTCTGAAGGTATTTGTATTTCTCAATTGCAATACAATAAACGTTTTCAAATATGTAGGTCTTTTTTTAAAAGTACTTTTTTAAAAAAAAATTTCTTTGTGAAAGTAAGTTTTAAAACGAGAATTCTTTAAGCGATTTTAAACAGAAGACACTTTTTATTTTTTATTTTTTAAGGATACTTTTTAAAGTACCCGTAAGGAAAAAAGTACTTTTTAAGAAAATATTTAACAACTATAATTTTAGTAAATTTTTTCGTGATGCATTCAAAAAGTTATTTTATTAAAATAATTTATAAAGTACTTTAAAAAAGTACTTAAAAACTACAATAAATGTACAAGCGAACTGTTATTATATTAACAATTTACAACCTTAAATTTAATATTTAAATTCAGTTTCTTATTTAATTTAACTTAAACATTTAAATAAACTTGCAATAAAATATATAAAAACTAACACGCATAAACAATTCTATAAACTTTGTGGGCTCTGTTTTAATTTAAGAAGTGGTCAAGGAGTTTAACATACACACATTTTTTGAACTTGATCTTATTTTTAAAGCAAAACTAATCAATTGGATATATTAAATAAAAAAATAAATATTCCATAACATATGAATACTCATTAGAATGAACAAACATAAATTGGAATCAAGTTCATTGTTGTCTCGGCAGTTCTACAAAGTCGCTCCAATAGAAGTTGTTTTCAGAAAAACAACTGAAACTCAACTAAATTCCAAAAGCAAATGATCTAATGCTGTTTGTGTGGAATTATAAATATTAAAAAAAAACATAACGTTGTTTACCTTAAATGTGTAAGAAAAAAAAAACATAAATTACAAAATTAAAAATAATAAAAACCGCTAATGTTGTTGTAAGCAGATTAATGCTTTGTATGATTATGTCGGTTGGCTTTTTATTAGACATCAGATTTTTGTTACCAGAAATTGTAAATTTAACAAAAAGTGACAGCATTTGTGTATGTACGTAACTTTGTGTTTAAATTGTCACAATTAAATTTAAAAACTTTCATCATTAGAGTTGAGAGTTTATTTTATTGCAATTGCTTCTCTTTTTGCATTATTTGTTTTCTAAATCAGCATGTGCAATTATTATTTCATGACAGTCATCTTGTCATCTTGTCTCCTTGAATTCCCTTTTGTGTGTATAAATGAATTTAACTGTAACTACTCGTATGACATTAGCTGTCACTACACTATTTCCATGGAAACTTTTGATTAAAATTAAATAAATCGTTTTATTATTCTTCTGGTTTCGTGGGAGGATTCTCAGTATTAAAATTTTCCACAAACTACAACAGCGGCTTGATGGTTTTAATAACTAAAAACAAAATCTTTCTTGAATTCTCATTTCATGTTAACAAATAACAAAGGTTTTTTCTTATTTGACGTTTCACAAAATGTCAAGGTTTTAATTCATATAAAGATGAAGAAAACTTTTTAAAAAACTGACTCACTAATAACTTCCACGCAGATTTAGAATAAAGAAGCACATTTTTATTAAAATTATAAAATTCAAATAAAATTTAGTTTTTTATATTAAAATTCCCATTAACCATTCAAGTAAGGAAAATTTATTAACACTTTTTTGGACATAAACTTAACATACAAAATTATATAAATTTTTGTTATGTTATGTTAAATTATTGTGGACTAAAGTGGACAACACACCGAACTAAATTCGTTATAATCTTAAAGTAAAAAATATGACGCGAATTAGCAGCTCAAATGGCGACCACTCCGACCGACAAAGCTTTATTTATTTCACAGTATTTTTAATCACTGTTAAATTTTTGTGTTTTTGCTAGTGGCGGCAATCTAAACAGCTGCTTAACTATAAATCAGGTTAAAGTAATTTTTGCCAAATCCCCAGGAGATGTACAGAAAATTTACAAAAAATTTTATTGAAATTCAGCAACATCATAGTGCCTCACTCTTTCTTTCTAACGGTTTTTCCACATCGTTATGACTTTTTCTGATATTATTGGCCCAAATTCATAGTTATAAACTAAAGTCGACTCTTGTTAAAGTATACTCTAAAATAAAAAGCTCTTATTATCTTTTTTGCTTTCATAGTCAAAAATAACGTATACTTTAAGTTTAGCCACCTTCCACTGGGTACGGACTGTAATTTGATAAATGTTTTCATACAATTTCTAAACAAACATTAGAAAAAAGTAACCTTGTGTTTATTTTGCTCACATTGGTATAGAAATCAGATATAGAGTATTGTGTTCTTAAACCAAATAAAATAATTTTGGAAAAATGAGTTAAAAACAGCTTTGGGTAGTTTTAAATTTAGAGTTGACTTTCTCGTCAAAAATGGCCCATATTCATAGTTAAAATAAAGTATACTTTAAAGGAACTAAAGTCGGTTTTATTTTAGAGTCGACTCTAATTCATTCATAGACAATTCAAAATATACTTTTGGCGAGAAAGTCAACTCTAAATTTAAAACTACCCAAGCTGTTTTTAACTCATTTTTCCAAAACAATTTTATTTGGTTTAAGAACACAGTACTCTTTATCTGATTTTTATACCAAAGTGAACGAAATAACAACAAGGTTACTTTTTTCAAATGTTTGTTTAGAAATTGTATGAAAACATTTATCATATTACAGTTGATACCCAGTGGAAGGCGGCTAAACTTAAAGTATACTTTATTCTTGACTATGAAATCAAAAAAGATAATAAGAGCTTTTTATTTTAGAGTATACTTTAGCAAGAGTCGACTTTATTCTATAACTATGAATATGGGCCAATATCTTTTAAATTGTCTATGAATGAATAAGAGTCGACTCTAAAATAAAACCGACTTTAGTTTCCTTAAAGTATACTTTATTTTAACTATGAATTTGGGCCATTGTTTTTTGCTTTGTTTCATTAGAAAAATTAAAAATTAATAAGAACAAATGACTAGATTACGAAATAATGGCAATTTCACTACAAAAACAAAAAAATCCCTCTTAAATTTTTATAAAATAATTAATTTGACAAAAATTTTGCAAAAAAAAGAAATCTAAATTTTAACAAAAATTCAAATTTCAATAATAAAAAAAGAGAAATTCATTAAATATCGAAAAATCGAAAAAAAATTAAATAAAAACATGTCAGAAATTCACTTAAAAATAAATAAAAATGAAATTGTAAAACATTAACATCACTATTCAAGCAATTATTTTTTTAGTTTGGGTTTGATTCCAAACAACTTGAAATCAGATTTTTTTTAATTGTGTGATTAATTTTTTAATTTGAAATTTAGTTTGTTTTTAGCACAAAAGTAAATTGAAAAATAAAATTGTAAGGTGAAAACCATCATAGTCCATTTTTTATCCCGAATTTTGTCTCAATCTACACCAGGAATGGGCAACCTTTTTGTAAGGGGGGGGGGGCCAAAATTGAAAACAACCAAACTTAAGCGGGCATTAACATTTATTTTATAAGTAAATGAAAATTATATTTTCAGAAAGCGGTAAAGAAAATTTTTAGGAGTTGAACCAAAATAAAATATATCTGATAATATATTTATAATACTTTTTATTACTGCACTATAACATTTCAAAAAAATTATAACAAGTTGTATAATTATATTAATAAGACGATTACCACTGCTTATTTGTGGATTAGATACTTATGTCTGGCTTCTTTCTAAATTCTCATCTGTAATTCGCGATCTATATATTGAGTCATTTTCGAAAAAAATTGTTCATATTTATATGTGCTCCCAAACAATGAAATAATTTTTTTGGCGTTATTCAGCCCAATTATAAACAAAAATTCCGTGCGAGTTTTTTCACTTTTCCCTTTTCTCCCATTTTAAGTTTTTTCCCCTTCTGATTGACTGCGAAAAGTGAAAAAAATTCGGGGAAAAAAAGTAGATATTATGAATTTTAAAAGAAAAATTATACATTAATAAACAAAATAACTCTCTTCAAATTACGATGATGCCACTTTTTTATTATTTTGTTCCCACGGAAGTCATAATTGGAGGAATCTTTTCTCGAGAAATATTTTTTCCGTGGAAAAGAAATTGCGTGAAAATATTCATGATTGCTTTTCAATTAATTTTAACTTTAAATTTTCGGAAATTTTGATCACATCTGTTAACGAAAATGGAATTGAAAATACATCAAAATAACATTCTTTACTGCTGAAATCCATTAATCTTTTTTCAAATTCTTGATGCTAAGCAAATAAAATATTAATATATTTTTGTTTTTCGTAACTATTTTTAACGTATGTTTTCGTTATGATTTTTAGAGACTGTTTTATGCTGTTGATTCATATCTTCGTTCGAATACAAGACAAAAGAATATAATTTTTTTTCTAAGTTTTGTTTTGTTGCCTATCACTGCTTAAGTGCTGGACACCATATAAATTTTAAATACGTTCGCGGGCCGTGGTTTAAGTGCACGTGGGCCGCGGGTTGCCCACCCCTGATATACACCATAGAAGATTAACAAAAAGAATATTTTCCTTTTAACATTGAAATTTAGAATCACTAGAATAAAAAGCTTATTCTGGATGGCTACAACCTTTGTTAGCATTTTTCGTCTCTGTATTCATATCAATTGTTACAAAGAAAATTAATTTTTCATATTGTATTTTTGAAACATATTTCTGCTGGTATCTATCTTACATGAAAGTAATTAATCAGATTTACAATTCCATTAGCATTGAATGATAAATAATGCTAATGATTTTTTAGTGGTAATGCTTATTAATTTCTTTTTTTATATTCGTACCCCCAGAAAACAGTCTTTTCTGGAACGATTTTGGAAATCAATTTGAAAGGCTATGCTTACAGATTGGTTCTGTTTTAAAAACGGTTCGTAATTTTTAAAAATAAGGGTGTAACCATACAACATACATATTTTTTATGTGTATTATGAACCAAAAAAGGGACCATTTAAAAAAACTGCGTAACATTATAGATCACAATAGTACAAAGTAGTATAAAAATAAACCTCTAAATTAAAGGGTGTCCCCCTGGCTGATGTAAATTAACCTTTATGGGCTTATCTTTTATACCATTATAGATAAATGCTGAAAAACTGGACAGAATGTCGATTAGTATAATCGTTATAATAATAAGTATAAATACATAATATTATAAATAAAAGGGTGTTCCAATAGTTAATGTAATTTGATGAGTGTAGCCAAACTTTTGAACCGTTATAGACTGACAGTTAAAATTTACAAGGAACCTGTATTGCTATGACCTCTATTATAAGAAGGGGTCATATCAAATGTGTTTTGAACTAAAGGGGTGTGTTGAGCCGTTACAGAAAGCAAGTGTAAAATTTGAGTTTGGAAATTAAAGGGCGCCTCATTAATATGTATACGGCCAAACTGTTCAACAGTTATGGACAGAGGGTGTAAATTTATTAGCTGTATTGCTAAATTCGCTATTACATAAAGTACAAAATTTGAAATTAAAAATTTAAGGGCGCCCCAATAGCTAACTTGATTTGATGTATGTGGCCAGACTTCTGAAGCGCTTTATTTTTGCAAGAGTTATTGAGAATTAGTTAAAAAGCATAAAAATTAAGAAACTTCACTCCTTGTCTTTGAACACTTAACAGATACTATAAATTATAATAAAGTATTATTTTAAAATGACATTTTCAGAAAAACTGATGCTATTGGAACATAATTTTGGTTTCGTATAAGTTATAAAATCTACTAAATGGGATATTAGTTGACTTTAGGTCTCAGACATCAAATTTTTCACCCATCTCACTTAAAACTGATAAATTATTAAAATTCTCAATTATAGATCCATCTACAAAAGGGCGAGGGTTTATTTGTTTCATGAAGGTTCTGATATCATGAATTTATTTTTTCATAAAATTTTTAATTTTTATACCCTTCACCACAAAAAGTGGAAAAAGGGTATAACTAAGTTTGTCATTTCGTTTGTAATTTCTACAATATCCATTTCCGACCCCATAAACTATATATGTTCCGACTTCTTTTGCCTAGCGAAGTCGATTGAGCGATGTCCGTCTGTCCGTGTCAGTGTTAAAAAAAAATAATAATAAATATGTCAATCGATCAGACATGGTGTCGAAAGAGACGCTATTGTAAATCAGCATGATCGGTCCATGTCCTTCGAGACAGCAGGCAAAACATCACGCCTATCTCTAATTTTTTTATGTCATTTAAAACAATAAAGTAACTCCAATCAAAAAAATAAATATATGGGGCGATAGAGAATTAAAAAATAAAAAAAAAACATCAAGTGAAAAAATTGGTGCTTGCCCCAATTTTTCGAGTTACGGTGCTCTGAAATTAAAATATTTTTTAAATATATTGATATGGTTATCGTTTAAAAGCTTTTGAAGAGATTTTTACGGAAATACTAAAATTTTTAAAAAATACTTAACCCACTAAGAGCTGATGTCACTTTAATGTAAAATTATATATATATATATATATATATATATATGCATTACCAAATTTTTTTTATTTTTTAAGTTCTCTGTCACCCTAATATTTGTTTTTTTGATTGGTTAGGTTATGTAAGATTCGGCATAGCCAAATGTAGCACTCTTACTTGTTTCTAATTGTAATTAGTTATTAAACCGCTTTATTAAAACTTCATTACCATTAAAAAAGCAATTATAATGGAAATAAAATCATTAGCATTAAATTAAAGTTAAATTTTTTTCATTGTCATTATTTCAAACAATGCTAATGAATTTTTAATGGTAATTAAAAAAATCCCAAGTACAATTTAATGCTTTCTTTGTAAGTAATCAAAACTAGTAACGATCTTTAGCCTAACTTAAAAAAATTAATTCATTTGTAAGAATAGTTCGAATAAAATACAATTTAATTAGATCCTTGCTGTCATATTCATAAAAAATAAAATAATTTTGAAATTCATTTCATGAAAAATTAAATTTCAAATCTATTATAATACTTTATGAATACGGCAGTTGTACTGTGTTTTTATTTATTTATTTTTTCATAATAATGTTAAATTTTTTCGCGACACTTTTTGTGTTGTACAAATAGAATTGAAATCCAAAAGAGAAAGAGTCAAGGATATAATGCTGTGAATTTGGAAAGCATAAAAGCGTTAGCCAAAATCTAACTTCACTATGGTGAAGGGTATAGAGAATTCGGTACTGCCCAATATAGCACTCTTACTTGTGTTTTTTTAATTTCGCACAAATCTTTTATATAGACTCTTTACAGCATTTTAAATGAAATAATAAACAGAGCAATGTTGTCAAATTTTTCAAGTGAAATAAAAAAAGTGTTCAAAAATTTTCGTTTTAGCTTTAGTCCTCAAAACATTGAAAAGTCCTTAAAATGTTGGCAAGCCAATAATAAGATTTTAATAAAAAAAGATATATTTTTGTGTTAACATAAGTTTTTATGAATTGCATTTTGTTTATTTGCATGACTTTTTTCTCGTAGGTAACATTGAAATGTCAAAAATATTTAAACGTTTAAAAATTTCTGATGCAATTAAAATCATTATTGCAGTGTCAAATTGTAACATTTACAACTAAAAACCTTAGAAATGGTGTTTTTGTAAACTGTCTAATGAAAGGAGGACGTATTTAAACTATAACTCCATTTAAAGGCAGGCTACTATCACGCCGGTAGTAAATAGAATATTAAATATGTAGTTCTCGTTCTATCAAAGAAAAACAAAAAAAAAAAAATATTTGTAAAACCGGCGGTCATCTGGTTTCAATTTCAACTATTTTAAATGTTTTTTTGTTTGTTTGTTTGTTGTTGGGTTTTTTGTTCACTTTTTTAGGCGTCATGTGTCTGGTGTGTGTTTGTTTTTGTTTGCAGTCAGGCAGGCAACTACTATGTAACTACCAAAAGCAACAATTTAGAATAGAATTTATTTAATAGTCGTTCACAGTTTAAAGAGTATAAAAGCGTTGCCAAGTTTTGGATTTGTCATCAGTAGCAAATCATTTGCCAATCAAAATCTACATTTTTACATCATTTAGATTTTTTTGTGTTAAAAAATAACATTAAGAATTCGCATCATTATGTTTAAACTAGTGAGTAAAAAAAAAATAATAATGAAAAACTGGCGCCTAAGGATGACTCTATATAATTTTTATTTATTTTTCTTTCATTTTAAAGTTTTTGGTTTTGTCTATCTTTGCCTTTGCTGTTGCTGAACCTGGAGTTGTTGTTGCCCCTGCTCCTGTAGTGGCCCATCCAGTTGTGGCTCATGGTCCAGTAATACATCATCATGGTGCTCATGCTGTCCATTCGTAAGTGTTTTAAGCAAATTTAATTATTTTAAAATTTTAGCAGAAAGAAAATATTTTTTTTTTCTTAGTCATGTCATTCAACATCCAGCACCTGTTAAAACTGTGGTACCAGTAGCCGTTGTTAAGCCAGTAGTACCAGTTGTACCAGTAGTCAAACCAGTGGTACCTGTTTTACCTGTCCATCATGCTCATCCGGCTGTATTGGCCCACCATTGAGCTTAAAATAAAAATTTAAAGCCCTCCTATCTAATCCTGCCATATCCTTTCATTTTGTAAAACTCCCTTTATAACAAAAAAAAAATAAATCTTTTATAAAAATTTGTTGTCTAAATAAAATGAACATTGTTAAGAAAAAGGAAAAAAAACAAATACTCTTTTTTATTGGTTTAAGTGTAACACTTACCTGTCTAATGAAACGGCTATAAGACTGTAAACAGACGCTGCCACTGATACACCCTGTATATAGGGAACCGTCTTGCACATTAGCCAACCGAGCATCCATGCTGTTAAAAGAAAGACAAGCAAAACTTGTAATTTAAAAAAATTAAGCAACACATTTTGTTAAGTGCAAATTATTGTACAAAAACTATATTTAAGGTTGTTAAAAAAAAAAATAAATGGAATGAAGGATACTCTAGTACTCATTTGCATTTGCCGTAATTTGTTAAGTAATTTTGCTACGTTAAAAAACAATTTGACAACTGACAGTAAGTAATGAAACACAACACATTTTTCCATATATGTAATCACACATAAACAATTTCTATAACTTTAAGGCCCGTTATTATAACTTGCCTTTAAAGTATAAATAAGCTAAATAAAAAGTGAGGAATAAACGGACCTGTAACTAATATTCGTTGTCATAACTTTCTTGTTTAATAAAATATAAGTTTCTGAAAATATGACAGTATAAAAACAAAAAGTAGTGGCCACACTGTATTTTTAACCGGCTTCAAAAAAGAAGAAGGGAGGTTATCAATTCGTCTGAATGTTGATTTTTTTTAATGTTTGTGCCTGCAGAACTCAGTCATTTCTAAACCGATTTTGAAAATAGTCTTAAAAATTAAAGATTCATAACCTTCACTGTAGCTTCCAATAGCAAGACGTAATACAAAAATAAAACTAAAAATTAAAGGCTATCCTCATAGGTCAAGAAACTACCGTTATAGTTATAACTGTACTCAGGTTTTGTTCGTAGATTTAACATGTAACTGCACTGTTTATACCCAGAATCACCTCTTATATATTATCTTTGAAAATGACCATCTTCCATTAGAATTTTAAAAGTCTGTTTTTAAATATATTGCTGTTGTGTACTGATCCAGATCACCTCTCAAGCACATGCTGAAACATTAGCATTGCACGCTGCTTGAACGTTGAGGAATAAAAAGCCTTTTCTGCTACGAAAAATTTCTGTGTTAATTTCTCCTGCGGATTGAATACGAATGTGGGAACAATCAATTTCTTTGATAAATTTTGGAAATAAGATGTTGTTTGCTGCTTCCCTTGTTCATTGAAAGATAATTTAATATATTCTTTTGGTAAAGCATCTAAAACAAGCTGTATAGACGCTTACACCAAAAAGTTATCCACTGTAAATGAATAGAAATTATTTTGGCTTAAGTTCATTTATTTTTTTTTTACTTTCTAAAAATCTTTTTTTGGAAAGAAAATTTATTTTACAAATGTATGCGGACGTTTTATCCACTGTAGGAAGAAAATTGCCGCTTGCATAAAACCTAAGCGCTATAAGTAACTCAGTCTGAGGTGACATGAAATATTGCCTTAAATAATATTTTTTAATATTAAATAATTTATTTACATTGAAATGCTTGTACATAACTTTCTAAAAGATACTGAAATATAGTCTTTGATATTGGAAATCTTTGCACAAATTCGTTTTCGCTGATGTATTTATATAGTTAACTTAATCACGCAATTTTTTAAATGCCTTTGTTTTCGGGTGAGTATTTTTAAAAATATCCTCAACCCCGTTAATATACTCGAACGTTGTCTACTTTCCATTTTTTTTTCATTTCAATTGCTAAAAGTAAAAATCAATTTAAATTTTCTTTATAAGTCAGAAATGCGGTAACTTTAAGATTAAAAAATATGGCAACTTCAAACTCTCAAACATAACCTTAAAATAATTTTTTTTTATTTTTTTCCTGACCAGGATTTGAACCATCGATTTTATAAATTAATGTAATTTTACTTTATTTTCGGCTTTTTGGTTCTTTTTAATTAGTTTCTAAACATTTTTAGAAAGAAAAATTATTTACAAATGTATGCGGACGTTTTCCAAAGAAAATAAGAAAAATTAGACGCTAGGAGAATGAAATGCAGCATTTTCTGGACCGCTACATCCTTCATCAGCATTCTTTGCATCTATCTACCTTATGTTATTTACATCGTAAACATCATCTATTTAGCCAACTAAGCTTTATGTTAATTTGGTGAGATGAAGTTCACACACAACTTAAAGCTTTTCTTTGTCGTTCTCTTTGTAAATCGTCTTGTACATTTGTTGTTGCTTTTTTGTGCTAGCCATTGGATAGCCACGAAATGTAACTTTTTTATATTTAATTATTCATACCTGTTTGCTCACAACATTATAGACGCTGTTTCAGTATCATATTGACTGTTATGAGTTAAGTATGAATGTAAATACGCGGTGCCTAGCGTTTGTTTTAATTTTGAATTTTTTACCCCATCAGGATTCGAACCATCGATTTTATAAATTAATGAAAATTGACTTTATTTTCGGCTTGTTGTTGGTTAAATAGATGATGTTTACGACGTACATAACATAAGGAAGATAGATGCAAAGAATGCTGATGAAGGATGTGGCAGCCCAGAAAATGCTGCATTTCATTCTGCAAGCGTCTAATTTTTCTTGTTTTCTTTGGAAAACGTCCGCATACATTTGTAAATAACTTTTCTTTCTAAAAATGTTTAGAAATTAATTAAAAAGAACCAAAAAGCCGAAAATAAAGTCAAATTTCATAACCTTAAAATTTAAGGGCAACTTCATCAACCTTAATATGGAATTACTTTTCCGTCCGGTAAAATCCTAACTTTAGTTATTTAAGTTGTAATAACGGCCCTCAGACATTTTTAAATTGTTTTTCTGTCGGTTAAATTCATGATGTTAATAATGTTTTTGCTTGTTTTTTTGCAAATCAAGTCGAATCTTTCCTGCAAGAGAGTCATAAATTAAAAGTTTTATTTTGTGAGTGGAGATGTCTGAACTCTTTAGATACAAAAGTCTTAATGGTTCTTGCTGTTGGAATGTCATATATCTAAAAGTCGTTGAAAGTTAGAGCTGTGTCGTTCGCCAACGAACGGGTTAAATTTACCGAATGAATCAAGTGAACGGAATGACCCGGTCATTTAAATCCGGTCTTTTCTTTCAATAGTGTACGGGTTAAATTGAACGGATGACTTAATTGAACGAAATGAGCCAGATATTTAACCGGCTCCTTTCGTTCAAATTGTCCGATTGAACGAATTGAACGAACGAATCAGTCTTTGACAATTGACCGAAAAAGCCCGGTCACTGAAACGATCGACCGGGCACATGTCTATTGAAAGTTTAGTATTGTGTAAAATGCCAATGAGACATTTTACGGAATTTAAAGGATTTATGTAAATGCTTCAATTGGCAAATTAAGAAACTGACAATAGTAAAAAAAAAATTATTGTTTAATTTAAATGAACAATACTTTTTTTTATCGAAGTTTTAGAATAAATTATTAAAGAGAGAGAGAGAGAGAGAGAGAGAATGCAAATATTCAAAAAGAATTTTAAAATTAGGACTAACACAAGAAATTTAAATGGATTTAATTGAATTCATTAAAGAACAATTCCTTACGCTCATTTCAGAAGTATGAAGTTTTGAGTTAAGACGCTATTGCAGAAAAGGCTTGATAAGTATATTTTCTTTAAAATATCGGGTTTAAAATTTAACCAGGAGAGCTATTTGTATTTAAAAAAAATTTTACCATGACATCACTCAAAGTAAAGCGACAATTTAATCATTAAAGTCGCTACAAAGTACTTAAACTGATAAAAATCTTTATAAATTAAAATTTTTAATCAAATTAGGCACCCACAATTACATTACTGTTGTGTTTGTCATCATCATCCTTTCAATATCACATTCACGCACAGCTTAAAATTTCAACATCTAAAATGATGAATTAAAAACTTTTTATCTCCAAACACTTTTCATTTTACATTAATTTTGTTTCCTTTTGTTTTAGTATTTCGATTTTTTTTTTTTTTGCTTGTAATCCTTCTTAAACTTATTACTTTCATCATGTCATGACATTTTAAAAATGATGATTATTTCTTTCCACTTTTAAGTTAAGAGCCATTAGAGCAAGAGAGGAGAGTGAGAGAGAGTATAAGTATTAGAAGAATGTTTATTTAAATTTTGGCAAACAAAAAACTTTGGCAAAATGTTTTAGCAAACAAAAAAAAAAAAAAAAAAAAAAAAAATTAATTCAAAATAAATTAAAACTAATAAAACTTAAACAAGCGAAATATAAAGCGTTAAACTAAATTTAAATGAGCAGTAGAAAGTTTTTGGGAAATTTTATAGAAAAACTTAAGCACTGAGAGTTAAGAAACTATTCTTAAAAACCACTTAATAAAATTTAATGTTGCCGTTATAAATAACTAACTAAATAACTAATGCTAATTAAAGTTAAACTATTACTTATTCCAGCTTATAAGGGATTTATATCCAGCCACTAGAATTAATATACTGACGAGGGTTAAACACAAGTTTAATTTCTTTTCCAAATCATTCATTAACTTTTCTTAGTTTACGACCACATGTGGTAAATAAACATTTGCTTAACAAATTATACAAACACAAATTTAAGAGTTACGAGTATTTTGATTAATAGTTTTAATACTGATTGACTACACCGATACTGACTGTATGTACTGCTATTTACAAATCCTTTGTTGAAAGTGGGAGGAGGAAAGAAGCGACCAACTCATTACACAAGCCTGCTATTTTTCAACTAACGAACTTGAAAACAAAATAAATAAATATAAATGAAAATAGAAAAAGTTTTTTTTTTATGTTCTGTGCCGAATTTTAATACTATTTGCAAAAATAGAGTAACTTTATAAATTGTTGTGAACAAGGGAAAGTTCAATAAGCTTGAAAATTGTTTTATTTTTGTTTTTTTTTTTATGAACATTGTATCTTAAAAGTGATATCATTTCGCATAAGAAAGATTTATAGTAAAATGGAAATTGTTCAATAAGAAATAAAATTATCGTTAAATTAGTGCTTTTTTATAAAATTGAAATAAACGTTTTTAAAGTCTTTTTAAAATAAAAAAAAAAAATAATAAAAAAAAATACAAATTAAAAAAAGCAATAATATTGCTGCTGTAGCAGAAAGTGACCGCGAAGCGCCATCAACATCAATTCACCGTCGTTTTCACAAATTTATCATTTTGGAGACATCATTGAGACGAATTTTGCATAAAGATCTTGGTATGACGCCATACAAAGTCCAATTGGTTCAGGAGTTGAAGCCAACTGACCATCCAATACGTTTTGGCTTCGCTAAGTGGGCCTGCGATCGACTTACAGAACATGCCGATTTTGCAAAAAATAAAAAAACAAAATCATCTTTTCAGATGAAGCTCATTTTAATCTTGGCGGGTATGTAAACAAGCAAAATTGTCGCATTTGGGGCACAGAAAACCCGCAAGCATACATTGAAAAGCCGATGCACCCAAAGTGAGTCACTGTTTGGTGCGGATTTTTGTCCAAAGGCATAATTGGGCCATTTTTTTCGAAAATGAGCAAGGAGTGGCCGTCACAGTCAATGGCAATCGTTGTCGGACCATGTTGAACGAATTGAAGAGGAGGATATTGGCAATATTTGGTTTCAACAGGAAGCTACACTCGATGATTTGCGCCCTGTTTTTGAAGATCGCATTATCAGCCGCAGAGCTGATGGCGTTTAGCCACCTCGGAGCTGCGATTTGACACCGTTTGGCAATTATTTGTGGGGTGCCGACAAGCGAGAGACAATTGGCGCTTTAAAAGACAATATTCGTGAAGCCATTGGTGAAATACAGCTGCACACAATCGATAATATGCTTAAAAATTGGACCAATCGCGTAGGCTACTGCATGACCAGACGAGACAGCCATTTGAATGAAATTATTTTCCATTATGAACCGAAAGGATTGTACTTTCAAATAAAAAAAGAAATTTGAAAAAATATCCAAAAGTTATTTGGCGGACTCTTTATATAACAACTTAAAACAATACGGTCATATAGGTCAAATTATATTTACTTTGAAAACACCCTTTAATTTCTAAATTCAAATTATAAACTTGTTGATATGGAGGACTTTGCAGTACAGGTTCCTTGTAAGTTTCAGCTGTCTGTCTATAACGGTTCAAAAGTTTGGCCATATACATAAAATTACATCAACTATTGGGACACCCTTTTATTTCCAAATCCAAATTTTATACTTGTTGTTATAGCAGAGTTAGCAATGCAGGTTAGTTGTAAATTTCAAGTGTCTGTCTACAACTGTTCAAAAATATGACCATATACATCAAATTTAATGAACTATTGAGGCACCCTTTAGCTTATAAATTTAAATGTTTATAATTGTTATTATAACTTTCATAGCCATCGATATTCTGTTCAATTTTCAAGCGCTTGTCTATAAACGTTCAAAAGATATGGCAATATATGTCAATTTACGTCACCTATGGTTACACCCTTTAAGTTCTTAATTTACTTTTGTATTACTTTTTGTTATTGGGAGCTATAGTAATATGCAGTCATTTTAAATTTTAAAGAAGTGTCCTTTAGGATTCACAATACACGTAAAAAATATTTGTTGTATGGCAACACCCTTTAATTTTTAAGATTATAAACTTTTTTAAAAATCTATCAGATTACAAAAAATTTTTAAGACAGGTTCAGAAATTACTGAGTTCTGCAGTCACAAACATTAAGAAGAATGACATTCAGACAAATTGATTATCTCCTTCTTTTTCTAAAGTCGGTTAAAAAATAGGCGGACACATTGCAGCATCTTCTTATAAGCGCCTTTACTCGTATACTTTTTGTCTCTGCTTGTCTTTCTTCATTTTGTAGATCCTCACAAGGCGAATTCATAAAAGGTATACTCATGGCGACAATGAATACAACACTACGAAAGAAATATGTACATTTTGTTTTTGTACAAATTGTCTTCGGCTGTCAAAAGCAAAGCCTTAAGATCTTCAGTTCTCCCCTAAAACCAAGGTTGTGTTGCTTAAGTTTCCAAACTAAACATACTTCTTAAAATGAAGGCACGCAATAAGAGCATTAATGGTCTTCTAATGGAGGGTCATGAGTCTATTAATCCCCAATATATAACAAATTTCAATATCAATAAGAATCAAGCCAACTATAAAAAAATTCCGTGCGAGTTTTTTTACTTTTCCCTTTTCTCCCGTTATAATTGATTGGGGAAAGTAAAAAAATCAGGGGAAATAAACAACAGCTCTCTTCAAATTGCGATGATGCCACTTCTTTAATTTTTGCTCCCACGGAACTCGAGAAAAATTTTTTCTTTCCGTGAGAAAGAAATTCCGTGAGAATATTTATGAATGGACTGAATAACTCAAATGAAAGCTTTTTTTAATGTTAAATAAATTAAACTAAATTAGGAATAATTAATATCTTATTATTTATAAAACAGGATTTGATTCATAAGACTGCCGCAGCAGGCTGCGTAGTGCTTTAGCCTGTTAGTTTAATTTTCCAAAACTTTGGCGGTTTCTATAGTCATTTTTGGTTTCTTGGCACCCTACATGCGAAAGTTTGGAGGGTTCAAATCAAACTAAGTGCGCAAAGTATCGATTGTTTTATACGCTGGGTGATAAAGAGCATAAAAAGTAAAGCATCTCTTTGTTGTGCTCGCCGTTGTCTAAAATGGCGTTACCAAAACATTTTCGAAGAAAAAAAAACGTAGACCATCACTATTAAATCCGCACCAAACTTCTTATTTGCAACGTGCGGGTTTAACTATCCAGATACAACGAGATAAAAATGAGTCCTGTCTTGCCTTAATTTTAGGACCAAATTCGATCTTGTAAGGCTCAAATAGAAAATTGGAGCCTTTACTTACTGACTGTTTTAGATCTTGTTGGGGAATATTCTAAGAATTTTATAAGAATTCTCATCATGCTGGTACATATGTAAAATGCGGCGAGTTTACTTTTTCAAAGTGAATTGCATACCTTTTGCCACAGCAGCCACACGCCAGTCTCACGAGCTCTTTGTACAGCACTCACCACCAGAACTTTTTTTTATCAAGCGCGCTCATATTAAAATGGGTCTGACTGATAGTCAATATTTCGCACAGAAAAAGTGTGTTAGTGTCAAAATAATGTATGATTTAAAAATATAGCTGTATTTGGACAATCCGGAAGTCGGATTCTGCAATAAAATTCCTGGATTCTTGCCCTTATAAGTAAATAACTGACAGAGGACTTATGAGTATCCTAAACCCCTTAGGGAGACAACTACTTTAACCGATAAAGACAATAAACTCCTGTTATCTGCTTTTATTCGAAAACTTCGATAACCAAAGAAAGCTGCCAAAACAATAATTTTCCAATGTCTTAAACTATAAGTAGCTGTAACAGGTGGCATCTCCATAACCCAAACTAGAATTGACATGGAGAAGATGCGAGCGACTGTGGGATCATTTTATTAGTAGTCTTTAAGGCTGCACGTTTAAACGGCCTGGCTTTAACATCATACAAAAGCAGGCCCATATACTCACAAAATATTTGCACATGTTCACGGCTAATCTGCTAAGCAAAAGAAATAAAGAAAATTCTTACTAATTTAAATTAAAATTGTAATTTTCTACTTTTAGTTTCAAAATTAAATAAATAAAAGAAAATAACCCCAATGCAAATAGTTAAATAAATGAATAACAGACGAATTTAATTACGCAAAAAAAAAAATTAAAAATATGTAAATAAAGCTGAATATATAATAAATGTCAAATTAATCACGCGACTAACGATATGAAATGTCGAAGCTTTAGGTGCTGACGAACTTTCTGTAATTAGTTTTATGAAGCGTGTTATTTGAGTTCATACACTGGTTATGGTTGGGAATTTAAAGGTAGCTTAAGTACTTAAGAATAATTTATAGTTTTAGTTAAACATAAAATACTTCTAGAAAGTTATAAGTATGAAAATTTAAAATTTACTTTTATAGAAAAATGACTAAAAATAAAAAAACAAAAAAAAAAAGGAAAATGGAAACATTAGATTAAAACATTAAAGTAGAAAATTAAAAATAATTTCAGAACTTTATATAAAAAACTAAAATGAAGAAAAAAACACCTAAAAGTAAAAATAAAGTTTAAATATAAAAAAACGCCAAAAATTTAAAATCACAAGATCGCTAAAATACAAAGTCGCTGAATTGGTAACATATGATCAAAAGTCTAAAACTATAGAAATTGCCGAATTGTTCACAAATCACCTTAATCGAAAAAAAACACCTCAAAATAAAACAAAGTTTAGATTTTGAAAAAAAAACGCCTAAAATAAAACATCTCAAAATCGCCAAAATCACAAAAATGTTTTTAAAAATATTCTGCACAAGGTGGCAGAGACACAGCAGCACATGTGGTCCAACGTGGATAAAATTTACAATGCTAGTTACAATGAAGCTTTGAAGCTTGAGTATGAGGCTTCAATCACCCTTATTCTAGTTGTCTTCGTCGTCGTCGTAGTCGTTTAAGTATCAATATCACTTCGTATCAATTTCGACGTCAATTCGATAAAAATTTTGCATTCTATAACATTCCTGTGACGACGTCGAAGGTTTATCGATTTTTATGAAATGAAAATGCACAATCCCAAGTTTTTTGTTAAATTTTATTTGTGTTTGATACTTTTCTGGTAAAATGTTTTCTATAAGTGAAGAAAATTTTGATTTAATTGATGATAAAAGCTTGAAAACACAAAAGCTTGTGGCTGTACTTTCAACGGTAAATTCGACTTCAGCAAGTTCCATGTCATTAGAATCCTTTTCCATGTCAACCATTTGAACTCCTTGAACTGCTCCTTCAGGATTTCAATGCTTCTGGAAGTTAAGAAGGTTTGCCTCAGATTTTTCTAGCGGACTGAGTGAAAATTGCTTAAACATTCCGCCGCCAGAGGCTTTACATTCCGCTTTATTAGCAACCATCTGTTTTTTCACTTTAAATTTTAAATTTCGCCATATCTTAAAAGTAATTTTTTCAATTCTTTATTTTGTTACCTTTTGCCAATCATCTGCTAATCTTCTAGGCCGACTAAGAGAATTTAGAATTTTTCCAATGTCTTCACATTTTTCTTTAAATTTGCATGAAGCGGGGCCTCTGCGAAAATTTTTAAATTTTTTTCTAATTGATTTGCATTTGTAACCTTCACTTTTTTACATTTTCCATGTTATATTTGGTTTAAATTACTTCCAGTCGTAATTCAAAAAGGCGTCGACAGAAAACAGAGTCACGTCAATACAATATCGTCGTCTCGTTTGTTATAGAATACAAAAAATCTTTGAGCAGTAATCGATAAGTGTCAAGTACGACAAGTAGAATAACAAATCGAATGCGTCGACACATATCAACATTGATATGTGACAACTATAATATGGGTTAATATCTTTCAGTAACACCAAGACAGCACTCTCCAGACTTATTAATTACTGTAGGTCTGTCTTTATGCTGTTTACGATAATACATTTTTCCATAAGGACAGCACCACATGTCATCTACGGCATCCAACAATACAAAAAGGTAATATTTTGCGAACTTACTTTTAATCCGTTGAAGAGCGTCGTAACCGGTAATAAGTTGGCGAGCGTTGATGAGCGTTTTTGTTGTAAAGAAAAATCCTTAAGTTAAATATTAAGAAATATTGTTTATATATAAAGTGTTATATCGGGTGGTTAAATTTTAAGGGCCGATATTGAATGTGCAACCCATTCTAAACGTCAAATTTTTTTCTGCATTTAATTTGACATTTATTAATTTCAATTTGAACCATGGAAAGATACACAATTGAGTAACGCATAAAAGTTATTCAGGATAATTATGTAAAGGGCGTTCAAATCAAAATGCATATCGTGTACTTCGTGAATTTTTCGGTCAATTTAATCGTCCAAATGTGTGTACAATCGAAAAATCGTGCAAAACTTTGAGCAAACTGGGTCTGTACGAGATGTGAAAACACCAGTGCATGCTCGTACAGCTCGTACTTTAGAAAATATTGCTGAAGAGCCGTCAACCTCAACTCGTCGTTGTGCTCAAAAATTGGACCTCTCACGCTCGTCGTTGAAGTACATTATGCATAGGGACTTGCATTTACACACTTACAAGGTGCAATTGACTAAAGATCTAAAGCTTCTTGATTATTCCAAACGTTTTCAATGGTCAGAATGGTGGTAAGAAATGGCAACAGTGGATGATCAATTTTCTAAAAAAAAATCCTCTGCAGTGACGAGGGCCATTTTTACCTCAGTGGATTCGTCAATAAGCAAAATTGCCGCATGAAGGCGAATGATAATCCAAGAGTGATTGTCGAAAAACCAATGCACCCACATAGAGTGACAGTTTGGTGCGGTTTATGAGCTGGCGGCTTCATCGGGCCGTACTTTTTTCCAAAATGAGGCCGGTCAGGCAGTTACTGTAAATTTTGTTCGCTATCGTGAGATGATTACGAACTTTTTATGGCCCAAATTGAAGGATATGGATGTGGAGGATATGTGGTTTTAACAAGACGGCGCCACTGGCCACAGAGCTAACAAAACAATGGCTCTTTTGCGCGCCAGATTCAAAGGCTGTGTTATCTTCCGTGGTGGCGATGTAAACTGGCCGCCAAGATCATGTGATTTAGCACCGTTGGACTTCTTTCTTTGGCTTTACTTGAAAGAAAAGGTGTACGTCGATAAGCCAGCAATAATTCAAGAGCTATAGGATAAGATGATTCAACACATTTGGAGCAACGAATGGAGCTGTGCCGCCGAGCACGAGGCGGCCATTTGGCCGATATTTTGTTCTATATATAAGTGAACCATCCAATATTATGAAATTAAAACGAAATTACAATAATTTTCTAATTAATTTGTGTTTTATTTTAAATAAACATCGGCCCTAAAAATTTAACCACCCTTTATAAAATGTCACATTTAAAAACGTTTTCTATCAATTAAAAACAGTCACGTGTTTAGTTTTATGTCAGTTTCCTTTTCTTTTGTATGTAATTTAAAATTAAAATACAAAATGTCATTTAAGGAAGTATAAGAATCTTTTAATAAATCATTTAAAATAATATATTGATAAAAATAAAAAAAAATAAAAAAATGAAATTCAATCAAAATTTATTTAAACTTGTGACCTTTTCATAGGTGTGGTACCGTACGAGTATTAACCACTCACATGAAAAGGTGTTTTATTTTAAAGCCAATATATGCCCAGCCACCCATTCTGCCCGAAATGTCAGTCATACAACTCATACCCATACATATGTATCAATAAAATTATTCAATTTTGATTGACATTTTGACTGATCTGTGGTATTTTATGGCAAAATTATTCAAATTTGTTTATAGTGTTTTTACGTTTAATAAATCATTACAATTTGCTGACGTTATGTACTTTTCAAGCATCGTTTATTCACTCATACATTCTTCCTTTAAGCTGGGACCTAAAGAAAAATAAACCAAAGCTTCACTCTCAAACACACACACACGCACACATACATATAACATATAAACATAAGAGCATATTATTAATATTATTAATACATTTTTTAAATATTTTCTATAATAACAAGTACGACGAGTATTATCATTATTAACATCATTATTATTATTTTATTATTGCTTTTATATGCAGATCACGTAATTATGTTTATTTAATACGTTTTCATACATAACGGCTGCATAAATTTCTACCAACTGCCAGACAAACAAACCCAAACATGATAAAATCTGTTTGCAATTCCAAAAAAAATTATTTTCTAAAAAAGGAAAATGGTAAAAAAAAATCAAATTTCATAAATGAAAAAAATAATACTAAGCGGACTGACATAAAGGGCTTTTAACAAATTATCGATATCGTTATCGTTCGAGAGTTCAATATCAACATCCTGGTATAACAAGTCTTAACAAACAAAGATTATTTTTCTTTACTTAATGTAATGAACTGTTATTTCAGAGCTTACACACACACACACATAAACACATACCTACACACATACTAAGTGTGTTTGGAACTGCGCTTAACTAGAGAATGGGTGCGGATTTTATGAAGATGTTGTGAAATATTCTACAATAGAATATAAAGCCGGCATTAAATTATGGAATTTATTAGGAAATTATTCGAAACAGAAATGAAAACACTAGAATAATTTTTGGCTGCTTTGGTAAATAAATGTTTTGAAAAACAATTTGTTTTATTCCACTTAAATGGTGGGTGGTTCATTTTAGGAATATTTATGTAACAATTTTTAGCAAATTTACTATTTTAACATTTAACTTGGATTCACATAAATTAAACATTCAACTGAAATATTGCTAAACGCCACAGAGTAATTATGCTGCGAAGCAAACATTTTAAATCTCTTTTATGTAATGAACGGCATGAAATGTCATTATTCTTTGAAGGCGATATTTCAGAGTAGAAAATTAAAAATAAAAATAACAAATCCTATTATGTTATAAAACATAGTTTAATAGAATTTTGAAATAAACAGAAGTTCAAATTCTATTTAATGAAAGCCAATGTATTTTTAAGTAATTTTTTTTTTTTAACAGCAAATACAATTTGCTTTAAGTAGCTTTCTGTAAAATGTCAAGTATTCAAAAATATGATGAAAATTAATCCCATCAGAACTTTAGTTAAAACAATTGATTTGTGAAAATAACTTATGTAATTTAATACAACGTTCAAACTTGATTTAAATATCGTTCACAGAAAAATTTATAAATAACTTTTATTTTAACAAGTACTCGTATGTATTTGTTTGAAATAAACTTAAAGTTTTATTACAGTTTTAATTGATTTTACAAAAGTTGTTACGAGTATTGAGCTTTTAATTTCATTTTGTTTTTACTATGAAAATATTTTTTTTTTCAAATTAAATATTTACAAATTTATGTGTTTAATTTTACTAATTGTATGACGGATCCTTTTCAATAATAAAGTTATATGATTTTATGGATTGATTAATTTAATACAAAGAGTATTATTTCTGCTGATGAAACTATTTAAGCAAATAAGAATAATACTCAATACTATTTCCTATCATTTAAAAGCATTGCTACACAAGGTCGTAGCGAAGTAAATGAAATTATATAAAAAACTTAATTAAAGACCTTAAGTTAATAGCTTAGGGCCCAACTATAACGTGCATTAGTTGGCTTGAGCTTATATCAAAAAGAACACGAAAAGCCTGGCAAATACTTAGGTAACTCATTGAATAATAATAATAGATGACTAAAACGTATGTTATATTATGCACATTATAGATGGGCCTTTAATTATAATGTGCATATGCTGGCTTAAGCCAACTTAAGCAAATGCACAAAACATATAATTCATATGTGGCACGGCGAAATTTAAACACGTGAACTATTAGCCGAGCAATTCAGTTAGTGTATCAAATTTTCAAATTTTCTTTAAATTTTGTAAAATTATTTTAATAAAAAATTTTCTTATTAAAGTATTTGCGTGTGCACGTTGCTTATGTATAAAAATTGTTTACATTTTCATTTTTATTTTTTCATTAAATCTTTCAAATACATATGAATGGTTTCCAATGGCAACGCTTATGTAGAAAAATTAAAGAAAAAATAAAAATATTTACTCAATGGTTACTGTGTTTTTGTATTAAAATTTTTTGAGTTTTTTATGGCTTTTTGACTTATTGATTCAATGGAGTTCTCATTTAAACAATTTGGCTTTAAGTAGAAGACTCTGAGATTTTCCTTACAAATTTGGGTAGAATCCACTGATGAGCTATATATGAGCAGTAGCGAAATAGCCATATGGATATGCTTTCCCCGCAGTAATACATTTCATTTTTTAAGTTTAGTTTAAAAAAATATTTCATGAGAATATCAAGAAATATGTTTCATAAATTTAATTCCAAATTTGTTGCTTTAAATTCTCCTTTTTTTGTATTTAGGACTGCATTTTTTATACTCTTAGTCCAGCAAGAAACAGTAAGCTTCTTCTTGAGTAAAGGCCAGGATTTACGATCTGTCACAAATTGCATACGTGCTCAAAATATATGTTGTTGTGGACTAAAAGTGTATATGTATAACAGACTTTTTCACACAGCTGTACGATTTAAAAAAATGCGATCAAAGTTGATTTTTATAAGATGAGAAGCAAAACCAGCAAAATATTAAAACCATATGTATTTTGCATAGTTTTTTATATAATAGTGTGGCAACGACGACGCCATTTTGAAACGATTCTTAAATTAGGACAGAATTTTGTCTGAATCCTGGCCTTAAATATGCTTTAACATTAAGCTTTTACGGTGAAATTAATGAATTCGATATCGGACCACCTGATTTATTTCGCCATGTTAGCAACATTATTTATTTCGCTTGAAAAATTTAACATTTTCTTAGTGCTGCCAATACCACGTTTTTAAAGAGCTTTTGCTTCAGTCTAGTAATACTATGAATTTTTGAAGTACAACCAAAAGTTTGTGGCTTAGACCCAACTTGCGAGTGAAGCATAAGCTTAATGTGGAGTTGTATTACAACCGAGCGTCGTGAACAATAAATCGGTAGGAGTTTAAAGTAGGCTTCACTTCTAACCACTAATTGAGTGTCTAAGTGCATGATTTTGAACTTCATTCCGATTAAGCGTGCGTGCGCTAATAGGAACAGTTAATCTATCCAGTGTTTGTGACATTGCCAGATTGGTGCCTCTTCCTCATCGCATCTGTCGCGTAATGTTTACTGTGAATCTTTTTGTTTGATGAAATTTGTTTGCGCTCATGGCAGAATTTCAACACTCTCCTTATTATAATTTGTGGAAATACCAACGAGGCCTATTATTTTTTTTCCCCATTTTTTTATATAAAATAGTGTTTAAAGATCTTGTAAGTAAATGTCCATTAATAGTATGGATATTTTGAAATATTTTTTTTTTCAAAAATTATTATACCTCAATACTTCAAAAAAAATATTTTTTACTTTTATTATAAAATAATTAGTAATTTAGGGCTTTGTACTAATCCATTTACTCGTGGTACATAACATAACATTAAAAAACATTAAAAATGAATACATACGAGTACAAAAAATTTAAATTTTTAAATACAGAAAAACTTTTGAAAATGTTTGAATGGCAAAAACTTAAGAAAGTTGCAATGTGCGATGGCAATGGAAGTAGAATGAATCTACTTGTACACATTTGTACAAGTGCCTTAAAAAAACTATCTGTATGTACAAATATGAGTGTTTGTATATATATATATATATATATATATATATATATATATATATATATGTGTGTGTGTATAGTTGGTAACCCTGGCGATTAGGTCGTTGAGCAAAATATTTAGGTCAACTTTTATCCATCCAGCCGCAAATAGCCTTGAGTACAACAAACAACCTTCCAGTGCACTTTAAGGCTGAAGGTGTGCTTTGCTTGCATATTTCTTTTTTTTTTGTATTTTTGTCTATATTTTATTGTTGTACAAATACACAGGTATATTCGCATATGCATTTACTTGCTCATGCACACAAATACTTTTTAAATTGTTTTTTTTTTTTTGCAAGAAGGTTTGCGTTAAAAATTATTAGTGTGTTTGTGTGTGTGTGTGCTTTATTACAAGTGTCTATCAGCCTGTTTGTCTGTCTGCAAAAGGTTATGTGTTCGTTTTTCTATTACTGCATCAAGGCTACCAATTTTCTATTTCCCATTTTCCTACTACATTTTAGCGATTGTGTTGTTATCCAGCCATTAAAAATTAAATTCATAAAGATTTTAATTTAGCCGGAACATTGTGTGGAATGGTATGGAAGGAGTTAAGGTCTTACGAGTAATAGATTCTTTAAATCCAAAAAGATCTAAGAGAAGCCCCTAGAGGTGTACCTCGAAGCGATTAGACAGACGGCAGCCCACATCGAGTGCTTATGTTAAAATCTGGCTGGTATTAGAATGAGGATTACGGGTATGGGATGTTATTAACATTAGGGATCAGAACTACTATTTCCCTAAGGGTGTGGAAAAGTATCCAAAAAGCTAATATTCCTCCCGGAATTTCAGAATATTTTTTCTTTTACGTATTTTTTATGGCTGAATTCCGTGAACTATATAGTCCGTTTAAAAGTTTCTTGCTGCTCAAAATTTATGAAATTTGTTTTGCAGTTTTATTTCCTTTGACTCAATAAAAAAAAACATATATTTGTGAATAAGAAAATTCTACTGTGCTCTTGTTTAACGAAATCATCTTAGACCCATTGTCAGTTTGCAATGAAAATTATTGTAAGCTTTTGGCTTCTTCTGGGTTCATTTTTTTAGTTTCAATCCGACTAAAATGGAATTGATAAGTTACGCCCTGCCGCGCCTTTCTGAAGTCTTTAATATTTAAGTCACATTTTGTTTTTGTTTTCTTTAAGTATTTGAAAGATTTGTGTGATGTTGCCATTTGCAATTATTTTTCCATCATTGAAATTGGCAACCTTGTAAATAAACAGAAATAAGTATGAATAGTTAATTTTTCAACAGGTGTTCGTTTAAAATTGGGGGCACTGTAGTTGAAATTAAAGCAGACAAGAATTTCAGAATAGAAAAAACAAGTAAGAGTGCTATATTCGGCTATGCCGAATCTTATATACCCTTCACCATCTATGAAAATCTAGTATAGTGTAATAACTCCATTAAAAAAAAGCAATTATTGGGGTGACGGAGAATTAAAAAATAAAAAAAATTTGGTAATGCATGTAGACAATTTTACATAAAAATGACATCGGCCCTTAATGGGTTAAACATTTGTAATTAATTTTAGTATTTCCTTAAAGATCTTTTCAAAAGCTTTAAAATGATACCCATATTGATATTTTAAGAAATTTGAAAATTTCAGAGCCCCGTAACTCGTAAAATATAGTCAACCGCCAACTTTTTCACTTGTTGTTTTTTTCCTATTTTTTAATTCTCTATCGCTCCATATATTTATTTTTTTGATTAGGGTTAGTTTATTGCTTCAAATGACATGAAAAAAATTAGAGGTAGGCAAGGTGTTTTGCCAGTTGCGTCGAAGGACATGGACCGATCATGATGATTTCCAACAGCACCTCTTTCGACACTATATCTAATCGTTTGACATACATTTTGTTTTTGTGAAATCAAGTTTGCCTCGGCATACTTGATTTTAACAGTAACAAGGACGGACAGACGGAGAGACTGACATCGCTCAATGGAGTTCATACGTGCTCAAATATATGATATTGTGAACTAAAAGTCTATGTGTATAACAGACTTTTTCACAGAGCTGTACGATTTTTAAACATGCGATCAAAGTTGATTTTTATAAGATGAGAAGCAAAAACAGCAAAATATTAAAACCATATGTATTTTGCATAGTTTTTGATATAATAGTGTGGCAACGACGACGCCATTTTGAAACGATTTCTAATTAGGACAGAATTTTGTTTGAATCCTGGCCTTAAATATGCTTTGACATTAAGCGTTTACGGTGAAATTAATGAATTCGTTATCGGGACAACCTGATTTATTTCGCCATGTTAGCAACATTATTTCGCTTGAAAAATTTGACATTTTCTTAGTGCTGCCAATACCACGTTTTTACAGGCAACCCTAGAGCTTTTGCTTCATTCTAGTAATAGTGTGAATTTTTGAAGTACAACCAAATGTCTGTAGTTTAGTCCAACTTGCGAGTGGAGCATAAGCTTAATGTGGAGTTGTGTTGCAACCGAGCTTCGTGACCAATAAATCGGTGGGAGTTAAAAGTAGGCTTCACTTCTAAACAGTGATTGAGTGTCTAAATGCATGATTTTGAACTTCATTACGATTAAGCGTGCGGGCGTGTAGAAATTACACACGGAATGATAAACTTAGATATATGTACCCTTTTTCCACTTTTTGTGGTGAATGGTATAATAATAAATAATATTTTTGTTTAAAAACAAGGTCATGCTTAGAAAATTAGAAAAGAAAGTTGATAATTATAGAAATTTAAGGATATCCCCATACAACATACATAATTTTTCAATATCTTTTGAACAGTAACGGTGCCACTATAGCTCTTAATAACTGAAAGTAATAAAAAATAAATTTAAACATTATAGGGTGTCCCCATAGGTAACGTAATTTGATTTATGTGGCATTATCTTTCGAACCGTTATAGTCAAGCATTTAAGAATAACACATAATTTGTAAATCTAAAAAATTTTAAATTAAAGAGTGTCCCCATAGGTGATGCAATTTGATTTATATGACATTATCTTTTAAACCGTTATAGACAGGAAGTTTAAATTAACACAGAACGTGTACTGCTAAGTCCGCTATAATAACATATTAGTAGAAGTATAAAATTTTAAATTATAAATGAAAGGGTGAACCCACAGATGCTGTTATGTATATGGTTATCGGTCCCATTTTATATTTATTTCACTATCAATGACCCAATGCCTGTCTGGCTGTTTTAAAATTTTCAAATTTGTGCCCTTAAAAATTTCAAACGTTGGCAGAGATAGAGGTCTGTGACAGGCGAAAAGACTTTGGAGCATTAACTTTAGCGTTGCGTATTTACCCTCTGGTATGAAACCCTAATAAGAACTGAAAAAGTATGTAATATCTATTGCAGGGTCAAGCATTTTTAGCGGTAAATTAAACAGAATCTTTTTCTTTAAATCTTCTTCTAATATCTCCAGCAATTTTTTTTTGCTGTGTATATAACATAGATAACTGTTATACAGAAAATAGCGGAATTATCTATTACTATCATCTATCAAAAAATAATAGCAAATAAAAAGGAGTGCTTGAAACTTGATATGAAGTGAGTGGAATAAATGTGCTGCTGAAAGTTAAGGAAAAATTGTTCTCCAAAGAAAAGCTTCACAAATTGGTCTGAAAAGGAGTACAAAGTTGAGAAATATAGATATGATACGATGTATTTCTTAGCTGAAATTAATATATACATATATTGCTACGAATAATAAAATCTGGCAACCTCTGTTGTTGTTTCCGTATGAGCGTGATGATTAAGTTAATTCAACTAATGGTGTGTGTATAGAATAATACCACAATTAGCCAACAAAAGCTGAGCAGCCTCAATGGCTGCGTTGGTAGAGGTGCGTGCTGCAAAACAGGAGGTCCGGAGTTCTATTCCGCGTTCAGACATGCGTACAACAGAAAATAATAATTGTTGTAAAGCAATTTAAAATTAATAAAAACAGCAGTACAAACCTTCCGAGAGGCAAAAACAATTATTGTGTAAAGCCATGGCAGATATTTAGTAGAGACGTCAAATTTAATATAAGAGCACCAGATAATTGTCAAGAAGCCCTTTATAATAAAAAGTAAAAGCAATAGCGGTTAGCGCGGGGAAGTGTAACAGAATAACAACAGTGTATGGCAATATATTGTTACGTTTTTCCCCCTTAGAACAAACGTACGGATTCTTTTGATTGCAAATACCACTGTCGCTAAATTCTGTCTTCGAACTTTGTGGCTTTCTCTGGCTATACTTCTTGATCCTACCGGTCTTGTGAACCCTTGGTCTCGTAATTACTAAACATGCGTTATTACCACACACGCAACCATCTACGCTACACTACTGTGTTACTCCGGCGAGACATGAACTACTCGATGCCTTGTTTAGTAACCTTAACCATCCACAGACATTTCCACTACTTCTTTAATCCAAGCCAATCATCCCCTTTAATCCACTAGCCACAACACACGTTGTTGTTATGCTGTTACTCTTCCCTGCGCAACCGCTACCATTCATACTTTTTATTATAAAGGGCTTCTTGACAATTATCTGTTGCTCCTTTTATTAAATTAGACGTCTCCACTTAATTATCTGCCATGGCTTCACACAATAATTGTCTCTTGCCTCTCGGGAGGTTTGTACTGCTGCTTATTTATTTTAATTGCATTATAACAATTATTATTTTTTCGCTGCACGCATGTCCGAATGCAGTACCGAACTCGGGACCTCTACCAACGCAGCCATTGAGGCTGCTCAGCTTTTTGTTAGCTAAATTGTAGTTTTTATTCTATACACACACCATTAGTTGTTGAATTAACTTTTTCACCACGCTCATACGGAAACAATTACAGGGGTTGCCAGATTTTATTATACTTGCAACTAAAAAAAATTTCCCTCAATTCTTAGAGATTTTAAATGAACAGTTCTTAAACACACATTTTCATAATCCTTGAACTAAAACGAGTTTCCAAACAGCCCACAAATAACAACAAACAAATTTAATGCTAAACAAAATAACAAAAGAAGATAAAACAAAACGCCCAGAAATGGAAACGACCAAATAAACTTTCTTTCATTCATCAGCATGATCATCATGCTAAAGGGAACATCATTATGATATTTAAAATTTTGCCAACACATTTGCACTTTATAAAAGTTGCAATCTAATAAACAAACGAACAAACAAACAAACAAAACTTATATTCTTTAGCAATCAGAGGACAAAACAAATGTTTTAAATACGAATACAAAACCAAAAAAGTTTAACAAATTTTGTTAGATTTTTAGAATTTGGCTGATAAACAGCCGGGGAAAGTTCAATAACTGGCAACAAATTATTTATTGAACGAACATTTTTACTAGAATGAACTTGCTTTTTATCATCATTATTATTTGTTTTTCTTTTCTTTTTAATCATAAAACTTATAAGAAAATATAATTTTATTTTGTCCACTTTTAACAATGAAACTGAATAGATTGAAAACTTTTTAAGAACATTTGCGCATAATAACAATATTTTAAATAGTGATAATGGAAAAAGGAAAAATGCTACACAAAAAGTTTTTTAACAATAATGGTTTAATGAAACTTCTTTAAAAATAAAAAAAGGTTCAATTGTAGAAAATATAAATCCAACTTTAATCCCAGGGATGTCGCAGTTTATTTAAGTTAACTTCTTTGTTTACGAGGCATTTTTTAAAAGTTTAAAATTATATAAATTTTTATAGGATTTTTTCTGTGTTGAGCTTGTGTCTGTAATTATTAGTAAACAAATAAGTGACATTAGAGATTTAAAATAATTTGAAAAATATTAAAAAATATTTAAATAACAATTAAACAGGTATGCGTATGGTAAAAACAAATCTACGAATATTGTTGTTTTATTTACTTGTTGAATTTTTTTTATCTTCCAAATAAACAATTCAATCACTATTTTCTTTGAGGTGAATTTATTAATTCAAATCTTCATAACTTTATTGAAAACACTGTTAACAAAATATACTTTACTACTAAGCACACACCAGCTGGCCGTTAGACGTTTTTCTTTCTACTGCCATACCCCTCTCTAACGGCTATTATTTTTGGCGACTTAAATCGTCTAGATTGTTCAAATATGCAATGATCTGGCAGCTTGTTCGTGTTGTTTTTCTTACATTTATATTTATGTAAGTGTAAGTATGAGACAATCAAAATAATTTTGCAACATTAACTAAAGCGTGTGTGTGTGTGTATAACACAGAGGCTTTACAGACAAGAAGCGCGTTCAAACTTTACTATTTTTATCGCTTAGTTTTTTTGTTTCAACTTTTATTCTCCGTAAATCACAGTCTCAAAATATAAGTATGCTATGGCTTCCACCTTCCTGAATATATTTTTATTTATGTTTGAAATTTCATTAAAATCTGCTCAGCCGTTACTAAAGTATAAACTCACATTTTACTTCCAACTTATCGTTACATTTTTTATAATACGTTGAGTAGTTAATCTTAAAAGAAAAAGACAAAAAATTATGTTTCTAGTTTTCCGTAACCAAAGGGTGCTTATAGCGTCCTATCATCAATATTGTCTCTTCTTCTTTATATATTTTCCATGATCACAGCATATGCATTATTACATCTGCCTTAATAACAAAACTAAAAAATACAATATTAAAAATCAAAAAGGCTCTTGTGCAAGAAACGTGATTTATCGGCCTCTAGTACCAAACATCTACACGTATGAATTGCGCTTAAAAGAAATCAAACAAACTGTTACGTATGCTTTATATTTAGTACCAATTTAAAACTACCAGTGTTGCCAGAAGATTTAATTATTTAATTGAAATAATAATATTTATTATTAAATGTTACATAAAACTGTAAAATTGAACAAAGAGTATTTGCGTTTCAATTTGGTAAATGCATTAAATCTACTTCCGTAAAAATATTAAATTCATATAAAGAGTGACTTAATTTATATTAAACTTATTCTGGGATCAAGTTTTCTTTTCTTAATAATAGCGAGTCTTTTTATTATTTATAATATTGTTTACAGTATTTTTAATAATTCGACTTAAAAAAAAAGATTTTTGAAATTCAGAGAATTTTGCAAAGAGAGAGAAGGCGAGAAGACCAAAAAATGTACATCAAATTTCGTATATTTATATGTGGACCGGTGTTGCCGTTTCGTTATATTTTGTAAATTTTTTTACACTTTTAAAGGTTCCACGCATCATAATTTACTTTAATTGTGCTTGATTCCTTCAAATGTAAATATTTCATGATATTCTCATGAAATATTTATTTTTTTTAACTAAAACAACATCAAAAATGAAATACATTACTGTGGGGAAAGCATATACATATGGCCATTTCGCTACTGATCATATATAGCTCATCAGTGGATTTTACCCAAAAAACAAAGGTTACCCACTTGCAAATGCTATCAAAATCCCTTATAAAAAACTAGTTCGAAATAAATGAAAAACATCGATTGTGAAGTTTTACCATGTTTAATTAGTGAGAAATCACAAAATGTTTCTGGCAACAATTTTTTGCAACTGGAATATAATATGAGATGCACTTATTTCGTTTGATTGATAGATTTCAAACTTGCAGGAATTGTTAGCCACTTTAGTTATTCCACTTAAAAAAATTGACGACTATCTAGTGGTCAGCAATTTTAAGTAAATAAGACTCAAATTTGTCTTTAATAACGGTTTTTTTTAAATTATTAAGATAGTAAATTCTATCGAAACTTAATCTTTCAAAGATAAAACGAATTTATTAAAAAAAGTCCTACTTTAACTAATTTTATTGAATGATAAGAGCATGCGCTTCTCAATCACGAAATATTAGTATTGAGTTCTGATTTAAGTACTCATGAGAATCATTAGGCTATAATTTTTTTAATTTATTTTTCAATTTCTTTTTTAATTATTTTTCTTTTTGTTCAGTAAATAAATTTGTTGCTTTGACATTTTCCTTGAAATATGGAAAAAAAAACTTTTTACTTTATTTAATATTAATTACATTAAATTACTATTTATTTAAAAAATGCTCTCTGGCAAGACTGAGGTGTATATTAGGTACCCCTCTCTTCCGTTCTATTGAATATATTTTTTTCTCAGTCATAAAAAAGTTATAATTAGGTAATTATATCTCAAAGAGAACCAAGGCAAAGGAAATTTTTGCTCTAAACACTTGCAGAATATAATACATCACTCTTGATTAAACTTCATCGCATGTATTTAATGAAAAGTGCGAAGCCATAAATATAAAGTATTTAACCAACAAATTAAGAAAATAGAATGCGAGAATTATTTGAGTTTCTTTTTCTCTTCTCTTCTCTTCCCTTCTTTATTTAATAAATTATCAAACAATTGTTTGACAAACTTAAGCTATAAACAATAGAAAGATGTTTAAGAGCGAAGAAGAACAATAAGTAGATTTTTGTAGCTCCAGTATTTTATAACATTTATATTTTTCATATAAAATATCATTAACAGTCGGCATAAAAAAATTTGGCTAAAATTTATTCAAATTAAATCATCTAGAAATAATTGAAATAACATTTCCACATTTCCAATTTGTCATACTTCCCCTGTCAGCAATCAATGCACACAAATCAAATCAAAATACCTTTGCTGCTTGCCTTATGTAACCTTAAGAATGACACACATATACAAGCACAATTGCTCACATATGAAGACACATACGTACACACACAAAAAGACTTATGTAAAAACATTTAAATACCAGACACATATATTAATGACATGTATTGGAAATAAATGTAAAAGAGGGTCCTTTTTGTTGCTGTCAACAACAACAACAAAAACAACAACGACAACAACTGCAACAAGAAATGCCAATAAAAATAAAACAAATTGCAAATACTTGAGTAAGTGTGTGATTGTAGGCGTCAAAAAGGGATTTGGACCAAAAAAAATAAAATAAATTTGTATAAATGGCATAAAATCATTGTTCTGAGGAGGCACATTTAATGGTGTGTATTTTCCTTTCTATTCACATTACACTACATGCCATTAATAACAGCGAATAAGTGCGTGAAATAAAAGCCAGAATAAAAAAAAGCAAAACCAAGAGAAATTTATTTTCGGTTGTTCTTGTTTAATTTTGCATATCAAAAATAACAAAGAAAAACACTTTAAAGAAATAATAAAAATTCACCTGCTTTGTGGAAAAATAAAAAGTTAAATGAAAAATACAAAGAAATTAAACGAACTAACAACCTACACCTATAGAAAACATCTAAAAAAATAAATTTAAACAAACACTTAACCAAACAAAACCTGCAAAATCCATTAAACAAGGAAATCTAGGCAAGAATACCAAACAACATCATTGCACCACCATCGCCATCACCTTTAGTTAAAAATGAGTCATGTACATGCATAAATACATACATACACACATACATATTTGAATAAAATAAATATTTAAAAAACCTAGATTCACGTTTGTATCAACAAAAGCAATTATTATTGTTTGAGAGGCAGGGTTGGAAATATTGGTGCCATTTACACATTTCACTCGTATTTTTTTCGATTTTTTTTTGCAAATTGAATAACTATATGCAATAAAATCATATGAAAATGGCACATAATTTTCAAAATTTTCAATGATAACAGAAAATTATTAAAGCGTAAAAAATATAAATTATCTAGATTTATTGAAAAATGTAAATATTAAAACAAATCACACGTAAAGCTGGCTACAGACAACGCAATGTGATTCTGAAATCTTTTTCATTTCATTACAGATTGCGTCGTCTGAATTTGTGTTTCAGGTTTCACTTCAGGTTGCAATCCAGGTTTCGTTAACATCGAAATGTTTTGATATTTTCTGGTTGCATTGAAACAGATTGCATTGTTTGTATCGCTGTTTCATTATATTATGTGTTTAGTACATTGACAACAAGCAAGCTGTAAACATCTAAGTAATTAAGAAAGAACAAAATGTGATGTAAAAAGTGCTAAATATAAAAATAAAATTAAAAAAAAATTTTAAAATTAGTAATTGAATATAAAAATATTGATATAAACGCAAGCATTGAAAAAATTGAAAACAGGATTCATTTTTGCATCCTCTTTTCCGCGCGATGTTAATGTTATAAAGTAAAATAACAGAACTGAGATTGCGTTTATGTTTCACTGTTGGTTTCAGTATTTGTGTCAAAACATGAACCTGAAGGTGAAACGTGTTGCAGAAACAAATTGCGTTGTCTGTAGCCAGCATAACGTTTTACTTGTAAATTTGCATCGCTATTAAAGCATTAAAAACATCTAAAAGAAACAAGGAAAATGTAAAAACTTTTCACTTAACAGTTACCCATCGTTCGATGGAAAAGGAAGAACCTATTTCAAATACAAGTGTAATATCCTGAGCAAAGATAAAATGTTTTCTAATATTTTCATTTTAATTTAATTTATGTATTAAGAAAAAAATATCTACAAATATTAGAGTAAATCCTTAAAGAAAACAGGAAAAAAAGATAATAGCAGAATGTATTGTATTATTTAATGGATCATTAGTATTCTATGCGTCTCTAAATTGTGTACGATATAACATTATCTATTTAAGCAATTAATTTTGTAAATAAGTATACTGGTAAAGTCCACAAACAACCCAAAGCTGCATTGTTATTTCTATTAATCATCACATATATTTACTCTTCCTTCCTGACTTCCTAACTATCGCTTAAATAACGATTGCAATTATATTTTTTACTAAAAATTTTACAAATTAAAATATACATAAACTTAAGCTGATTTAAAGTTATTGCTATTGAATAATTCAACGGCTTTTTCTGTTCCAATCTTGAATCTTTTAATAAAATTGAGAAATTAAATTAGTCGTCTCAAGCTTTTATAAAAGTGTGCTTCTCCCAGGAACGAGAAACATAAACGGGATTCTCTAATAAAAACGAATAAATATCAAACCAAAGTGACTAATGGCGAAAATAATTAAACTGCAAAATTTAGTCTTTTTTTATCCGATAAAAATATTTCGGGCATAATGTACTACACTTTAAACAGAAACATGCCTGTGTACCATTATCTGGTCAATAGAAACTGGAATATTTCAATAATTTTTACTTTAACTATTTTCGCTGTAAAGCAGCGCAATTGTGAAATTAAATTAAGAGTATAAAAAATAAAACGGCTTTTTCAGTGCTACCATACTTATGTACAACATTGCTGACGTTTTTATATTAAAAAATAAAATGTTTGGTTTTTAAAACTCATCTTAAAGAAAATTGATTTTTATTTAAAATAATCTTGTTTTATACTAATTCCTTTTTAAATAGCTTTTACATGCTTGGTAACACTATTCAAAGTAAAATGCAACACTGAGCTAATAAAAAATTTCTTTTTATTAAATAATTTATAAAGTAAAGCAATCGTTAGACAATAATAAAATAAAGTCACGGTATTGATACCTCTTTACTTTTTAAATTTGGTGTCTTTTGATTGCACACACCAATTTCTTTTCGAACTCACGATTTATTATATGACAAACAAACATGATTGCCGTATTCACAAGCTCTACTAAGGTGTAGGTAGTATTGCATACTACCTTTTGTTTACTTCTTTGTGAACAACCATTGTATCAGTGTGCCATTGTACATTGTACTTCATACGTCAAAAAGTAAATAAGAAGAAGAAAAGTGCTATTGATCATTTGTTATTTATAAGCCAAATGGGAAAACAGAAAAAAGTCAATTAATAAATTTTTTGTGTGAGGATGAAATTCAAGACATTTTTAGAATGAACCTAATGTACTTGCTCTCCAGTCGCAGAATTATATATTTAGGGCTACCAAAATCATTATTATGGCATAATCGGGTTTTAAGATATTTTGATGAAAACAGATTTCTTCATATGATACAACTTCGGCCAGAGGAATTTGCCTATATATTCAACCTTATAAAAAATGACGATGTTTTTCACACGCATTAACTTGCAGCTTAAAATTGTACTTTACTGCTTGGGATCTTCAGGAAATGGTGCTTGTGTTCGTAAGGAAGCATCTCTTTTTGGTATAGGTGATGGCGGTACCATACAAAATATTAGAAATCGAGTCATTAAAGCAATATTAAATCTTAAAGAACAGTTTTTATATTGGCAACTTTCAACTTTCAACTTCAACTTTCTAATAAATCAGTCAAATCAATAAATTAAATAAATAAAACTAATAAAAATATCTTTTAATTCAATTTAATTTAATATAATTCACACATGAACATGTTTACATGTTTGCATGAAAATTACCAACAACACAGCTAGCACCGTTGTATTTTGTTAGCACTTAGCACGTACTAGGGGGCTTGTGAATAGGGCAGATAAGTTCACAGTGTTATACTTATACTTTCTTCTTACTTTTCTTCGTACACTTTGTTCTCATGATCTTCCTATAGACTAACAAGCGGCTTAACTAATCCATAGCGGATATAAAAAACTGGTTTTATTTCTTCAGTGAGCGCAGCTTCCCAAAAATTGTGTTTTCTCCATTTCAATTCTATTAAAACATTTAAAGAGAAGTTAGTTTTATTAATAGTAATAATAATCGCATAGAGAATATACTGAAGTAGTTCTTAAGCGAACTAGTTCAATTGAACTATTCCATTGCTTGAACTAAAGAAACTAGTTCAAATTTCTACGTCTACCTGGTTCAATTTTGAACAATGTTTTGTGTTTGAACTACTGCGTGATGGATTAAATTGCACATACTTATATTTCGTTGTTCACTGTTTCTGACACTAATAATGAAACAAATTTAAATATAATTTAAAACGATTGTTACTTTTTGCCTTTATTCCTGATATAAAGAAAAGAATAAATAACATAAATAATACTATGCTATTACTTAATCGGTGTATTGCCTGTAAAATAGATAAAATAGATTTCGTTGGCAGCAGTTGTAAGTCAAATACAATGTTACCAGACCAGGAGCTAAAATTGTAATTAATTTTTGTTAAGTTTTTAAAAAAAGTTTCGAAAGAGCATCTGAACTAAACGAGATTTGACATTTTGAACTAAAAGATCGTCTGAACTAAACGAGCTTTAAACTAAAAAGAAATTTTGAACTAAAAATTGAACTAGTTCATTTTTAAACTTTGAAATAAAATGAGCATACACTATAATGAACTAAATAGCACAAGTATAATTTATAATTTTTCAGTTCTTATTGTTTTTGAGTAATGAGAAAGGAGATTAGTTCAAATACAGTCTTGAACAAAAGTTCAAAGTACTTCACATAAGGAACTCCTAGTCGTTGTTGTTGAAAGTAAATTGTAACCGAAGTTTATTTTAGCACTCTTTATATCATCAAGAGTGTAAAATATGTTTTATTAAAGTTTATTTATTAAATTTAAGCATACTCTGTAAGGAAATGAATGTTCCATAGACTTGAAATAAATAAATAAAATTGGCTAAAAATGGTTTTCTAATTTACATCAAAAATAACAACTAAGAGCAAAAATATATATTAAAAGTATTAACTTTTGACCAGAGCTGTATACACTTTAAAAGTATTACCTATAACACTTTGCGGTTGCGATTGAAAGCAGAATGTTATTTGGGGCAAAAAAAAAACCCGGACAGGAGAGAATTATTCTTAATTAAAGTCACAGGAAAATTTTTTTAAAATTTAATTTAAAAAAAAAAACTTTTTAATTACCGATATCGACTATTGAGGGTCAAAGCACGTCACGATGGCCATTTCGTTACCGCTTACATAACTCTTCAGGAAACTTCTGACAAACATTTTAAATAAACTGAAGATTTTTGCCCAAACAATAAAGCAAAGACAAAAATTAAAGTTGAAGCAAAAACAACAATAACCAACAGTAATTCTAATTTTCTTTCTCTACTGTATACGGTCGACTTTTTTTCGGCTCTTTTATGCAGTTAAAAGATAATGAAAAATAAAATATCAAAAACACTACGATAATTTATTTATATGCACAGGCACTTTGCAAATTATTTTATTAAAGAAAATTAAATTAAAAAAAATATATATTCCAGAGTCTTTAATTAAATAATTTGCAAAGTGCTTCTAAACTCAAAAAGTTTGAATACCAATACTTTAGTGTTAATACTGGCCCACTAGGGCAAGTGGATGCGCTCTCCCATAACCTAAACCGAACTAAATCAATAATTAAACTTAGTAAGGGTTAGAAAAGCAAATTTCTGAAGTATCTTCAGTCAAAAGATGAATTATTGCAAACGAAAGTGTTGAATAAATACTGCTATTCGTTTCAACCATGCACATGGTAAAATTGTCAGGTGAATTAAAGAGAACTGAAAGTGGCTAAACTAAGACTCTAAAATTGTGGAGCACTTAACTCAATATAAGTAAACGATATACTTTTATAGAAAGTAAAAGGATGAGATAAAGGAGCAGCCCAAATATGGCGGATGTAAGCTCTTGACGGTCTTGATTGACTTTTAATATCAGCTGACTAAAATGAAAATAAAAATAAAAAATTATATTTGTCGTCAGTGTATTTTTTTTTTGCAATTCTCCTGCTTTCATTTTTATTTTCCGTAATTCCAGTAAATTTCGAAGGTTTTTACTTAAAATATATATTTACATTACATTATGTATCATATTTATTTAGAAATTTCTCACACCTTCAAATTATTTAGTTAAGTGGATCATAGTCTGATTAAATTAAATTAAAAAAAAAAACAGTGTGGTATGGCCTGTACATAACATTTTTATTACATAATTTAAACTTAATTGAAGCGATGTCTAAAGGGTGATCAAAAATTCTTACCAGAATTGGATTTGCATGCATTTTACCGTTTGGAATTAATAACAATGGCGCACTAAGTGATGAAGCACGTTATCACTTTGATAGATTTATTATCTGTTTGTATTTTCAGATTTAGGACTTTGAGAACCCGCATTTAATTATCAATTAGTAGTTGGAGATCTCTTTTGATTATTTTTCTCTGAAAATGAGCAGCCAAATAGTGACTACTATTAATACTGGGTATTTATACAGACGACATTTAATTTTTCACATTGGATTTATTTTATTGAAGTTATTTAAAGTCAACTGTCCATGACAACAACTCTAAAGGCATTTATACGTTAAACAAGGACTTATATTGTTTATTTATAATATAATTTTCGTTTGCATTCGCTTCGTTTATGTTTAAGTCTTACTGCCATCCCTAAATTAGCGCGTAAGACGCAAAGCAATGTAATTCATAGCTTTTGCTCTGGAATGTAATCCCTAAATAATAGCGTCAACTTTGTGTCTTTAACAGTAATGTTATTTTATAAAACCCGCTGTATAAGAATTAAGAAGAGATAAAATCGCTAGATTGCCCTGAAAATAACTAAATTGTCATTACTTTTAAACCATAACAAAACAAAACAAACCAACAGGCAGCCAACTTCACTTACTAACGCACTGCCAAAATTGGATTTCCCAATCGCTAAGCGTTGGCGCCGTGCCATTTAGGGATGCTTCATACATTTTGTATGTACATGGGAAATTTTGACAGATATCTTGCGCTTTATGCGCTAATTTAGGGATGGCAGTTAATTGCAATATATTTAATATTAAACTTAATGAATGATGACGTTGCCACATCCTTAGACATTTTCATTGTTTTCGATAATCGGGCTACCTTATTCATATAAGTGCATAAGTATGCAGTGTTGCCAGTTGATTATTATTATGCTATCCGGTACCACTAGAAATAAGAAATCTTCTTATTAATTTTCAAAAAGAAATCTATTCTCGTGCTATTTTCTATTATCCCGATTAATTATTTAAATGACCGATAATGATTATCGTGCTGTCACGTCTGGATGGCCATTTCGCTACCGCTTACTTAGCTCTTCAGGAAATAAACTAAAGATATTTTTCCAAGCAATAAAGTAAAAACAAAAATCAAAGTTTAAGCAAAAACAACAATAATAAACTATGATTTTATTTTTATTTTAATCGGGATAATAGAAAATAGCATGAAAAAAAATCTTTTTTTTTTTTGAAAATTTATAATCATAATAAAAAAGTCCCGTTGTTTAATTTAAAAAAAAATTTCTTGTTTGCAATTTGACGTGTAACCAGTGGCTTTAATTATTACAAGTAGCGTGAGTTCTAAACGTCATAGACTTTAATTCCATTCGCAAACAGGAATTCAATCCATATTTTGTTATTTTAGAAAACGAAACAATTTTTCGGAATAAAGCCGCTTTAATGTTCATGAACGAAGTGTACATTTATTACATTTTACAATTTATTTATTTATTTTTATTTATGCATTTTTTTAATTTCTTAAAGTCTTTTCAAGGATAAAAGAAAATGTGTGGAATTCGTTACGTTAAGTTTGCCGTATCTGTAGTTTGTTGCACTTTTAAAAAGCTTCATATTGGCAGCTTAAAAAAATAATAATAAAATACAGCAAAATACAAGAACCAAAACGTTGCCTAAAATTATGCTACATTATGCTTTATGTTGCCACATTTATTAACATTTTCCAGATACATGAAAACAAACGACATGATTAAAACCGTAGTTGCCAGAGTTTTCGACATAGCTGATAATTTTTTTCTTTTTTGGAAAATGGTCATGAAAACCCCTAACGAAAGAATGCACAGTAAGGCCTAGAAACTAATCGCAGTATATTTATATTTCTTCTGTCATAACCCTTGTCCATTTACCTAAAGCTAAACAGACAACCTGTAACTTTTGATAAGTTTATATTTTCTCTTAATTTTGGAACACCGTGCACATAAAAGAAAAAATTTTCAATTTCGTTAAAACAATTTAAAATTTCTATTCTGCACCTCTGCCTAAATTGCCCATATTATGTATTTTTAAGGCTGTGCCACAGTGCATGACTTTATTTTGCTTGTATTTTTTAAATGTTTTGTTGTTTAATATAAAATCACCTTAAATTCACCCACTGACCCACTAAAGTATCACTTCTGCATGAGTCTTGTACTTGCCTCTCTCGCTCTCTCTCACTATTTCTTTAATTATTTCTCATACTTACTCGTTCACGCTTTACAATTTAACACCAAAAAGCTTTAAACACAACAAATACAACAAACATTGCACAGATGTATAAGTATACATACAACAACAACAACAATTTCTGCGCCAGCCTTGCGCCTAAGTTGACTGAGAATTGAAATTAGGTCAGTTTTGTGTCGATGATCCTTTAGACTAAAGTATGCCTGTAAATTTTATCGGTTTTTGTATTGTATTCTATTTACACACTGTTGAGCGTGTGTGTTAAAATATTGGAATATATGAATGTGAGCAGATATTTATATTTTTATTACAAAAAAGGATAAGAACACGAACATAAAGAAAAGGTAAAAAGTTGTGAATAAGTCCACAAATGTTTGGTTATGTTTGCTTTAATATTAAATTTGATTTTTCTGTTTAAGTTCTGCTACGTGAGTTTAACTCAACCAACACATGTACAAAAAGCTACGTGAAAAAATTTAATAACTTGATATAAATCTATGCTATTATTTTAATAAATTATTATTGTTTAATAACTATTAACATTTAAAATAAACCTGATTGCGGTGAACTAGTTATAGACGTATGGTATTCTTGGCATGTTACTCATACGTTACACACATACACACGTACATATTTACATATATACGTCTGTAGAATATTTTAGGAAATTTAAATATCAATCATTATTTTTTGACAGCCTTAACTTTTTAATATTTCATATTTCAAAAAAGTCATTTTGTAAAATATTTTCATTTTTAAATAAAGGAAAGATTTTCTCAAGAATAAAATATTTTAATATTGTATTTTGAAAGTAAACAGAGAACAACATTTTTGGTTGACACACCCGAATTTAAATTTGAATGTATTTAACACGGTGCTATATGCAAATTATAAAATAAGAGCTATTCGATTGAATTAGGTGAATAAAAAAACTACTTACAATTTTTCGTAATAACTTTTAAAGAAAACAGGTAAAATAAGATTAAAGTAGAATGTAATGCAGCATTTTCTAGATCGCTACATCCTTCATCAGCATTCTACTGATTCTATTTACGTTATGATGCATACCAAGGCGAATTAACTTTATGAGGTGGCATCGTTGCGGAAGCTGACTATTTTTGGCTTAATTTTCTTTTGTAGAGAGCAGCTGTCAAAAGTGTATCATTTTATATTACAAAAGTTATTAAATCAAATTAAAAAACAAAACTTATTGAAAACGTAATTAAAAAGGGTTAGAAAAAAAATGAAATAATTATGTTTTGAAGTTTCCCATACATTTAAGTGCTTGTTTTCTTATTGTTGTTATATTGTTGCCGTAAAGCTGCCACCTGGTGCAAAAACCTTTCTTAAATGACAAATAGAACACAATAGAACTGAAACAATCACAATTCCACAAAAAACAAGATCCCATCCAATAACAAGTATGCGTTCCTGACTAAATAGTTGTGTGCATTGGACGCGTACTCCATAATGGCGAGTAATTATTATTATCCTAGAAAACTACAATAGTAACACTCCCTTGATTATACACAGAATTCTTTAAGCTAGTGTGCGGTGACAAAGTAATTACTAACTATGCTCTGTCTAGGGAACTAAAAGCCTACACTCTCTAAATTTATTATAGAGTGCTCTAATAATAATTTGTGTGTTTAGCCATACATGGAAACACTGCATTACATATTTACTGCATTCACAATTGCAGTAACCAGTAAATTTTCACTGATGATGAAAATTACTTTACATTACCAACAAATTTTTACTGATTCGTGAAAACAATGAAGTTACCAATAATATTTTACTGATACTGAAAATTATTTTCATTGTCAGTAAATTTTTACTAATTATGGAATTGCATTAACGGTAAAACCTTACTGGCTTCTGCAAGTTTTTGAATAACTATGTATATAAAAAATGGGGGTCACTTAAAGACAATTTCTTATTTGCAGTCAACAGTGGAAGTAAATTTATAAAAATATATTTTAAAAAAATACAGTAAACATTAAATTTGACTGCCGTTAAGAATTGATTTGTCCTGAGTTCACCTCATTTATTAAGCTTGATAAAAATATAAATATGTGTTATAAATCACACGAAAGTTTTTACTGTTATACCTTGTTCGGACATGTTTTCTTAATACAGTCAATTTAATTTTAATTGCGCAATTTAATTTGGTGTTGACACATGCTCAGTTAAGCTTATGCAATTAGCACAAGGCATATTTATTTTACTAGGTAGTGTAGCCCGCCCCGCTGATTTCTCTTTTTGTTACAAAAACAACACGGCTTTTTGCTGTTGCTTTGAAGTTGAAAGTGTCAAAAGCCATTTTCGTATGACCCGCCATTTTCTTTTTATTTGTTTGTTTATGAATTTTTCTTCTCACTGAACATAGTTCCTAGTAAACTTACTTGTTGGCGAGGGTTTCATTTCGCAACTTATTCAATTAGTGATAAAAATAAGTACTAATTTCTCAATTTATTAATTGACTTCTTATATGGTAAATTGAGCTGAATATAGGCTTTAATTTCGCAATTAAAGCGTATGTCTGAACAGGATATTAATGTAAATAAAATTTTAGTAAAACTTATTGATATTTGGAGTTTTCAGTAACCAGTAAAAATTTATTGGTAACAAGCAAAAATTTATTTTTACTGCAATTTTGTTGGTACCGAAAATAACAAATTTGGCCTCCATTAAGTTAACAGATGTTAACAATAATAAAAAACTTCCCCCACTTAAGCTATTAATAAATAATATAAATGTCCCTTTGAATAATAATTTTAGGGTTAAATATGCCATTTGCTTGTTCAATTTAAAACCTGCCAAAAAGTCACTCAAGTGACACCACTGACAACGGTGTGTATTTATAAAAATACATATAATTTTTTAAATATATATTTTGTGATTACTAATGGGAATTAACATATTTTTTTTTTTATTATTTTCTTAACTGAAAATGAGGGTAAACGGAATAAAAATAACATTCAACAATTTTTGTAACAAAAACTATAAATACATACATATGTATGTATGTATGCATGTTTAACAGAATATTGTTAAACCGTTATATGTGATGTTTAGAAAGAAGAAGAAATGTTTTCTACCAACACCAACTTGACGCCCACTCCACCTCCTTTTAAATTTTCTCTTAAATAGACTTTTTACGAGAACATAGTGTGAGCGCGTGCAATGTTAAAAATAACATTAATTTTTATTTTCTCATTTCGTATGTTTTCATTATGTTTTGTGTGCTCAACAATTAAATTGTCAATGACTCAGGATTAAATGTTAAACAGCAGCGAAAGTACAATGTAATAACAAAGCAAACATGAAGACAGATGTTTTTGTGTGAATGAATTTTGCCTTTCAGTAAATGGTGTCAAATTTCTATCATAGAAAAGAATGACAAAAATACAACAACAACAATAATATACTTAATTATAGACAAACCATGTTATTTTTATTTTTTTTTATAACTTTAGTCCTGCCGCAAATTTTTTTATTTATTGTACAATTCTTTTTCCTTCTCATTCTATTCAGCTACTTTTTATATGGTTAATGGTAAAAGGATCCCATTACGGAATTTCATTAACAAAAACGTAATGATGTTATTATCACTTTCCTAAAGTTATTTTTATTTTTAAAATTCTGTTGCGTGTCAATCAGTTTGAGAAAGTGTCCTTTTTTAGGTCTTTATTAAGATTTTGTTTTGTTGCTGTTATCCAGTTTAATTTAAAAGGATTATGTTGACAAAATTGAATTTTTATGGTATTTAGCGCACTTTAGATCCTTTTGGATTCATATTTATATTTGCTTAAATGAATACATTAGATTTGAATATTTCTATTTTATTTTGTTTTCCCTTTTTGTTTTGTTCTGATTTTATTTTTTTTTTTTTTTTTTTTTTTTTTGTTGGTTAAGCTGATTAACCCTCAAACAAGGTTAAATAGATATTTGTTGGTTTTTTGTTATTTTATTTTATCCTGATAACAAACAAATCGAATGTGAGTTTAAATGCTACTGCTACTGCTATTTATAAACGTATGGTGAAAAGGAAAAATGTCATCTCATTATTTTTATTTAAGTTTGAAGGGCTCTTAAAGGCTTTTGAAAATCCTTATAAGAAAAATAATAATAATAATAATAACACTTTGGCACTGTTTTAATATTTGTACAACCGCAGATAAGAATAAACACATTTTATGATTTATTCAACTTTTGACAGATGAAATTGACATTTGACAATTTTGCTGCAATTTTTCAAACAATTATTTTGTGTTTATTTATTAATAACTTAAAAAGCCTACAAGGTGAACATTTTTAATGTAAATTTAATTAAATGTTATTTGCAGATGGTGCATTAAAAGCAAATATAAATCATGACAGTATGATTTGGTCATATTATTTTCTTTCTTGTTATTTATTTCTAAATAAAATTGTTCAAGTACATATTTGGACATTTTTAAGCTTAAAAAATTTTAATAAATTTATTAAAACGATTTCAAAATTTGAGGAAATATTTAGAGCTAATAAATTTTTCCTAGGACTCCTTTTTTTTTGTTTGGGTCATTCTTCTAAAAACTGCTTAAATGAACAACACTATGCACAATTCTTATCCTATTTTCAAAATTTAGGAAACTATTTTTAAGACAGTCATTTTTAAAAAAAGTAAGAGTGCTATGTTCGGCTATGCGGTCTTAAATACCCTATACCATTAATGTAAACCTAGTGAAGCAACTCCAATCAAAAAGACTTATATTAGGGTGACAGAGAATTGAAAACTAAGAAAAAATTATTAAGCACTTTATTTAATTTTGCATAAAAAAGTCATCGGCTCTCAATAGGTTAAGCATTTTTAAAAAAAAATGTAGTATACCCTGAAAGATCTCTTCAAAACCTTTTAAACTATTTATGATCGATTGGCATATTCAAACTGTCTCTACCTTGGCAAATTCGAATTCAAAACTAGCACGGACGGACAAACGGATATCGCTCAATCGACATCGCTATGCATAAGAACTCAGAATGTATTTGCTTTATGGGGTCAGAAATGGATATTGTAGAAACTAAAAACGGAATGACAAACTTAGATATACTCTTTTTCCACTTTTTATGATGAAGGGTATTAAAACAATTTAAGATTTGTATTGTATCGTTTCCTTGTCTAAGCCAATAATTGTTACGGTTAATACCACGTAACAATTCGCATTTTGTTTTATTCTTCAAGTGGCCCATTTTGTAAGTTGTTTTGCTCGGCTTGTTGAGTTTTGCTCGGCTAAAACACTTTTCATCGACTTTTGTAAAATTGTCATTTTGCGGTTAAAAATCAACAAATCTGGTAGCAATGCGTAATGATAACAGAGCTATGTTAAGGACTTAATAGATCCAATGATAACGAAAGAAAATTTGATGTATCAACGAGTTTTGAGAAAAACACTTCGAAGTCTTTCCATTGAGCAGAAGTGATTTGTAAATTCGAACTTGTGACGTAACACTGACATTTTTCGCGTAAAAGAAAAAAATCGTTTCTTTTTATTGTGGAGTTAATGTTTGTTTTACATATTTTTATTTTTTTTTTTATTTTTTAAACACTTTTTTTGTAACAAAAAATATTATTGTTTTAAAAAATTTTAAAGTAATTGTTAATTTTTCGATAAAAACATTCAATATGAATTGATAGAACGGAGTTGAACTGGAGTATCCTAGACCCAACACAGTGTTGCAAAGGCCAAATAAGTTCGAAAAAATACATTTTCGACATGCTTTGAAGTAAATCAAGAGATTTAAGTGATCTTGGTAGCAAATCAAGTGTTTTGGACATAATCACGTTAATAGAAACTTGGACATAATCACGTCAATGGAAACGCACTAAGTTTCTGAGAAAAGAAGCAGTCTTTATTTTAGACTTCAAAGGTATAGTGTTTGGAAAGATCTGTATATAAAATTTATGCACAACTTTCATATATTTTACGAGCTTAAGTCCGCAACTTCGCCGTTAAAAGTAGGCAATAAAATGTCATGCGTTCTTAATTTTTTTTTCTATTTTTTCCTCAGAAATGAGATATATCCTTGGGTAAAATCTGTTCTAAGTATTGACCCGGATATTGAGTGTTCTACAATAACCTCACAATTTTATTAAACTTCATCTAGTAGTTTTTGCTTGATGCACAGACAGACAGACGCTAATTCAAAACATCAATGTTTTGTTTTCTAAATTAATGACTGTCTAAGGCATCAGCCAAATTTAACAAAAATATATCATGTACCGACATGTTCTTGTTACACTTTTATTATGTGTATGTGTATATGTGTATGTGTAGACTGTCAACTTTAGAATTTGTTAAAAAACATTGTTCTTAATTGTGTGAAAAATTAAAAGCAGACATAAAAAGTTAAAAAATATACATATAGAACTGCTTCTTATCTGCCTGCATCCTCGCCATATTGATTAATTCAATCAATTAAAGTAAATTACATTAAAAAACACAGATAACAATTTATTAAATCGTCGCCATCTGATGACGGATACATACACAATGATACTGGTTTCAGGCAGGAAAGCTTGACTTTAACAAATTTTGCTGAATTTTCTCTTGAAATTTTTTTCTTCAAAATTTTTTACTGGAGAAATTTAAAATTTTTTGTATACTTTAGTTTGAATGCTTTAACTTAGGAATGACTTAAAAATCTAATTTCCTTCTTTAAACTCATAACTGCAAAATAAATTTCTTTTTCTAAACTTAAGGTGCGGTCAGATTTGGTCAAATGTTTGACCAAAAAAAGCAAATAACTATTTTTTCAAATGTTTTAGTAATCTTTCCTGACATCTAATATTACGAATGTCAAATTATAATACAATAAATTTGATCTCTTACCTTTTATTTCAATATGATTTTATATTTCTTAAAAATATTTGAGAAGAACCACTTTTTTGCATAATGTAGTGATTAGGCCTTTTTGGTCAAATATTTGACTTATCTGACCGCTCCTTTAGTCTTATAGATTGTTTATAGAACACGTCAAGAGCGAAACGAAACCGGATGACATATGGACGAATAAGTAATGATTAACGTCCGTGTAATACGTTCCGGGTTTTTCGTTTAACTTACGTTGTGCATTAATCAATATTTTCTATCATAAATGATGGTAACCCTGCTTCGGCGCTTAAAACGAAACAGCTGTGTTTAATAAGCAAAACAAAATTAACAAACAATTAAGTAAAAATTTTTATCTGTAAAACAAAAATTTGTGAAAAAGAAGTTTAAGCAATAGTTATAGAAATGAACAATACTTACTTTTAAAATGTGATAATCTGATTATATGTATGTATGTATAATTCTAAAAGATGTTTTTATTAGTGAAAGTGTTACGATGGGCAGTTGCCAAACAATATTAACTCCTAAGTCCCAATTTTCACGAAGCAATTCTTATTAATAAACTTATCACTCTTTCTTCTTTGAACTTGCCTTGTCGTTTTCACAATTCTCAGCTTATTAGCTTATTGTTTTAGCGGTTCAACAACAAACAACAACAACAAATTTCAATTTGTGTATAAAAACATACAACATTTCATCAGCTAAAAATTACGAATAAGAAAGCAAAACGAATTGAACGAGTACATCAGCTTGTGTACTCGTTTCTTTTCCTCTTGTCGCCCTCACCTACAAGCAAAAGGGATAAGCCGATAAGAATTGCCTAGTGAAAATTGGGACTAACGAATGGTTTTTTTCTTCGCTTAGTTTTGAAGTGTATGACACTACAATGCGCGATACATAAACCAGAAACAATTGCCATTTATTCCGTTTTTTTACTAAAACAAAATGACATTCGCGTTTTAAAAGCCCAAACATGGGAAACGGTACCCTGGAGTTAATGTCGATGTCGTTGACGGCGTCAAGTGTCAAAAAAAAAGTTGAATCGTATGAAATTGTATGAGAGCAGTTAATCTCAACGCGTTGCAACGCCGTAAAAGTTCAATCTGTTTTAACTTTTTCGGCGTTGAAACGCCGTAACTCCAGGGGTAAGTTTTTTGTGCGTCTAAACGGCAAATTGTGTTCTGTTAACTGGCTGTTACTTTATTTGTAGCGCCTAAAAGTATGCTTGGATTAAGCAATTACCAATTCTATTTTCCTTCCAATTACATGTGTGAAAAATTATAAAATATGCTCCATATTGGAACGATCCACACGCGATGTGAATTTCATCAGAATCGGTTTGGCAGGTTATAAGTGACTAAGCAACACACATCCAAACATATAATATTTTACATTTAAAATATTTGCAGCATAACAGAATTTATTAGAACTGACACATTCTATCCCTTGTTATTGCAAAATTTTTGTAAAAAAAATTCTATTGCATTGATCGATATGATCAAGTTTCAACTATTTGTTTCCTTTTCGTTCAACTGCTACAAATGAAAATAATAAATTTTACAAATGAAACTGTCGATTTTTAACAAATTCTGCTATCACAACGAACAACTTCTTTTCTCGGTGTAAAAATCTGTATAAATTTTATAAGAGAACTTTATTACTTTATTAATTCCAATTTCCATTTGAAAACTAATCTTTACGTACGCACTTTAATTAGAAAAGTTACGACTTAACAAAATTGATTTTTATTTTATTTTTCTTTTATGATTTTGCAATAAATTGAAAGCTGAAATAAAATAAAGAAAACAAAAGAAGAATAAGACAACTTTTTTTATACTTACGCACAAATATATTGCTCATCAATGTTGCTGGCAAACAAAAAACTATTACCAATATATCAGCAATGGCCAAATTGACAATAAAATAATTGGTAACAGTTCGCATATTTCTCATGCGCAGCACAACAGCAATAACGAAACTATTGCCGACCAGACCGACCAGGAATACAATCACGTAAGCAATACAATAGACAATGGTCATTATCAACGAGTGTCTGTAGAGAAAATCGAAATCAGCCGTTTCCAATTCCCAATAAGCCGATGATTCATTGTTTGATGTCTTCATACTGTTAACAGCAACGACGGTGGTTTCATAAAAATTCTCTTGTAATCCAGTTAAAGATGATGAAGTAGCTGATGATGAAGGCGATGTTGCAGATAATAAAGATGCTGATGATGGCAATGACAATGATGTTAATGATGACGACGAAGTAACGGTGGCAGTGGCTGTGGTCATAACGGAACCCAATAGTGTATCCATTAGTAAACCACGATTATTGTTGACCGCTGTAATAGCGGCTGTAGCGGCAGCTGTTGTAGCATCCGTTAAAAACACAGTGGGACTAAATGCTGTATCATAAACATCCACTGAGATGGCAGAGTTTAAATCATTGACCTTACTAAGATGAATGTCATTGCTGTTGGCTAAAAAAGGTTGCAACTCAAATAGATTTTGGTTGAAATTGTCCATTATATTAATGTTACTTTTTGTATTGTTGTAGTTGTTGCTGCTTTTGCTGTTATTGCTATGGTTGTTGTTGTTGTTGTTATTATTAACAATATCACTTTCGCCCACTTTGGTAAAATTAAAATCCAAAATTGCCTCAGAATAATCCATTGTTTTCTATTAATTTGTTTTTGATTTTGCTGGCAAAAGATATTTTTTAGTTTGTTGTGAGATGGTTACATTTCTTAAAGATTTTCTTTAGCTTAAAATATTTTATTTTATTTTTGCTTTTTATTTTTATTTTACTTTTTTTCTATTTTTCTATTTTTTTATTTTTTTATGCTTAAGGTTTTATTTAAATATCTTTCTCCTTAAAGAAGTCATCGATTCATTTATTCTTTAGCACAAATGTGGTTGGTTGAATTTAACTGGAAACGCATTGCGCTTTGTCTTCTTTGTGGTGTCTTTTTATTAGTCGTTGTGGCCATATTTATCTTTTGCATATTTTTTAATTTTTTTTTCACACATAAAATTTCCAAAGTTTATTCTTTTTGAGCGGCAACCTTAATTTAACATAATTTTCTGATTTGTAAACAATGAATTTTCTTTTTCACATTTTTAAATGAAATCATATTAATTGTGAAGTAACTATGACCTTTAAAATAAATTACAAAGATTTCCTTTATATAAAATATTCAAAATTCCAAAAGGGTTGAATTTAATTAACAGCGTGTGATACGAACAGTTTTAATATGCAAATAATGTTTTTAATGAATTTTAGGGTTTTAATTAATTTAACAATTTATACATTTTTAACTATTAGAACATTTTTGTTTAAATAAAAGTTTTGAAAGGTTTGTGGTGAAATTCATATACAGATTTCTGTTTTTGCATTAAGCGATTAAATTGTTGTAATTTTATACATTTTTATATCCTTCTTCACAAAAAGTGGAAAGAGTTCCTATGCATAGCGAAGTCTGTCCGTCCATGTTAGTGTTTAAATCAATTTTGCAAAGGCAATATATCAGGTAGAGAAAAATTTAAATACGCCAATCAATCAGGCATAGTGTCGAAAGAGATGCCATTGGAAATCAGCTAGATCGGTCCATGTCCTTAGACGCAGCGGGCAAAACAACACGCCTATTTCTAAAATGTCCCTATTATTTGGAACAATATAGTAACTCCAATAAAACAAAAAATAAATAAATATATGGGGATAGGGAATTTAAAAATAAGAAAAAAACATCAAGTGAAAAAATTGGCGCTCGCCGATATTTTCCGAGTTACAATGCTCTGAAATTTTCAAATTTTTGAAATGTCCATATGGGTATCATTCTAAAGCTTTTGAAGAGATCTTTAAGGAAAACAAAAATTTTTAAAAAAATGCTTAACCCATTAAGAGCCGATTACATTTTTCTGTAAAACTATATGTACGAGGGCGGTTCGGAAACTTCTTAGCCTATCAATGAAAGAGAATAGTTAGTTTTTCAAAAATATTTTTTATTTTTCAATATAATCTCCTGAAACTTTAATACATTTAGTCCAACACTTTTCTAACAATTCTATCCCTTGATTAAAATAGTTTTCCTCAAGGTCTTCAAAATAGTGGTTTACAACTGTAATTGCATCTTCATATGAGGTAAAAAGCTTGCCAGCAAGGATTTGGGAACAGGTAAAAGTCACTGGGCGCTAAATCAAGAGAAAAAGGTGGGTCGTCAAGCAACTCATACTTTAATTTATTGTTTTACCCTTTTGCAGATTGTCAATCAATAAAATACCTTTGAAGTCCCAAAAAACCGTTGCCATAATCTTACCAGCCGATTAAATTGTTTTTGCCTTCTTTGGGGCACTTCCTCCAGCTTCAATCCGTTGTTTGGATTGGTCTTTTGTATCTGGAGTTTAGTGGTGGATCCATGTCTCATTAACAGTTATGAAACGAGGCTTAAAATCTATTTTATTTCGCTTGAAACGATCAAAACAAGATTTTTCCATTTTTATATTGAAAAAACATCGCGGATGCTTCTTTTTTGAACACCTGTTTCTACATGAAGGAGTTGCCAGATCGAAACAAAATTTAACAAGTGTTCATAACAGAGATGGAAGTTTCCAAAACACTTAACTTTTTTCTGTTTATACCGCGCTTTATGTGCTAGGCCAAGAAGTGTCCGAGCCGCCCTCGTATGTAGTACTTAATTTTTTTTAATTCTATCTCACCCCAATATTTGCTTTATTGATTGGAGTTATTTCTAGTCTAGTCGACTAGATTTTTTTCTTTCTGATTTTGGTCAATTTCTTTGATTCTATTGATTAATTCGGGATTGTTTAAAAAGTAACGCTCTTTTATGAAATAATAAATAGTTATTATTCGATTTTATTAACCAAACCTTTCTTAAAATTTTTTGTTTTCTAAAATTTCTTTTAGATTTTTAGCGATTTGTTAAGAGAAAAATTTTTCAAAAAATTTTAAATGTACTAAAAAAAAGGGATATTCTAAAATCAAAAATTACAATATCCATGAAAAGAATAATTTACCTAAAAAGACAAAAATTTTAATTTCTTAAAATTTTTAAAACCAACGAAGAAACACCAAGTAAAAATATGAAACAATAAAAATTTTGCCAAAACTCTTCATATCGTCAAATTGTATAACCTAAAAAGCCAGCTTACTACTGTTAAAAAATATATTCCAAAGATAATTTTCATTGTATGAAGATCTTCTGAAACTTTTTTTTTACAAAAACACAACATTTTACTCTGAAGTTAGGAAATAATAAATCGGGCACTGTGTTTATTATGCTTGCAATAATGTATTCCTGTTTTTGTTTGTTTTTTTTCTCTTTTTTTTTTGTAAAGTTTGGGTTCTGATAATAAAAGGTTTTCTTTCTACATTCAAATCTCAAAGTTGCCAACACTGTTTAGTTCGCAATCCGATTTAACAGCTAAAGGCCAGTTTACATTACGGGCATTGTAGCTGACTTATTTACATTATGACTCTTTTGTAGCAAGTGAGAGAGTTTTATGATGTTTTATCAACCAATTTTTTAAGTGTTACCATAAAGTAAACGGTTTAATTTTTCAACAATTTTTGAACAATATAGAAAAAACAGGCATTTTGGTAACACCGCTTAAGCATAGAACTGCAAAAAACGAAAGAGAGAAACAGGAATGAGAGAAAAATGAGAAGAAACTAAAAAGAATCATTCTACTTTTGCTACCCTCTTGCTTAAAAACTTCTGCATCATGACTTTTGTAACTGATACAAGGCCCTTAATTTAAACTGCCTCTAACGGTTTCAAAGATGGGAGCCTTTCAACAGCAGTAGCAGGGTTGCGTTTTTAACAGTTCCCTACAAATCATAATACGAAGTTAATAGAGCTCGAATAAAATACAACGTTTAATAATTATTAATTATTTTCTTTTTGTCTTTTAATGTTATAAAGCCATAATAAACCAACTGATTATAACGGATTCTCATAAATAATTAATTATAACCTGATTTTAAGTTTATTTTTTTCTTTAAACGCAAAAGAATTAAGTTGTTAAAGAACAGCTAAATGGTAAAATATTTTAAATGTATTTTTTTTTTGTTTTTTTTTTAATGAAACACATAGTATATCATTTAATGCCAAAAAGTAACATCCATTAATAAAAATAATAACATCTTGAATTTAATGCTGATTGTTCTTTATTTCATTTCTATTTCATTTCTATGGTATTTAAATAAAGATTTATTGATGATAACTTTTTGTATTTGACATATAAATTTAAGGTGGAAAAAAAATCCTTAAGTATTTACAGGTCTTAAGAGTGATAAATGTTTCTTGAAATTCAATTACAAATTTTTAAATTTATAAAAAAAAATTCTTTTCAAAAAAGAGTGAATAAAGTAAAGTCAAACTCATGCACCTACAAAAAGAAAAGAAAGCAAAATAAATGATATAAATAACAAAAAAGAAGGTAAAATGAAAGGCTATTAATGGTTACTGCTAATGTCTAAAAGATTGTTTTTTCTTTCTCTCTAAGTCTACAAAATAAAATGAAAAATATTGTTTTCTCATTGATAAAGAAAAAAGCTGTTAACGCTTGAATAAGTCAAGTGTTAAAATAAAATATTTTTAAGAAGAAAAATGTTTATTTACTTTAATGTGGTGAATGTAAAATTAATTTCTTTAGCTGCCAAAAAGTGTGGGCAAATTTTATTAAAACATTTTGTGTCAACCTTTGTTTTCTAAGCGTTGACCTACAGTAGTCGTCAGAACTTTAGAAACAGTAAATAAACATATTTTTACTTTCAAATTGTTTATTGAATCTTCAATAAACAATTATGGTTTAGTAACTCCAGCAAGTGCTAGACAAAAAAATAAGTTCTTATTCGGATGTGTTTTTTTGTGTTTGATCAAGAAAACAAAGTCTCTCCTTCATAAACTCACGGAAACTGTACAAAACTTTACTTTTTTGGTTAAAAAAAACTTGACAATTAACTATTGATGCCTATACAACGTTAAAAATAAATTAATGCCCTTAAGTGCAGCTCATATTATTTTACAGTTGGAAAAAAAGTTGCCAGCAACATTTTGCAGCAGATAAACATGCTGCAAGAAATATTTTGCAACTTTTTCAAATTAAAGAGAGCACAACTTCGGCATCTTAGTTTTTTAAGCCTCGTACTCTCTTCGAATTTATGAAAATTGTTGTGCAACATTAATTATTTCATGTTGAAAATTACACATTTAATATGTAGTGTCTATTTCGCAATTTGGAAGAACTAACGTTTTATTGTTTTCACGTGTTCTATATTGTTTTAAAAATGTAAGCAAAGACAATTGAACAGCTGTTGTTTGTAAAATTCCGCTTGAAATATTGCCTACTTGCTTTATTTCACAGCTTGGATATAATGTTGCCAGAAACATTTAATATGTTTTTCCACAGAGTACTACTTCTGCAACATTTCTTTATGACTTTTTCATACAAATTTCTTATGTATGAAGTATGACAGCATTCCTCATGAAAAACTGAACAGAGTATCAGGCATTAATAAGCCTAGTGCCTCTGTTCGAATTTGTGAATAATGTTGTGCAACATTGATAATTTCACGTGCAAAAATTGACATTTAAAATATGGTGTCTATTTTGCGGAATAGTTTAACGTTTCGTTGTTTTTACGTATACTGAATTGTTTTAGAAATTTAAACAAAATTCATCATAAAATAATGTCTATTTGCTTTATTTCACAGCTTTAATAAAATGTTGCCAGAAACATTTCATATGTTTTTCTACATCAAAAACAGAGTACTACTTCTGCAACATTTCTTCATGACTTTTTCATAAAAATTTTTATGTATGTAGTTTGACAGCATTCTGCATGAAAAACTGAACAGAGTATCAGGCATTAAGCCCAGTGACTCTGTTCGAATTTGTGAAAAATGTTGTGCAACATTGATTATTTCACTTGGAAAATTTAACATTTAAAATATGGTGTCCATTTTGCGGAATAGTTTAACGTTTCGTTATTTTCACGTATCCTGAATTGTTTTAGAAATGTAAACAAAATTAATCATAAAATAATGTTTTGTTTGGTTTATTTCACAGCTTTAATAAAATGTTGCCAGAAACATTTCTACTTCTGCAACATTTGTTTCTGACTTTTTCATACAAATTTTTTTATAAAATATAACAAACAAACAACTACCATAACGAATATCAAATTCAAAACGAAATTTACATATTCAAATGACATGAAAAATTTCATTGCTTCAGGATGCGATGAAACTCGCATGATAAAAAATGGCAATAAAAATGGCATGCTGTAAGTCTGGGCTTACTTATTTCGCACAAATTTTTTTATATAGACTTTCGATAGCGTTTCAGATGCAATGGTGAACAGAATACTATACTTTACTCGAATATACCTACGATCGATTAGTATGTTACGGACTAGGGGATTGGGATGTGTTTCAAGCTGCTGTAATACATTGTTGCGGCTTTAACTACTGGCATGTATACGTCTTTAGTCTAGTACTCTATTCGTATAATATTTCATTTAAAATGTGTTTCTATCTCGTGATTCAAAACAAAATTTCATATCTTTATTATTTTTAAGTATAATACATTGTTATACAAACATAAACAAAAGAAACTTAACTTAAGTTTTTCTTTTGGATTAATTTTTTTTTTTTTTGGTATTTTAAACATCAGCTTCCTTTTTATTTTAACACCAAGAATGCAAAATGAACATTTAACCAGCTCTTATTTAAAAATTCTGCACGAACTAATATCCACTTGCATTATTTTACAGCTTTGAGAAAATGTTACCAGAAACACGTCATACAACTGTTTGTAACACTACTTCTGCAACATTCTTTCATGCATTTTTAATATACATTTTTTATGCACGTCATTTGACATCATTCCGCATGTAAAACTGAGCAGAATACCAGGCTTTTGTGGAATTTCGATTTTTTTATACCTCTAATTTTTTACTAAGTTTAAAGCAGAGGCATTAAACAATAAATGAATTCTAGAGCATCAAATAGGTTTCAAAATCTAATTACAAAAAAATAAAAGTTTGTAGTGTGGGCGTAGTGTAGAGCTTCTGTCACTTCATTTGTACTGTTTTTAATTTCATCTGTGTCAGCTTCGTTTCCAGGTTAAGCGCCTGGTTATTTTTCGAAGAAAAAAAAAACTGAAGCAATCTTTATTCGCCAATTTTTTAACCACATACCTTTAGCGTGTAAAAAAAGAAGAAAGTGCTGGTTGACATATTGCAACATATATATAACTTGGGTGCCAAGTATTAACTTGAAAAAGTATGGCTTTAATTGGCTAGGATTAAATAAAAATCTCATTTTTTAATTATGAACTTTGGAACAGATTTAAAAGCTTTCTAACAGGCAAACCTAAATTAGTGCGAAATGTCAAAAGTCCATATAAATAAAATTACAGCGAAAAAGATAACAAATAATGTTGTTATAGTAGTACTCTGTTTAATTGTGAATAAGTCGCGAAATGTTGCTCGCAGCATGTTTCAATTTAAAAAATGTTGTAAGCAACATTTTTTTCAACTATGAAATAACATAAGCAGCACTTTTTTCGTACGGAATTTTTTAAAAACAATTTTTTCAGACAGTTTATTTTGATTTAATTTTGTTGTGTCCAATAAATTTAAAAAAAGAAAAATGAAAAAAAGTGTACAATTAAAAAGAGAAGAAGACAAAAATTAATTTAATGACGCAAAAAAGCGTTTGATCATTACTGCAATTAAAAAACAAAAACATGTAAATTTGAAATTTTTTTCAGGCACTTTTTTTTCAGACAAGGCTTAAAGTGCAATTTATCTATCAAAAATTCTTATGTACATACAAAATGTATGAAGCAAACCATAATACATTTGTTGAATTTTGACTACAAGGCGAACTATATGTGGTATTTAATAAAAGCTTAATAGATCTATATGATTCCACCTTGATAAAATCTTTCTTGGCCTAGGAATCCATGAAAACTTGCATTCAATGGAGTAATACTCAAGGACGCCATAAAAATTTTTGACAGGTACAAGCGGCAGGTCTATGAGCACCTTGTTGCTAATTTTGTCAACTTAAAAACTATTCCGAACTATCGGCTTTTCGTAAGCGAAACTACTGCTTCAACTTCTAACAGAAAAAAACTCGGCATATCCGTTGAAAATCACTTTTAAATGTAAAAAAATTACTTTTTAATGCTTCATATTTTTTTCGTTTGTTTGTATTAATTTCATAGCACTTTTTAATTTAAATTTATTTGTTTAAAACAAATATCTTTCGAAACTAGAATATTGTATTGTATTTGCGACAGTTTTAATAATACAACAAAGAGAAAATAATAGTTAAACTAGTTTGATTAAAACTACTAGCAGTTGGCGACAATTGAAAATGTTTTGAATGAAATGAGTGAACTCGCATATTTTTCTACATTAAATGTTTTTTTTGTTTTGTTTTAAAGAAGTAAAAAAGGCTTTAAAAACGCCTTATATTTGAAGTCACTTTTTTAAATTCTTTTTTTCTTTTATCAAATGTCAACATAATATTCCAAAAAAAAAAAAAATAACATGGTGATAATAATGCTTGTCTGTCCATGGACAAAAGAATCGTTAAGACCTTGAAAACATATTATAGCTAAGGTCAATGCATACATTTAAACAATATGCAACAAAGCCAACCGAATGATTACACTATCAAAAACACATGTGCAAAACTTGCATTAAAACAGCAAAAACAAAAATGTACAAACATTTGAGCATGTATATACGTATGTATGTATGTATGTATGTATGTATGTATGTATACGAAGAGCTTAACGGCTTGTTGTTTGTATAAATAAAAAAGTAAATAATGACATTGAGGATAATTATTTTTGGCAATTTGGCTTTTGCTTTCTAACAACTTAATTGAAAGATTTTTCAAGTTTATAACCTTCAACCCATCTCATACCTATGAAGTTGTGAACATTCATTAATTTTTATTCTCTTAGTAAGCACGATTACACGCGGGGTATGTTTCGTATCAGAAGTAAATTCAGTGATTTAAAAAGAAAGTAGATCTGCGAAAAATAAAACGTTTCTAAAGACTTATTTTTTTTTTTTAGAAAAATATTTGAAAAATTAATTTCGTGTTGTCTTCGCGTCCAACTCTTTAGCGAAAATTTAAAGAAAAGCATGAATTACATGTGCATTAATATTTAAGTTTTTCTGTGGTATTATGTACGTAAATCTAAACGGAACAGGTGATCAAAGCACGCGTTACGAGTGACAGAGAATAAAGAAATAAAAAAAATTTTGGTACTGCATACACACATACATACATATATATATTTTACACAAAAATGACATCGGCTTCTAATAGGTTAAGCTTTTTTAAAAAAATTTAGTATATCCTTAAAGATCTCTTCAAAAGCTTTCAACTGATACCCATATTAATATTTTAAAAAGTTTGAAAATTTCAGAGCCCCGAAACTCGGAAAATATGGACGAACGCCAACTTTTTTTCTCATTTTTTAATTCTCTATCGCTCCATATGTTTATTTTTGTGATTGGAGTTACTTTATTGTTTCAAATGACATGCAAAAAATTAGAGGTAGGCGTGGTGTTTTACCTAATGCCTCGAAGGACATGGGCCGATCATGCTAATTTCCAATAGCACTTCTTTTGACACTATATCTGATCGATTGACATATTTATTTATTTTTTTTGTTTTTTTTTTTGTGAAAGCTATCAAATCAAATCACTAACATGAAAGGACAGACGGACATTGCTCAATCGACTTCGCTTTGCATAAGAACTCAGAATATATTACACACGGAATGACAAACTTAGATATTCCCGTTTTTCCACTCTTTCCCAGCAAAAAATTTTTGAAAAGATAATCGAGTGTGAAATGAACCATTTTTGGCAGAAGTACTTCCATAGTTGGGCTTTTATAATCAATTACTGAGAATCGATTACATTAATTATTGTAGGAAATAATGAGTACCATTAGTACGGTAGTCTCTTTTAACATAAAGAACTAGTTCCATTAATAATTCCTTTTTCGGAAACTACTGTAATGTGTTTTGTAAGCGAGTAACAAGATATGGTAATCACAAATGTAAGTCATTATATGGCAAGTACTTTTTAAGGTAATGTCTAATTTTTTGCTGGGTTGTGTTGAAGGGTATAAAAACAACATGATTTCAAAATTTCGGAAATGTCCAATTCTGCATTATGCCCAACACTGAAGAATTATAAATTCATTACTTTGAAACTCGCAAGTACCAAGTGATCTAAATACAAGTATCTTTTTAAATAATATGAATCAGTCAGTAGCATACCCTAGCAAATTAAAATGAGAGCTTGAACCTTTTTTCCAAATTGAGTGCTGTGTTGTTCTAAATGAGGCATCCACCGAGCGAGTGGTGTACTCTACTTTGTGACGGTGGAAGTCCCGATGGTCGTTTCTACCTACACATCGTAAAATAGTTTACTCTAGCCTAAGTACTAGCTTTAAGATCTTATAAAATGAATTCTGTATTATTTGATTGTTAAGTTCTTATTTTAATTTTATAAGCAAAAGGCATTCCTTTCTTTGTTGAACAACGATCTACTTATGCTGGGTTGTTGTTGGGACGATCAAAAGCAAGTATTGCTGCTTTATTGTTTGTTTTTATTTTTACAACAACACCCACGACAACGGCCAAGCATGCGTTGGTTGATGGTCAACCATTTAGCTTACGTAGTGTAAGCAAATGTATTTTTAGAATTACAAGCAGACACTACCACAATCACAGCCTGCCTGTATGTGTGGCCAGCCGACGGGTATAAAAGGCGAGCAATTTGCCTGTATCGGGACAGTTGATTGCCGGCTGGCCTTCAGGTAAGACCGGTAGTTTAGTAGTGGATTACACGCTAAACTGTTGCTCCTACACAGGCAGTAGAAGGAAGTGGTAGTGTCTGGTTACACTCAATACCAACTCCTCGAGAGCGATCATTTGTCCGTTGATAGTCGACTGTCATATTGGGGTCTACATCGGTTGCGGTGCACGCGCCTGTGTATTTCCCAAGCGGTACGAGTAGTGGTTTACACGCTCATATCCGCTAACCGACAACGGCTGCCGACGGGACGTGACGCCCACACGCTTGAGCCTTGGTCACTAGCAATTGACTAAGTAGTAGTTTTGTTAAGACGTGAAGTAGAATAAACACGTATTGTATTTTGAAGTATACCGTGTTTTACTTTCAACGACGACGACCCTGGACGCCGCTGAGTTCTGCCCCAGCAACCAGCGGAAACGTGTCGTTACATTGGCGCCCGAGCAGGGACAAATCTAATTTGTCCACCGACGAAGACAGCACGTCACACCCGTGACTGCGACGAAGCAAGCAGAGAGAAGCCTGCTCACCAGCAACCAGCCCCGAAGCAGCAAACCGGACTGCCCAATAGTCCGCTGCCGCACCGAAGACGGCACGTTACACCCGTGACTGCGACGAAGCAAGCAGAGAGAAGCCTGCCTACCAGCAACCATCCGCGCAGCAGCAAACCGGACTGCCCAATCGTCAGCTGTCACACTGAAGACAGCACGTCACGATCGTGACTGCGACGAAGCCAGCAGAGAGAAGCCTGCGTAACAGCAACCATCCGCGCAGCAGCAAACCGGACTGCCCAATAGTCAGCTGTCGCACCGAAGACAGCACGTCACACCCGTGACTGCGACGAAGCCAGCAGCGAAAAGTCTGCCCACCAGCAATAATCCTCGCAGCGGCAAACCGGACTGCCCAATAGCCAGCTGCCGCACCGAAGACAGCGCGCTACCGGCCGACAGCAACAGAGGGCCGCCAAGATGCTCAGAACCACCTGGGTATATTCATTAAAGAAGGAAGAGCTCGTTACCTACCTTGCCGCCTTCGAACAAACTACGAACGGCACCGTCGACGAGTTTCGAAAGAGGTTCGCCAAGTTCATCACGGCAGATCATCCAGAGGCACAACAGCAGCGACTTTTAGAACTGCAAGCCGACCATGAGAAGCTGTTCACCACTGGCGCAGCCTATGATCACCTACAGCTGCCACCGCCAACTATGACAGGCGATGCAGCCGCTTCAAAGAGAGCGACCCTCTCCACCTACTAACTCGGCCGAAGCCAAGAGGTTTCAAGAAACCTGCCAGAGGTTCCGACATAAATTGGAGGCGGAATCAGCAAAGGGTCGCCGAATCATAATTTTAAATAAAGGCGATGTACCGAGTCGAAGCCAACAACGGACCACAACGACCCGGCTGTGGTACCAACCCCGCCCGCGGAAGACATCGTTTCCGTCAGCTTCATCATCAGACTCATCATCTCCATCGTCAGCATCAGCACCGATAGCTGACTCAATGCAAATACCAACAACAGTCACGTCGATCACGACACCCTCACGCATCACCACAAGCCCGATGTACCGAGTCGAAGCCAACAACGGACCACAACGACCCGGCTGAGGTACCAACCCCGCCCGCGGAAGACATCGTTTCCGTCAGCTTCATCATCAGACTCATCATCTCCATCGTCAGCATCAGCACCGATAGCTGACTCAATGCAAATACCAACAACAGTCACGTCGACTACGACACCCTCACGCATCACCACAAGCTCGATGTACCGAGTCGAAGCCAACAACGGACCACAACGACCCGGCTGAGGTACCAACCCCGCCCGCGGAAGACATCGTTTCCGTCAGCTTCATCATCAGACTCATCATCTCCATCGTCAGCATCAGCGTCATCGTTGGGACCGATAGCTGACTCAATGCAAATACCAACAACAGTCACGTCGATCACGACACCCTCACGCATCACCACAAGCCCGACCATTGCAACACCCGCCTCAGCACCTTCGGACAACGTTCTCCTGCCTAAACCCGCTTGCTGCCGCCTTCCACAGCACCCGGGGAGAGGGAAGGTAGTGTGACGGTGGAAGTCCCGATGGTCGTTTCTACCTACACATCGTAAAATAGTTTACTCTAGCCTAAGTACTAGCTTTAAGATCTTATAAAATGAATTCTGTATTATTTGATTGTTAAGTTCTTATTTTAATTTTATAAGAAAAAGGCATTCCTTTCTTTGTTGAACAACGATCTACTTATGCTGGGTTGTTGTTGGGACGATCAAAAGCAAGTATTGCTGCTTTATTGTTTGTTTTTATTTTTACAACAACACCCACGACAACGGCCAAGCATGCGTTGGTTGATGGTCAACCATTTAGCTTACGTAGTGTAAGCAAATGTATTTTTAGAATTACAAGCAGACACTACCACAATCACAGCCTGCCTGTATGTGTGGCCAGCCGACGGGTATAAAAGGCGAGCAATTTGCCTGTATCGGGACAGTTGATTGCCGGCTGGCCTTCAGGTAAGACCGGTAGTTTAGTAGTGGATTACACGCTAAACTGTTGCTCCTACACAGGCAGTAGAAGGAAGTGGTAGTGTCTGGTTACACTCAATACCAACTCCTCGAGAGCGATCATTTGTCCGTTGATAGTCGACTGCCATATTGGGGTCTACATCGGTTGCGGTGCACGCGCCTGTGTATTTCCCAAGCGGTATGAGTAGTGGTTTACACGCTCATATCCGCTAACCGACAACGGCTGCCGACGGGACGTGACGCCCACACGCTTGAGCCTTGGTCACTAGCAATTGACTAAGTAGTAGTTTTGTTAAGACGTCAAGTAGAATAAACACGTATTGTATTTTGAAGTATACCGTGTTTTACTTTCAACGACGACGACCCTGGACGCCGCTGAGTTCTGCCCCAGCAACCAGCGGAAACGTGTCGTTACAACTTCGTGCAACAAATTTAAGATATGTACTGGCGTTCTAGTGGACAGAACTAATATCATAGTCTGCTGTAACGGAAAGTTTCTAACCTTATTAAAAAACCTCGACTCGCCATCAATCTTAAAAACTCGGCAATTCGTTTACCAGCGCGACTAGAATTTCGCACAAAGATTACGTATTGTTCGAGTACAAGCATTTGAAAAAAAGATTTTATTTTGAATTTTTTCCCCCATCAGGATTCGAACCATCGATTTTATAAATTAATGAATGGCTTTTTGGTTCTTTTGTTTTAATTTAATTTCTAAACATTTATAGAAAGAAAAATTATTTACAAATGTATGCGGACGTTTTTCAAAGAAAACAAGAAAAATTAGACGCTAGCAGAATGAAATGTAGCATTTTCTAAACCGCCACATCCTTCATCAGCATTCTTTGCATCTATCTTCCTTTGGTTGTGTACATTGTAAACATCATCTATTTAACCAACTAATCTTAATGTTAATTAGATGAGACGAAGTTAACACACAACTTAAAGCATTTCTTTGTCGTTCTCTTTGTAACTCGTCTTGTACATTTGTTGTTGCTTTTGTGCTAAGCATTGGATAGCCATGAAATGCAACTTTTTAATTTTTAATTATTCATACTTGTTTTCTCAAAACATTATAGACGCTGTTTCAGTATCATATTGACTGTTATGAGTTAAGTATGAATGTAAATACGCCGTGCCTAGCGTTTGTTTTAATTTTGAATTTTTTAACCCATCAGGATTCGAACCATCGATTTTATAAATTAATGAAAATTGACTTATTTTCGGCTTTTTGGTTCATTTTTTTTTAATTTAATTTCTAAACATTTTAGATGCGAAGAATGCTGATGAAGGATGTGGCGGTCCAGAGAATGCTGCATTTCATTCTGCTAGCCTCTAATTTTTCTTGTTTTCTTTGGAAAACGTCCGCCTACATTTGTAAATAATTTTTCTTTCTAAAAATGTTAAGAAATTAAATTAAAAAAAAACCAAAAAGCCGAAAATAAGTCAATTTTCATTAATTTAGAAAAGATTTTATATCAGAAGTTTCAATGGGCCATTGAGTTTGGCAAAAAATTCTTATTTTATAACGAGGCGAATTTTTAATTCGGCGGCTATATCAACTAGCTAAATTGCTGCATCTGGGTATAAAAAAACCCGCATGCCATTTTCAAGAAATCAGTGCATTCTTAGACAGTAACAGTTTAATGTGGATTTTAAAGTGATGGGGATCATCACTGCCTATTTTTTTTCTAAATTCTATACTTGTGTTTTCAGCCGATTTGACGCTCGCTTTAAACTTTTTCCTTGTAATTATACTAGCTCCGATATTATTGAATCAATATTTTACGAACTATTAAAAAGGTACTGACTTTTGACACCATTTTTTATTTTTAAACCCTTTACCGCAAAAAGTGAAAAAAAGTTTAACTAAGTTTGTCAATCTCTTTGTAATTTCCACAATATCCATTTCCGACCACATAAAGTATATTTATTCTGACTTCTTATGCATAGCGAAGTCGATTGAGCGATGTCCGTCTGTCCGTCCGTGTCAGTGTTAAAATCAAGTTTGCCAAGGCACTAGACCAGCTAGAGAAAAAAATAAATATATCAATCGATCAGACATATTGGAAATCAGCATGATCGGTCCATGTTCTTTAAGGCAGCCAACAAAACACCACACCTACCTCTAATTTTTTCATATCATTTAGAACAGTAAATTAACTTAGATCAAAAAAACAAATATATGAGGTGATAGAAAATTAAAAAATTAGAAAAAGACTACAAGTGGAAATATTGGCGCTCGCACATATTTTCCGAGTTACGGGCTTCTGAAATTTAAAAATTTTTTAAAATATCAATATGGGTATCATTTAAAAGCTTTTGATGAGATACTTAAGGAAATATTACAAATTTTTAAAATGCTTAACCTGTATGGAGTCAATGACATTTTTATGCAAAATTATATACATGCAGTATCAAATTTTATATATTTTATTTTTTAATTCTCTGTCACCCCAATGTTTGCTTTTTTTATTGAAGTTATTTCACTAAACTACATTTTCATAGATAGTGAAGGGTACATAAGATTTAGTATTGTTTCTATTCTTTTTAATTCAGTTTCCACGGTATGTTTTTTACATCCGACGTATTAGTTTTGTAACCCAAATATATTTTTGCATGTCTGATAAAATTAAGAAGATGTAAAACCATTATTAAGAATATTTTTTTTTTGCATTTATAAAGTAACGGTTAACCAAAATTGTCAAAAATTTAATCAACTATGCTCACTTTGTTATGATTTAGATGCATTAAAAATCCTAATGCGACGAGAAGAAACTAAGTTCGTTGCTTTCTAAGACCTTTCAAAAAATTCGTTTGTGAAAGAATTAAAACAGTTTGAGAATCGCTGTATAAGGGGTATCAAGGTATAAAGCTTAATGCGGACATGTTTAAAAGCAAAAAAGGATGAACACAATAAAATATGTTGCTCTTTGTTTTTCTAAGAACTAACAGGCACCTTCAAATGCATTAAATTCCTTTTAAACCATAAAAAACATTTAATAGTATTTCTTAAATAAACAGTTGCTCTTATCTTTTTGTGCCTATATTTTTCATTTTAATACAAGAAATTTGCTTAAAATTTTAAGGAAAGTTCAGCCTACACACCATCAATCAAAGAGCATTAAAAACGGAAGCAAAAAAATACTTCATTAATTTGTTTCCTCGCAACACACAAACCCTCTACCATGTAGGAACAATTATAAAACAAAGGCATATGTAATCGGCGTACTATTTTTAATGTTAATAGAAAAGAAAATAACAATAACAATAAAGTGAACCAAAGTGAAAAAAGAGGAAGCATGACTTTTAATACATTTTCATAACGAAGATAATATTTACTGTGTTTGTGTATAGGAGTATGTATGTGTGTAAAAGCATCCTTTGAATAACAGTTTATTGTAAGTATAAAGGATCACGAATTTAGTCAGCCAGAAAAAAAGAAACTGTCTAAGTAAGTGGCTGCCCGGATGACTGGCTGGTGGCTGGGTTGTCTGTTTAAGTGGTAGGGGCATTTAATAGGGACAGCACCAGGATACAAGGGTATGAATATTTTAACAAGTGTCTGGTCGTGTGATTGTTTTCAAGTGTTTATTTAGAAAATAGTGCGTGTCATATAAACAGTCAGACATTTAGGCACCAAGTGGCGCACATTAAACCGGCATAAATCAACTACAATCTCAAAATTCTCATCCATAAATGGCGACAACCCATATAATTGTATAAAAAAAATTTCAAACGGAATTGAAAGCATTACACAATTTAAGTATTTATTATGTTTGTGTGAACGTTAGCTATATACGAGGTGCGATTCGTACTAATTTACTTGCAGTTCGTTTTTCCATTTTTGTTTTAATATTTTCTCTTCTACTTTACGTTTTGAATCAGATTATATGCAGGCGTGGCATATTCGCCGATTTATCAGCATTTTGCCGGTTTTTTTCTTGAAAATTAATAAAGTGCCGATTTTTGCTCTTCAAACACGGTAACTTTGTTTCTTTTAGTATAAAATATTAATTTTGGGCATTTCTAGAATACCTGTAACATAGAAAAATATCATCAATAACTTCGTTGTTTCCTGAAAAATCGTATTCCTTTTTAACAAATGGCCGTGATTTTGGATTAATAGAAATACAAATGAAAAAGTAGAATTAATTATGCAACCCTGACCATTATTATGAACTGATTGAGCAGTGCAGCGAAAGACATATTTATTCGCACAACGAAGGTTGCATCAGAATGTTATTCCAGCAAAAAATTCAATGACAAAAAGAGTGAAAAATACCTGTGGTGAATCTGTCTCTTGCATCCAAATCTAATGGAGAGATTCACGAATAGAACAATAACGGAAACAATTTATTTGTAAAACGGGTTTTTTCTTACTTTAGTGTTGTTTTTTATGTTGCGACCATTTTTTAATATTAAATTCTTCTACTTTATAATTTTTTTTAAATAAAAATATTTTCAATTTTATATTGAAAATAGATATTTTTAATTTGCCGATTTTTTTTAACTAATTTGCTGATTTTATGATGTTTCTTTTTTTTTAAATCATCTGGCACCCCTGGTCATATGCCTTAACAACATGTGTTTTGTGTAACATAGGGTCTACATTAAGCTAGCTGCAGACAACGTAATGTGTTTCTGAAATGTGTTTAATTTCAGTTCGTGTTTCATGTTTCACTTCGGGTTGCAATCCAGGTTTCATTAACATCAAAATGTTTCGATATTTTTTGGTTGCATTGAAACTGATTGCATTGTTTATATTGCTGATTAATTATTTTATGTGTTTAGTACATTGACAACAAGCAAGCTGTAAACATCTTAGTAATTAAGAAAGAACAAAATGGGATGTGAAAAGCGATAAACATAAAAATAAAATTTTAAAAGGAGCAGCATTTGAAAAATCAGTAATTGAATATAAAAATACTGATATAAATGCAAGCATTGAAAAAGTTAAAAACAGGATTCATTTTTGCATCCTCTTTTTCGCGCGATGTTAATGTTATAATATAAAATAACAGAACTGAGATTGCGTTTATGTTTTCACTATTTGTGTCAAAACATGAAACCTGAATGTGAAACGTGTTGCAGAAACAAATTGCGTTGTCTGTAGCCAGCTTTAGAGATAACATCTGAGATGTGAACGTCAAACTCCATTGCTACGAGAATTCTGTTACTTGTAGACTAAAAATTAGTGTTATTGCAATTTTATAAAAATTCTTTTGAAAGCGTTGTTATGAGATATACCATAGGAACAATCTTATGTGATAAACTGTCAAATATCAAAAAAGCAACTATGTATTTGTAAACAAAAGGCCGCCATTATAAATCTGATGCAAAAATTATTAAAAAATATCTGCCTCAAGAGTACAATTTTATATAAAACGATTTTGTAAAATTGAGTGGAATAGTTTGTTCTTTTTGTTATTTTTAATTAGTTGCAAGCAGGTGTTTTCTACGCGGCTATCAGTGATTTATCAATTCTTACAAGATTAAGAGAAACACGTGTGCCCCTTGTACGATATGAAGATTAAGATGGAGAAATGCTCTGCCGACATTTTCTCTCATCTTATATCAGAGTTAATCGCAGTTGTAGATTCTGTGCGAAATGTAATATTTGCTGCAAACTTAACTAAGGAGCAGAAAAATTTTAAATTTGGAACGAATCGCAAACACTGATTATGATGATAAAATTATAAATCGCCGACAATGTTACAACATTGTTACGAAAATAACATTAGACGATCTATAACAACAAAAGCTATATTTTTTGTTTTGATTTGGTTGTGTATGATATATGTATACAGAGTTGAATAAGTTATTACCTCACTACCAAAGTGTAGTTTAAGTGAATAGCGTGAAAAGAAAAGTAATTTTCACATGTTGAGCCTCCTTCTACCATGTGTCCGCCTACTTGTTAAAACAAAAGTCATGAGTTCAACTCCTATAGGCAGCATAAATATAACACTTTGCGCTGCTTTCAACAAGAATACCAATCTTAAGGAGTGAGCCAGCGTTTTAAAAATGTGCGCGATTAAGAAATCTCATAACTTTTGCCAATAGATTGCCCGCTCCTTAATTACAATAAAATAAGTCCACGTTTACACTATGCCATTTTTAAGCATTATTTTTCAATTCTCTTAAAACAAAACATAACCAACATAAACATCCCCTCAAATCTGAAGGCATGCTATATTGATTACGCCTTTTGCTTCACCGCCAAACAAAAATTTCGTGTTAGTTTCATGAAAAATTGCATAGTGTAAATGCTGTAAAAGAGACTGAAAATGAATTAAGCAAGAAAAGAATTAACTCTGTTAAAAATAAATTATAAGTTCCAATTTTTTTTCTTTTGAACACACCTCGTTTGGAGTTTCTTTTCATTTTACTGTTATAGCATTTTCATAATTGTGGTGGTAATATTTTTTATGCATCTCCAAAGTCAAATTAAAAAATATTACTTTTAATTTCTGTAGAAATTTGCTTCGTTTGACAAATTTTAATACTCTTTATCTAGAGCGATCGAAAAGTTAAGCAGTAAAAAAATATTCGCAAGTGACGACTTTTTCTTATGCAAAACAAAATATTAAATGGGAAAATATGGAATTAGCTGAGCTATGCAGTAATAATTCTTTTAGAATATCGTTTGGAGGGTTGGTTGTTGTATTCCCACTAGCATCTCTTCTATGCTTTACTCATCCAGTAGTTGTATTCTCTATAAATTAGGTTTAAATATAATTTGGATTAAATCACATTATAACTATAACTTAAAAATAATAATTATTAAGTATCCGCAGCCACTTTATGTTATATTCGTAAGTTATTTTTATAGAGCAATATATTAAAAATATTTCGTCTGCTTATAAAATTGAATAAACCATCTTAACGCAGATTTATTTGATGGGAAACATTTACTGTTTTTTTTACCACAGATATTTGTTATATTTTGTTATTATTATTTTTGTGGGAAAGCATATAAAAAATAGAATATGTACTATTTTTTACGATTACTTTATACATAAACGTATACCGAATCTTAGAGAACTAAAGAGGACACTAAAACATTAAGAAGAGATGTTTTTAGTATAAAAAGGGATTAAATAATAAATCACTTAGTGAACATTTTCAGTTTCAATATTTATTTTTATAAAAACATAAATATACGGAAATGCATTTTTTGTAAAAAGTATTTACAAGAGGCAACACTTTTCTGAAGAAGCAAATAGAAAAAATTTTTAATTACAGTTTATTATTTCAGTACGTTTAAGGGGAATAATTGTCAACACTTTTATATATAAATAAAGCAATAATTATTTTTATTTGCCTGTGGAACGAACTTTCTCAACAAACATTTTTCAGTGGCAACACTTTCCTAAAGAAACAATTTTTAATTTGATAAAAACATTAGTATTTTTTATAGAAATTTTGACAAGTGATAACACTTTTATTTAGAAATATTTATAAACAGTTCTTCTCTGCGAAATATTTGCAAGTGCTACTTCTTTATTTAAATATACAAACAAGTGGTAACACTTTGTTATAGAAACATTAAAGGTGGCAACACTTTCTATTAAAATAATATTAATTTGTAACAGTTTTCTGATAGAACAGTAAAATTTTTTTATAGAAACACTTTACAGTGGCAACACTGCTCCATATAAGCAGAAAGAGTTATTTTGTGGAAATATTTTCCTGGGACGCAAATTTCTTAGCTTTAATCACAATTTGCTGTTTTTTAAAACTGATGATAATGACATTTAGAAGTTGCACTTTTATCAACAACTGCAGCTATTTTATTTAAATAAAAAAAAAATTATTTACTAGTGGCAACACTGTTCTTTAAAATTAACTTTAAATGCCAACATTTTTCTTGAGAATTTTATAAGCAACAAAAATATTTGTTGCTAGAACATATTAGCAAGCGTCAACATTTTCTCAAGAAACATTTATAATTAAATTTACTTCTCTAAAGAATAATTAATAAATATTTATAAAGGCTCAGTCATGCATACGATTTCTCAAAAATTTCATATGTATTCAAAAAGTCTGATCGTGTGGATTAAAACTGTATATGTGTGACCGACTTTTTAACAGATCTGTAATCTTTTGTAGTAATTTATAAAATGTTTTTTTTTAAGCCATCATAGTTGATTTTTTTAAGATGAGGAGAAAAAAAAATAATATTGAAACCATACGTTCCACTTGTCTTTTTTATATAATAGTGTGGCACCTACGACGCCATTTTGAAACGATTTATAAATCGTACGATGGTGTATGATAGTGAATCCTGGCTTTAAACATAGTACTCTGTTCATTATTTCGTGCGAAATGTTGTCAAAAGTCCATATAAAAAAAATTACGGCGAAACAAATAAGAAACAATACTGCTGAAGTATTACTCAGTTTATTTGTGATAAAGTCGCGAAATGTTTCTCGCAGCATGTTTTCAACAAAAAAATGTTTCTGGCAACATTTTCTTTCTTAACTTTGAAATAAGTCCAGATTTACACGTGCGATTATTTCATGCCATTTTTTTTAATTCTGTTTAAAAGTCTCAGCGAGTTTCATCACTTTCTATACTATGAAATTTTTCATGGCATCGAAATTTGTGCATCTCACTTTCATGAAACTAGTTTAATGCAAAATGCCGTCGTTTACTATACATATGTATATCTAACATAAGCAGCACTTTTTTCATTTTTGACAACCATTTTTTCAAACCGTTTGCTTTGATTTAGTTTTGTTGAGTTCAAAAAATTTAAGAAAAAAATGAAAAAAGTGTACATTAAAAAACAAGTAAGAGTGCTATATTCGGCTCTGCCAAATCTTATATACCCTTCACCATCTATCTATGTATGTTGATCTTATTTAGTGAAGTAACTCCAATCAAAAAATTAAATGATGGGGTGGTATTGCATACATATAATTTTACATAAAAAATCCATCCAAATGGGTTAAACATTTTTGAAAAAATGTTTGTATTTCCTTAACACGTTGACTGCCACGCGTGTTTACAACAAAATCCCCGTCAGGCCACCCGTGCCACTGTAAGATGCGTGCTCTGCTACCGCATGTCTGTTTACATTTCTTTCGGTACTCTCACCCCGATATCTATTACGATCCTCATTTATCACGTTATTACTCTGCACGAGCAGTTGTAATCTTTGCCGTGTACTGAGTAGTACAACTAATATCTCTGCCCAACTAATATCTCAACCGCAACTTTGCAGTGAATGCTTCTATATTTTGCACTGTAAATAATTTTGTTAATAAACGATTTTTAAAAAAATTCAACAGTATTATTATCCCCTGTCATATATTTATCTAAATATGTTCGGAAATCCTTTGGAAGGAGTCACCCGACGTGGCCTGATGAGAACTCTTGCTGTCACCCGAATACGGGTGACGTGGCCTGATGAGAACTTTTGCTGTCACCCGAATACGGGTGGCACGGCAGTTAACGTGTAAAAGATCTTTTCAAAATCTTTAAAATGATACGAATATTGATATTTGAAAAAATTTTAAAATTTCAGAGCGCCGCAACTCAGAAAATATGGGCGTGCGCCAATTTTTTCACATGGTGTTTTTTTTTTATTTTTTAATTCTATATCGCTCCATATATTTATATTTTTGATTGGAGTTACATTTTTGTTCCAAATGACGTGAAAAAATTAGAGGTGGCGTGATGTTTTGCCTGCTGCCTCGAAGGACATAGACTGATTATGCTGATTTCCAATAGCACCTCTTTCGATACTACATCTGATCGATCGACATATTTATTTTTTCCAGACGGACATCACTCAATCTACTTCACTATGCGTAAGAGGTCAGAATATATATACTTATGGGGTCGGCAATGGTGGTGAAGGGAATAAAATGAAAAAAATAAATTTAAAGACGCATGAATATAAAATAAAAAATGCATGTTGCTAAACATGCAACTCATTTTCTTAATAGTGGCAACACTTTTCTGTAGAAAAATTTATACTGTACTAAAACAAACACTTTTCCTAAAGAATAACTGTAAAAGACAACATTTTTTTTTACAAACTATGAGAGGGCACACTTTTGCTGAACAAATTTACAAGTGCCTGTACTTTAAAAAAAAATATATGTCAGCAAGAGCATATTTTGTAGAAACCGTTAGCGACAACAGTTTCTTTTTCGTACTGACGTTTGATAGTGACATCGCTCTTCTGTATAAACATCTGCAAATGACAACACCTCACACCAGAAAAATTTAAAAGTGGCAGGACTTTTACGTAGAAACATTATCAAGTGGCAGCACTTATAAAAAACATTTGCATATAAGAAAAATTTTCACATACTATAATTGTATGCATACATACATTTATGTATGTACAATTACATATGTATGTATTTATCATTTATGTTTTCTTATAATAAGAATATTTTAGCTTAACAAACCATTTAACATTTATTTTAGAGCAAAAGAAGAACAACCTAAACAAACATTAATGCTTCAGTTTTTTTTTTTTGTAGTATTTTGGTGTATTGCTTAATTTTGTTGTTGTTTTTTTCTTATTTCTGATACTTATACATATCTGAAACGGCCTGCCATTTAAACCTGTGATGTGTGTAACGTGATATAAAGAACTTTGTTGCAAGAAAGAATTATTTTCTTTGAAAAGGTAATTTCTAGAGATTTTTAAACTTGGGTATAACACAAAATGTATTCGACATTCCTGTGACATCTGTTCTGAGGCATTAATGAAAATCCACGCATATCTTAATTGAAATCAAAATTTTTTAGGATAAAGGCCGAAAGGAAAGTTGTAAATGTTTTACCAGCTTTTAACTTTCTGAACGTTACCAATAGCTAAAGTAAGGATTTTATATGACAGATAAACACCTTTTTGGTTATTACAAGTGCATGTTAAGCTAAAAGTGTCCTACAAACTTGCCTTTAACTTTTTTCTTTATTTGGAGTTGCCAAATTATTCCCGCTATAAAGAAAAAAATTTAATAATTCGTAATAAATAGAAATAATAAAGAACAAACGGCAAGTATTTAACATATACGAGCCTGAAAACGACTAATCAAGTGGACTGCTTTGTTTATACCCTGTTCAGACATACGCTTTAATTGCGCAATTAACTGCCATCCCTAAATTAGCGCGTAAGACGCAAAGCAATGTGATTCATAGCTTTTGCGCTGGAATGTTATCCCTAAATAAGAGCGTCAACTTTGTGTCTTTAACAGTAATGTTAACTCATTTTATTTTATAAAACCCGCTGTATAAGAATAAAGAAGAGATAAAATCGCTAGATTGCCTTGAAAATAACGAAATTGTCATTACTTTTAAACCATAGCAAAACAAAACAAACCAACAAGCAGCCAACTTCACTTACTAATGCACTGTCAAAATTGGATTTTCTAACTGCTAAGCGTTGACGCCGCGCTATTTAGGGATGCTTCATACATTTTGTATGTACATGAGACATTTTGACAGACATCTTGCGCTTTACGCGCTAATTTAGGGATGTCAGTAAGGAATTTATGCAATTAAGGCCTTAATTGAATAAGATGCGAAATGCAACCCTTGCTAACAAGTATGTTTACTCTGGAAACTATGTTCAGTGAGAAGAAAAATTCATAAACAAACATATTAAAAGAAAATGGCAGGTCATACCAAAAAGGCTTTTGGCACTTCCAAGTTCAAAGCAACAACAAAAAGCCATGTTGTTTTTATAATAAAAAGGGAAATCAGCTGAGCTGTCGTCCGCCCTAGTAAAATAAATTTTCCTCGTGCTAATTGAAGAAGCTTAACTGAGCATCTGTGAACACCAAATTAAATTGCGCAATTAAATTTAAATTAACTCAATTAAGAAAACATGTCTGAACAGGGTATTACTATGATAAATCGAAAATCGTGCAATTCCTTGTTTCTTAAAGTTTCCACTACGTTGAACGTTAAATTGCCAAAAAGCAATCGCGTATTTCCGTGGCATTGCTATAATTGATTCAATTTATATCAAATGCCATCTTTATGTTCCAGGTTGCCTTATGCCTCGCAGCCGTTCAGGCCACAATATGCTATGGCTCCGATGCGACTCAGACTCACTATCTCATGTTTGACGAAGCAGGTCTTTTTAATTAATTTAGCTGCGACATATTGGTTTTTATTCCTTGTCTTAGTATAACTACTGCCACCAACTCAAATACGGCCGGCAGCTGCGTAGCAATTTTTTCTTTTTCTAAGCGAGACTCTGACAGGTACAAGCAGTTGTTTTCTATTTATTTATCTTTTAAACAATTCATCCATCGTAACTAGACAATCACCCTTATTGTGTTTGGTGTAGGCGTATTTCGACTACGACAATTTGTAATAGATTAATGACAATTGTAACGATCTATCTTTAATCTATTACAAAACTTTAAAAAAACGCCGAGTTTTTGCTACGAAAACGCCAAACACAATAAGGGTCATTAACAAGTTTTTTTTCCTTTTTGTTCTTGACGGGATTTGAACCTTAAACTTTTACAACAAACAGATACCTCTATCAATACAATTAACACGATTGCTTAATTCATTCATTTCATTCTGTTCATACACACCACAATTTTTTAGTGGTGGAAGTAACAGTGATTAAATCAGCACTGTCTTTCTAGTTAAAGACACAATCCAATATTTTTAACGGAAAACAGTAGCTTTTGTTAATAAAATTAATTAGTAACGAATTCGCCTATATTATTAATTGTAGGTTAAAGCACATTTCGATAGCCATTACGACACCTCTCAAAAAAAAATTACTCTGGAAAAAGGTCATAATATATTTTTTTTTAATTTTAGTTTTATAATATTTAACTTAAAGAATTTAACTGGTTTCTTTATCAAATATTATTCGAATATATATTTTTTTTAATCTTTTAATCAATTTATTTTTGCTTCAGATGACACCCTAATTAGTAATGAAAAGTGCGTTCAAGTGTAAATATCACGTCTACGTTTCAACACAATGCTGATATTAGTTTAAAATAAATGAAAAGGGAATTTTATACACACAAAGACAATATTTATTCATACGTGATTAAAAAATATATATTTTTGTATTTTATTTTACTTTTTGCCAGGGAATTCTCATACAATCTTTATTCAAACTTCTATTTGTAGAAGTGAGAAAAAGTTGTTATAAGGCACTGTAAGAAATTAGATCATCACATAAATTATATGTTTTTATATACAATCATTTTTGAGATTAAAAGAACTGAAATATATATAGAGATAATAGAAGCCTGCATATTTTTAAAAGATTTCGAACAAGGCAAATTGAATACTAGGTAAAACTATTAGCGCAGGTGATCGAATTCGCTTTACACATTTCTCCGAGCTAACGTCAAAATTTATTTACATTTTCGTGACGCGCCATTTAAAAAAAATTAAAAAATAACTTGAAAATAAAATTGAATAATTAATTTGAAAAAAAGTGAATGTGCAAAAAAACGTTGTTTAAAAAGTGAAAAGTGTGTGTGCCAAAAAGTGCTGTAAGAATATAAAAAAAGAACAAAAAACTTACTAAAAAACAAAACGTTTCTTTATAAAACATTTGTAAATTAAAAAGATTTTAAACAAAATATGCATTTATAAAAATGTGTTATTGTGCGGTTTGCAAGAAAAAGTACGAACGCGGGTGTGGAACTTTGTTCGATATGCCAAAGGACACTAAAAGAAAAGTGAAATGGAGTAGCATTTGTGGAATCAATTTTTCTGCAGCGGCGCGTATATGTCTAACATGCCAGTGATAATAAACAACTTACCTTCATAGTTTTCATTTCATTGGACACCACAGTGTACAAATATATACGCCTTAAATCTAGTTTACGGACGCAGCTTAAAAATTAAAAAAAATTCTACGGGGTGTAAAATTTAATTTTAAGCAGAAATGTAAAGCGACAAATTTGGGGTTGACCCTTAGTTTCCGAGTTACGGGCCTCCAAAGTTTGTATGTACAATATGGAATATATCGAGTATTTTTTGGTGAAATAAGACAATATGGGTATCATTGGAAAGGTAATTTCAATACCTTTTCGATTAAAAAGGAAAATAGTAAAAAAATACAATAAAAACAGATAACGACCAAAAAATAAATATATTAAATAAATTAAGTTTAGTGACAAAACCATACGAAAAGAGATAAAAAAATCTTTAGCAAGCGAAGCCGGTGTTGTTCATACCATAGAGGAGAAAAGTTTTGCGCCCGGTCGAAGGCCGGCTACGCAGAAAATCTCTAGTAAGCGAAGCTAAAACTAAGAGCTGTCCAAAAAACTTTCATATACAAATTTTTTTACTATTTTCCTTTTAAATTGAAAAGATATTGAAATTACCTTTCCAATGATACCCATATTGTCTTATTTCACCAAAAAATACTCGATATATTCCATATTGTACATACAAACTTTGGAGGCCCGTAACTCGAAAACTAAGGGTCAGCCTCAAATTTGTCACTTTACATTTTTTGCTTAAAATTAAATTCTACACCCCGTAGGCAACCTTTTTTTTAATTTAAAGCTGCGTCCGTAAACTAGATTTGTTCCATATATACAAACACTTTTTAATAAATTTGTTATTTTCTGTTTTTTTATATTTTTCGTCAGTTGTTAACTGACAAGTACAAGTAATATTACACAAACAAAATACATGCGTTTTTTGTTTTTGTCCTCTTGCGATTACCTAGTATTCAATTCGCCTTGATTTCGAAAAAGTGCTAAGCTCTAAATCCAATACATATTATAAATCTATTTGCAAGTTTGTCTGTTTATTTGTTTGTTTGTGCGTGCGTCAATCACAGCTAAACGACTGAACCGATTTGTAACCGACTTCAAAAATAGAAGGAGGTTGGTTATCAATTCGACTGAATGTTGCTTTTTTATATTTGTGTCATGTCTGTACTGATTTTGAAAATTGTTTATTTAGTTAAAAAAATTGATTATAAATTGGTCCAGTTTTAAAATCAGTTTATTATTTCAAAAATTACAACGTACGTGTTTTTTACGTCTATTAATACTCGTAAATGTTACCGCTTTAAAACTAAAAAAAGCCTTTAAAAAATTAATGCAAAAATAAATCTTAAAATTAAAGGGTGACCCCATAGGTGACATAAATTGACATATATGTTATATATTATATTATATTTAGAACTATTATAGACAAAACCAATTGCAAATCGGACAAAATGTCGATTGCTATGAATGTTACAGTAACAGGTACTGAATTTCAAAATTATAATCTAAAGGGTGCCCCAATATTTTATTTAACTTTAAATAAACCTACACTTTTGAATAGTTGTAGACATACGCTTCAAATATACAATGAACTAACTCCGCTGTAGCAACAAGTATATAAATTGGATTTAGATATTAAAGGGTATCCCAATAGTTAATGTAATTTGATGTATGTGGCCAAACTTTTTAACCGTTATATACAGACAGCTAAGCCTGCTATAACAGCAAGCTTTTAATTTAAATATAGAATTTAAAGGGTGTTCCAAAATTGATGTAATTTGATCTTTATATAAAAACACTTGAAAATTAGACAGAATGTCCACTACTTTCTTTGGTTTAATAAAAAGTGTAAATATTTTAAATTATAAATTAAAGGGTGTTACAATAGTTTATGTAACTTAATGTATACTGCAAAACCGTTATAGACAGACGGTTGAAATTAACAAAGAATCTGATTGCTAAATCTATTACAAAAGCAAGTATAAAATATTAATTTGGAAATTAAAGGGTGCCCCTATAGTTACTGTAATTTCATGTAAATTGTCAACTGTTGTAGACAGATGGTTGAAATTAAAAAGGAGCTGTAGTGCTAAGTCTGCTACAACACGTATAATGTTTTGAGATGGAATACAAGGGTGTCCCAATAGTATATGTAATTTGATGCATGTTTTTTTTTCGCAAGAATTATAATAAAAGTTACAACACGGGTATATTTTTTTTCTCATGGTAAAATATGATATTTATATTTTCATATAGTGGACTAAGAGGGGAGAAAATGGGAAGGGAGAGAACAAACGCGCAATCTTAAGAATCTTAACCGATCTTAACAAAATCATATTCTATAGAAATTTGATATATACATACATAGATATCTTCTGATCTATAAGTTCCAAACTGATTAGATAGAATTCTACGTGTTCGGAGTAGAGCCACTTAGCAAACAAGGCTTTAATATATTTTGCAGTGCCTGTAAAGGACCTAAAATTAGACCTAGCAACGCCGGGTACAAAAAGCTAGAATTTTTAGTTTATATATTTATATGTTTGAAGTTATTTTTTACGATCTTGCATGCATGCGCATTTTCTTTAACCTCTAAAAACCTGCTTATATTCTGGGACCATTCTTATACTTGTTGTTTACATCTGATATCTCAACTAGCATTCGTGTCAACTTATCGACTTTTGTTGACGATACCGCTATTTTAGTATCCACAAAATCCCTCATGAAGCATTCAGTGATACCCTTTTTGAAAAATGCTTAAAGTTAAATAAACAAAAATGTTTACTAAAGCAGATCACCATGTCTCTGTGTAGAATAAGTAATCAAATACTACCCCAACTTTCGGATGTTGAATATCTCGGTATTCTTCTGGATAGGCGTTTTACTTGGAAACGTCATATAAAAGCGAAACTGACGCAAATAAAGTAAATAGTAGTACAAATTAAGTGGCTCATTGGTAGAAACTTTACACATAAACTAGATTAAAAGAATTTTTTTATGGGGTAGTTCCTATAAAGAGTGCTAAAAAATATTGTTCTGGGGCACTGCCTACAACAATTTGAACTTCCATGTAGACTAAACATTTCATTAGATAACGCTGAAATCGTAAGACATGCAAATACGCATATGAAAAATTTTGAAATACACCCCAACGTTCTATTTTCTTTGTAAAAAAAAAAATTCTTGAAATTAAAACCAAAATGAACTTAAGCCGAATAAATTAATTTATTTGTTAAACTTATTATTAAAAAAAAACAAGTAAGAGTGCTATATTCAGCAATGCACCATCTGCAAATAACATTTAATTAAATTCACATTTAAAATGTTCACCTTGTAGGCTTTTTAAGTTATTAATAAGTAAACACAAAATAATTGTTTAAAAAATTGCAGCAAAATTGTCAAATGTCACTTTCATCTGTCAAAAGTTGAATAAATCATAATTTATTTTTATCTGCGGTTGTACAAATATTAAAACAGTGCCAAGGTGTTATTAGTATTATTATTATTTTTATTATAGGGATTTTCAAAAGCCTTTAAGAGCCCTTTAAACTTAAATAAAAATAATGAGATGACATTTTTCCTTTTCACTATACGTTTATAAATAGCAGTAGCAGTAGCATTAAAACTCACATTCGATTTGTTTGTTATCAGGATAAAACAAAATAACAAAAAACCAACAAATATCTATCTAACCTTGTTTGAGGGTTAATCAGCTTAACCAAAAAAAAAAAAAAAATCTTATATATACTCTTCACCATCTACGTAAATCTAGTTTAGTGAAGTAACTCCAATCCAAAAATAAAATAATGGGGGTACTGCATGTATATAATTTTACATAAAAATGCCTCTTGATGGGTTCAGCATTTCTGAACATTTCAACTTTTCCTTGAAGATCTCTTCAAAAGCTTTTAAATGATGCCCATACTGATATTTTAAAAATTTTAATATTTCAGAGCACCGTTACTCGAAAAATATGTGCGAGCGCAAATTTTTTCCCTTGATATTTTAAATTCTTATTTTTTAATTCCCTATCGCCGCATATATTTGTTTTTTTTTTTTATTGGACTTACTTATTGTTCTAAATAATATTAAAAAATTACAGGTAGGCGTAGGGTTTTGGTCGCTGCCTCGAAGGACATGGACCGATCTTGCTGATTTCCGATAGCACCTCTTTCGACACTATGTCTAATCAATTGGCGTATTTAAATTTTCTCTAGCTGATCTAGTGCCTTGGCAAATTTGATTTCAACACTAACACGGATGGACAGACGGACATCGCTTAATCGACTTCGCTATGCATAAGAAGTCAGAATATATATGGAATGACAAATTTAGGTCTACCATTTTTCCATTTTTTTGTAATGAAGGGTACAATTAAAATTAAGTTTTTTTTTCCTAATTTTGAAGTTTGCTAAAAAAAACACATTTTAACAAACCCCATCCTTTAAGGATCTTCAACATATACACTTAATGAAATCGTGAATACGTTGTTGAATACGATTCAAAGACATTCATAGGTGGGTTTTGTATACATGGAGTTGCACACTCTTAATTACCAACATTAAAAAAAACAAAAAACCATCATGAAACAAACCCATTTATTTAATACACAAAAACTATTTATTTTTTTGTGTGTTACGTGTTTTTTCTAAATTTTTTTTTGTTTGTTTGCTATGTAATTTGCTGCTAGTTTTAGAAATAATAATATACTTGTAGTCTGCCGTTTAAACCAACGATTTGTGTAATGAGCTATAAGCAGCTTCATTGCAAAAACAATTAACTTTAACTGAAGAGAAAAAATTCAAAATGATTTGCAAAATCGTAAATAAGTTGTGTTAAAAGCAGGAATCATTAGACCAAAGGGTAAACATGTATGTCTGTCTGTCTATTCCAAGCCTCCATCTAGAAAGAACCCGAACTGCGACAAGAAAAAATAACAAAATGAAGTTAAAAATTAAAGGGTGTCCCTATTGAGATGCGGTGTCCAGTTAAAACGTTGTAGCGAGATCTTTGAGATACATTTACATAAAGCATTTAGTACTATATTCACAACAGCGACAAGTATAAAAAAGAAAATATAAAATTAAAGGGTGCCCCTAGAGATAAGTGATTTATACATAAATGACATTTTCTTTAAAGCCTTTGATATTTTTATAAACCTTATGTCACTATGTCTGCTAAAACAAGTATAATTTTTTTTTTTTAATCGAAAGGGTGTCCCACAGAACACATAATTTTAAAGTAAATTGTCTTTTGAAGCTTATAAGGCAGATACCTTAAATTTTAATTAGGTAATAATGAAATGATGCAATATACAAATTAAAGGGTGACCCATAAGTTGTACGGAATCCTTTGTGTATTAGCCTAACACGCTATTGCCTGATTTGTAAAAAAATTCGTATCACAAAACTTGCAACAAAACTTGTCTCTACCAAGACATATTAAAGATCTTAATAGCCAGGGCTAAAGTTTTGAAAGCAACTGCTCCTTTCTTTTATTTAGACTTAAAACAATAAAATCTTGAAATAAGTCTAAGAAGTATAGCAGTATTAAAACTGCTATTATACTTATAACCTGGGCTCAGCACACTTGGGTCCGAAACCCCTTATTTCTTGCGAATGTTTTATTATGATCCATGTGATGAAGTTTTTTTAATTAAACAAAAAAAATTTTTTTATTTTAGACTCCAATAGCAGAAAAATGCCAATTATTTCCATTTTCAAACAAACTGATTTTTTAATTTCTAACACGTATAAATTACCATCAAACATCCCATTGCTACATTTTAATTAAATATCGAAATCCTCGTATGTGGTATTTGTATGTTTACACAAGTTGCACTGAATGTGACCACAAGAATTGCAACACAATTGAATCAATTAAATCAAAAGAAAACAAATTTTCTTACACACACACACACATAAACACACACCTACTTTTACATTTTTATTTTTCTGAAAGGATTTTAATTGAGCAAAGAAATATTCACAGGACAAATTCCTAATAAAAATAGTGTAACGGTACAAATTTGTAACGTCTGTACATCCCATTACCGAGTATATGGTGATGAAATAAAAAAAAATTTTAAATTTTTATGACATGTCGTGACATGTAAAATAACAATTATTATGATTTCTTTTATTAATGTTGTGATGTACCAACAACATAAAATGAATGAATAATAGTTTTGTTTCTTTTAAAGTTAATTTAAATACAAAATCCTTTTTTCATTTTGCTGATTTAATTTTATTTCTTTTAAAAAAAATTTAAAATTTTTTGTTATAAGTTTACACACAAAAACACACCTTGACACTAAAATGTTTAAACATTAAATATATAATTTTTATAAGAATGTTTTTGTTTAAAGTTTTGTTTGCTTCTTTGATTTAACTTAATTCAAATTAAAAATAACCGTTACATTATATTTCCTTCACTTATTAAAAGTTCAATAATTTTTTTTCAAAGTCTACTAATAAAATTGTACTGAACGATTCCGCGTGCCAAGCAATACTGGAGCAAATGTTAAATTGCTTTAGTTTAAGGCTAATGCACGATACTCTACTTAATTGTATGTATGTTACATGTGTTCGGTTAGCAGGGATAAAAAATTTGGTACTTTCTTTTAGTATGTACTAATGTACAGGGAAACACCAATTCACATAATTATACCCTTCACCACAAAAAGTGGAAAACGGGTATAACTAAGTTTGTCATTCCATGTGTCATTTCAACAATTTCCATTTCCGACCCAATAAAGAATAGTGTCAGATATAGTGTCGAAAAAGGTGCTATTGGAAATCATGTCAATTGGAACAATGAATTTACTCCAATCAAAAAAATAAATATACGGTGCGAAAGAGAATTAAAAAATAAAAAAAAAGTGAATAAATTGGTGCTCGCCCATATTTTCCGAGTTACGGGGCACTGAAATTTTAATATTTTTTTAAATATCAATATGGGTATCATTTTAATACTTCTGAAGAAATCTTTAAGGAAAAACAAAATTTTTTTAAAAATGCTTAACCCATTAAAGGCCGATGTAATTTTTAAGTAAAAATATATGCAGTACAACATTTTTTTTATTTTTTAATTCTCTGTCACTAAACTAGATATATATATATATATATATATATATAGACGGTGAAGGGAATATAAGATTCGGCATAGCCGAATAAAGCACTCTTACTTGTTTTAAGTTAAACTTAAGAAATTGCTAATTCTTTGATTTGAGTATTTTTTAAAATTGATTTCTCTCCTCTTTGAGATGCTGTGTAACAAGTTGAGGGTCAAGGCGACTCAGTCGCTAGTTGGTAGCGATGGCGAATTCATTTATTTTCGCCGCTAATATAACTATCAAACTGCATAGTATTTTATGACTATATTTTTTTATATGGAGTTTGACATTCATGGTATTGGCGAAAATCAATAAAGTCGCCTTCGCTGTCACGCTCTTTTTTTATATAATGGAATTTGACATTTCTAGCAACGTACATGATTATACATGATTTCGCCATGGCTAAGATTAAAATTGTGTCTTAGATAAACAGAGCTGAATAAGATGTTACTTTCCTGTATTACCAAGTGCCAAGTTCATGTGTGGTAAAACAGAATAGAAGGAAAGCTAAATAACAATTTCTAAGCAAAGAGCTTTCCCAGAGGAATCTATCGTCCTTTAAAGAAGAGAAAGATTATTTCATGTAATAAAAATTCCATGAAAAGAAAAAATTTTGCAGGTGACTTAGTTTTCCCCAAACTGGCTTTTCGACGACAATTAGGTTCCCGCGTGCTTGCTTGCTAAACAGATAATCAAGAGTTCAAATCCCAACAGAGCTTTCGATATAAATAAAAGTAATAGCTGTTGAGTAGCCACTGCGGATAAATTGTTCAAACGCTTATATGGATAAACAGCAAAGAAAACCTTCAGAGTGTCTCGAATAGAGAAGGAAAACTGTTTTTTATAGCCGCAGTAGATAAAGTTAATGAAGGTGCCCAAATACTAGAACATCAGATGAGATGGCTAAGGACGTATGGCAGTCGTGGCCATACAAGAAATCCTGACTTTGAATATCGAAGGTATAACAGAGTATTGTGTATTTCATATTTTCACTGGATAAATGGCGCATGTTTGCTATATATGACATTATGAGTTCAAGTCCCATCGCAGTTATAAATTTGGTCAAAAATTCTATTTTTTTTTTTTTTTTATTAATTTCTTTCCGAAGCATTGATTAAGACTAAACAATTATAAAATAATTTTTTGGTTTGCTATTTTTGTGCGTACTTTAACAAAATTTCTTATTGGTACAATTTAAACCAAAAAAAGAAAACAAATAATAAAATCGAATATTTCAATAACTTTAGTACCGTTTGGCATTTTCTTTTGGCATCCTTGATATATGTATTTTTTACTTTCGTTGCTCGCCGTTTTTATTTTATAATTGGAAATGTAGGTCCTTCGCTAGTGCTCTCTTTCATTGCTTTACACAACAAACACATTCGATTACACACTCTCTTTAATTTTGTTGGTTCACATATTGAAAACAAAATTTTATTTAACAGTGTGAGTGTCTAGTGCTGAGTTTTCTCAGAAGGCGTAAGTTGGTGTTTCTATAAAGTACATACATGTATGGGTGTGTGTTAAAGTATATTATACAAAATACGAATTGTACGAATTAATACGACCACGGCTGTTGTCCTTGCTCCTTATATTTATGAAAAAATCACACACACACGTACGCACATAAATACAATTGAGCTGGTGGGTTAAAGCATAAAATAAACTTTAATTTTGTAGTTGGTGTAGAATATAAAAAGCAAAACAAAATCAACGAAATGTTACTGGAGGCCTTCAAAGTAACTGAAACAATGAATATTTCCTTCTTATCATCATAATCATCATCATTGTCGTCGACGTTGTTATGTTTTAAACAAAGTTGAAAATAAATTACAACTCTTCACAAATTATCCATTATATAATCGCATTTAAAAATGAATTATGTTATAACAATTTCTTCGAAAGTATAAAGAAATTTTGATTTTGTTTTGGTGAGAGATTAACGATTAAAAAAATTGATTTGTGGAAATTGAATGGTTGTTTAAAGAAAAAAAAAACAAGTAAGAGTGCTATATTCGGCTATGCCAAGACAGAGTATTAAAAAATAAAAAAAAAAATTAATACTGCATATAGACAATTTTACATAAAAATGACAACGGCTCTTAATGGGTTAAGCATTTTTAAAAAATTTTAGTATTTCCTTAAAGATGTCTTCAAAAGCTTTAAAATGATACCCAAATTGATATTTTAAAAAAATTTTAAAATTTCAGAGCCCCGTAACTCGGAAAATATGGGCGAGCGCCAATTTTTTCACTTAATGTTTTTTTTTTCTTATTTTTGAATTCCATATTGCCCCATACATTTTTTTTATTGGAGTTACTTTATTATTCCAAATGTCATGAAAAAATTAGAGGAAGGCGCAGTGTTTTGCCTGCTGCCTCGAAGGACATGGACCGATCATGCTGATTTCCAATAGCACCTCTTTCGACACTATGTCTGATCGATTGGTATATTTAAATTTTTGTCGAAATCAAGTTCACCTTTGCACCGACGAAGAGATTGACAACGCTCAATCGACTTCGCTATGCATAAGAAGTCAGAATATATACACTTCGGAAGTGAGGTCGGAAGTGGATATTGTAAAAATTACAAACGGAATGACAAAATTAGATATATCCTGTTTTCCACTTTTTGTGGTGAAGGGTATGAAAATAACGAGAAAAATAACGTAATATTGAACATAAATTATATAGAATTACATTCGCCAAACCCTTTATTCTTAGAATGATGACCAATTAACATTCAATGTCGGTCTGGCCTAGCAATGATTTCTACAACGATATTTATCTCAGTCAGACATATTTGAAATTGTCAACATTATACAGTGGGGCAGAAGAGAAAAATTTTGGAAATAAATTATTAGTTTTTAATGGGCAGAACCAAAAATTTTAATTATTTTTTTATTTATTTTTATTTATTCAATATAGATTGTAAGTTCTTAGGGCCAAATTAATCCAGTTAAATTATGTGGCAAATACATCAAAAAAAATTTTTTTTTCAATTAAAATTTAAAGTAATAAGATAAAAACCCCCCAATTTAACAAATGTTGAAAAATATTTAAAAAACAAGGGAAATAAAAAAATAATATGACAATTTAATGCGGTCCTGTTGCAGCTAATTATACACGATCAATTATTATAAATAAAATTTTAGAAGAAAAGAAGCAATATAACTTAAGTTTGAAGTTCAAGCTTCCAGTACCTAAAACAGTAAGGCATTAGAGATCCTAAAGAGGTACCTTTGATAAGTGAATTATTGTAAGGCCAGCAATTTTTGGTTATTCCCTTGAATACAAACATAAACCGAAATTTTTTAGTCAAAATCTAAAATCCTGAGCTTTTTAAGACCTTAGTCCACTTACTTCAAAGTATTAGACACAATTTTCAAAAACTTGCTTTAAAACAAGATAAAAAGCCATTTAGGTTATTCTCAAAATTATTTCATGGCCCGAAGGATAAATGTGGATTTTATGAGCATATGTCAGAAATATCAGTTTGGGATACTTTACGCATGTTTTCGAAACATCGGGATTCGATTAATCTATGACTAAAAATTTTGTTTGCATGTTGAATGTTTGCTTTTCCGAAAGTAAGAACTTCTACTAAAATTTGAGGCAGTTTCCTTAAATCCAAAAGAATTTTCAAAAAGTATATTTGAATTAAACCAAAAACAAAAATGGATATATAAATCCTCTCATGGTTAATGGTCTATAACATTGTACTAAGGACGGATATGGCATCCAAACTTTTCTATTATTTTTTTATAGCTGACAAAAAAAATATTTTGCAAGCTCAATTGCTAATCTTTTAAAAAATTCAATAAATTATTTATTTTTGTACGATCAGAGTTGCATTTGGCTTGCATCTTTATTATGTGACAGTGTGGCATCTTAAGACGCTTTTTTTTGGCGATTTTTCTAAGTATGAAAAAATTCTATTAGATTTTTTCAATGAATCGTACGATTTCGTAGGCATATACAAAAACCATATATTGAGAGAAATTATTCATCTCTGATCACTTTCCATACGGATTTATTGTCATAATGTCCTCAGCCTTTGCACTGTTTACTTTGTGTTTAATTTCGTAACTTGAAAAGGGAAATAATAAAATATTCAATTTATTATTTATTTCATTAGTAATAATTCTTGCAAAAAAAAGCCGACCCCTGACTTATCATTAAAGCTCCTTGTTTATTTTAAGATACTGTCTATAACGCTTCAACATACGGGCACCCTTTAATTTCCAAATTCAAATTTTATACTTGTTGTTGTAGTAGACTTAGTAATCAAGTTCCTAATAAATTTCAACCGTCTGTCTATAACGCTTCAACAGTTTGGCCCTATACCTCAAATTACATCAACTGTTGTAACACCCTTTAATTTATAATTGAAAATATTTAAAGTTCTTTTTATATCAAACAAAGTAGTGGAAATTCTGTCTAATTTTGAAGTGATTATATATAACGGTTCAAAAGATACGGCCATATAGGTAAAATTACATTAATTTGGGAATACCCTTTAATTTCTAAATTCAAATTATAACCTTATTGTTTTAGCGAACTTAGCACCACAGGTCCTTTATAAGTTTTAGCTATCTGTCTATAACGGTTCAAAAATTTGGCCACATTCATCAAATTACATCAACTATTGGGACACCCTTTTATTTTCAAATCTCAATTTTATACTTGTTATTATAGCGGAGTTAGCAATACAAGTTCGTTGTAAATTTTAAGTTTCTGTCTGCAACTGTAAAAAAGTATTGCCATATGCATGAAATAAATGAACTATTGGGGCACCCTTTGATTTATAAATTTATAATTGTTACTATAGCGGTCATAGCAATCGATGTTCAGCCCAATTTGCAAGCGTTTGTCTGTAACGGTTCAAAAGGTAGGTCAATTTACATAAATTATGGGAACACCCTTTAATTTCTGATTGCAAATTATAAGCTCGTTAATGTAGCCGGATAAGCAATGCAGGTCCCTTGTAAGTTTCAGCTGTCTGGGGTGCCCTTTACGGTTCACAATACACGTAAAAACATGTATGTTGTATGGAGACACCCTTTAATTTTTTAGATTATAATGTTTTAAAAGGGATTAAAATAATCAGCGTTACTGTTACCGTGTACTAAAGTCGCAACATGACACTTTTATGACGGTCTGTGACTTTTTGTGAGACTTTTTTAAACACGCTAATTTTGCAACTTTTTTTATTTTTCGCTCTCCTCAGGAAAAAAAAATGCATTAACTAACCAAGAAACACTCTCCAGTTATTTAAAAGACAGGGATGTTTCATCACAAAGGTTCTGGTTTGCATATTCTCGATCAAACTCTTTTCTGAGCCTGCTTCCAAAAAATATTTAAAGCTAAAGTAGTATCCACTCAAGCCAATCAGAAAAAATATTTTTTTCCTATACTTAAATAAAGGCTTGAAAAGAGTTCCCCTCGTATTGTTTGGTTAATAAATAAATCAGATAGATGATTTTTATAGACACGTAAAAATTTTATATTATAACTTAAAAAAATGAAACTTAAAAACGTCACAGATACAACTGAAACTACTCCACATCTCAAACAAAAGAATGAAATATTAAAAAAAAACCAAAATAACAGTCACAAGAGTTCTTAAACTAAAAAATATCAAGAGTAAAATCAACACGTGCCACAGACATTTGGCTGTTTTTGGATACACATTTGCCACAACTTTTTTACAAGCAGCAGCTTCCAGACAAAAATGTTATACCCTACGTCTCCACAAGCCATTAAATTGAACAAGACATGCACATAACGCCGGCAGAACAACGGTATTAATTTGTCCATGTTTTTGTATGTGGCGAAAACGTTTTTAACGTTTTTAATAAAAAAAAAGTTTTCATACTGTTGATCAATAGATGGTGTTAATTTGAAATAGAGAAGTCATATTAGAATTCATACTTGACGGCGAACATGAGCAATGCTCAGACAAATGGTTGGCCCAGAATGTTTGCACATGAATGAAACATGAACATTGATAGTATATTTAAGCCGAATTCATGTGCGACATGATGTTTATACCAATTTGATAGCTGGTGGGGTTAATGCAAATACACAACCACATCAGCCCTATTTCCGTACTTTTTGGGTAAAATTGAATTTAAATAAAACTTTTTTAAGGTTGTTTAATGTAAATTCGGAAAATGTACATTTAAAATAAAATATTAAGAGTCGGCATGTAACCAACCTAGCGCAGAAGGGAATGTAAGCAAAAACAAAAAAGTGGTTTGTTTGTTGGTAATTTTTGTTAAAGCCTTAACATTTCTGTATTAGCTTCTAAAATAACTCTCATGTTGTTTTTGAAGTTTTTATACTTAAAGGAAATGTTTTTGGCTTTTCTAAAAATTTGGATAAAGGTTTCCTGATGAGCTGGCTTAGCAACCGGCGAAATACGTATAGATACCAGCTATTCCAAACCAACAAATAAATTGCATTTCTATTTGAAAATGTTATGGAATATTAGCATAATATAATAAATAACAATTATATTATTTTAAATTCACGGCTCTGCTTTAATTTTAACTCTTTACTCGTTTGTCATCCATACATGCAGAAACATCCAATAACACAGCCTTTCGCTGTAAACATTTTCTATTACAAAGTCACTACATGGTAAATTGTAATTATTATCTCCAGTGGGGAAGAAACGTCCCAATAGAGTGATACAACTATTTAGCAGCCACGAGAAGTATTAAAATCGGCTATCAACTAACGAATATTTGGTATTTGAGAAATAATATTTTTTTAAGTAACAAAGTTTAATAGTTGTGCTTTACTATTTACATGACGGATTTTGTTGTCCAATTCCCTGTTGGTAGGATAATTCGATAATAATGTGTTTTGTTTTTGTAAAACTGAGTTCTTAATTCAAAGAAGTAACGAAGAAGTGACTTCTCTCTTAAAACGCTCTAAAACGCTGACAGGGTTAATTCAGCTCTACTTACTACACACTCGTACGTACCTAAAAAAATACGTCAACTTTGTGCAGTGATGATAATTATTCATTTTGTTTTATTAAACTCACTGAATAAAAGTAAACAAGTAAAAGTGTTATATTCGACTATGCCGAATCAATGCTGCCGTATGTAAACAATGGTTTTGTAAAATGGCAGTGTTACAGCTGATTTTATGTTATTGTTTTTTTTTACCAGACTTCAAAAAAGGAAGGAGGTTATACAATTCAGCTGAATGTTGCTTTTTTTATATTTGTGCCTCCAGAATTCAGTCATTTCTGATCTGATTTTGAAAATTTTTTGTAATATGATAAATTATGCTAACAGATTGGTTTTAAAAACGTTTCATAATCTTAAAAATTAAAGGGTGTCCCCATATAACACACATATTTTTTACGTGTATTATGAATTGTAAAGGTCACTTCTGTAAAATTTAAAATGACTGCGTATTACTATGGCTTCCAATAACAAAAAGTTATGCTTAAATAAATCTAAAAATTAAAGGTTGCCCCCATAATTGATGTAAATTTACTTATATGGGCCTATCTTTTGAACCGCTATAGATAAACGCTTCGAAATTGGACAGAATGTCGATTGCTATGGCCGTTATAGTATCAAGTATTAATATTAAGAATTATAAATTAAAGGGTGGGCCAATAGTTCATTTTATTTGATACATATTGCCATACTTTTTAACAGTTATAGACAGACGCTTGGAATTTACAACGTACCTGTATTAGTAAGTCCGCTATAAAAACAAGTATAAAATATGGGTTTAGAAGTTAAAGGGTGTTCCAATAGTTGATGTAATTTAAAATGTGTGGCCGTTCTTTTAAACCTTTATAGACAGAACGCTGAAACTTAAAAGGAACCTGTATTTCTAAGTCCGCTATATTAACGAGTTTATAATTTGAATTTAGAAATTAAAGGGTGTCCCATTATAACTGTAGATTTACTTATATAGGCGTATCTTTTGAACCCTTATAGTCAAGCGCTTGTAAATTTGACGCAATGTCGATTGCTATGGCCGTTATAGTAGCAGCTAATAATATTTAAAATATAAATTTAAATTATAAATTAAAGGGTGCACCAATAGGTCATTTAATTTGGTATATGGCCATGCTTTTAAACAGACAGACGATTGAAATTTACAAAGAACCTGTATTACTTACTCCTCTATAACAAGTATAAACTTTGGATTTGGAAATAAACGGGTATCCCAATAGTTGATATAATATGTTGTATGTGGCCGGACTTTTGAACCATTATAGACAGACAGCTGAAATTTACAAGGGACATGTTTTGCTACGGCCGCTACAACAAGAAACTTATAATTTGAATTTTGAAAGTAAAGGGTGTTCCCAAAATTACTGTAATTTGTTCTAAGTGGCCGTATTTTTTAAACCGTTGTATACAAGCTCCTTAATTTTAGACAGAATGCCCACTACTTTATTTGGTATAATAAGAAGTATAAAAATGTTATATTATAAATTAAATAGTTGATGTATTCTGATGTATACTCGTATGGCGAAACTGTTGAACCGTTATAGACAGATGGCTGAAATTTACACAGAACCTGATTGCTAAATCTACTACAACAGCAAGTATATAATTTGAATTTGGAAATTAAAGAGTGACCCTATAGTTGCTGCAATTGGATGTATATTGTCAAACTATTGAATAGTTGAAGAAGTATAAAGTTTGGAGATATAAGTGTGTCCCAATAGTTAATGTAACCTACATAATTTATGTGGCCATACACTTGAGCTGTTAAAGGCAGACAAATGAAATCTGTTTTGAAGTCGGTTTTTTTTTCGCAAGAATTATTTTAATGTGCAAAAATTGTAAGTGTTGAATTTTGTTTTTTAAAATGAGTAAAAAAAAAAAGAAAATTACTTGTGCTATTCGCCCTTGAAATGCATAAAAAGTATAAACATTTAAAGAAAACTAAAAAAATAGTCGCGTGAAACGACTTTTAATGCAAAGGAGATCTGTGGGCTATTTTCACACAGTGGTTCCATTCATGTGCTTAAATTATGTCGAATCTTTTATAAATTTTCATCGGAGGGATCCTAAAACGTTTGATGACCTACTTACAATTTTAGGGAATCAGAATAGTTTGTGGCTGTGCGTCTGAAAAATTTAACAAATAAAAAAGGAAACAAATTTCTTATTGAAACTTAACTATTTGTCCTCCTACAGCCGTTTTTGGACGACCTTTACGGAATTCGTCTTTGAGCGAGCTTCGGCCACGATTAAATTCATTATACCAATTTTTCACAGTGCTATAGGATGGTGCTTCATCGCCATACAAAGATTTAAGTTCATCAATGCACTCTTGTCGTAATAATCCACGTCGAAAGTTGTGAAAAATGATGGCACGAAAATGTTCACGAGTTAATTCCATTTTTTTCTATATTAATTTTTTCAAGTCACTGTAAACAACACAAATAATGGTCTTACGTCAAAACGTTTTGAGTACGATTATGCTTAAAAATGACAAACTTTCCAATGGAAATGTCAGATTGCACTTGGCAGCACTCAGTGTTGCCAGGTCAGTAATATATATAGCAGCCCTCGTAGAAGTTTTAAAAGTAGCTCATTTCTGTTAACAAGAACTGTGGAAATCCCTTTACATCCCGCCACTATTGCGTAAAGCTTCTTTATGTTGCCTACGTAACTTTTTCCATAGAATTTGACGTAACCTTCATTTCCTGGAAACAAGCAAAATTGATGGAAAATTTCGATTTCTAAGCAAAAATGTTCTAACGATCTATTCCAATGGAGTTCGCTATTTGTGTCCAAATAATTTGTTTTTTGTGGTTATTTTTGTATGAGCTGTCATATCATACAAACACTAACTTCCAGCCCCTTCATTTCCTCGATAAGCTTTTAAGCAAATAAATTATTATTTTCCATTTTGCATACACTTAATTCAGCTTTAGGATGACAAATTTTAACTTATTGGCAACTCAGTTCAAGTTGCTCGCATAAAATATTTCCTCTCTCTCTCTTGAAAAGAGCCGTCAAACTTCATTTCAAAAAAAAATGTTGTGCGGACAAAAATTTTGTTCGGAAATCATGGGTGAATCCATTTTTATATACCCTTCACTATCTATGTAAATCTAGTTTAGTGAAGTAACTCCGATCAAAAAAGGAAAAAATTAAAAAAAAAAAAATTGGGTACTCCATATACATAATTTTACATAGAAATGCCACCGGCTCTTAATGTGTTAAGCATTTAAAAAAATGTTAGTATTTCCTTAAAGATCTCTTCAAAATCGTTAAAATGATACCCATATTGATATTTTAAAAAAATGAACATTTCAGAGCACCGTAACTCGAAAAATATGGTCGAGCGCCAATTTTTTCACTTGTTGTTTTTTTTTCTTATTTTTTAATTCTCTATCGCGGCATATATTATTTTTTTGATTAGAGTTACTTTATTGTTCCAAATTACATGAACAAATTACAGGTGGGCGTTGTGTTTTGCCTGCTGCCTCGAAGGACATGGACTGATCTTGCTGATTTCCAATAGCACCTCTTTCGACATTATGTCACACTATTTAAATTTTCTCTAGCTGATCTAGTGCCTTGGCAAACTTGATTTCAACGATAACACTAAAGGCCAGACGGACATCGCTCAATCGTCTTCGCTCAACTCAGAATTATATCCTTATGGGGTCAGAAATGTCTATTGTAGAAATTACAAACGGAATGAACAACTATTTATACCCTTTTACCACTTTTTGTGGTGAAGGGTATAAAAAGAGTTAAAACTGCTAGATTGACCTGAAAAAAACTAAATTGTCATTACTGTTCAACAATATCAAAACAAAACAAACAGTCAACCTCACTTAATAGCCCACTGTCAAAATAAGATTTTGGAATTGCTAAAGTCTAGAGTTCACTGTCATACAGAATCGTACAATTTAATCACACAAAAGTCTGACAGAATTCTATCCTACTTTAAAAACCGTTTCAAAATAAAGTCGTAGTTACCGCACCATTGTACAAAAAAGCTGCAAAACAGATGTTTTAGTATTTTGTTGTTTTTTTTTCTCCTGACCTTAAAAAATCAACTCTGATCGCATAAAGCAAAATATTCTATGAATTATTTCAAAATATTATAAAATCGTACAGATCTGTCGAAAAGACTGTCACACACATACACATTTAATCCATACTATCATACTTTTTGAGAACACATGCAATTTTTGACAGATCGTACGACTTAGTATGATATCGAATCCTGGCCTTAAGCGCTGATACTGCGCTATTTAGGTTTGCTTTAAATATTAAGTATGTACATGAAAATTTGGACAGATAGATTTCGCTTTACGCGCTAACATAAAAATAATTTGAAGTTGCCAGACCTGTCAATAATAGAAAAATTTTGAGGTTTTGAATCGCCTACAAAAAAAGGAGCAGTTGCGAGTGATATGGCTTTCCACGGCTTTACACGTACCTTAAATTCAGGCTTAAAGTTAACAACCTTGCTTTGGTCACACTTTCGCCTTTTCCTGATATTACCCTTATATCACATCTTTTCACTAGACAGCATAAACATAAAAATTGTAGCTGTTGATATATAGGGTGCGCCAAATTATTTTTTTTTTTTTTAATGCTATAAAAAAACGTATTGAATGGTCAGTTGGCTTCAACTCCTGAATCAATTGGTCTTTGTGCAAAATTCGTCTCAATGATGTCTTCGAAATGTTCAATTGAGAACGACGGTGATTTAATGCAAACGGCGCTTTACGCACACTTTCTGCCACAGCAGTAATATTCTCGGGTGTACGCACTGTTTTTGGCTTTTCACGCTTTGGTTTATCGATAAGGATGCCAGTTTCTTTCACTTTTTCTACAAGATAACGAACATACGGAGCTGACAATGCTTTTCTTCTTCTTCCAAAATCCGTACACAATTTTCGCACGCTTTCTGTAACATTACCATGATTTTCAAAGTAATATCGCAATATTTCCCAGCGTTGTTCAAGCGTTCTGTGGAAGGATAAAACTAATTATCTGTCAAATCAGATATGAGCTAAGTGTTACCATTCACGAAATAAGCACTAGTTTAAAAAAAAACGTTAGATTGATTTCATCAAGCAAAAATTTGCATCTTCGCTTAGAGAGTTTTGGATGGAAAAAAATGTTTAATAATTTAATCTTTACCCACTAAGTAATGCAATGAGCATTATATTAAATAACTAAAATATTCCCCCCTATCGTGAACACCATGTGAAATTTTTGTTCCCATGAAATTTTTATTTCCCATGAAGGGAAAATTGCTATCGTAAACTTCATGGGAACGTTTGTTTCCGCTATCAATTCGTACTGAATAAAAATTAGAAAGAAGAAAATATAAATAAAAAGGAAAAAATATTTCAAATTTTTTAAAGTTATGAAAAATTTAGAAATGTTAATGATTGGTGCTATTGTGTTGCTGCAAGAGGAGGAGATACTACAACAAAGAACAATTTTATTTCAAGAACGTGACGTGCAAGATGCTTAAAAGCCCTTGAAGTTACCCTAGACACAAAAGGTCCAATCAATAGATCCAAGTGGGCTGTGGAAACACGGCTGCCTGCCTAACCTACCCTAGACATTGCTACTGACCCATATCAATAAAAAAAAATTTTATATCTGATTTTTTATATCTCCATTTTTTCATTTAAAAATATTTTTAATAAAAAATCTTCTTAAATTTATAATCAATAGATCTTTTTGTTTTGCATCTTGGCAGCACTAATCTGATCAAGAAAAATAGAAATTAGCATAAGTTGGCTACGGGCTACAAAAGTAGCCGTGTAGTCGGTAGTCGTGTAGCGGCTAAAAGAATTATTATCATAAGCACGCGTGTATTCTATTTTTGACATCTTGTAGTCGATGGTCGGTGGACATGATTGTGTTTATAGCTTTAGGGAAAAGGGAAAAAAATTCGAGTGAGAATATATTCATGATAGGGGTGATTAATAAATAGTTAATTTAAGTGACAAAGTTTAATGACGACATTACCAAGTTTCTTAAACATAATTTTTTAAATAATAATCCCCGAAGATGACCAACAGAGATGGCCGAAATATCGAATAAATAAATTAAATAATTTTCAAAACTTAAACAATGTTTTTAATTTATTAGGCTGAAAATTAATTATTAATTAATGATAAAAAGGTCTAAAAATACTATAATTAATATTAAAAATTAAAAAAATAATTTCAGAAAAATTAAAGCAAACAATAATAATTTTATTTTTATTTTATAAATTTATTTTTTGTGAATAATGTTTGGCCTCTCAGACTCAATTAATTACAGAATTTTAAATAAAATATATTTAAGTCTTTATGAGTTAGGCTAAAAGCGTTAATGTGATTGAGTATTTTTTTTTTTTTGTGTCTTTTAAGAATTAATTTTGTATTGAGACAAAAACAAAAAAAAAACTTGTTACTTAACTCCAGCATTAGTAAAAATACTTCATTTGCATTTCAATGATCCTTAAAGAAAATTATCATGTGAACAGTACATTTAAATATATCCCAATATTTTCATCATTATTATTCAGTTTTCTTTTATTGTTTGTCCTTCTGCATGTCTTTCCTTACCATTTTATCAAGGATTTCATTACAGAAAAAGGAAAAAACTTAAGTATTGTTTTGCATTTAGCTTTGGCAAATTGTTATTGTATTTTTAATTTCCATTAATTTCCTTTTGATCTAGCGACAAGATTGTCGTACATCCTTTAATGAATAAAAGTCTTATGTATGCTTCCTGAAATAACACACATTTGCAATGACACAGATTAAAAGGCTCTGACAGGCACCGAAACTACCCAAAGCGTTTAATATTATTTTAAAGGAAAACTTATAAACATTTGTTGGTTGCTGGCTTCAACGTTTTACTAACACACACAAACACATTCGCACTCAAACAAATTCAACTTTATAGTTTCCCTTTTTCTCTTGTCTGCACTTTCACAATGATTTTCCATCTTAATTACAAAGAAACAGGCAAACACAATTTCTCTTTTCTTTAATTTGTATCCTTGTTTTTGCAGAGAATGTTCTGTATATTTTTATTTTATAGAATGTTTGCTTCTCTTAAATATACAACTGCGAATGCTTTGATGCGTATGTGTGTGTATGTGTATGCATGTGGAAAAGTTAAAATGCGGCCAAAAGTTCAAATACCCCATTTTGCTGTACATGCAATTGTACACAGAGAAAAATTTATATAAAAATTTTTTAAATCATTAGAAAAAAAATTTTCTAAACAAAATGTTGAAGAGAAGGGAGAGAGAGATAGAGAGGAAATGTTTTAACGCTTGTTTTGTATACGTTCGTTTTATAGATTTTCTTGTTGGTGTTTTAATCGAAATAACACAAACAACTTCAATAACGAATATCGAATTTAAAGCAAAATGTTCTAATATAAAAGAAAATTGAAAAATGGCATTAAAAATTGTCGTGGTATAAATCTGACTTGTGTATGTAAACATACTTTCCAGAAATTGTGTTTTATTTTCGGTCTTGATTAGTTAAATGTTAACAAAAAGAAATATAAGTATAAGTAAGAGTGATATATTCAGCTATGCCGAATCTTATACACCCTTCAACATCTATGTAAATCTAGTTTAGTAAAGTAACTCCAATCAAAAAAGCAAATATTGGGGCGACAGAGAATTAAAAAATATATTGCTACGTTTTTCCCTTCTTAGAGCAAACGTACGGATGTTTTTTGATTACAAATACCACTGTGGCTCATTATTCTCTATTCTTACTTTATGGCTTTCCCTGGCTTTACTTCTTGTATTTACGAAACCTGCGTTATTACTACAAAGGCAGCTATCCACGCTACACTACTGTGTTACTCCGGCGAGACATGAACTACTCGACGCCTTGTTTAGTAACCTTTACAATCCACAGACATCTCCACTACTCCTTTTATCCAAGCCAGTCATCTCCTTTAATCCAGTAGCCACAACACACGTCTACAATACACTGTTGTTATGCTGTAACACTTCCCCGCGGTAACCGCTACTGTTCTTACTTTTTATTATAAAGGGCTTCTTGACAATTATCTGTTGCTCTTATATTAAATTGGACGTCTCCACTAAATTATCTGCCATGGCTTCACACAATAATTGCCTTTTGCCTCTCGGGAAGTTTGTACTGCTGTTTAATTATTTTTTAATTGCATTATAATAATTGTTACTTTTCTTTTGTACGCATGTCTGAACGGGGTATCGAACTCAAGACCTCTTGTTTTGCTGCACGCACCTCTACCAACGCAGCCATTGTGGCTGCTCAGCTTTTGTTAGCTAATTGTGGTTTTTATTCTATTCACACACCATTAGTTGTTGTATTCACCACGCTCATACGGATACCAACAACAGGGGTTGCCAGATCTTATATTCGTAACAATATATATAATTTTACGTAAAAATAACATCGGCTCTTAATGGGTTATGTATTTTTAGTATTTCTTTAAATATCAATTCTAAAGCTTTAAAATATTGCATCATATATTTATTTTTTTTAATTGGAGTTACTTTATTGCTGCAAATGACATGAAAAATTTAGAGATAGGCGTGGTGGAATGGATTTCCAATAGCACCTCTTTTTGCAATCGAAAGAATCCGTACGTTTGCCTGTCTTGAAAGAGTAAAACGTAACAATATGTTTTGCAAAAAATATTGAGGCAATATTTAAATATTAAAATATATTTGAAGGATTCTAGAGCTTACAACAAAGATTAAATTAAAAACTTTGTTGTTTCTTTAAATCTTATATTGCTACACTTTTGAAAATTCGCGCTTAATTCTTTAGACAAAGTTTGATAAAAAAAAATAATAATTCTTGGAAAACCACCGACTTCAAAACAGATTTTTGTGTCTATCTATTAGGGTTAAAAGTTTGGAAACATGCATTAAAAATTCATTAACTGTTGGGACACCCTTTAATTTCCAAATACAAAGTTTTTACTTGTTATTGTTGCTGACTTAGCAATACAGCTCCTTGTAAACTTTAAACGTCTGTCTACAACTGTTCAACAGTTGGGTAAAATACATAAAATTACATTAACTGTAGGAGCACCCTTTAATTTCCAAATGCAAGTTTTATATTTATTGTTAGAGGTTCTTTGTAAACTTCAACCGTCTGTCTACAACTGTTAAAAAGAATGGCCATATACATCAAATTAAATGAACTATTAGAGCACCCTTTAATTTATAATTTTAAATATCGATACCTCTTTTTATTCCAGCAAAAGTAATGGACATATTTTCTTATTTTCAAGTAATTGAATATAACGGTTCAGAAGGGATCAAATTACATCAATTATGGGAACACCTTTTAATTTCTGTATTCAAATTGTATACTTGTTCTTATAGCGGATTTAACAATATAAGTTCCTGGTAAGTTTCAGCTGCCTGTCTACAACTGTTCAAAAGTTTGGCCACATACATAAAATTAGATCAACTATTGGTACGCCCTTTACTTTCTATTTCTAAATTTTATACTTGTTCCTATAGCGGACTTAGTAATTCAACTTCTTTGTAAATAGTATCCGTCTGTCATTTTATCTAATTTCCAAGTGTTTGTATATAACGGTTCAAGAGATAGCGGCATTGTGTAGGTCAAATTACATCAATTACGGGAATACTCTTTAATTTGTAAATTCAAATTATTCTTTGTTGTTATAGCGGACATAGCAATACCGGTTCCTTGTTAATTTAAACTGTCTGTCTATAATATCTCAAAAGTTTGGTCATATACATCAAATTATCTCTACTATTGGCACACCCCTTAATTTCCAAATTTAAACTTTATACTTGTTGCTATAGCAGAATTAGCAACACAGGTTCTTTGTAAAGTTCAACCGTCTGTCTACAACTGTTCAAAAGTATGGACACATATACCAAATTAAAAAAGCAGGTATGTTGTATGGGGCACCCTTTAATTTTTTAAATTATGCAATGTTTTTAAAACGGGAAAAATCTGTTAGTATAACCTTTCAAATTAAGAAAAAAATTTCAAAATCAGTTCAGAAATGACTGAGTTGTGCAGGCATAAACATAAAAAAGTAACATTCAGTCGAATTGATAACCTCCTTCTTTTTTTTAAGTCGGTTGTAAACCTGGGCTATAATTTTACAAAATTAACTTTTGCTGCACATTTCATTTAAAGTTTAAATTACATTTTTTACTTCTGGTTTTATTTATTTGTTGTATCTTTCTATAGCCCAAATCAAATTTTTATGGAATTCTTATAATTTTCAGTTACAAAAGTTCAATATTGTGTAGCATCGGCTTACACTTCTTAATAATACAAATTATAGCATTTGTGCATGCCCAGTTTTACATAAACAAAATCAGAAACCTTCTTGTTAACGCTTGTATTATTATAGTTTTATTTTTGCCAAATGCACTAAAGCTCTTTTTGGTGCTATAAAACTGTTATAACATCAATTTATGTACATAGAACAGGCTGACTCATAAAGTCGGTATGACATCGGTTGTTGGATTAACTAATAAAGTGTTTTTGGTGCTATAAAACTGTTATAAAACAAATTTGTTACATAGAACAGGCTGACTCACAAAGACTTTAGGATGTCGTTGTTGAATTACGTAATAAAGTAATTGAGTTGCAGGATATAACAAAAATTATATATCGTTAAATCAAACATATTTGTGTTTTTTTTTGGTATAAATTTCATAGTGGATGTCTTTTATTTTATTTCTTTTTTGCAAATTATTTGGCAGCCTTCTTAGCAGCCTTAAAGCTGAATGTAATTAAGGAATATTACTAGTGGCTGTCTGATGTACGCTGTTATTAACACGGGTGTTAGACTTTTTTCTAGAAAAGTCACCAGAAATTCAAAAATGTTTATTATAACCGTAAGAAATAGTTATTTTCGTGTTTATACCCTTCACCACAAAAAGTGGAAAAAGGGTATATACAAGTATGTCATTGTTTGTAATTTCTACACATCCATTTCCGACCCCATAAAGTATGTGTACATATTCTAACTTCTTATGCATAGCGAAGTCGATTGAGCGATGTCCGTCTGTTCGACGGTGTTAGTCAATATGTCAATCGATTAGATGTAGGGTAGAAAGATATGCTATTGGAAATCAGCATGATCGGTCCATGTCGTTCGAAGCAGCAGGCAAAACACTACGCCCAACTCATGTCATTTGGAACAATAAAGTAACTCCAATCAAAAAAATTAATATATGGGGCGATAGAGCATTCAAAAAAAAATTGGCGCTCTCCCATATTTTTCGAGTTACGGGGCTCTGAAATTTTCAAATTTTTTTAAAATATCAATATGGGTATTATTTTAAAGCCTTTGAAGAGATCTTTAAGGATCGTTACTTCATGGCGTTGAAATGTGTCGCAAATAATATCGAATTCTTATCTAATTAGTATCCCAGGTCGGAAAGGAAAGTACCACTACCGTATATAGCTATTGGGAAACTATTTAGCAACTCTAGGAAGGATTAAAATTGAGTATGCTGTTAGTGTCGAATATGTGCAGTCTTTAAGTATCGAAAATATAACTTCTATAAGTAACGAAATTCTGCTTTATCAAAACGGTAAATTTTAAAATAATAGAAAGGTTTAAAGAAAGGTTCAATTCAAAATAAAGATTAAGAAACAGAAAAATATTTTTTGTTTAAATTTAAAAATAATATCAATTTGCTAACATAAAGCCTGTTTCTTTACCTTTTTGGTTAAGTTGGTGAAAATGAGAGGAAGCGTAATTTTTTCTCATAAAGAGACAAAATTATATAAAAATACGGGAACACAAAATATAAATTTTAAACACAAAATAAAAAGTTAAAATATTTTGGCTGTTTAAATAAAAAAATATTTCCATAAATCCGCAAAAAAAAATAATAATTTATATTTAATTTTGTTAGTGTTTTAATGCTTTCGTTTTATTTTTATCAATATTTTATTTGTTTTTTTTTTTTTGTAATTTTTATAAACCACACGCATTTAACATAGCCGAACACTGCAAAAGTCGAACTATGTTAATGACATTAATGTTTTTGTTTATCTGTAATATTAATTAAGTCACTCATAGAATATTCGAAGTTGTGACCTATAAAAGATCAATATTCGATACCTATGCAATTTGTTTTTGTAAATTTTTAAGCAATCAACTTATTATCATCTGGAAGTTAAGAAAATGTTGCTCTTAAAATAATAATATAACGGGTCTTTTTATCGAACTAACTTCTGGTAGATATAAAATAGTGTTTGGTAGAAAATTCAACAATAATCTATTTTGTTTTTGTAAAATTCGGTTTTTAATCTAAAGAAGTAACGAAAAAGTTAGTCCTATCGAAAAAATTGATCTGCCAAATGCTGACAGGTATTAGGAAATTGAAAAGGGTGACAACATGACAGCATTATTAAATGTAAGAATTTGGTTAAACCATTATTTCATTTATAAAGTTTAAAAACACATTGAAATTTTAACATATTAGTTCTCTAACTGCATTTTCCATTAGAAGCTATTTAAAACAGAAAGCTGAACTAAAGCCAAACTATTTAAATTACTTGTTATTAGGGATTAAAATATTTTCTATTCAATAACTTTTAAAGCATTATGAATTTCAACAACAATCTTCACTTCGATACGTTTTATATTGGTGTCATTTATATTTTCTTTTGCTGTATTGATGTCATTGATAATACTAGCAGCATAAGTAAAAATGTATGTAAGTATGTATGTACATTTTTAGGGCGTTGGATTATTCCTTAATGTGAACAACTACTATTTGTTTCTCGGATTTAGAATATCTTACTAAATACGTTCTTCTGAAGAAAATAAAAAAATTAGAGGTAGACGCCGTGTTTTGCCTACTGCCTCGAAAGACATGGACTGACCGATCGTGCTGATTTCCAATAGCACCTCTCTCGATACTAAGTATATTTGATCGATTGACATATTTCGTTTTTTTTTTTTTTTTTTGGTGAAACCAAGTTTGCCTCGGCAAATGGGTATTGTAGAAATAACAAACGGAATGACAAACGTAGATATACCATTTTTCCACTTTTTGTGGTAAAAGGTATAAAAAGACGAAATACGGAAACGTATGAGATTTACGGGCTATAGTGGAAATTGATTGAAAATCACTATTGGTGTAGGAGTCATACCAACTTAATTAAGGTCCTAAGAATGCTGCTAATAATTCGGCCTTGTGGACGATTGAAAAACAAAAACAGCTGGGGAAAACTTATGGCTCTCAATATTAATCGATTTTTAATTAGAAATGTAAACTTCGATCGATATCGAATGCCATACTTTGACCCCTGTTATTAAAAAACCGTGTGAAAAAACTTAGACAAAAAATTAAAGCCTGACTTACATTAAACCATACATATGTATGTATGTATGTACGTACAAGTTGTTTTTTTAAGTATGATTTTTAGATATTCTTAAGGCTGGTTCACCGGCAAAAATTTTGTTCCGAAAAAATTTTGTTTTTATATGTAGTTTGACATTTTATTTTTTGAGAGAGAGAGAGAGAAACTACATATAAAAAAAAAATGTTTCGGAACAAAATTTTTGGCCGGTGAACCCGCCTTTAGAGCAGTATTTGTTTTTATATTATACAATGTATGTATGTATGTACATACATACATATGCACAATAAATATTTACTCACATAGATACTATGTAAATAAGTATGTATGTAAATGAAGACAAAAAAATCCTAAAACAAAAATAATTATTTTTAATTTCCTATATTTATGTTTGTAAATATGTGGATTGATGCATAAATAACATACGGCAAGAACATTCTAGAAGATTTAATATATGTACCCTTAAAAAAACATCTGCTTATATTCATTATTGGAAAAAAAAGATGGGTAAAACTGTTATACAACAGTACCTTGAAATATTAAAGAGATGCCAGAGAAAATGTATTTTCAACACTGTTACAAAAGAAAGGCCCACATTATTCCATTATGCTACATGTACATTCGAATATTTGGCCATACATTAATTTTTCTGCAATCTTGATTTTTCAAGATTATATATTATCATATATGATACATATAAAAATTAAGCGAAAAAGAATTTGACAGGATTAATTATAAAATGATAAAATCTTCTCTATAGAAATAATACAAGTTTAATAAAAAATTGATGTCAGGTGTCACTAAATGACGAAAACATTTTTATCTTACAAGCAGTGAGTTAAATGATTAGAAATAACTTTTATTTGCAAACAGCATGCGTATTAATTTAGTATATATAAATTATTATTATAACTCGGTCTTACTTGATTTTTAATTTAAATTTTATTCTAATTTTTTTAAGAAATAAAAATTTTTTTTTTTATTATTTTATTTATTTATTTTTTTTTTTACTTCAAAATTGTTAATAATTAACAATTACTAAAATTTATGATTAAAAAAAAATTAATAAGAAAAAATATTTAAATTATAACAAAACTAAAAGTAATAACAATTGAACTAAATACATATATAATAAAAATTTTTTGCACTAATTTAAAAAGGAAAATAAAATATCAAAAGTCTGTCACAAAAGTTTTTAAAATAATTATTCCGCTACTGAAAAAAATAATAGATATTAAGGCTACAGAAATAATAAAAGTAACAGCAACGGTTTCAGTAGGTATCAAAGTAATCATATAATTATTCAACACGTGAAATGAATATACTCAATCATATATGTATGACAGATTGTATGAATTCATTCCTATACAAACAAACTATTCCTTGAAAGCTCATGAAATAGTTTAATCCTATAAGCTTCCGAAAAACAATCAAACATCCGCAAAAATATTGCTGAAATATTATAAGCCTGTGCCACTCTTACACAAAATGAATGCTCCAATATGCGATTTAATCTAGGAATTTTCAATTGTCTAATTTTAGCCGATATACAAAATTGGAAGAGATTGACCAAATACCTATATGATCTATAAAATTACAACAGTATTCTAACCTTAACAAATTTTATTAAAGAAAAATGTATTCTAAGCGAGTTAAGATACTCTATTAAAGGAAAATATTATCTTTCTCATTATTTGCAAATGTTTTCGGACATTTTATAAAGAAAACATATAAATTAGACACCAGCAGAATGAAAAAGAAAAAAATTAATTCAAATAAAGATAATCTAAAGATGAATTAATTCATTTGTTATATAAAGAAACAGTTAAACTAAGAATAAAAAAACAAATAAATAAAAAATTATTTTACACGCAAGGCACAGTGCATATTTGTGCTTACTTCACTAAATGTTATATTGTGATACTGGAAAAGCATCTACAATGAAAAAGCGAATAATGAACTGAAAACTAAAGTTGCATTCGTGCCGATACTGACGGTTGACAGAAGGCAAGAACAAATGTAAGTCCCGATTTGTAGAAAGAGCAACGAAGAAAGGTTTTGAGCTGTGTATGGACTTTGTGTAATAGATTTCCCTTAAAAAACAAAATCTACTTCGCCACTAGATTTTAACAAAATCTACTGAAAATCTAGTAGTACTTAATAATGCAATTATGGTTTCTTTATATTGTACCAGGGCGATTTAAATACTTGGTGGCCGCCTGGCTACAAAAACAAAAACCTAATGTCATTTTGTTGTTGCAATGCAACACGTTGATTTCAAAAATAGCTGACTAAATAAGAAGAAGCCGAAATAAATTTATCTTTTTATCATCATTTAGTGCTTTAAATGAAGTTGTAACAGTTGGTTTCTTTCTCCTACAAGTGCAGCAATACCTCATATTTCATTTTTTGGCATTGAAATTTAATTTTATAAAATTTTAATTTTTTTTTTACTTTTTCAAATTATTTGATAATTTTTTATTTTATAATTATTTTAGAATTTTGACAACAACGTAGAACATAAACAAAAATCAGCTGAACTATTAAGACCAACTGAAAATAATGCGCGTTGATATTGTACTAAAAAATATAACGCTGCACAAGAAAAAAATGTTTTATTAACTAGGGTGTCAACGATCAAGTTTTTATTCAATTTTTAAAATTTCTCTCATTTTTTTTACCAATACACTTTCACTTTAAAAACTTGCTGAGAATTCGCTTTAAAATTTTCGTTCAATAGAGTCCATGGCGAAATAATACAGGTGGTCTCGATAGCGAATTCATTAATTTCGCCGTAAACTCTAAATGTCAAACTCCATATATAAAAAATTTATCTAACTGTTATACATATTTTTTATATATGGATTTTGACATTTAGAGTTTACGGCGAAATTAATGAATTCGCTATCGAGACCACCTGGTATTATTTCGCCATGATAGAGTCTTTCAAATTACATTCAAGGGAACAGCTGATTGAGTTTTTGCTTCAAATAAATTTTTTTTGTTTCCTTTACGACATCTTTCTTAAAAACTTGCTTTGAAATTGCGTGCAGCCTACGTCACAGCTTTGAATTTTTGTGAATTTTGACAAGAAGTATATGTAAATTTCTTGAAAGAGAATTAAACAAAAACTTGACCGTGTGACTGCACTGTAAAACAAAAAAGCAAATTTAATTAAATCAAAAAAGGAAATTAAAAAAAAAAAATTAGCCCAATGGCGAAATAATACCAGATGGCCGCAATGTCGTATTCATTAGTTTTCTCCGCATATGCTAAATGTCAAGGACCACATAAAAAAAATTATACATATTTTTTATATATGGAGATTGACATTTAGCATTTACGGCGAAATTAATGAATTCGCCATCGAGACCACTTGTACTATTTCGCCATAGATTAGTCCAGATTTATACGTGACGATATAAACAAATGTAAAACATGAAAGATGTGTAATATGTAAATATAAGGTAATACAATTTTTTAAAAACCTATTTTATAGATTTTTTGTGTATGTGAAATCTTGCCTTTGAAAAAATACGTATGTATTTAAAAAAAACACATAAAAAATACATACATTTATTATAAATATACATCGTATTCTTAGTTTTAAAATTAGTTGGTTAAATATATGTTTGCAATTTATATAAACTAAGATATGTGTATAGATATAGAAAGTGCTGTATTAAATTCTGTGAGCTTTAGATATAAGACTTGAGTTTTCTATAAGAAAATCTAATGAGCCAAATGCGCAGCAGAAAAATGGTCAACTGGTACGATTTCCCCGCAATAATTACTGAAAGTATCATGAAATATTTATATTTGTTGGTTTTTAAATCTAAAACTATTATATTATGTAACAGTGTAGTATTAGACATTTGGATTAGTGTTATTTGTAATAATAACTAAAATTACACAATAATTTAATGAAAATAGAATTATAAACACATTTTTATTGATTTTTTCATGCGTCATCATATTTTTACTATATTACCGGTCTGGCAGCTTTCTACATTGCGTATAACACTTTAAGGTATAGACAGAGACAACAATCTCTATTTTACAAAAAAAAAAGGCCTAGCAAGGGAAATCAATAATGTCAGAAAGGGGCAGTGAAAAATTCGGGAATATTCTATGCTTGATAATCACGTACGCCATCGGTATAAATACGACTGCTGGCTGTTTCAACAAGGCATTCGTAATCTGATTTTTGAGTGATGTGTTTATTTTAAAGTGAAGTGTGGAATAAGTTTAAAGTAATTTTTAAGTGGAAAAATAAGATTGATTTTGGTGTGTGGTCCATTTACATAATATTACTATGGCTTTGCGTTGCAAATTGTGCGTGAATAAGCGCTGCTGCTGTTCAAATAAACGGCTGAAATAAATTCCTATGGTTGGGAAATGCGATTAAAGCATTTGATTTAAATTGAAGCTGCCGGAAGGAGCATTTGACTGATGAAAAGGTTAAAATATATGGTATGCGGTCAAGAATAAAGATTGGTTTTTCTATGAGCTTAGTGGACCATGGTTGTTTTCCCGGAAGGTCTTTAATTTGTATTTTAAAAGAGTGGTAAATGAAATAAAAGACGGTGTTTTGGGAACCCTTCGACGTACTAGGTAAATTTTCACTGATTTCAAGACGCGTAAGCATTTTTAGTATTTAAGTTTTTAAGTATATTTCGATTTTTTTACACGTTAAACTACGTAACAAATTTATCCCAGAAGTTTAATTTTTTGATGACTCAGCGAGGAAAATTTCTGTATCCATAATTTTATATATTTACATATACATACAACCTCCTTCTACTTTAATTATAATGACTATAATATTTTTGTCTCTTTCATGCACATTTTGATGTGCTGAAACACGTATACATAAAATTTTTTCTTGTGACGAAGAAAATTTGAAGTCTTCACATTTATCTTTTAATACGTTGAAATTAGTCATGGTTGTTTTAAAACCAGTTTAGCTTTTCTTTGCCCAAATTTTCACTTACTGCTTTCCTGGCTGTATTTTTATCTACCATATCAAGATCTCGGTATACGTGTTCAGGCTAATTTCACAATTTTAAACTTTGCTAGTCTTTTTTTTTTTTTTTTTTATTAAATACTGGTCTAAAACTAGTATAAAATTTATGTTCTTCATTAATCTCAAATTACATTATTAAGGTCGAAAATCCTAACTGCAATGGAAACCTTATATTCTCCTAAGCTCTTCCACTGGCCATAAGGTTTTCAAAAAGATCAAGCGTTTAATACATTGATATAGGTATTTTATTTTCCAGTATTTGTGTAACAACGCAGATGTTGTGTTCTCAAAAGTCTTCCCGTTTTTTTACTTACTATTTTTACTTGTTATAGAACTTAATTTTAAGATTACAAAAACTATATATAAGAAACATTAATCTCTTTAAAAAAACTTACAAAAACTTTCTTTTTCTTAAATCATTTAGCAATTTATGTATTTGGGCGGCGGCCTTTTCTCGTAAAACATTAATTGATTTTGCTTAGTCAGTCAGTCTCGTCCACGTCTCTCGTATCTCGTTCAATACAATAAAAACTACAACAAAAATTTCAACAACTACTACGTATACAACTGAATGATATAATAAGAAACCAACATAAAAGTAACCTGAAAAAAATCTTAAGCGAAAATGTTTAGAAAAAGCGTATTAAGATACAAAAATGCATTAAAAAAAAGTTCATTGAAAGAAGGCTTAATTAGAGAAAAAAAATGTTCACGGAACGAGGAGACATGACAGGCAGGCAGGTCGGCATAAAGTAATCAAATGTTTGTAAGAGAATCGGGCAGACAGTGTGTAAAATGTTCGTTTGTACGTACAGTAAAATCAGTCATATACGATGAAAATTGCGAAAGAGAAGACTACTACTTTCCTCAATCATAAAACAGCGGCCAAAATGTACACATGTATGTTTGCAAAAAAAAAAAATCAAATAGTGACCAAAAATGGTTATTTTATTTAATTTAAAAAATTACGCACAAGAATATCTTTAATAACACGATTTTTAAATTTTATTTGTAATTATGTTTGTTTTTAGAATGCCAATACGATATGAGTCAGTGTTGTGTATTTTGTCATCATTATACAATCTAACTCTAGAAACCGTACTATTAAAAGATTAATTCTTAAAAAAGCGTAGTGAAAAAAACTGAATTCAATTTAATTTGTAAGGTTGTTTTTTAAACCAATTCATGATATAACTACCAACCATCATTTATTCTAAGTTTTTTTTTTTTTTTGTAGAGTTTGTTAAAGTTGTTTTTTTTTTTAAATTAATTTGTAAGCCTTTGTTTTTTATTTCCTGTAAGAAAAGAGAAACTATGGTTTCCAAATCACGGATTTGCTTGAAAAAAGAATGAAAAGCAAAAAAAAAAAAAAAAAGATCCAAGCAAACGAAAACAAAAGAAAAAATCATAGCAACCTTTAAATCTGCAATAAAAATTAAAACAAAAAAATCCGCAAAACCCTGCAAGCGTTTTTTCTTATATTAAACCAAAAATTGGCCAAATATTCTTGCGTTTAAAGAACGCAAGAGGCAGCAAAATTTTTATTTACAGCGGTTTCGCAACAATAAATATCCTAAAATACAAAGTGAGTAGACTTATTTTTTATGATTTATTTTATTACAATAAACTTGTTTTTTTTACGACAAACTACGACTAAAAAGTAATTTATTAGAAACTAGAACTTACGAAATATTAACAAATGATATAATACCTACCCTTGAAGAATTTTCAGTTATTCGAAGTATAAATTTTAAGATATAGAGATTAATCCAAAAAGCGTTCATAATCTTACCTTAAAATTAAAATATTGAAGGAAAAAAAGGAAATTAAGCGATTGCGCGACAAACAAATCAAGAAAAACTGCATTTGCGTTGCAAAATTAAAAACTGCAAATTTAACGAAACTATTCCAAAATGTCATCATTTAATCTCAGAATCTAACGAAGCGGATAAAAAAAATGTGTTCAAAGTTATAGAAAAATAAAAGCAATAAACTTCAATTAATGAGGAATAATTGGAGCATCTGATTTCAAATATAAACTAAAATGCGACAATATCGGTTTTCATTTAAAATTGTGTTAGAGCTGTCTAGTTCTATATCTTTAAGGTGTTCCAAGAGATTTGCAAAGTTAGGTAGGATTATTTAGGCAGCGCTATTAATTTAGTGTAATGTCACTTGGTAACGTGTATTGTGTATTGCCACGAAAACGTCGAACTATTATAAGAACTATAAGAAATTCCGACACTTTGAAATTCATCGACGTACAGCGTCTAATATCACTTAGTCCACGTTAATAACATGCCATTTTTTTTCAATTTTCTTAATGGCATAGGAATTGCATACAAAACAAAAATAAAGCTAGTTTATGCAAAGTGGCATAGTGAAAAATTACTCTTAATCCTTTTCTCCTTTATGTATTTCAATATTTCCTTTCATTTTGTAAAAAAAAATTTAAATACTTTTCGGAGCATATTGGCTTCATGAACTTCATTTAAATGTGAATTTCCAGTCGTTTTTTTTTTCTTTAAATTTCCTTCATTTTTAATACTACCTGCTGACTTGATTGCACATTTCAATACATTCGTGTACTTTGGATTCATCCACAGAATGCTTTTCATTGCAAACATGTCAGCACAGGTTTTTTTTAGCATCGCTAATGATGGAGTTTCCAAACAAGCCCATTAGCTTAAATTCTACAATTAAAATCACGAAACTAAAAAAAATTGAGTAAAATATTCTTTTAAATAAGCCAAACTATTACCACAAACACAAAAAAAAATTCATTCGGCGCGAATTCGAATATTTGTCTATCGTAAATTACTTCGCCTTAGTTTTTACCCAAATTTCAAAATTTTCTTTATTAATTTTATTTAATTTAAAACAACTACATATAAACAGTTTACACAAAGCAAATTGCATAACCAAACGTTATATTTATTTGAAAGCGAAATACCTATGATGAAAAACCTTGATGTTACTAGCGCAAAGACAAGATTCTGTTTATATTCAAGATGATCGATATCAAAATGCGAAAGAAAACTTAAATACGTATTTCAGATGTTCAACGTTGACGAAATCTTTTTATATGTCAAAAGTGAAAAATATGCGAATGTTTTATTTGAGAAGTAAACTTCAAAAAACAAAAATCCAAAGTTGTAGCAATTGTTAAAAAGTTGAAAGTTCGAATGCCAAAATACTTACACTGAAACCAAAGGGTACTTAAATATATTTAAGAAATGATTATACGATTCAGGTTCTTAAAAATCTTGGAAAACAATGGCCACAAAGGCAGGAGTTCCATTGAAAAAAGTAAGTTTCCGAGATCTATAAAAACGCAGATGTACATTTCTTTTCGAAGCGAAACATTTCAAACATTTTGTGAATATATTTTACAGAAAAAGAAATATGCAGTTTAGAAAAATAGATGTAGAAAAAAATTTACAAAAGTAAATTAAAAGAAAAAATTTCAAGATACTAAAAAACGGAAAAAATACCAAAAATATACGAACCGAAAAAGTAAAAATACAAAGGAAAACAAAAAATCCAAAAAATAAAAATTGAAGTAGTTACAAAAGATACAAAAATGTAGAAAAACAAAATAAAATGGTAAAAATATTAAAAAAAAAAATTAAAATTGAGGACAGAATAAAAATGAATTAGAAGCGTATTCACTTGGTTATATCATCTATACATATACGTATATATAAAATTTTAAACTTTTAATTATTACAATTGTGAAAGTAGAATTTGGGCCTGTTCGTAAATGCATCACTGCACTGCATATGATGCGCAGTACGTTCGTAAATGCAAAAAGTGGCAGCACTGCAAATGTCGTCTGTTCGTAAATGCATCACTGAAGTATATTATGCGCAAATAAAAGCAAAAAACTAATCATAAAAATGGCTGATGCAATGAACGTCTTTTTCTGTTTAATAATTTTTATAGAATTAAATTTAGTTTTTTATTCTTTAATCTTCTTTTTTTTTAGTATGTTACACAAATTTTTATCATTTTTATATCATCTAGTTGACAAATCGAGTTTATTATCAATTTTTCTATTTTCACAGTATTTCTTCGTTCGTTAATGCAAACACTAAAATGAGCAAAACAAAGCATACGCAACAGCTGATTAGCAGTGGCAGTGCAGAATAATCATATTATGCAGAGTACTGATGCATTTACGAACAGGCCATTTGCTAAAATTTGTAAGAAATATCCAGTTTATTCCCGCCTGTTTTGTGGCCGAGAATTTACATAATTTGGTGTTCTCCTAATCTTTTACACGTCATCAGTTTGTTTTCTCTACTTAAAATAAAAAAAATTACATTTAAAACTACTGTCCTTTGCCTGCGATTAAATCTTAAAATAATCGTGCACAGTTTAACTTCGCGCACTTTTATGCGTGAAATTGCCATCAAACCATTTAGTGAACGCACTAAAATATTGTAACTGTATAAAAAACATGTATGAAATATAAAATGGCGATCTTAAAAATATGCAGGACACCAGAGCTTCGCGCTTTGCTGTCAAGTACCCCTCTTGAAAAATCTTCAAAACTAAGGGCCAGTTTCACGATGTCGCAATCGTTCGTTCGTTCGCATAATTACATTTAAAACAAAAACAATTTTTTAGAATTTGTTTTTGTTTTGAATGTAATTGTGCGAACGAACGAACGATTGCGACATAGTGAAACTGGCCCTAAATTCATTTCCTTTTCTAGATTAGATTAATTAATCTGGCCTCTACCAGGGAGGCTTATTCTGCTCTTCGATTCGAAAAGATATCTTTTCGATTTTGTATGTTTTAACATTGTATTTCGCACGTCTTTTCTTTAGTATCTAAATGAATAATGAGCCCTAGTCAATTTCTAGTTCAAAAAGATTTGTTGCAGAACACCAAATTACAATAATTCGTTTTTGTTCGCAAAACATATGGGAATTACTGTTTAATGATAAAAATACAAAATGGTAGTAAAGAGTATTAGAAAACAGGGTAGTAATTGGCCTTATAAGGCTTTTATATTAATATGGATTAATAAATAAATAAATAATGATAGGCGGATAGAAGGAGATATAAAAGAAATAACTTCAGCATAACACAACAAATCGAAATTTTAACCAAGTGCCAGTTCTGACAAAATAGTAAGTTCAGGATTTATATAATATACATTTGTTCAAACCGGTATAATAGAAATAAATTCTCAGTTTACATTGCGTCAATATAAAACTGTTTGACTTTAAAACTATAAGAAAATCGTAAAACTATAAGAAAATCGTAAAACTATAAGAAAAGCGTGTAAAACTATAAGAAAGTAGTAAAACTATAAGAAAGTAGTTAAATAAGAAAGTAGTAAAACTATAAGAAAGTCGTAAAACTATAAGAAATTAGTAAAACTATAAAAACACAAAACTATAGAAAAAAGACGTAAAAGTATAAGAAAATCGTAACTAAGAAAAAAAGCGTAGAACTATAAGAAGCATAAAACTAAAAGAATCATAAAACTAAGAAAATCATAAAACGTATAACAAAGCGTAAAACTAAAAACAGCATAAAACTATAAGAAAACCGTAAAAGTATAAAAATAACATAAAACTAAAAAAAAAACATAAAACTAAAAAAAGACGTAGTACTATAAGAAAAGCATAAAATTATAAGAAAAGCATAAAACTGAGGAAAGTAAAACTATAAGAAAGTAGTAAAACTATAAAAAACGCCATAAAACTATAAAAGAATAAATCAAGCTATAAGAAAAGCGTAAAACTACGAGAAGCGTAAAATTGTAAGGAAAGAGTAAAACTATAAGAAAGTAGTAACTATAAAAACAGCATGAAACTATAAAAACGGCATGAAACTATAAAAACGGCATGAAACTATAAAAACAGCACGAAACTACAAGAACAGCATAATGCTATAAAAACAGCATAAAACTTCAAAAAAATCAAGATATCTGCCGAGCCCGGCAAAGAAATTAAGTTCCGATTTTTATATACATCTTCAGTGGTAACGTTACAGTAGTCAAAATTCTCAATTTACGTTGCGTCAATATAAATGTATAGACTTGAAAAAAAAAATTCAATCATCGAGAATTCTTTGATACGTAAGCGAAGATTTAACTTGAAAAAGCGTCGAAAATTCCTCGCAAAGTAGTTATGCAAGCAAAATTTTGAGACAATTTGTAATGCTAGGAATTCTATTCGTATTTGCCAATTAAAACCAGGAAAGAGTTTTGCATCTGTAGTATGTATTGAACAACATCCCTAAAAACCGCCAAAAATAATTTTGTTAAAAAAATACAGGTCGAGCTTATGTTGAACATGTTAGCAGGTACACTATAAAGTTGGAATTTTGATTAAAAGAAAGCCCGAATAAAACTACGAAGTTGAAATTAGGTAAACGTCCGTCCCTCTTTTTTCTTAAATTACAGTAGAAATTGGAAATTCCTATCGCAAGAAACCAGTTTTTTTTAAGTGGAGAACTTTGAATTTCAAATACGACAAGCGTTTTTGATGTCAACAAGTCGAATTTTAGCGCAAGCAGCCGTTAAGATTTCTCCCGCATTCGTACTCTTGACGTGGAGGTTCACTTCAGGAAGCTCGATTTCTTTTCGGCTTATAAATATTTCCAGTTTCAAGATTTCGACAGAAATCTGATCCTAACGGCTGGTAGCTAGATAAAAATGACTATTCATACGCTATTTATTACGGTCCATTGAGAGTAAAAACTTTTTGAATTATGATTAGACCGAAAAAGTCTGCATTGCTATTTAATTAAACAAGTGAAGTAAAAGAAAAGTTCAAGCAAAATTTTCAAATTAAATTGTGGATCAGTGTCAATGTTTTGTTTGCCTATTTTATAAAGAGCATTAATGATTCCCGCATGGTTTCTAATCGCTGCTGCTTACCTTGAATCTTATCACATAATGGAACCAGAGATTAATTTAAAAGAAAGTGGAGGTGATTATGATGAGCACACTCGGATCAGAGTACGATATCTTTCAATGCACGTTTTTATCTATCAATTTCTGGAAAGAAACAAACATTTTTTACAGCTTGGGAATGGATCTCCAGCGTGAGCCTTTTTATGCTGAATTGCCAAACGGAAAAAACACCTAAAACGGTACAGAATTCTTAAATCAGTTTTAGAAAACGGTGTTGCATATAAATTCAAAGTTCTTCGCTTAGAAAAAAATCCGGTTTATAAATAGGGGGGAAAATCCGCCTTTATACAGACCTCAGGTTTTTGGCGTAAAATATGTTTTCAAATTTCAATTTAAATATCGAAATTTATTATATCAAAATCATTTTAACACTTCGTTAAAAACATTTTATCTTTTCTACCCAAGATCTATAATTTTCGACATCTTAAAATAAAAGAAACAGTTTATAAAGCTATTTGTATCTTGTTTAAGGTTGAAACTTATTAAAAGAAAGTTTAGTAGGAACAGCCGCCAATAGGTAACCCCGACAATCTAAAATTTTCGTAGTTGTTTTGAAAGGTTTAACTTTGATTTTTAAAAATCGCTACCGTTCTAAAACAATGCAATTGACCAAGTGATCACGTTGCCCCTCTTAATCGAAAGCTATAAAATAAAATGTATTAGAAACAGTTGACGAGACTTTGTTAAAAAAACCACACCTTCCCCAACGTTTTCTAAAAAAAATTTTAGTGTAGCTTATTTTCAATTATTTTGGAAATAAAATACACAACTTACGTTAATTAAACCCCCCTGCGCTTAATACTCAAAATGCTTCCCATATAAAATAAATTTTTCACAAAACTTGCAAAATTTCTATTTATTGACCACGTCCCCATTTATAATAATCGGCCTTAATTGACCAATAGGGTAAACTTGCACTTTCAACAATTACTTCTGAAACAAAATGCGTTAGAAAATCGGTAACGAGACTATAAAACTGTACATAAGAAAAAAGGTTTCTAAAAAAAAAAAAACTTAAATCTTTCGTTAATAAATATCCAGTATCATACTCAATCTTATTTCAGTAAAAGCTGGCACTCTATAACCTTATGGAAAAAAAAAATGACGCGACAGATTTGAAGATACGGTTGATGCAAGTTAATAATAATTTCAATTCTACTAAATATTTATATTAAAAATAAGAAACCTTTTGCAGGATAGACGACTGTAAATTTCTTTTGTAACACCCTCGAAAATAATTTTATTTTTATTGACATTTAAACAACATTTACTTTAAACGTTATTCGAAATTTCATTAACATTAATTTTTTCAATTGATTAGTTGACAGAACAAATCTTATACTTAGCATTTCTGCGTAAATATGCATGCCACCGTTATCTGAATAAAATGAAATTTTACATTTGAGAACATGATATTGTAATTTTTTCAAGTCTGATTTTATTTGCAAAAATTAAAAAAAAAAGGAAAAAAAAAAAACAAACTACTGATTTCGAATAACAAGAAACGATTAATTATTTTAAAAATTACATTAACGTTAAAAACTATCAAGACTCTAACCATAATCCGTGATGCAGTTATTTTTGTTTAAAGCCGTCTTAATTAGATTTTAAAATTGAATAAAAACAGTTATTTGGACCAAATAAATTAAGATTTTTAGAATTTCGAAGAACAATAGGAATAGCTTTTATTGTAACTTTAAAGTATATACACGTGATAGTTACGCATTTAACAATAATAAATTAATATGAATTAGTTGCTCCCACATATAAAAAATCTTATTTGGTCTACTTATGATAAATCTAATTTTGCATTAGTAGTGTTACGTTTTATTAGAAATAACGTCCTTTCAGAGATAACGTTTCATTATAAAACTGGGTTGTGATATAAACAGCGTTTGAATATAAACTGCGTTTGGATTTAAACTACGTTTTCGTATAAATTAAGTTTTCGTATGAATTTTACGTTAATTACGTTTTTAAAATAACGTTTTAATATAAGTACTTCGGTAAAAATCGTTTTGATATAAACGTTTTGTCATAAACAACGTTATGATATAAACTACGTTATGATATAAGTTACGTTATGATATAAGCTACGTTATGACATAAAATACGTTCTGATATAAAAAACGCTTTAATATGAGGTGCGTTTTGTATAAATTACCATTTGATATAAACTACTTTCTGATATAAAATACGTTCTGATATAAAATACGTTCTGATATACGGTTTTATATAAAATATTTTTAATATAAAATACTTTTTAATATAGATAACTTTGCTATAAATCGTTTTGATATAAACTGCGTGCAGATACAAACTAGGTTTTATTTTTATTAACTACATATTTATACTACGTTTAGATATAAAACACATTTGACGATTGAATAAAGATGCATTTAAAAAAAGCACTTTTTAAACTACGATTTATATAACTACGTATTTTGATAAACTACGTTTTTTGATAAACTACCTTTTATTATAAACTACCTTTTATTATAAACTACCTTTTATTATAAACTCCTTTTTATTATAAACTAAATTTTGATATAATCAACGTTTTGATATAAACTACGTTTTGATATAAACTACGTTTTGATATAAACTACGTTTTGAAATAAACTACGTTTTGAAATAAACTACGTTTTGAAATAAACTACGTTTTGAAATAAACTACGTTTTGAAATAAACTACGTTTTGAAATAAACTACGTTTTGAAATAAACTACGTTTTGATGTAAAATACGTTTTGATGTAAAATACGTTTTGATATAAAATACGTTTTGATATAAAATACGTTCTGATATAAAATACGTTCTGTTATAAAATAAGTTCTGATATACGGTTTTATATAAAATACTTTTTAATATAAATAATTTTGCTATAAATCGTTTTGATATAAACTGCGTGCAGATACAAACTAGGTTTTATTATTAACTAGATGAACTACATTTCGATATAAAATACATTTGACGATTGAATAAAAGATGCATTTAAAAAAGAAGCACTTTTTAAACTACGATTGATATAAGTAAGTTTTATGATAAACTACGTTTTATTATAAACTAAGTTTTATTATAAACTAAGTTTTGATATAAACTACGTTTTGATATAAAGTACGTTTTGATATACAGTACGTTTTGATGTAAAGTACGTTTTGATATAAATTGTTTTTGACATAAACTACGTTTTAATATAAACTACGTTTTAATATAAACTACGTTTTATTATAAAATACTTTTTCTTCTGAAGTACGTTTTGATATAAACTACGTTCTGATAAAAATTGCGATTTAATGTAAACGCATTTTGATTCAATGCGTTTTCTAAACTACATTTAATGTAAACAACGTTCTTAAATAAACTTAAATTTATTACATTTTATTATAAACTTTGTTTCACTAGTTTTATTAGAAACTTCGTTTTAATGGTTACGTTACATTATAAAAGAAACTGCACAATGAAATCGACACAAGAACGAATTCGCGTTGTAAAAAATTAGCAATATCCAAATTCAATGCTAAAGAACATGGTCCTTTTAAAATTGAAAATAGAAATTGCATGAATGAGCAAGAAATATATTTATAAAAACCAAACTCAACCGTCAGAGTTGTAAAATAAAATGTACTTTTTAAACATTGAAATATTCAACAAGCTCAATTTTGAGAAGCTCAAGATATCGAAGCAAACGAAAAGTTTTAAAGATTATTTTTAAAAAACTGCCACGAACCATTTTTTTTACAATTTTTATATGAACGTTGCGGTGCGTTAATGCTGATTCATATTTATAATATAAACCACATTACACTGCGTACATCGTTCAAACTTTAATTTTTAGTAAATGACTACAACAATATTAAACAATTTTTGTTTTAACGGTTTGAAATAGTAGTTTAGGACGATTTAAAAATGGTTGAATTATGGTGAAAATTTGTGTTATATACATACATAGTTTCAGTATAGAGGGTAAAATAAAACTTCAAAATTGCATCATTTTTAAATCGTAGCGTATATAGAGCGGCAAAAATGTACAAAACTTTTAATGTAATTACCTAATTATAGTAAAATATTTCGTTAAAAGATTGCAAATTGATTTATTAAAAATAAATAAATGTATTAAAAATTCACACTTATAATGTGAACTTCGTTTAATATTTTCATTCCAATAGCTATTTTCTAAAGTACAAAATCCAATACCAACAGTATGAGTAAAACACTTCATCTAATTTGAACTACCTTTTCTTACTACGTTTCATTATTAACAACGAAGTACGTTTTATTATTAACTACGTAGTATTATTAACGTTGTGTTCTAAACTGGGTTATATAATAAACTACATTTTATTACAAAGTACGTTTTGTTATAAACTACGTTTTATTATAAACTACGCTTTACTATAAACTACGTTTTATTGTAAACTACGTTTTATTATAAACTACGTTTTATTATAAACTACGTTTTATTATAAACTACGTTTTATTATAAAGTACGTTTTATTATAAATTACGTTTTATTATAAAGTACTTTTTATTATGAAGTACATTTTATTATAAAGTACATTTTATTATGAAGTACATTTTATTATAAGCACATTTATTATAAAGCACATTTATTATAAACTACGTTTTATTATAAACTACGTTTTATTATAAACTACGTTTTATTATAAACTACGTTTTATTATAAACTACGTTTTATTATAAACTACGTTTTATTATAAACTACGTTTTATTATAAACTACGTTTTATTATAAACTACGTTTTATTATGAACTACGTTTTATTATAAACTACGTTTTATTATAAACTACGTTTTATTATAAACTACGTTTTACTATAAACTACGTTTTATTATAAACTAAGTTTTAATCAAAAGTATTTTTTATTATAAAAAGCGTTTTTATAAACAGAGTTTATTGTAAACTACGTTTTTAGATGTTATATTATAAACTATCAGGTATGTTCTACAAATCTCTTTTTGTCAAAGTCATTTCAAATCACGCAAAAGGTGTTCTGCCTACAAAATATACTGAAATCACGTGATTTAAAACGTTAAGCAAAATGACTGCCGATTTGGAATCACTTGCTCGTTTTTTCTAATTATTTCGCTTAGAAAGTAATAATAATGGCATTATATATTTAAGACGATGTCTTCTTCTTATTTTTGCAAAAAAAATTAGATTTTATACACATAAAAACGAAATTAATCATAAATTTTCAAAGACACTGCATATTTTATAAAAAATTGTCTTGCTTTATTTAGTAATGCTCGTGATTTTCTCTTTCTCGTTAGCGGTTAGCTGGTTTGTGGTTTCAAAGAATATTTTAGTGTTCCAAAATTGTCAGAGTATAAAATGTCATTTAAGATTTATTTTATTTATGCTAATGTTTCCAACATCAAATTTAGAGAATATTAAGTGCAAAATATAAAATAGTAGCAACTTCCTAAACTTTTTGACTTAATTTTCACATTTTCAATTTTAATTTGAACGCCAAATCTTAAGCCCTTCGATTAACACCAATAAGTAAATGAAAGCACATGTATTACAAACAAATAAAAATTCACTAATTTCTCCTATTTTCGAAAAATTAAAACCACGCCGAAAAATTGAAAATCACGTGATTTGCAGAACAGCACCAAATCGTCTGCGTGATTTTAAAACCGTCCGTGATTTGATATCACGTGATTTTCAGAACAGCACCAAATCGTCTGCGTGATTTTAAAACCGTCCGTGATTTGATATAACGTGATTTGATATCACGTGATTTTCAGAACAGACCTGTATGTAAGACTTGAAGGTAGATTGCATTTTAAAATAAACAACGTTTGAATATAATTTACGTTCGAAATTCGTTGGGTCCGAATATTTTCGTACATGCTTTTGTATATTGTATACAATAGGATTCACTAAAAAAAATTTAACATAAAGTAGAATTTTAATATTAAAATATTAAATTGAATATAAATATAATAAACCTGATTTTTAAAATAAAGTAGGTCTAATACATAGATATGTTATTAGAACAACGGTTGTAGACTAAATATTAACATAATACGAAAAACCCAACAAAACTACAAAAAACCATGAATTAGATCTTAACTTCGTTAAGTTAGTCTCATGCACCCTTTATTTAGAATTATGCCTCCCTATAATAATACAAATGCGCTTGATCATAAATTGAATTTTGCATAAAACTGTTATTCTAATAAAACCTACGTTTCATTATAAACTATGTACGTTGTGATATAAAATGCGTTTCGGTATAAATTAAGTTTTGATACAAACTTCGTTTAGATAAAAACTGCGTTTTAACATCAATTACTTTTTAATAAAAACTTTACTACGTTTGGATTTAAACTGCGTTACTTGTTAATATAAACTGCGTTTTGATACAAACTATCTTCTAATAAAAAAAAAATGCATTTCGAAATGAACTGAGTTTAGATATAAAATACGATTTATACACACGTTTCTTTCAATTCGAATTCCTATTACAACAACTACTATTAGGTATTTAATGATTACATTAGAGTATAAAGAACTGCATCATTAAACGGTCACCAGAATAGAAAAACGAGAGTGTAAAATTCCCAAATTTACAGTAAAAAAAAAGCTAAAGAATCAAAGAAGTGCATGCATGGATGGTCCTTTTAAAATTGGAAGTTGACATTGTATGATAATTTTAAGAAAACCATATTTAACCAGAAGAGGATACAAATATAATTTTTTAAAATGAAACTATCAAGTAAATTGTGTTGTTGCAAAAGCAATTCGAATTAAATGATTTACAAAAAAGTATTACTTTTAAAACCTTAAAATATTGAACAAGCTCAAAATGTTCTTTCAACGTTGCGAAGCAAATGAAGAGATCCAAAGATTCCTTTTAAGAAACTGACACGAACCAATTTTGATTTTTATATGAACGTCGTGTTACGTTAATTGTGATCGTCTAAACCACATTACATTGCCTGCATAGTTCAGAGTTTTAATTTATGGGAAATTACTACAACGCTATTAAGCAACTTTATTTTAACGGTTCGAAATAGCGAAATTGTCAATCGATTTAGTGACGATTTAAAAATGGTTGAATAATGTTGAAAATTTGTGTAATCTAAAAAACAAAAAAAAGTGGTGGGAGGTGGGATTATTACATATTTTTTTATAGTGTAAAAAACAACAGCTAAGCTTTAATATACATATGTATTTGGGTGATAGGTACTATAAAGAAAAAATCAATTCAACTTGGAACAACCAATGTTCTCAGTCAAAAGTTTCCATGCAAACCAAAGACTAGCAGATTAAAGCGAATTACATATTTTTTATTTATTTTATTTATCTTTATTTTATACATACGAAGCCTATAAGGCCAATTTTATATGTATTTTTATTACAATCCAAATATACATACATTAAATTCATTTTATGCTACAAAAATATTTTTTATTTTTATGTTTACAATATATACAATAAGACAAGATTACTGCTACGATTTCCCACTAAAACAGCTACAATTCTCTTAGTTTATATTCGTTATTAAAAGAATAAGTAATGAAAAATATATGTATTACATAAGTGTAAAAAATTTAAATAGATCTAAACTTTAATATTTTATTATTTTTTAAACCTAAGCGTATATTAAGAGCATATACGAACTCTATAGAGCGACAAAAAACTACGCCAAAAGAAATTCATTCTACTTACACAGATAAAACGTTCAAACAAGACTACAATCGAAATATGTTATAAACTGCGCTTAACTACGCTAATTTGTAAAATATATATGTTAAAAACACTTCGTAGAAATTTGAACTACGTTTTAATTTAAAACAAGTTTCAATGAAAACAAGATTGATTTGGTATAAAATCGAATTTTAATATTTAACAGAATTTGAATAAAATCTCAATCTGATTGAAATATATCTTAAAATATACATTCAATATGCAAATTAATTTTAATACATTTGGCTTTATTAATACAAATTAATACTTGTGAGGAGGTAAATTGGATTTTCATATATATATCGCACTTGATCAACAAGATTGCGGGTATTAACTCAAAATTATTAAATTTTACTTTTTTGCAAGAAAATAATACTTTTTTATGAAATAAATGATACATTTCTATTATAACTTTTGTTTTAACTCAAAATGAGAAATGAAATAGTTATCGGAATGCGTTAAAATTTTTACAGAAAATAGATATAATAATAGATACTTTATGAAATTCTTAACGTATGAATTAAATATTAAGAACAATGTAACTACGTCTTCAATCCAAGACATTTACAATATTTAAATATAAATTACATTTCAATATAAACTAAGTTTTCAATAGGGTCTGTTTTCCGCAAAGACTACATTTGTACTACTTAAAAGACTACTTTATTTCAGTGTAGTTTCAATAGAGACTGCGGTCTGTAATGAAGTACCTATTATTGCCACTTTTCATGATAAACTACGTAATATTAATTACTGTTTTAATATAGAAGGTTTAACGTTGTATTCTGAACTGGGTTATATAATAAGCTACGTTTTTTAAGAACATTTTATGATAAACTACGTTTTATTATAACCGTTTTACTATAAACCATGTTTTATTGTAAACTACGTTTAATTGTAAAGTGTTCTGAATACCTTTTGGTATTAATTACGTTCTGATATTATAATTACGTTTTATATAAATAACTGATGTAAATCGTTTTGATACAAACTGCGTGTTAGATACAAACTAGGTTTTATAATAAACGAGATGTTAGTTGAGCTACGAATATAAACTACGAGATTTAAAGTACATTTTATGGTTGAATAAAAGTTGCATTTTAATAAAAAGCACGTTTTAATATAAACTGCGCTTTATTATAAAATACTTTTTATTGTAAAGTACGTCGTGATATAAAAACTACGTTTTGATATAAATAAGTTGCTATAAATCGTTTTATTATAACTGCGTTTTATTATAAACTACATTTTATAAACTACATTTTATTATAAAATACTTTTTATTATAAAGTACTTTTTATTATAAAATAGGCCGATTTCCTAAACGCCTGTTGCAATGCATAATTGAAAATAATGCGTATGCAATGCTAAACATGTCTTAAGTGCAAACTTGCGTTGCAGAGACATTCTTTAGGAACGTCGCTATGAAACTCATACATAAAACAAATGTCAAAAACATGGTATAAAATTGAATAAATTTTTTTAGAAAAATAGAGGTTACACAAAATTATTTATCCATTTTGTTGGCAAGTGCTGAGGAATTATCTCAGGTCAAATCTTTCAAAAAATATTGCTTTGCTATAAAAACCTATTAAAAAAAAAACAACTTTGTTAAGGACAATAAAAATCCCGGGAACAAGTGATCAAAAATAAATATTTTTTTAAGAATTCATTGAATTAATGGATGATGACATTTTTCATTCACATTTCATTTTAAAAATAAACAAGAAAATACTTAGCCATTACAGCTCAAATGTTTGCATACAAAATAAAAATGATGCGTGATTTTGACTTCTGATACTCATTAAATTGAGTTGCCAAACGATTAGGAACATTGTACGTTGTCAAAAAGTTTACATATGCATTTATGAAGTGTATGCATTGTAAATATGCATTGCAACTTGCGTTTAGGAAGTCGGCCATACTTTTTATTATAAAGTACTTTTAATTATAAAGTACGTCGTGATTTAAAAACTACTTTTTGATATAGAAACTACGTTTTGATATGTGAACTAAGTTTTGATAAAAATTGAGATTTAATGTAAATGCATTTTGATTTAACTGCGTTTTTTTACTGTTTCCAAAATTACCTTTTATATAAACAACGTTCTAAAATAAAATAATATTTATTACAAACTACGTTTCATTATGAACTACGTTTTACTATAAAAAAGAACTACTTTTTTAAACTATATTAAGTATTAAGTTCTTAAGATCTACGTTCCATTTTTGACTACGTTATATTATAAATAAACTACTTTTTATTATAAATTATGTCTTGGTTCAAACTACGTATTTATTCAGACTACGGCTTATGATAACTACGTGTTTATATAAATTACGTCACGTTATATTACAAACCACGTTAAATTATACACTACGTTATATTAAATACTATGTTTTAACTTAAGGTACTTCTTTATAAAAAGGGTTATTTACAAACGCCGTTCTAATGTAAATTACTTTTTTAGATGTTAAACTATTCAGGAGTTCAAGATAGATATAGATTACATTTAAAAATAGACCGCGTTTTAAAATAATTTACGTTCGAAATTCTTTGAAAACTAAATTTTAATATTTTCGTACCTGCGTTTTGAATATGATTACGATTAATGTAAAATAGGTTTCAATAAAAATAAAAAAAGTTTTACTATAAAGTAGAATATATATATAGAATATATAAAGAATATAAAGTAGAATTTAAATAGAATATTAATAATTAATATAATTTGGGGTCGTAAAATAAAGTAGGTCTTGTACATAGATACGTTATAAAAACAACTCTTAATGTAAAGTAGGATTTAATATAAAATAGTTTTTTATTTGCAGATATTTCGTGTTGCATAAAACTTTCGTTTTAAAATAGATTGCGATTCTCTAAAATTATATCACCTGTCATACAGATTACATTTCAATATAAACTAAGTTTTTAATAGGGTCTGTTTTCCGCAAAGACTACATTTCTACATAAACATCTAAATGTAATTAAAAACCTGCGTTCAATACTAAGCTAGATGATTATATCTCATGACATTTCTCTTACTCGATTCAATTTAATCTGCGTTAATACAAACTTTATTTATAACTAGACTACATTTATACATAAACATCTAAATGTAAAATTAATAAACCCTCGTTTTAAAACCAGCTAGATTATAATATATGGCGTTTTACTTAAACAGCGTTAGAACAAAAAGTTTTTCGTTTATAACTATTTTTAAAAGAATTATTATTGTCTAAACGAAGTTTTTGATATAAACTATAATTTTAAAATGCAGTACTGTGTCTTAATTTAACAATCTTTACCTACGTCTTAAAGCAAGCTTTCAATATGAATTTCTTACAATACGAATTCCTATTACAACAACTACTACGTTTCAAAGTACATTACATTTTGAAACTCTTCACGTAGGGTGTGTTAGATATTAAGAATATCGCATTTTAATAACTATTAGGTTATTAATATAGACTTCTCATAATAAGGTCGCCTATGTTCCTATATTAACATTTCAATGTATCGATTAGGTTTTATTATAAAGAAAGGTTTTTTTCTTTCCAAAGTAAGGTCTACTTTATAAATACATAAACTATGTTTTAGAAATCACGTTATATTATAAACTGCGTTACTTTGTTTTAAAACACTACGTTTTCATAAAAACTAGGATTTAATTATGATTCACATTGGTACAAAATACGTTAATACTAAAAACTTCGTTACACGATAACTTAGGTTTTAATATAAAGTACCATTATAAATGTTCTACTATAAAATACGTTTTAATATAAACTTCTTACTAAAATCAACTACGTTTTGCTAAAGATTACTTTTTATTAACACCGTATAAACTTATTTTTAATATACACTGCGTTTTATTATAAACTACGTTTTATTATCAACAACGTTTTTATTATGAACTACGTTTTATTATAAACTACGTTTTATTATAAACTACGTTTTATTATAAACTACGTTTTATTATAAACTACGTTTTATTATAAACTACGTTTTATTATAAACTACGTTTTATTATAAACTACGTTTTATTATAAACTACGTTTTATTATATATTGCGTTTTATTATATACTACGTATTATTATATACTACGTATTATTATATACTACGTATTATTATATACTACGTATTATTATATACTACGTATTATTATATACTACGTATTATTATATACTACGTATTATTATATACTACGTATTATTATATACTACGTTTTAATATATACTACGTTTTAATATATACTACGTTTTAATATATACTACTTTTTAATATATACTACTTTTTAATATATACTACTTTTTAATATATAGTACGTTTTAATATATACTACGTTTTAATATATACTACGTTTTAATATATACTACGTTTTAATATATACTACATTTTAATATAAAGTACTTTTTATTATAAGTAACGTTATTTATAAACTGCGTTTTAATGTAAACTACGTTTTTAGATGTTATATTATTAAGATGTCAAGGTGGATTACATTTCAAAATAGACAACGTTTAAATATAATTTACGTTCGAAATTCGTTATAAACTAGATCCGAATACATTTGAACCTGCCTTTAAATATGAACTACGATCAGTCTACAAAAGGATTCTCTGAATAAAGTAGAATTTTAATGTCTTACGTTAAAATGTTGAAACCTTCGTTTCAATATAGATTGCGATTCTCTAAAATTAGATCACGTATCAATATAGGTTTCATTTCAATATAGAACACATTTTTAATAGGGTCTATGTTTTCAACAAAGACTATATTTCTACATAAAAACTTCAAAAGTAAAATTAAGCCCTCGTTCAAAACCCAGCTAAATTATAATATCAAATAGGATTTCACTTTTAGGTTATACTTAAACTGCGTTAAAACATGTTTTTATTTAAAAATATTTTCATATATTTATTGCTTTCTATACAAAGTTCTCAATATAAACTATAATTTCAAAATTCACTACTGCATCTCAATTTTTAATATCTTCGCTTAACAATACACTTTAGGTACGGCCTTAAAGCACATTTTTAATATGGATTGTTTTAAAACACACCAGTTTCGTTTAATACGAATGTTTAGAATATTGCATTTTAATAACTTTTAGGATTTTAGTGTAGACCTTAATGTGAACTACGTTTCAATGTAGAGTACTTCCAATATCGACTAGGTTTAAAGAATGGTGTTTTTTTCCATACTAAGGTTCATTTTATTGATACAAAACAAACTATGTTTTATAAGTTACAACAAAAATATCGTTTTTGTATAAGATTATTAGCGTATAAGAAGATACATCTATAAATTTTAAAATACATTATGCGATCAAACATTGCAAGAAGAAGCACGTACAATCTTATAATAGAAACCTATTTATAAAAAAAGCTAGTGTAAAGCTGCAGGGTACATGAATTAAAGAAATTTTAAATTTGAATAAATCGAAGACTTTGACTTTAAGAATTTAGTTATAATTCAATAGAAACCCGGAAATTATTTTTAGGTGTATTAAAAATTGAACTATAAATTTAAATAAACAACCGACATAATGCAAAACAAAACTTTGGGTGGCGTTAAATATTAAGAATAATGCGTTTAACAATTTTAGGCTTTCAATGTAGACTTGAAAATAAGGTTGACATCGTCTTCATATTTTAACCTTTTACATTTTAATATAAACCACGTTTCAATGCGAACTATTTCTTGAAACTAATTTCCAAAGTTTTCATAAAAAAATACGTTTTATTACAATCCATGTGTTATTAACTACATTATACTATAAACTGCTTTCGTTATATAATAACTTGCGTTTTATTATAAACTACGTTAAAATATGAACTACATTTTGTTTCAATGTGAATTATGTAGATACTATGCTTTCATATATGTAAACTACGTTTTAGTATAAACTACGTTTTGATATAAACTACGTTTAAATAAAACTACGTTTTGATATAAATTACGTTTTGATATAAAGTACGTTTTAGTATAAAGTACGTTGTAATATAAACTACGTTTTAATATAAACTACGTTTTAATATAAACTACGTTTTGATATAAAGTACGTTTTGATATAAAGTACGTTTTGATATAAACTACGTTTTGATATAAAGTACGTTTTAATATAAACTACGTTTTAATATAAACTACGTTTTGATATAAAGTACGTTTTGATATAAAGTACGTTTTGATATAAACTAAGTTTTGATATAAAAGTACGTTTTGATATAAAGTACGTTTTAGTATAAAGTACGTTGTAATATAAACTACGTTTTAATATAAACTACGTTTTAATATAAACTACGTTTTGATATAAACTACGTTTTGATATAAAAAGTACGTTTTGATATAAAGATAAAAACTACGTTTTAATATAAACTAACGTTTTGATATAAAAGTACGTTTTGATATAAAGTACGTTTTAGTATAAAGTACGTTTTAATATAAACTACGTTTTAATATAAACTACGTTTTGATATAAAGTACGTTTTAGTATAAAGTACGTTTTAATGTAAACTAACGTTTTGATATAAAAGTACGTTTTGATATAAAGTACGTTTTAGTATAAAGTACGTTGTAATATAACCTACGTTTTAATATAAACTACGTTTTGATATAAAGTATGTTTTGATATAAAGTACGTTTTAATATAAACTAAGTTTTGATATAAAGTACGTTTTAATATAAACTAAGTTTTGATATAAAAGTACGTTTTGATATAAAGTACGTTTTAGTATAAACTACGTTTTGATATAAAAAGCACGTTTTGATATAAAGTACGTTTTAGTATAAAGTACGTTTTAATATAAACTACGTTTTAATATAAACTACGTTTTGATATAAAGTACGTTTTAGTATAAAGTACGTTTTAATGTAAACTAACGTTTTGATATAAAAGTACGTTTTGATATAAAGTACGTTTTAGTATAAAGTACGTTGTAATATAAAGTACGTTTTAATATAAACTACGTTTTAGTATAAAGTACGTTTTAATATAAACTACGTTTTAATATAAACTACGTTTTGATATAAAGTACGTTTTAGTATAAAGTACGTTTTAATGTAAACTAACGTTTTGATATAAAAGTACGTTTTGATATAAAGTACGTTTTAGTATAAAGTACGTTGTAATATAAAGTACGTTTTAATATAAACTACGTTTTGATATAAAGTATGTTTTGATATAAAGTACGTTTTGATATAAACTACGTTTTGATATAAAAGTACGTTTTGATATAAAGTACGTTTTAGTATAAAGTACGTTGTAATATAAAGTACGTTTTAATATAAACTACGTTTTAGTATAAAGTACGTTTTAATATAAACTACGTTTTAATATAAACTACGTTTTGATATAAAGTACGTTTTAGTATAAAGTACGTTTTAATGTAAACTAACGTTTTGATATAAAAGTACGTTTTGATATAAAGTACGTTTTAGTATAAAGTACGTTGTAATATAAAGTACGTTTTAATATAAACTACGTTTTGATATAAAGTATGTTTTGATATAAAGTACGTTTTGATATAAACTACGTTTTGATATAAAGTACGTTTTAATATAAACTACGTTTTAATATAAACTACGTTTTGATATAAAGATAAAAACTACGTTTTAATATAAACTAACGTTTTGATATAAACTACGTTTTGATATAAAGTACGTTTTGATATAAAGTACGTTTTAATATAAGCAGAGTTATATTACAAATTGGGCTTTAATAAAAGTTACGTTTTATAACAAACTGGGTTATATAATAAACTACGTTTTTTATGAATTACGTTTGAGATCACGATTTTTTATGTGCTACAGTTTTATTATAAACTGTGCTTTATCAAAAACGTTTTGCTACAAAATATCCTACGTAACATTTTATTTTAAATTTGGTTTTTATAAATTACGTGTACGTAAAAACACACCGACAAAAATTCCAATATGTATTTGTTGGTTTTTTAATAGAAGTTCATCGTTAGAGCATTACGCAAAATGCGTTTTGTAAACACGTTAGAAGGGTGGGTGGTGGACAAATTATTTACGTACAAATGAATTTGTCATGAAATATGTAATTGTATAAAGAAGGAATTAATAGGAATATTTCACAAATCGATCTCGAAAGTTCGAAACGATTTTGAAAATAGACTTCGATTTAAAGTAAGGAAAAAAATCTTCAAGAGTAATGTGAGTAAGAAATGACATAAAAAGAAGTAAAATGTTTCAAAAGAGAGCGCAATAAATACATTTAAAGTGTATGAAAATAAAAGTTTTGTAAAGAGATACCGGGATTTGCTTCAGGCATATCATCAAATATTTTAAAACAAAAAGATTGCGGATTACATTTTTTGCCAGGCGTCATCCCGTTTAAAATATAAATTTCAAATCATTTGATTTTCTTCAGAGGACATTTCGTCTGTAGCGTTTGTGAGTTATTAAGGATAATCATTTAAAGCGATTTAAAAGTGACGCATTAGAAATGAATAAAGAAAACCAGTTCGTTTGTATATTTTTATATAAGAAAAAAGTAATTAAAACTTTTTGGGAGTCCTTGAATTGCGTTTTAGATAAAGCACCAAATTTTCTCAATCTTTCAATATTAGCATTAATTTGAATATAACATCCACAAACATATAGTCTAACGAGTAAGTAGATAAAACGGTGTCAGTATGAAAAATTATATTATTAAAGCTTGTGATTAAGAACTCGAAAAGTACAATAGATTTAAATTCCATTTATTTCGTATACGAATTTCGTTTCAAGAATGATGGTTTTTACTAAGAAAGTATAGAAACAATTCATGATCCAGTGCGTAAACGAGTTTACTGACATCTCTAACTGAATAGGTTACTGAATAGATTGTAGACGTAGAAAACAAAATGAGATGCGAAAGAACGGTCAATAGAGCGCACAACAAAATATATAAAAAATATGTAACAAATACACTTTAGGAAAAAATTGTTTTCAATCTTTAAAAATCTTTAAAAAAAGAGATTTAATTTAATTAACACTCGGAATAGGATGTTCAAAATTTTCCGGAAATATATCCGAATATTATATACATTTAGTAAATTCGAAGGAAATCAATCGGCCTTAACGAACATTAGAGCGCACAATAAAATACGAAAAAATTTTAATGATAAATATACTTTAGGAAGAAACATCGATTTGAAGGATTTTTTTTAATTCAAAATTTTTCAGAAATATATCTAAATATGATATGCTTTAAGTTAATAAATTAAAAGTGGTGGGCCAATTACTTATAAATAAAATTATTTGACATGAATCATAATAAGTATTCTATTTTATGAATGGGTTCCAAAGTTGAAGATTAAATGTAAAATGCGAAATAATTGATGAAATCATTTAAAGACTGTTAGTTAGCGTAAGAAGGAATGTCAGAAAAAGTAAAAGAAGTCTTCGAATATTTTAGTCAGGCGTCCAGTTGAAAATGTGAAAGTGTGATCTTTAAGACAGTTATTTGTATGAAGCGTTTGAGAGTTATTAATTAGTGAATAATCTTACGGTTTACGATTAATTTGAAACGAACATAAAAATGTATACTTGTATATGAAATTAAATGTTTGTTGTAAATGTTATTACAATGGGTACCAAATGTATTTAATATTGCCAGAGATGGAAAACCAAGTTGAATTATCACTTTTTGAGAACAAAGCCTAATTTTGCTTGTTAAAAGTTCTCTCTAACGAATTCACAAAATACTTTGGTGTAATATTCGACATTTCGTCAAAAAGGGTGTTCAAAAGAAGTTTTTAAGAGTGGGATAAAAGTTACTTGCAAAGTAACAATTCCGAAAAATCGATTAACATTAAGTATTCTTTATGCTTTTTGAAAACCTGTATCGAATCGAATTTCATATTAGTAAATGTTTGCACAATTCTTGCAACAAAGCACTTAATTAAATATTTTCTAAATCTGAAAAATGTACAATATGTAGTTCAAAAACATTCTGAAAAGTAGTAATGGTCCACGTTGAAGACAAAATGAGATGCGAAAGAACGGTCAATAGAGCGCACAACAAAATATATAAAAAATATGTAACAAATACACTTTAGGAAAAAATTGTTTTCAATCTTTAAAAATCTTTAAAAAAAGAGATCTAATTTAATTAACACTCGGAATAGGATGTTCAAAATTTTCCGGAAATATATCCGAATATTATATACATTTAGTAAATTCGAAGGAAATCAATCGGCCTTAACGAACACTAGAGCGCACAATAAAATATGAAAAAATTTTAATGATAAATATAATTTGAAGGATTTTTTTTTAATTCAAAATTTTTCAGAAATATATATAAATATGATATGCGTTAAGTAAATAAATTAAAAGTGGTGGGTGGTGGGCCAATTACTTATAAATAAAATTATTTGACATGAATCATATAAGTATTCTATTTTGTGAATGGGTTCCAAAGTTGAAGTAATTCCAAAAAAAAAAAAAACGAAGTTCCGAAATGCGAAAAAATTGATGAAATCATTTAAAGACTGTTAGTTAGCGTAAGAAGGAATGTCAGAAAAAGAAGTCTTCGAATATTTTAGTCAGGCGTCCAGTTGAAAATGTGAAAGTGTGATCTTTAAGACAGTTATTTGTATGAAGCGTTTGAGAGTTATTAATTAGTGAATAATCTTACGGTTTACGATTAATTTGAAACGAACATAAAAATGTATACTTGTATATGAAATTAAATGTTTGTTGTAAATGTTATTACAATGGGTACCAAATGTATTTAATATTGCCAGAGATGGAAAACCAAGTTGAATTATCACTTTTTGAGAACAAAGCCTAATTTTGCTTGTTAAAAGTTCTCTCTAACGAATTCACAAAATACTTCGGTGTAATATTCGACATCTCGTCAAAAAGGGTGTTTAAAAGAAATTTTCAGGAGTGGGGAAAAAAGGTACTTGCAAAGTAACAATTCCGAAAAATCGATTAACATTAAGTATTCTTTATGCTTTTTGAAAACCTGAATCGAATCAAATTTCATATTAGTAAATGTTTGCACAATTCTTGCAACAAAGCACTTAATTAAATATTTTCTAAATCTGAAAAATGTACAATATGTAGTTCAAAAACATTCTGAAAAGTAGTAATGGTCCACGTTGAAGTCAAAATATGTAGTGAAGCATATTTTTTTTTTATTGTATACTGTTGAAATGATGTGTATTGAAAAGCATTTTTAATATCTTCCCGCAAAATAATAACTGCTTAGAAAATATTTACTTAAACAAAAAGAACAATGTTTATATACATGTTTAAAAACAAACAAAAATTTTTGTTGCAAATTACTACTTTACAAACTATCAAGTTATATTTTTAAATTATCCTTTTGAAATGGGATATTAAAACAAAACTCATTGCAAGAAAAATTAACAGTCCGTATTGGAACGTACCAAGAAATTTGAAATGGGTTTCAAACCAAAAGGGAATTATGCGTGTATGTTAGCAAAGAGTTAATTATTGTTTATTAATTATTGAGATCGGTATTGGATCCAAAAAAAAAAAAAAAAATGATGCAGTGTGCCAGAGAAGGGTTTACTTTTAAAAGAAAACAAGACCACAATTCATGAGATTATCTATCTACGGCTTTTTCAAAGCTTAAAGTCTGTATTGGAAAGTACCAAGAAATTAAGAAATGGGTTTAAAACCAATAGAAAATTATCCGTATGAATGTTGGCAAAAATTTTGTTTTTGCAAAATATTATAATTCAGGTTGAGTTAAGCTATTATCTCTCGCGCGTAATCCGTCAATGCATATTCTGAGTGCCATATGTACTATGTAAAAGAAATTATTCAAAGAACTTTATAGAGTTAACGAGTCTACGGTTGAAAAGATTTAAGGTGTAATATGCCAAAAATTTTAAATGCATTAGTATTCACATACCGTAAAGCTTTAGCTTGAAACTGTTCAGAAACGTTTTTGAGTATACAAAATCGTAAATAGTTGAGACTAGTGTATGATGAATAAAATACTGAAGCAAAATTGTTTGAAGCTTATTTTTTGCAAGTCAAGAAGCAATTGTCTGGTTAGAAAAACATTTAGAAATTCAAGAGGCATTAATTAAAATATTACAACTTTAATGAAAGTTATTTCATAAAGCAAGCAGATCACATACTGTAATATGTATATTATATGAGCTTTCCTCGTATAGAGAATGATTTTATTTGTGTGTAATAGAAGCTTTGTAATGTTTTGTGAATGTTCGATAAAATATACAATGGAGTATGAATTTTTAAGAAAATAAATGATCCTTGTTTGAGCATGAAAGAGGAGTGTTGAGTAGATTGGAAAATTTTTGTAAGATGAGCATGTGTTAGAAAAGTATATTAAGATTTTAATTAAAAGAGAGCATGTGACACAAGTGTGAACATGACTTCTGAATGGTATGAAGATGTAGAATAAAAGCGTGACATCTAGAAATGTTAGTGATTGTGAAAAAGCGTGTATTGCCAAAAAGGGAGCCAAGTATGTTTGTAGTATGAGAAAATGTCAAGAGAGAAGGGCGTTTCAAAAAAGATCACATAAAATGGAAAATTTCTAAAAACAATTATTTGTATAATGCTCAATTTTTATTATCTTCCTAATTTTTAACATAGAATTTCAAAGCAACCATTTCTTACTTTTAATCTAAAAAATCCTAGAGACTTCCGACTCGCGTTTCTTGTAAATTAAATTATAAAATAAAATTATTAGGGCATCATAGATTGTTTACTTTAGGTGAAGATAAAAATGTTTCTGAAAATTTACTTTTCATTTATAAAGCGTTGTTTAATTGAAGAAATTTGATAAATTTTTAACTTCATTTTACTATTGCAAAAATCCTTTAATCTTTCTTAAGTAAATGATACATTTGACTTGTGTGAGAATGAGATAGAACAAAAGTGGCTTGACGTGATAACTGTAGCAATGATGGGTGATGCAAACTGTGTGTGTATTTAGTGACTTGAAAAAAGAATATTTGAATTGTTAATGCAAGAATGTGAATTTGTCTGCAACAGTGTGAAAAGCGTGATATGACATGAAATTGTTGTGATGTTCGCAAAATACAGAATCATAAAACTGCAAAACTTTAAGAATCGCTGATTAGTTTAGGGGTTGTATGATTGCTTTCCATGGAATGAAAATGTATGAGAATTTGCGTGGGAGCGCGTGTTAATGAAAGTACGCTATTTTCAATGGCATATGAGAATTGAACTGTCGTTGAGTGAATGGTTATATCGTATGATTAAAATGGGTTAGGAAAAATGTGATAAAAATTGCGTATCAATTTTATTTAAAATAATCAGCTTTGTAGAAAAAGAAACTAGATTCGATTTGAATAAGAATGATAAGAATGCAAGGCGAGAGACAAAGATGAAAGCGAGCGTATACATTTTAAAGCGATTAATTAAGAAATTTTTAAATTAACACGAAGATTTTTTGTATTTGCGTATTAAAAAATTACGCGTAGAATGTGTTCAGTGTTTTGCGAGTTTTTGCAAAAGAAAACCACTGCAATTTAAACGAAAATTTTGAAAATTCTAAAATAATTATTAAGTACTCAAACATTTTGTTAGTGGCTTTATAAAATTCAAGTTACGAAAGAATTTTAGAAGAAATAAACTATCAAAAATTTTGGAATAAATTAAGCGTGTTAGGCTTTAAGATGTCTTAAAACATCGCGCAATAATGCTAAAATGCATTAGCATCTTCAGACAAAAAAGTAGTCTACTAAGAAAAATTCTTAGCCAAGATTGCGTATTAAATTCATTTAAAATTGCGAAAGAAAGAAAAACTATAGTTTAAGTGTAAAGTTGCAAAGAGCGTAAATAAAATAACAATGTTTAAATAAATTTTGAATAAATCAAGTATATGAGAATTTTTTAAAATAATAACTGACTGCAAATTAAAAAAGCGAAAATCACTACTTTTCTGAGTATTTTTAAAATTTAAGTAAACAACAAACAGGTATTTAATTCAGTCTTAAGAATTGCAAATCTTTACCATATAAAATAATTTTTAAATGTCGTTCAAATAAATGATCGTACGATTAAAATAAATAAAATAAAAACCTTGAATGCCTTGCGTAATTAAAAAAAAGTTTAGATAAAATTGAATGGATGATAATTTCGTATCATCGTAAATAAAATATTTTTTTAAATGGTCTAAAAAATGTATAGTACGTTAAAGTAGAATAGCATTTTAATATTAAATAGAATATGAACACATATGTTAGTTTTAAAACAAAGTAGGTCTGGTAAATAGATACCAAAAAAGGGTCAATTTAAATTAAGATAGTAAAAAGTATAAAATAGTTTTTTTTTTTATATCTTTCGTTAAAATTTTGCATAAATTCTTAGTTTCAATATAGATTGCGATTCTCTCAAATTAGATCACGTGTTAATATAGAACAAATTTCAAAATGAACTACGTTTTCAAAAAAAAAAAAAAAAAAAAAAAAAAAAAAAAAAAAAAAAATATATATGGAAATTTAATTAATAAACCTGCGTTCAAAACCCACCTAGAATATAATATCAAATGATTGAGATTGATCACACAACATAACTATCAGGCATATTCTGAATTCCACACGAAATTTTCACTTCAAATTTTTCAAAGCATTTGTTGCTATAAAATTATTTTTTACAAAAACATTGCCTTGAAAAATTTGAAGTGAAAATTTCGTGTGGATTTCAGAACAGGCCTGTATGTATTAGGTTTTTAATGTAGACATCGCATAAAAAAAGCGGACTACGTCTCCTTAATAAACATTCACATTTCATATGTCGATTGGTTTTAATATATATAGTCTAGTTTTATTATAAAGAACGACGTTTTTCTAAACTAAGGTTTATTTTATTAATACATAAACTGTTTTCTAAATCACGTTTTCATAAAAATTAAGATTTAATATGATCTACCTACATAGTTATAAAGTACGTTAATACTATAATCTACATTTATATAATAACGTAAACAAGGCTTAATGCAAAATATTATTTAATACAAAGTTTGAATTTTCAATGCAAATAATCGTTTCAATATACATACCATACGTTTCGATAGAATTTCAATATATACAGGTTTTTTGAATGCATTATATTATAATATACTTCAGCTACGTTTTAAACATGAAATTTTAACGAAGAACTGAATATTACAAACTACGTTTTATTCTAAGCTACGTTTTATTATAAGCTACGTTTTATTATAAACTACGTTTTATTATTAACTACGTTTTATTATAAACTACGTTTTATTATAAACTACGTTTTACTATAAACTACGTTTTACTATAAACTACGTTTTATTATAAACTACGTTTTATTTTAAACTACGTTTTAATATATACTACGTTTTATTATATACTACGTTTTATTATATACTACGTTTTATTATATACTACGTTTTATTATATACTATGTTTTAATATAAAGTATTTTTTATTATAAAAAGCGTTATTTATAGTTTTTTTTTTGTAAACTACGTTTTTAGATGTTTTAAACAAACAAACGTGTTAATAAGAACTAAGATAAAGTTTTATTAGAAACTACGTTTTAATTTTTTTTATTACAAGGTACTTTTTTCATTTTACAAACCATTCTATTTTTAATATAAACCAGGCTTTGAACTAGATTTATCATTATAAAACTTATTTTTGTTATAAGCTAGATTCTTTTACGATTGTGTGCTTGAACATTTTCGTACAATTCTTCTGTTTAGTGTTCTCTTCGTTATTATTCTTAATCTTGCATTCTTGTTGATTTTACCATCAAATTTTTAAATACCCTAAAATTTTTATTTTAAACCATTTTAAACCATTACATGAAATTTAAAATACTGGAACCATTGATACACAGACAGTATTAAATCAACGTATAAGTAAATCTTTAAAATCTACATAACAATTTATTTGTCTAGTATAAATTGGTCATTATTGTTGATAAAATACGTCTTAATCAAAAAAGTTTTATTTATCAACATAAACTAAGTTTTAATCAAATTTAGATTTATATGAAATTTATTTAAAACCACGTTTCCAATATAAACAATGTTTCAAAATAAATTGCGGCCCAATAACCCTAGGTTCCAATACGTTACTTTTAGTTTCTAACATACAAATACGTTAAAATGTCAGTCTTAACTACTTTGCAAAATACACACCACTACATTACGGAGTAAGCTGCTTTTTACTATTAATCTTTTGATTATAAACACGTTTCAATATAAATCAAGTTTAATTGTAAAAAACTAAATACGTTTTATTATAAATTACGTTTTGATACTACGTTTTCATATAAACTGCGCTATGATTGATATAAAAAACGTATTAACTCATACTACATGTGTCAACATATAGTACGAATAAACCCAAACATAAATTTGACAATAATAACAATGGTTAGCCAGATTTTAACTTAATTTAGTTACTTTCATATATTCTTCGTTTAGAATTTCGATTCACTTAAACACTCTAAATTGCGCTATATTAAAAATCTCGTTGTTTATTATAAATTGCGTTGTATTATAAATTACAAAACCATTTTAAAGGAAATAACATTCTTTGACACACTACGTTATATTTTCATTATGAATTACGTACTACGCAAGGCGAATCAATAGTAGGTGGTTGCGACGGCGAATTCATTAATTTTATGTATAATTTTTTATATGGTGTTTCGGTGAAAATTAATGGATTCTTCGGCATCATGACCAACTACTATTAATTCGCCTTTCATTATGAATTTCGTTTTATAAACTACGTTTTGAAATAAACTAAGTTTTGATATAATCTAAGTTTTGATATAAACTACGTTGCCAATATAACATACGTTGCATTATAAACTAAGTTTTAATATAAACTACGTTTCATTATAACCTACGTTTCCTATTAACCTACGTTTCGTTATAAACTACGTTTCATTATAAATTACGTTTCATTATAAATTACGTTTCATTATAAATTACGTTTCATTATATAAACTAAATATAAACTAGGTTTTAATATAAACTAGGTTTTAATATAAACTACGTTTTAATATAAACTACGTTTTAATGTAAACTACGTTTTAATGTAAACTACGTTTTAATGTAAACTACGTTTTAATGTAAACTACGTTTTAATATAAACTACGTTTTAGTATAAACTACGTTTTAATATAAACTACGTTTTAATATAAACTACGTTTTAATGTAAACTACGTTTTAATGTAAACTACGTTTTAATGTAAACTACGTTTTAATATAAACTACGTTTTAATATAAACTACGTTTTAATATAAACTACGTTTTAATATAAACTACGTTTTAATATAAACTACGTTTTAATATAAACTACGTTTTAATATAAACTACGTTTTAATATAAACTACGTTTTAATATAAACTACGTTTTAATATAAACTACGTTTTAATATAAACTACGTTTTAATATAAACTACGTTTTAATATAAACTACGTTTTAATATAAACTACGTTTTAATATAAACTACGTTTTAATATAAACTACGTTTTAATATAAACTAAGTTTTGATAACGAACTGCGTTTTGGTAATAAAATAAAACCGCAAATAGCAAATTCGTTTTATAATAAATTATGACAGCAATTGCTATTTTATCATGGTTAATTGAAGAGTTTTATAAAAAAAACTGCATGATGAAACGGTCACGAGAATAGAAAAACGGGATTAAAATTCCCGACAATTTACAATAAAAAAGCTAAAGAACAAAAGAAATGCATTTATGGTCCTTTTAGAATTGGAAGTTGACATTGTATGAACTAGAAAAAGATTTCTAAAAACCATATTAAACCATAAGGGATACAAATATAATTTTTTACAATGAAATTATTAAGTAAATTTTATTGTTGCAAAAGCAACTCGAATTAAATGATTTTTAAAAAAGTATTATAACAATTTTTATATGAACGTTGTGTTACATTAACAGTGATAATCTAGACCACATTACATTTCGTACATTGTTGAAAGTTTGACTACAAATTTTAATCAATTTTATTTTAACACTTCGAAATAGCGAAATTGTGAAGCGTTTTAGTGATTTAAAAATGGTGGAATAATGGTGAAAATTTGTGTAATCTAATAAATATAAAAAGTGGTGGGAGGTGGGATTATTACATAGAAATATTTTTTTTATAGTGAAAAAAATGTCAGCAATATTCTGGGCGATATTTATTATAACAGAAAAATCAATTCAACTTGAACAACTTATGTTTTCGATGCAAAACAAATTCAAGCAGATTAAACCGAATTACATATTTTAAGTTTGAAAAAGTAAAATTTATCTTAAACTTAAATATTGCATAATTTTTAAACCGTAGCGTCAATAAGCGCTAATACGAATTCTAAAGCGGCAAAAATCTACGCCAAAAAAACAAAACTTCAAAAAAGAACTTAATTACAGTAAAAATATTTCGTTTGAAAAAGATTAAAAAATAGATTTATTAAAAATAAAAAGACAAAACACTTTAATTCTAATAACTATTTTCTAATGTATAAAATCCGATACCAACAGTACCAGTAAAACACATTTGATATTGCTGGAGATTCAATAAAACTATAGTTGCGTACAACTACACTACCTACCTTTTCTTACTACGTTTTATTATTAAATACGTATAAGGTTTAATGTTGATTGTTGTATTGTGAACTTGGTTATATAAACTACATTTTATTATAAAAAAGTACGTTTTATTATAAACTACGTTTTATTATAAACTACGTTTTTTTATATACTACGTTTTATTATATACTACGTTTTTTTTATATACTACGTTTTATTATATACTACGTTTTATTATATACTACGTTTTATTATATACTACATCTTATTATATACTACGTTTTATTATATACTACGTTTTATTATATACTACGTTTTATTATATACTACGTTTTATTATAAACTATGTTTTATTATATACTACGTTTTATTATATACTACGTTTTATTATAAACTACGTTTTATTATATACTACGTTTTAATATAAAGTATTTGTATACAAAGCGTTATTTATAAATATAAACTGCGTTTTAATGTAGACTACGTTTTTAGATATTAAAGATATGTTATAGACTTTAAGGTAGATTACATTTCAAAATAGACGTTTGAATATAGTTTACGTTCGAAATTCGTTATAAACTAGGTCCAAATATTTTCGTACGAACTTTTGAATATAAACAGTCTACAATAGGATTCACTAAAAGACGATTTTTAATATTAAACTGAATATAAATTTAATAAACCTGGTTTTAAAAAGGGCTAGTATATAAATACGTTATTATAACAACGGTTAAAGTAAAGTAGAATTTAATATAAAATAGTTTTTATATCTTACGTTAAAACGTTACAAAAAACCTTCGTTTTAATATAAATTGCGATTCTCTAAAATTAAATCGCGTGTCGAATATAAATTTCATTTCAATATAGACTACGCTTTCAATAGGGTCTATGTTTTCAATAAACACTACATTTCTACATAAACACTTAAATGTAAAATTTATAAACCCTCGTTCAAAACCCAGCGAGATTGTAATGTCAAATAGAATTTCACTTTTAGGTGCTTTTAGGTTGAACTTAAACTGCGTTAATACAAAACATTTTTAATTAAAATTATTTTCAACAGATTTATTACTCTCTAAACAAAGTTTTCAACTAAGTTTCAAACTACATTACGTTTCGAAACTCTACGTAGGGTTAGATATAAGGTGTATATCACATTTTCATAACTATGTATTAGGTTTTTGATGTAGACTTCGCATAAGAAAGGTGGAATACGTCTTGACAAACTTTTTGCATTTCAATATCGATTGGTTCCAATATCGTCTAGTTTTATTATAAAGAACGGTTTTTAAACTACGGTTTATTGTATTAGTACATAATTATGCTTTATAAATCACGTTTTTATAAAAATTAAGATATATTACGATTCACATTGTTATAAATTGCGTTAATACTATAAACTACATTTATATAATAACGTAAACCAGGCTTAATTAATGTCAGACATTATTTAAATACTACGTTCAAATATTCAATGCAAATAATCGTTTCAATATACATACACTGCGTTTCGATAGACTTTCTGTTTTGAATCAGATTAATATACATACATCTACGTTTTATACAATCCTTAATATTAACAAAGAAATATCCTAAACTAAGTTTTATTATAAACTACGTTTTAATATAAACTACGTTATAATATAAAATACGTTTTAATATAAAATACGTTTTAATATAAACTATGTTTTAATATAACTACGTAAGTTTTGATAATGAACTGCGTTTTAATATAAACTATGTTTTAATATAAACTGTTTTAATATAAACTATGTTTTTGTATAAACTATGTTTTAATATAAACTGCGTTTTAATAGAAACTACGTTTTAATAGAAACTACGTTTTAATTTAAACTACGTTTTAATTTAAACTACGTTTTAATTTAAACTACGTTTTAATATAAACTTTGTTTTAATATAAACTACATTTAATATTAAATGGCATTTTACTTTCTAGGTTAAATTCATAACTTAAAAGGTGTATTACTCTCTAAACAAAGTTCTCAATATAAGCTATAATTTCAGAATGCACTACTGCGTCTTAATTTAATTTCGTATCAATTGCTTTTTGATATACATTACTTTTTTATATTAACTGCGTTTTAATTTAAACGTTTCTACGCTTTCTATACAAAATACATTTTGATTTAAACTACGTATAGATACGTATTGACGTACACTACGTATTGACGTACACTACGTGTTGACGTACACTACGTGTTGACGTACACTACATATTGATGTACCCTACATTTTGACGTACAGTTGCGTATTGACGTACATTACTTCTTAACATAATACTTAAAACCCAACAAAACTACAAAAAACCATGAATTAGATCTTAACTTCGTTAGATCTTAACTTCGTTAAGTTACTCTCATGTAGCCTTCATTTAGAATTATGCCTCCCTATAATACTAGAAATGCGTTTTGATCATAAATTGAATTTTGCATAAAACTAAGTTTATTAGAATTTACTTCCTATTCGATCTACGTTTCATTATAAACTATGTACGTTGTGATATAAAATGCGTTTCTGTATAAATTAAGTTTTGATACAAATTGCGTTTTATAGATATAAATTGTTTTTTTTTTTTAACATGAATTACTTTTTAATAACTTTACTACGTTTAGATATAAACTACGTTTGGATTTAAACTGCGTTACTTGTTCATATAAACTGCGTTACTTGTTAATATAAACTGCGTTTTGATATAAACTATGTTCTAATAAAAAAAAAGTACGTTTCGAAATGAACTGCGTTTAGATATAAAATACGATTTGTACACACGTTTCTTTCAAATCGAATTCATATTACAACAACTACGTTTCAAACTTCTATTACGTTTTTAATGTAGACTGCGTCTCCATATTAAAATTTACATTTCAATGTGTGGTACTTCCAATATCGACAAGGTTTAAAAACGGATTTTTTCCATACTAAGATTCATTTTATTTATACATAACAAAATATGTTTTATACATCACAACAAAAATATCGTTTTTGTATAAGATTATTAGCGTATAAGAAGATACATCTATAAATTTTAAAATACATTATGCGATAAAACATTGTAAACAAAACACGTAGAAGTTTATAAGAGAACTATTAATAAATAAAGCTATGGTTCGTTCAGCTGCAGAGTAAATGGAATAATAAAATTTTAAATTGGATTAAATCAAACCAGGAAATTGCTTTTGTATATTTTTAAAAATACAACTGTAAATTTAAATAAGCAACCGACATTATGCAAATAGTTTTAAAAACTGGATATCTGTGGCATATGAGAATCTTTGGATATCGTTGAAATAAATTATTGAAATGGATAGAATGCGTAAATGCTTTGCGTAATTAAAATGGTTAAAATAAAATAAAGTTTATATAAAAGATTTTTTTAAAACTACATGGATGATAAGTTAATAAATACTACTCAAATATAATTTAGGTAAAAATCACATTTTACTAGATTAAAAGAATTACTTATGGGAAGTTTTTGAAGATATTGAAATATATGGCAAAGTTTTAAGAAATTGAATTATATTATAATTTTATTATATAATAAAGTGTATAAATGCACCTCGTGTCTGAAGGAATAATTATAAAAATAATTTCAGCGAAAATTTTTATATCACTTTATATCGTCAATTACGTTTGATGAAAGAAACTTCAATTAAAAAAAAAAGAAAGCAAATGATGGCTTAAGACTTGACGAAATAATGGAATTGCTTAATTGAATAAAACTGAGAAATCGATTTTTTAAGTTATAATGCAAATGTAAAACACGTTTTCAAGTAATTTAAAATATTTTTTGAAATGGTTTAAAATAAATAAAAGTTGATAACAAAAATTAAATTGTAAGGATTCGAAAAATTAAGCCGTTTGAAAATTTTGCTAATGTGTGATTATACAATCGATAAAGTCTAGAAGAATGATAGTAAAAGTCCAATCAAACTGTAGTAAAAACTAACAAACACGTTTTAAATATATGAAACAGTAACTTCAAATATAGACTCGAAACTCGTACAAACCTAAAATAACATTAAAATTATTTATTAATTATTTATTTATTTATTTTTTTTTTCAAAAGTAATACAGAAATTGATTTAAAATTAATTTCGTAAAGTTTAACGAAGGTAAAGAATTATCCGTTTTCTGTTGTTCATGACGAAAGCAGTGTGAAATTACAATTTCGAAAATTTATTAAATGAATCAAAAATTGATTCTGTTTGAAATGATATATTGAAATGAAACAGTAAAATAGAAAAACAAAAACGATAACATAACCAGGTAATTGTCAAAACTTGCTAAAATAAAAGTTTTTTGTAAAGCTTTCGTTCAACTGCAACACTTTTATTTAATAAATGCGAATACCAATTAAACGTGCTATAATATAAAGTAATTTTTAAATAATTATTACAACAATAGGAAAATATTAAAATATAGATTTCGAAATTTAAAATATCAGCTATAAAAAATCGAACGAATTGCATTAGTAATGAAAGAACTTGCAAATGAAAAAAGTAAATGAAATGAAAAAAGTAATTCATAGTGGTGGGAGGGTGGGTTTAAAATAAAATTAAAATAATGTTTAACAGCTCAATTTTGAGTACGAATAATTTTGTCAGATTTTTTGATGATGAAAAAAAAATAAAATTTAAAATTAATTGATTTAATGGATTGATTTTAACTGTAAAGTAAACTTCGAATCAGTGTTTAACAAAATTAAACTTAATGAATTATTTTCTCATATAATTTGCGATTATTTGCGTTTATTATTTATTTCTGTAATATTTGGTATTTTTTTTATGTATTTAAAATTTTATATCTAATGAAGGTTGTATAAATTTTTCATTAATAAATGACAAACAAAAACAATTTGTGTTGAAGTATAAAAACTAAATTCAATAAAAAAAAGAATAATTTTTACAAAGAACATTTTTATGATGAATAGAAATAGATAACTGAAACGTTTTTATTAAATATACTTTGCGTTACTTGTTTTCTTTCAACCTCTTAAAATTTCAAAAATCCAAAATTTTAAAATTATCTAGATGGAATTCAATTTATAAAACAAATTAGAAATCAAATAAATAAAATTAAGTTGTTTAAAATGGTAGAAATGAATGACTGAAAATAGAAGGTTAAAAAATGGTTAATCGTTCTTTCTCGTTGCGCTCAATAATTTCTCTAATCTGTTTTTGTAATTTATGATAGAGCGTGTCTAAATGTTTTCAATGTTACACATTTGATCTCGTTAAACTAAATTATTGGTATATATATAGAAAAATTGTTGTTGTATTATGTGTTATTTCAAATATAAAATAAAATGATAAAATAATAAAAACAAATTTTAGTGTTTACGAATATAAAATTAAATTCGAGAACCAATCGAAAACATTCACTATTTTAACTTCTGAATTAATTCAAATTCTACATTACTATGAGAACTGGTTTTATTTTTTTTTTTATAACTGCTATAAAACTGCCTAAAACAAGTTTCAAAGCTCGATAAATTACAATCATTAAAAAAAAATTATATTTACGAACGGATTTTTCTTTACTAAAATGCGGTTGTTGTTAACTTTTCTAAAATAAAGCAATGTAAAGAAATGTTTCTTTTTTTCGCCTTAAACCATATATTTTAAAGAAACTGGTTAATTAATCAACGTTCATTTTAACATACATACATACATTCGTTTTTTTAATTTGTTTTACAATACGAACGTAACCTATCAACATCGAAGGATTGTAAATAAAATGTACTCAAACGCTTAAGTTTAAAATAGAAATGAATTTAAATATTAATTTGAAAGAATCGCAACTACAAACAAAAATATAATTCACGGCTTTGAATGGCTGTGGATGACAATTAAAAATGACAATCAAATATAGCATTGAAACTTAAGAATGCAATCAATATTACAAAAATACATTTAAAGATGCTAGAAATAATAAAAAAATCGTTTTTAAGCAATAAAAGAAAATTACTTTCCTGAAAGTAACTCACAGCGGTGGGAGGGAGGTGGGTTTTTATTAATTTATAATTTTGATGGTAAACAGATTTTTCGGATTTTCTGAACACAATGAAGATTACATTGGCATGAGGTATTAAAAATAAACTTTCCGTTATTTAGTTTATTAATTAATTTTAATCTCTAAATATTTTTAAAGCAATAATTAATACTTTAATTTGCCTTTATAAATTATTCCTATACATATTTTTCGTATTTTTTAAAGTTGTATCGATTACTTTCATTAATAAAGAATTTTTACGTTTATAGTTAAACAAGTTAATTCGAAAGAAACTGTAGATTCAATTATGTATAATGATAAAACAAAATTTGAAATACTTGCGTTGCTTTATAATTTTAATCTCTTTAATTTTTTTTCTATTTGAAGTAAATTTCCGTTGCTAAATCGTTTTTTTTTTTTTCAAATTTAATTATGCTTCAGTGCTATAAATTGCATTTATAATTGCTATGTATTTTGTTATTTATATATTTTTGGTGTTTTGCTCAAGTTGTATTCATCCGTATCCAGGATGTAATGAAAATTTTTAAACGTTGTGAATCATGCGTTTATTAGCAAATGGAACTTCTAATTGCAAATGAAATAATTAAGAACAAATGCGAATATAAAATTATATGTAATTTTAAATGTTACAAATTTATAAATATTACAATAAAATACGTTTAATTATTTAAGCAACAAAAAGCAATTATTTCCAAAAATATATATATTTTAAAACTTGAAGAAATTACGACAGTAAAAAATTTTTAAGAAAACAAATCTATTTTCTCAAAAACTGCATTTCTTTAATAAATATTTTTGAATAAACTGTGATAACCTAATTTTAAACAAAATAATTAAAAACAGTAAAATATATGCTTCAACACATATTTAAAAGTTGGCCGAAATAAAATGGCAAACGGTTTTTTGAACGATTAAGTCGATTTTATATTATCATTATTATTTTTGAACTTGTTTTTTATTAAAATGCAATTAACTCACGATAAATAATTTAAAATTTAATTTTCAACATATTGACACACACACACACACAATTATCAAGAGAGCGAAAAAATTGCTTGCTAAAAGGCTTTTTCTAATATAAAACTCGATCAAAGCGTCTGCAGTACTAATAATAATAAATAAGAATAACTTGTTTTATAAAGTAACATTTTTAATTTTTAGAATTTAAATTTTTTATTTACACGAAAAAAGAAACCAATCAACCAAAAACGAAAAGAAATTTTAATTTAGTAATATTTCAAAGGAAATTTTGATGTAAAATAAATTTTAGTTGGAAACAATATGCGGCTTTTGCTGCTGTTGAAAAATTATTTCTGATCTAAAAAATTATTCCAATTATCTCAATCACTTCCCATGTTATAACTTGCCATTATTTTTAATTGTATTATTGGCTTAAATTAAAAAAAAGGCTTGGTCGTCGCCATGGCTTAAAATATTAAAATATTTTGCATTTATTATTATTTAAGATACAAATGACCATATTAATGATCAAAATTGAAATTGCGCTATATTGTTCTGCTATTTGTCAAAGTCGTAAAATCGTTTACGTTAATTTTTGTTGTTTGTGTTTCGACAAAATATGTGTATGTGAAAAATTGCCATCAGTGCCTTATTTAAAATATACGAAAATAAGAAAATGAAAATGTTTGATTTTTACAATAAATACAAAATAAAATATTATGTATAAAAGCAAGTAAAAATACAACAAATTATTCATACTAATTCTGAGTACAGAAATAATGAACGTGAAGGTTTTTATTAAGGGCTTTCAAATATAAATCTTATCAAAACTTCGGAGGCTTGTTATATAACGTGCGGTTAATAAGAGTTTTAAAAATTTCAATCAGTTGTCTATAAAGACCTAAAAGTTTTTTAAAGGAATGAGATTTAAAAAAATAAACTTCCGCCTAATCAAGTAAAAAAGAAGTAGGGGAGGAGGGTGGGTTTTTTAATAATATATAAATTTAGATTGTACGAACATTTGTTTGATATTAATCTTCGACATTTTTAAAACGATATAACAGCGAAGTTTTAATCAGGTGTTAACTTTACAAAATTTTTAATTTTAATTATTTAAATAATTAATACTTTGTATTGGCCGCGAGGCTTTGTGTATTATTTAATAAAATAAAATAAAAATAAAATAATTATTTGCGTTTATTAATTTTAATTCTATACATATTTTGGAATTTTTTAAAGTTGTATCGAGCTTTATTGATATCGAGTTTTTCATAGATAAATAATTTTAATAACATGGCAATTACAGTAAACAGCGGATTCTGAAAGAGTCTGTAGTCACAAAATTTTAAACACTTGCGTAAATCCTTGGATTTTAATCTCTTTAAAATAAACAACTGACAACTGAATTTTAAATAGAAGCTGTAATTAATCGTAAATTTCAATCAAATCAATTTAATTTACGGTTTGAATGTCTAAAGATGAGAATTATAAAAAATGCTTTTTAAAGATTTCATTTGAATGTACAATTGAAACATAAGAATCGAATCAAAATTATAAAAATATATTTTAAGATACTAGAAATAATAAAAAAAATGCGTTTAAGTTTTGAAGCTACAAATGAAAATTACTGTTCTGAAAGTAAATCACAGCGGTGGGAGGGTGGGTTTTTATTAATTTCTAATTTGGTTGGTAAACAGTTTTACGGATTTTCTGAACACATGAGATTACATTGGCATGAGTTATTGAAAATATACTTTTGTTATTTAATTTATTAATTAACTTTAATCTCTTAATATTTTTAAAACAGCGAAATGTTTAATTTTAATCAAATTGCGTTTATTAATTATTTCTATACAAATTTTTGGTATTTGGTTATCGATACAACTTTTACTTTTTCTACGACATAAATTATTTTAATGACGTTAATGTTATTTATATTTTGAATATTTTGCGCAAATTGTATCTGTATCAAGGAATTTAATTGAAAAAACTTTGTGTCATATAGCTTACGTTATTATTGACTGTTTTTATTAGTAACGAAATGATTTTGTCCTTTATGGTGTTTCCGCTATTTTTTTTATAGCTGTTATACATATGTATAACACTTTAAACGGCTATTTACATATTGTTACTTGTGTTTAACGAAATAATAGTATATGGAAAATTAAAATTAATAGGTTACATAAAACATTAAAATGTTCAATAATTTTTGGCGTCCATAGTCTAAATAAAAATAAATTGGAGAATCACTCGAGACAAACGCAATTTTTTCTACAACTGCATTCATTCCTTAGAGATGTAATAAAATTTTTTAAATATTGTGCTCAGCAATACATACTTTTAATTGCAAATGAAATAATTTAGAATAAATGCGAATACATAATTATATGTAATTTAAAATGTTATAAATTAAAAAGCAACTATTTCCAAATAAAATATTTCAAAACTTGCAAGAAGAATTACTGTTATAAAAAAAATCAAAAGAAAACATTTTTATTTTTTAAACACTGCACTCCTTCCATAAATGTAAAATTATTTAAAATAAACACGAGAAGTAAATTTAAGAAGTTATAATAACGGTAAAAGTTTTTCTTAAAAAGAACTATAAAAGCTGGACAAAATGAAATGGCAAACATCATCGATTTTATAAAAGTAGATTTTTTAATTTGTTTCCTTATTAAAATGATGTTAACTGAATTCAAATTTAATTTTAACATATTGATCAAATAAATTGCAATTACCGAAGAAAGTTTTCAAAGAAGAAAAAAAAAATTGTACACAAAGTGTGTTTGAAGATGACTTTTCAATTAGATGCGGTTACTAAGAGTTTGAATCTTTTAGATTTCTTTACGACACGAGCTATGGCAATAAATTTCTATTGAATGAAAGATATATTAATGTTTTGGTTTATTGATGTTTATAAATTCAAGTAATTATTTGATAGGCCTGAGTATTTTATTTTTTATAGTGTTAGCTTTGATGAAAGCTTTATAGCTCCAGTGTAAAAAACTGTTTTTTGTAAAGTAACGGAAATAAGAGATATAATTTGTGTTGTTTTCCTGAGTAATTCAATTATAATAGATGTTTTGTATGAATAATTAAAAAAGCGTGCATATTTTAATGTATGAATTATTATAAAAACGTTATATCCTTAGCGCCTGGTACAGAGAAATAAGTTTCTCCAAATACGTTTTTAAAGCAACGTAACAAATTTAAAATCTTAAAATTTTAACTTTTTCCTAAAAAGGAGGCTTGACTTCTTTAACAGCTTCAGAGCTAGAAGAAAATCACATAAGAATTGAAAGAAAAATATTTATTAAATTTTAAACTTTAAAACTTAATAACGTCCTTAAGATTTACAAGTTTACAAGTTTAAAAAAGTGAAAATTAAAAATTTTATATTTGGGGTTTTAAGCAAAATTATGCTCTTTTAAGAGCTTTATAAGAGCTTTAAAAATGTTAAATAAGTGTAAGATAAGAAGACTTATCAAAAAATGTATTTAAAAATATTGTTAATTTCGCAGAGCTTTTTTGCTGCACAAGTAGAGATTTTGGTTGTGGAAAAGTTTTAATTATAACGAGAACTAAATGAATTCGTGTTTGTGTTATTTCCATTTAATTAAACTTTTGCTATAATTTGAGAAAAGAGCAAAAATATAAAGCATTCGAGAGTTATTTTAGAGTTTCAGTGTATGAAAGATGGTGCCATTTTTAGCGTCCGTTTATATGTTTGATTTTAAACCATATTTTGAATGTTTGCCTCATTAAGAAAACAATTGTATTATTTTTCGTGTTAAGAAATTATAAAAAGCTACAACTATTTTACAAAGCTTTAAAGCGTCTAAATTACAAAGTGCGCCTCTTAAATATGAAAGTTATTTTATTATTATTATTTTTAAAATTAGTAAATTGGAAAATGGAGGAAGGGGAGGCCCTTTTACATTATATGTAAATAAATTTTGATGTATAAAACGTACTAAAAAATTTTACATTTATAATTTGTATTATTATTATTATATTTTATTTTAACGGCGATAAGCGATTTTATGAGTTATTTTAACGCCAGTAAATAAAATACAACAACAACGACGACAATGTTTAAACACTTTTAGAAATGAAAATTTAAAATTAAATACAATGTTCAGAAATTCAAGATCTCTTAATTGCAAATTTCGTTAATGCAAAGTTTAAATTAATTAAAAACGAAATATTTAAGTTGGTCATAAATTTTTGCTGTAAGAAAGAAATATATTAGTTGTATGCTGCTGCATTATGTAAATATTAACAATGTCAATCAGCGTCAGATATTGAATGTTCTTGTTAGCCACAGTTCCTTTATAGCTTTTGTATGCGATTTTTAATTCGCACTGCAATTTAAACGTTTGATTTTGATGAAATCAAGAAAGCTTTTTTTAACTTTCTGCATTTAGAATAGAATACTTGTTTATAAATAGTTGTACTCACTAGAGTTTCTTTCTAGACATTTTTATTTATAACGAATTGATTTTTTAATTTTACAAGTTTTTCGTTTTTATATAAATTAAAAAAAATTTTAATGTTTTGTAAGAAAAGAATTATAATTGAGTGGTGGATATACTGAATTGTTTTATACTGGTTTTATTCAAATTTTACAAAAAAAAAATAAAATTATTTAAACTTATATTTGCAAAATTTTGATGTTCTTAAAAATGATGTTTGAATTAATTTTATTTAAAAAAAAATATTTTTTTTTAGAATTGAATAATTTTAACAGTTAAACTATCAAATAATCATTTTGAATTTGTGGCATGCAATAAACAATTAAAAAATTAATCAAATTTTATTATAAAATATTTAAGAATTTTTTTAAACCGCAAATAATGGCAAACAAATGTACAACAGTAACGACATTTTAATTTATAACACTTTCCAAATCGTTATTTACGCACCCATTGATTACTCCACTTGTATCAATTATTATTGATTCTATAATTGTAATAAAATTATTAACAACTTTATTTATATTCATATGTAGCTGTAGAAAGTACCGAAGCCATCATTAATTGATGGCCCCCTTTGTTATACTTTAAATATGGCAATTTTATCCATAAGGAAATCGATGTTGTTTGTATGTACATATGTCTTATTTTATTTTGATAAGATGAGCGCTTTTAAGAAATAATGTTTATATTTTTAACACTCGTAGCTCTAGCATCTTTGGTATAACGCTCTTCGTATTTCAAAAATGTAAAATTTGAAAATTTTAACAATCTTCCAATTATTTTAATATTAACCAAATCTCGCAAGTTATTTGTAAAAAAAATACTTGCATTCATAATATTCAAAATTATTTACTACTACACCGTTTATTCCACATTATTTCCGTTGCTTGTAAAAAAAGAATGCAAAAAATAGTACGTTAGAACTCTAAACAATTAACCATGTTTAAAAATTCGTGGTGTTAATATTGTCTAAAAAGACTAAAAATATTTGTAGCTGTCCAGAAATATGTTTAGTTAAACTCTGGTATTCCTCAATAAACTAAAGAATTGAGAAAACAAAAAAATGCTCTCTGGAACCTGACATATTTTATAAATATTTCAACTTTATTAATTATTGTCATATTGCTGTATAATTTGTATATCAAAATTATTGATAATTTTATATAATTTTTTATATTCCATTTTATATTTATTTAAAGTAAATATCGCATTTATAACATAGTTTAAACAATTTTCATTCATAGTGTAAAATGTTCCTAGAAAAACACATTTAAACATTTAACTTCGCCCGCTTCAATTAAAGTTACTCTATTATTTAATTGTTTTTTTTTTAAACAAATTTTATTAAAACATTGTGGGCTTTTTGGAATGTTGCTCTTTCTTAAATTTTATATTTTTTAATTTATTTCTTACACAAATTAAATTTTACATTTTAAGAATTAAAATAGAAAAAAACAATGATTTTGCGCAACACCGTGGAAGTCTTCAATTCCTTCTTTCAAACGCATCCAAAAATTTCCGTAGCAAAAATCGCAGTATGAACCGCCAACAAACGTCAAATTAATACGTATTTAATGAATACCACAGAATTTTTTTATTTAAGTGTGTGTGGCCAGATTTGCCGTCAGAAAATTGTGAAAATATTACAAATATTACTTGCATTTAAAGATTCTTGTAATTTGTAACAACAAATTTTATAATTTATTTAACTTGATATTTTGTTTTCCAGCTGTCTTGTGTTTATTTCCTTTAATTTTATAAAAAAAAAAAGTCGATTATTTCAGCCTTTGTGTATATTAAATAAATAAATGTTTATTTCTAACAAAACAATTAAATACATTAAAGTACATCATGGTTCTGTTTAGATAATTCTAATGGCTCTTCAACTAATATCTGCTTTATGTGTTACGACAATTTTGGGAGAGTACCGTCATTATAAAGTAATTCTCATGATTGATACTCATTACTATTTGCTACCTGCCATTTTTAATCTTAACTAAAATTTTATTTTTCGTATTTGGATTAATAATATTTTTAATAATTGAATTATTCATCTTAAGAAATCAGTTAAATGTTAAGTGTTCCAGGAGAATAAGTGGTATTTAGAATTTCTAATCTAATTAAATATCAAACTGTACGTCTTAAAATGGTTATTGTAATGATGTATTGTTCTTCAAATACCAGAGAGAGGGGGCATTTTGTCACCGTCCCCTTCTATGCAATGTTTTCTAAAGTTTGTACCATACAAAAAGTTTTAAATGTATCGTAGCATGTTTTTTATGTAAATATTTGTATATTTAGCAAATTTAACCTCATTTTTTTCTAGAACTCGTAAGTTATTTTTAACCAATTAAAAATATCCAGAAAAAAACCAACCAAGGCATTTCTCTTAGTTTGTATTACTAGTAGAAAATTAATTTATTTCAAATATTTATAGTATTTTTCTAAAAACGTACTAATTACTTTTTAAAATGTAAAGAAAGAAGGAAAAAAGTGCAACAGAACAATTTATAAAAATCATTCTTTTAAAGTATAAAAACAACCAACGAAAAATTCTTTGTAATCCTCTAAGCACAAATGTTTGTAGTTAATTATAATCATAAATTTGTATGCAATTTTAGTTGAATGTATTCCTCCTCAACATAACATACCACGTAAATTAAGGATAAGAGTGTATTTTTGCAACACAATGAAAGCGTTGAATAAATAAATGTTACACAAATTGAAATTGCCTGAACGAAATTAATCGATTTTGGTATCAATGATCTTCACATGTTTTAGTGAAAAACGACAATCGAACCTGCTATTTCTCGTATTTTTAAATTATTATAATATTTATCGAGTAATTTTTATAAAATAAATAAGATTAAATATGCATAAACGTATATTAGAAAATAATTTCCAGGAGTATATTTGTTTATTAAACAATATTTACGTGTGTTATATTTAAAAACTTTTACTCTTAACCCTTTTTAAACGTTAAAATTTTATGCTTAAAGCCTGGTACTCTGTTTAAATTTGTGAAAATTGTTGAGCAACATTGAATATTTCATGTGGAATATTTGACATTTAAAGTGTGGTATCATTGTTTTAAAAATGTAAGTAAAATACATACGATCAGCTGTTGTATGAAAAATTCCGTATGAAATAATGCATACTTGCTTTATTTCACAGCTTGGATAAAATGTTGCCAGAAACATTTCATATGTTTTTCCACAGAAAAAACAGAGTACTACTTCTGCAACATTTTTTCATGACTTTTTCATACAAATTTTTTATGTATGTGATTTGACAGCATTCCGCATGAAAAACTGAACAGAGTAGTACCAGGCTTAACATTAATCAATCTTAATAACTTCAAAGTGCAATTTCTGAGAGTAATATATTCTGATCTCCTTTGACTAAAAGTTTTGAGCATGTTCTTCTAATAGCGTTTAAGAAAACTCTCTTGGTACCAACATAAAAAAATATTATAAAATCTATAAAATAAATCGAAATAATTCTTGCGGTCTAAAAATGTCTTCTGGTGTACGAACCTGATAACGATCTTAAAATACAAATATTTTTTTTTTTGTACTTTTTTTTAGTTAAAAATTGGAAATTAATTTAAAACCAGAGTGAGCAAAAGTCGAACATAAAACTAAAATTATCTTTAGAAAAATTCAATTTTATTTAATTTTATTACTAATTAATTATTTTACTCATTTTATTTACTAAGGAATAGTCTGAGAATATTCTTCAGATTTATATAAAATTGTCAAATAGCCAAAGCAATATAATTTGTCATATATTTTATATTATTTTTAAAAAATATCTCACATTTCTTCTACTCAAATTAAAAGCTTGTAGAGAATAATATATACATTCATACAAAATTGTATTTAAGCATACCCTACAACAACTTACAATCTTCCTTTTTTTATATATTGTTACCAATTTTTTCACAGCTTTGTAAAGTAAATTTTATACTCAAGACATAATTTTAAATATAAAGCCGAATTTTATCTTAAATATTTTCGTAACCATATTTTCTCTTAGTATTTTTCATGTTTGTAAAATATCCTCGAATTATTCAAAAATTTATATTTTAACAAACCTTTATATTTATTAATACACAAAAAAAAATTGTTTCGGTTCCATTTATCAGCTTGCAGTAAACGTTCCGAAACCCACCATGTTTTTTCTACGAAGTATGGCATCGTCTGATAATGACTTCTATTTACAAAATAATTTTCTATTTAACGCCTTTTATCGCAATATTAGTTAAGATTATAAAATAATATTTAACGTACCTCTCTCAGCGAAAAGATAGCTCTTAAAAAAATTTTTTATGTTTTCACTTTTAAAATACCATCCGTACAAACTAGCGTTAAACTAAATTTTTTCATGTAACTCGTTAACTAAACCTTTATTTTTTAAATCTTATTTAAACAGCGGATTTTATTTAAATTATTTTCATTAATTTTGCTATAAATAATTTTACTATAACTATTCTTTTCGAATATTTTATAAAATGCAATACTCAAAATTTTATGCTCTAAATTATAAAATAGAATCAGTATTTTTTTTTTTTTTATTGAAAGATATAAAAAGCTGAAAGAGTCTTTTAAAACATTAAAAATTAATACCAAATAGTAAATTCGAAAGTTCAAATATTCTTAAAACAATTTCGACCAAAGTTTTGTTATACAATTAAAAAACAACGACGATTATATAATGAAACAACAACAAACAAGCGAAGTTTCCATCAAAGTAGTCATATTACACAAAAGATAAAATTTTTACTATTTTACTTAACGCTACTTAAATCTTATTTAAACAACGAATTTTATTTTTATTTATTATGTATAATTTTGTAATTTATAATTTTGTTTATAATACAATATGTTTTTAAACCTTATAAGAGTTTTTTAAATCTTCATCTATTTATGTGTGTGTGTCCGTCGTCGGCGTACTAATTTTAATTAAACTTGACGAGTAACGTTATATTGCAATTGTAAAGGAAGGATATCAATTATTTAATAGCGAAACTAATCCCTAATTTCAAAAGTTATAATTTTATAATAATTAATAAATTAATACACATTTCAGACGTACGTTTCATTTACCAAAGTAAAATTTCTTCAAAATGTTATTTGATCAAAAAAAAAAAAAAAAAAAATTAACCTTTTAAATTACAAAAATTGCGAATAAAATGCATTTAATATAAATACACAAAGCTGTTTCAAATATAATCGAAAACAAAATGATAATAGATCTTTGCTGTAATCAATACCTACGATGCGGTTTGAATAATTTTAAAATAGTCTCCCAATTTTGATCAGTATTGCTGGTGACATTTAAAACCTTTCAATATCAATTATTTAGCGTTATACAACTAAATATTTGAATATAAATTTAATTAAAATTTTAGTGAGAAGAACAAACGTAAACTTTAAACAAAAGTCGCCTCAATTCCTTAATCAAATCAAAAACATTTCAACGTATGTAATATTTATTTAATGCTTCGTTCCAATAAAATGTTTTATTACAAAAACTAAGGCAGCTAAAAGCATGCACAAGCTCTACTTTTTAAAGCAAATTTCAAGAAAAAAAAAAAAAAGAAATCGGCAAGTCGGAAAATCTTTTACATCACAAAATAAAAATTTATTCAAATCTTACAATTAATAAACCATAGCTTACTGCAAACACATTGCGTTTGTTTAAAAGTTTTAAAAATTTAAAACAAAAATTGCAAAATAATAAATTTTACATAAATTTTACATCATTAAAATATTTGAAAGTTACTAACTCGACTACAAAATAAAAATTATACGTCATGTAACAGATGCGCAAATGACAAATTAAATTTAAATTAAGCGAAATCGAAAATATCTTTTGAAAGGATACTATTGTTTTTATTAACAGAATAATTACCAAAAACATTTAAACAATTGAAAAAAAACTGAAATTAATATATTGATAAAAAAACATATAAAACATTAAAAATAAGTACCAAATAGAAAATTTGAAAAAATATTCTCAAAACAGTTCTGACCAAAAAGATGCTTCTTCTTAATTATTCTTTAATAAAATGGCTGTTCAAACTAGTCAAATTTCACAAAAAAATAAAATATTTTTAAAATTTTACTTAATGCTACGAAAAACTTAATTTTTTGCAAACAAAATTATGAATAAATAAATAATCTTTTTAATATTTATTAAAACATAATCTCCAAGAATGCAACATCAAATGATGCACAATTTACTGAAAATATATATAAAAATATTAACACATGATTTGCTATTTCAAATCATTTTAACATTAAATATAAAAGGAATTAAAAAATAAAATACACAAAATACTAACATTAATTAAAATTAATTTTAGCCCTTTTGATTTTTTAAACATTTTTCTATTTAAATTATTTCGAACAACACAATTTTAGGTTTATCAGCATTTCAAGAAAAATAAATCAACAATAAACCGATCAGATTTTACTAAATATCAAAAATACTTCAATTTATTCCATTACATCCCTTCCCTGCAAACAGACTTAGTTCTGCATTTGAAATTGAGCCCACTACCAGATTTTTAAGCCAACTTTGGCAAACTACAACTACCTATCAAAGGAATCGTATGTTAATAACTTGGATTTATAAATCAAAAGAAAAGAACAAAATTAAAAACTAATCGATCATATGATATGAATAATAACGAATAAATTCTACGAAAAATAAAAGAATGATACGAATAATCGCCAAATGAATAATACGAATATCAAAGTAATGACACGAATATTTAATATTTAAAAAATATTAACACAATTGCAATTTAATCAATGAATACATACATCAGAGAGCAAATAACAACATTACATTGGCATAAATATATTCTTTATATAAAAAAAAAAACAAAGATCAACCCAACACATAGATAACATCCTAAACATCTTTGTCCCTTTGTTAACTCTTCATGTTTTGAAACTTGTTACATCCTAATCAATACAACCACAGTTCCAGCCAGAGGTTCTAATCTGATTTTTACTTTTTTAATAATTGCATTACAACATCATTTTTCTGCAACGTATTAAATATCTAAAGAATATTAGACGTTCGATTGCTCACATTTTTTCTTTCATACGTTTAACGCACTTCAACAAAGGTATACAAACTTAAACCTTAATTATTACCTGATGCCGGAAAATAGCATTCGTACTATTTAACATAATTACAAATTATCCTACATTATATCCTCACTGATGTGTGCTGCTGCACTGAATTTGTAGTTATTAACCCTTTTAACACCAGCGTTAGATCTCTTCAAACACTTCAACATAACGACTATAACGCATAACGCATTTCAGCAGCTTCTTGGCAATACTTCTTCAATTTGCAAATTAAATTATTTTGGCACATTAACAAAAATTGGTTTAGCTCCCTCTACATCCAGCGTCATATTTTCTTCTTTTCAAAAATCTTAACATATCAACATTACAAACAACAATCCTTTCATTTCAAGAGCTGCTTTATAACAACACTATCAATCTTCAAGCAAAACTAGTAAAACACCACGTCAACATCAACATAAACCTTACAATGGAAACCTTGAAACCAAACACTTTAATAAAGAATCTCCTTCACTCTTTAATCAACAACACACATTCCAACAATACTTCAAGCAATTAAATCCAATCTCTTTTCACATTTGCTTAACATCTCCTACGCCACATCAAAAGGAAAGTCTTCGAACTCCTTGCAACTCTCCATTGAAAGCCTAGAAGTTTTGTTTTTGTTAAATACATATCCAACTATCTAATATTCTATCAAAACAATTTTTTTCAACTTTTTACACACTACATTCAAACATCATTTTGAATATCTCTCAACACAAGGAAAAAAAAACAATTATTTTACGCGTGAACTTTCAACCTATTTTTATTCTCAATACCTTGAGGCGATTTGACAAACACAACATTTTGTGTTCACAACATCAATCAATCTACGCAAATTCTAATTCACCACGTCTTCAATGAATATTAGGACAATGCTCATCATACGGTTTTGCCTTGGAATTCAATATTTATTCTCATTTTCTTTTTTAACTTTAAAACAAAACACAAAATTACGGAATAGATTAGTTTCAACACGTCTTATAAAAGACCATAGAACTCAAAACGCTAAAATATAATTATTCCAAACGTGTGCTTCAAATAGTAGATCTGAATATATCTCTAGTCATCATTTTTATTCTGCAAACTTGCATCCTCAATCTCTGTCATACTCGTCCACATCTCCCTCAAATGAAGACCATAATTTCCTTCTTAAATTTTATCACGTAAAAATTAATTTTTACTTCTGCCACAACACACGTTTTCACAGAACTGCTTGTCACTAAAATAACAAAAAACCATATCCGATACACTACGAATATTAATTAATTTTTAAAATTCTCGGAAGTACTAACTACATGTGAGGGACGTCTTTAAATCCACCGTCTCCTATACATCATCCTTTATTTTTAGCATTGAGGTTCCCACTCATTTAACATAACACCGCCATAATCCTATACAAAACACAGTTCTAAGCAGCACTAATAAAACAGCAATAATTTTATCGCAAAGTTTATTTTAAGACAATAAAATCCTTACAATGCAAAAAGGAAGTTCCTAAGGAAAAAAAACGATAGTGAATGTTTCTCTACATCTAAATCTGCTTCTTCTGATGCTCCTATATTCTTTTATATAACGTCAATTTAAGTCAATCATTCCCATCCATGAAATAAATACTCACCAATATAATCCTTTTCCAAGCTTTGGGTGCTAGGCTCACATGGAACGTACCTCAAATTTATCTGCAGTTTTTATTAGACCATTTCTCACGAATCTAATCGTCAAAATAATTAATAATTAGAAGCAAAAAACAACAGTTCCAATCAAGTAACAATTTCAATAAAATCCAATCTTTCTTTTACACTGAAAATTAATCGATTAAGAATTAACAACGAAAAATAAATAAATTTCACACAATGCCATGAAATGAAATACACAAAATTGACGTAATTAACAACGTTTTCAATAAATAACCCGCAAAACAATCTGAAACGTTATAAGTCTTCCACGATTTCAGCGAAGCGCCGCAATATGGTATAAAACTTCATTGATTCAATAATTAATCAACAAGGAAGAAGCATTGATAAAAATTTAGGAAAATGTAAAACCCCTGATTGGTCTATAAGACTATTTTCTTTCTTCGCCTTCTTACATACCATATACAACACATACGATTAAATACATACATATTCAATTTCTAAAAAATCATCTTACAGTTTTATACAGCGAACTCCTCAATTTGCGATATGCGCATACTTACATACATATGAAAATCTACTTATTTATTCAATATAAAAATTGTTTTAGAGGGAGGTAGTTACCATACAAAACAACCCACCTGAAGTGGCAAATGAAGAATAAAATTCGAAATTTTACCAAAAGCACCTACAATCAACAAATTCGAAAAAATCATTAAAAAAAAATTAAATTTTACCTTAGAAATCAATATTTTTCCACTAACCCACATAAACTGTGTCTCGCAAAGAAACAGCGAATGCATCACAAATCAATATAACTACAAAACACAAGTTTAACATCAAGAAATTGTTATCGACGGAAAGAAACCGAAATTTCACAAAACATGTAATGTTGTAAAAAATGTATAATTTCAAAAGAATATCAAAAATTATAAATAAAAAAATTTGCTGTTAAATAGATAGACAGGGCAGACATCAATCAGTTTTAACTTACATAATGATGCTGCAGCAAAAGGCGAAAAAATTTTTATATTACTTCATGAATACAATAATTAGAAGAATATTTTATATTAAAAATAATTATAAAATTAACGCAACTTAGAACATGAAAAATATATATAATGATAAACGCATGCTCCAAATCATTCTCTGATAAAACTTTATACAAATCTTCACAAAGTCTATAAAACATCACCGGCTAAAAAGCCGCAAAAAATGAAGCATTTATAATAAAAAGAAATACCTCAACAGTAGGCAACATTTCAACACTAAACATTTGTTATCGCTATAAAAGTAAAAGCTATTTATGTAATGTAGGCAATGCAAGAACACAACGAAAAATATTGTAACAGACAGATTGATACTAATATATTTGGCAAAATATAATCTTCCTAAAAATCATTTACATGCTAAACTGGAAAAAAATATTTAAATAATTCTAAAATTATGGATAAATATCATCTTAATTGTTTTAAAGCTTTTTTTGCCTTAATTTAAGCCTTCTGAATAACAGGCTGACTTCCAACATGTATTAATACAAAGTTTATATACAGTTTTGCTGCGGTATTTAGATCTTGTATATATACAAAGTTGCGAAACAAAGCATTAATTTGGAAACTGATGCGCTAGTTTCTCATTTGCAACGTATCTAAAATATGTCTGCGACATTTTGAAACGGTATGCATTGTAAACATTTAGTATCACGGCATTATGAAACACAATACGTTCGAATACAAAGCAACTGGCGTTTTGGAAAGTCAGGCACATTCACGAATTCAAATTATATAACAAAAAGAAAATGTCTTATAAAATATTCAAAATTACGTTTAAATTAATGCAAACCTGATATTGATTCAATACAATCTACAAAAGCGAAATTGTTTAACGTATAAAATAAAGGAAACTGAATTTCACTAATTATATTCCAATTATCAGCACATTAACAGAAATACTTTTCAACATATTCGTTACGTAAACGAATAATTCTGAAACCGTTTGTTAAACTAGAACAAATGAAACATGACAAAAATCATGCTCATATTTACAGACATATATGAAGAATAGTTTTCACTGAAAGATAATCATTGTAATATCACCTAAAAATAATTACAAGGCATGTTCTGAATTCAACACGAAATTTTCACTTTTGTACTTTTCAAGGCATAATTAAACAGATAAATAAATAGAAATTATCCAAGTAATTTTATATTTAGCTGAGGATTGATTAGTCATGCTTTTTGTAACACTCTTCTTGGTCTTGCATTTTTTTTTGCATTGTATTAAATAAAATCGAATCTCAAAAATGATGAAATATGGATGTTACTGGCATTTAATAAAATTATCAAAACAATAAAAAAAAAACTACTAAAACTTCACTAGTTATAAGCGCAGCAGATCTGTGACTTTTGTGGTGAATTAAACTCCTCACAACCAGATTTAAACCAACGTGGCACACTGCCAAGAAGTACCCATCCCAAGGCGGACATGGTATATAAATTTAGACCCCTTTCTCATCGTCGACATCAGACAACTGCGCTTCTTACCAATTTCGATATTTATCAAAACAAAATTTGCAGATTAAGTTACGGAACAAAACATTAGAAAAAAAGAATTATAATATCACGGCAACACGAAAGTTATCTTTGTCACACAATCCAATAACTGACATCAATTAAATTAATGTTCATCTCCTTCAAACATCTTTGTATATGCTCTTCAAAATATTCCTCAATACTTGGAGAAATAGTTACTTGAAATTATCAAAGTTTTAGATTTAGCAACATTTTAAAATACATTTAAAAACCATTTCTACATTTATGGTAAATATTGAGTTTGAGCTTTACGTCGTATATCTAAACTAATAAAAGCAGTGAAAAAACTTGCGGTGATTAAGATTAATACGATTATAGCATTATCACCAACTTGCATCTTTATTGTAAAATTTACATCATTATTGTTTAATAAAAAGAATTCAACTATAAATAACACGGATAAATCAAATGTGCCCTCTAGAGTATTATCATTACCATCACCCAAATATATTTTTATATAAGAGTCCAATGTTACATGCCCAAAATCTCTTAACACTTTCCTCAAGTCACTTAAATGTGTCCATTAATGTACTCATACGAATCTTATACATCCCTCAAGTACTTGGAAATCAAAACAATTTTGCATTCAAGCACAACTCAACCAGAAAATTAACATACACATCTTATATATTTTTTTAAGGATAAAGAAAATGCAAGCAAAAATAACGTATTTAATTTCACGCCTCGATAAACCTGCCTCTTCAAATATTTCAAATATCAATTATCCAAAGGAAATTAAAACTTCGATCGAAGACATTTTATTTAGTCATAATAGCTTTATGAAATATCTAAAAAAAAAAACACTAATTTAGCAATACATTCTGTGATATGTACGTTGTATAGGATCTGAAATGAAAGAGTGTAAGAATTTGCAATATTTATTATTAAACCATTAAAAAAAATCTTCAGAAAGTATTATAAATTATTTATAATTTAAATCATTTGCTCACTGACTCACGAGTTTGTAAGGGAGTACGCAAAATTTTTACCCTTATTCGAGTACAATAACAACCTACTTCAAACAAGTCGACCCGGAACAACAACAACAATTAACATTAAAACTTATTTAATAACACCTTTTATATCAGCGTTATATTTTCTTCTCTTCAAAAATCACAACATTACAACAGTTTTCGCACTCGTACGTTTAATCAATTGCTACAAACGAGTAATTAGGCCATTTCGTTTTCTTTAACATGTGATTGATTACGCTACATAAAACTGAATTTTATTTATTTATTTTTTTTTTTTTTTTTCAAAATAAAAACTCGCAACGTCTGAAAGCCGCGTAATTTGCGTTAAATTTTTATAATTTTTGTTTTTTAAGCAGATCTTAGTTTTCAATGCAGTTTTTAAAGCTGATTGCCTCAAACCACCAACCAATTCGAATATCACTCAACATATCAATCAACAAGATTACGAACTTAATCTTTAGTCAAGAGTTTTGTAGGGAGTACACACATCACTTATTCGAATATAATAACCTACTTCCAACAATTGGCCCAAAACATTATTCATCAACATCAAAACTTGTGTGGTTGATTACGCCACATCAGATCCAAAAAACCTTTCGTCTGAAAGCCACCTTATTTGCGTTAAACTTTTAAAATTTTTGTTTCTTAAGCAGAACTTAATTTTTAATGCAGATTTTAAGGACGATTGCTTCAAACCACCAACCATTTTGAATATCACTCAACATATCAATCAACAAGATTACAAACTTAATCTTTAGTCTATTAATTAAGCCTAAATGTTTCTCAATGTTATTCTCTGAATTTCTTATACGAGTACTTATAATTTAAATTTATTTACGCAGAAAGAGACACCCCTACTTATTTATAGTTATCTATTAAATTCGTAAATGTAAAATGATGATTTTGATATATTTTTAATGCGAACGATATAAATAAATTATAAGTATGTTTGTTTCTAATTAAATATAAATTATTTTATATTGAAAAAAAAAAAAATAGAACGCTCGAAATAATACAAATAAATTTAATATAAATCGTTATAAATAAAATTAAGGTGTTTGAAAGCTATCAACACTAATTTTGTTGTAAAAGTCTCTTAAAATTTAATTGAAATAAAAATAATACCCAGTGTGATAATTTCGAACATAATGTACAAATACTTGCATCATTAATTAAAAATTAAGAATTAAAAAATAATGTCCCAAATAAATGAGTATTCTTAATAATCAAATTATTTTTATAAATCAAATTAATAGAAATAAAAAAATATTCTTCTCTAAATAAAGAAATTTAAGGAATAAATTAATTTAGCAAGTTTCAAGTCTCAACGACTAATCGTGTAATTGATCCATTAAAAAAAGTGCACATACTACAGGGGTCCCGCTTAATTCGTAAAATTATTCAATAATATTATTTAACAATAAATTCAAGTAATTAAATAGAATTGCAATGAATATCAGAAAAAAGTGAATTTCTTAAATGTATTTTGTGGCAGGCAGATACTAAATTTCAAAAAATGTGATTAAATAAGATCGATAAAAATAATTATTCTTAAATATGAAGAAAAATAAGTTAATAAAAAAAATCCTAAAAAGAAATTTTCAATCATGTTTGCTGAATCAGCAATTGTAAGAAAAATAATATGAATCTGAAGTTCACAAAAAAATTATCAGCCCATAAAAAATGGGGCATAAATAAATGAAGTTTCAAAATCATTTAAGTTCAATGACCAAGGGTCATGTGAAAGCATTTTAAGTGAGTTGTTTAGCATCATCGATATCAAATCACTACTAAATTCTTGAAAATCATAGTGCATAAATCTAAATAAAATGATCAAAAAAAGGTTTTGTGGAATGCGAATAATTCTCTTTGAGGGTTTACAAATCAAAGAAAATAAGTTTTTATAAAAGATTAAAAAATAGTTTAAACCAATGATCGATTATAAGAAGAAATAACCAAAATTTTTTTATATATTCTTAAAATATCTGTTAAAATTCAATATTATTTATTCACTACATAATGAGTGTTCCTTTCATTAGTGTCGCATAAAATAAAATGAAGTGTCCCTTAACCTCAAGCTTGTTTGGTGTCCAACATATATTAATCTTTTAAATTGTAATTTTTATGATTTAAAAATTATTTTAAATACCATTTCAAAAGAATGATAAAAGAGTTTTCACAAAAAAAAGGAAAAAAAATTGTGTGGTAAAAAAGGTTCAACCATCACCCCATATTGAATTGAAAGTTTTCAAGTGTAAGCAGATACTGCAAGAGCTGCGAAGCCTTCAGTATAAAATTGATAGCTACGAGTGTTAGCTACGAGTGTTTTATAGTGCAATGAAAGTGAGTTACAAAATTTAAAAAATTTTCCTTAAAATTATAGAAATGAAATAGAAATATAAATAAAAAATATGTATAAATTTGAAATAAAAAAATACGTTTTAAAATCAAGCAAGTATTTCACGTTAAATTTAAAAGCTGCTAAATGTGTAAAGATTTCCAAATTTTCATGAAAAATTAATTATTATATTCAAATTCAAATATGTTTAAAATTTTTTTCAATTGAAATGGGTAATGAAAAAATTCCTCCTTCCAAATGTTGCATTTTAAATTAAAAAAAAGTGGGTTGATAAAAAATTCCAAAAGCTTTCAGCAGTATTTTGTCATAATATTAAATAAGAGTTTTTATTAAAATTTTTGGTGAAAGTTTAAATGTTATAGTTTTGCTTATGAAATTTAAATCGAGGTCCCAATGTAAAAATATCAGTTTGTTTTTAATAATTTTTTATAAGTGTTTTCGCGTATAGATGAAATTGAGTGCACCCAACGAGGCCTTTAATTAATAAAAAATTTCAAAAAGTAACTAAAAAAAATGTCAATATTAAATAATCAATTTTTTTAGTCTTGTGTATAAATTTAAATAACATAAAAAATTAAAACTTTTCTGCCTTAAACCATTTATATTTCTTCTAACATTAACATTTATAATAGAAATTTAACATGAAATTCACTCAAGGAAGTAATAAATTATAAAACTTAACACATTCAATAAGATGATCACCAGCTATTTTAAAGTGGCAACATTTCAACATACAATTTGATTAATGGAGATTCCATAAGCAGAGAATTATTTTCATCAATCAACAAATTTATGTAGTATAAGAGAAAAATTTTACTACTGCAATGCTTAGATGAGGTCTACTCATAACATCATAACATTGACAACTGGTTGTCACTGAAAAAATTGACCATATTCAAGCGAAAGTAAGATGTTTAATAAATTCTATAAAATTTCATATTATTTTAAGTGTATGAAAAATAAGAAAAATTACTCAGAGATTAAAAATTTTTTTTGCATAATTGATTAAAAGGAGAACTTCAATACATAAAATTTCACAATTTCAACTCAACGACTGTGTTACAAATTTGATAAAAATAATTTTTTACTCAAAAATTATCGAAATTGTAATTATTGAAAAACTTTTACTTCTACACTTGATTAACTGAATTACAAACGAATTCACTTGCAGTGCAAAGTCAACATAAATAAACCAACGAAAAGTGCTTCACATGTATTTATTACAACTTAATCACAACTATAATGCTACTTTCAAAATTCTCAAATAGTTTATAAATTTTAGGAATGAAAAGCTATCACAGGATGAATTTTTTACAAAACAACATATTACCACATATTAATACTTTAAACAAAACATGTTTAGAACACGCTAATTTTAATATATGAATGATCACTTTCAAAATAAGTTTTATTGCCGTAATTTACAACAGATCACCAAAAACCTTAATATATTAACATCAGGGATCATCCCCAACCTGTGCATTCTACACCATTTGTTTTATTAAATTTAGGACATAGGACCTCTAAATCTGTAATAATTTGAGATTATGGTGCGAATACTAACAAAAATTCAACAATCAAGAAATTTCATTTCTTAGGACGAAAAAACATCTCTATTCATCTACAAAGATATAAAACACCACATTTTCATTGGCTCTACAATCTTCTTGTAATTATCCTTTACTAATAGATTATTTTAAATCAAGGATATTTTTGTATTTATTTTACTTACCACTACAATGATAAACTAAGCTAGTTTCACTTATCAAGAAAACTAAAGCTTTCAGCATGAAGTAGTGAGACGAACCAAAGTCTCGAACACAGCCTACACTCTAAAAATAAATTAGTATTCCCACATTTATAAATAAGAAATTTTGGACTTCTCTAACATTAATATGCTTCAATTGAATGACTTATATAATTCAATTCTTTAACTTATTTTAAAAATGAGATTTCTAAATGAAAATCTGCTAAACCAAACTGCGTTTTAAAAACTACAAAAAACGAATTTAAAACCAAGAAATTTTTCGATGAGAAAATAAAAATCTTTTAATAAAATTCTGCTATTGATAGAATTAAACATTTTCACAATCTTAAACAACAAAAAAATTTAATAATAATTATAAAATATATATAAAAATTAGCGAGACAAACGAAATTTTTCAAAAACATCTCGGCGAACACAAAGATAATAAAGCGAAGATTAAGAATAAGAAATCGACTCAGCTTCCTTTTACCTTTATAACTCAAAATTATTACAAAATTTTATAACGAATTTTTAGAACCACAGGCAACCGAACCTTGTAACTCGTAATAAAAGGCGAAACACCAATATTTAACACAAGGGGTCGTGTTTGTTTACCCATGATAATTCATATAGTTTAAAATTGAGATCTCTAAACCAAAATAAACTGCGTTTTTAAAAGCAAAGAATTTAAAACCAAGAAATTTTTCGATAAGTGATAATAAAAAATTATATATTAAAATACAAAATTATCTATTAAATTATAAAATCATCTATTAAAAAATAAAATTATCTATAAAAAAATGTTTATCAATCTCAAACAACAAAATTTAAAAAATAACCAATGATTTTTAGCTATATTTAGTCGAAAATTTTGTTAGTCAAGATTAAGAATAAAATATTGACCCAGCACCTCCTTTCTTCCACCATTATAAATCAAAATTATTACAAAATTTTTAGAACGAAGCACAGCGTCATAACTTTGAAAATTCTTAACTCGTAGTAAAAGGCGAATCACCACTACTCAACACTATGAATGATTAAAAGTTTAAAATTCAACTCGAACCAATCCAAAACTTTCAGAATTCATTCTTAATTAATAAAGTTAAAGGCGGCAAACAATAAAAATATATAATTAACTCAAATAACAAAGGTACGTGGGTAGACAGACGAACGAGTTATTTAAACCTCTAGGCTGGAGTCAATACTCAGATAAGCTGGAATTATCTTTTGTTACTTTAAAATTAAATAAAAAAATTTTTTATATGAAAGTATAAGTCCAAAAAGAAAATATATTAAAAATTAATTAGAGCAACCTAAATATTTAAAATTTAAACAAAAATCTCAAAGCAAATCCAACGATAAATCAAAATAACAGAATAATAAAAAAAATATTAGAGGCTCAAAGGGCCATGAATAAAAATTATCAATATATAAATCAAAAAATTCTATTAGTTACAAGTAGTAAATCACGGATAAATTGTATTAAAAAAATGTTAATTTTAAAAATAAGCTATAAGTCGAAAGAAAGTATTTAAAGAATAAAAAAAAAAAAAAAAAAAAATATCTCGTAGCACAAAACCTTAGGCCCCTATAGTAAGTAATTGGCTCGGTGCCAGAAGGCGAAAGTTTTATCCTCAAGCCTAATCTGAAAAACGAACATCTTAATGATTAGCCGAACAATAAGAGAGAAACACCTTCCAAGTGAATTTAATATTAAAAAAGCAATTAAATCGCAATATGCAGAAAAATAAGTTCAAATCGATTAACAGCAATGCGACGTTCTTGTACTAAAGGTTTTTATTAAAAACAAAAAACAAAATAGAGGTGCATATACTTTTTAACAAATTTATGAGTTTTTTTTTTTTATTATTAAAAATCATTTGCGAAAAGAAAGAAATTTGAGTTACGAAAATCTTTAATCCTTTTATGAAAAAAAAAGTCAAAACGAAATTATAGGGATGCGACAAATTTGAAGATCTCAAATAACGTAAAACTTCCGTAGAAGATTTTAAGAGTAGAAAAATTTCTCGATATTGAAAATTGATCACAAATCATTTTTATGGCGCCACACATCGAAAACAACAAAAAAAAATCGAAAATATAGAAAGAAGTGTTGACAAAAACTTGTCGAATATATGTAAATAAATATCTTCTACATGAAAAAAGAATGAAAGCGAACTAAGAAAGAGAAAGAAATATTTTTAATTAAATAATTACACATGGAAAACGTGTCAAAAATATAATTCCATATTTTATTGAAAGAAATTTACGCCAAAGAATTAAATCAAATTTAATTAAGTAAGAAAATACTTATTAAGAAATAGCAAATGTAAAAATTATACGCTCTTCAAAAAACTAACATAAAATTTTACTCAAAGCAAAAATAAGATCAAATGAGTTAAATCTTAATTTTGTTAAGTTCTAGAACTGTTCAGGTGCGTTTAGATTAGTCAAATATTTTACCAAAAAAAAAAACAACCACTATTTTTGAAAATGTTTTGTTTATTCAATCTTTCCTTAACGTATCATTACGGCTGACGATTTTGTCTTCCATCAATACGATGTTAATAAGTAAAACAGTTAAACTTGGAATATTTTGGAAAACTATTTCTAATCGACTAAAAGAAATGCGACGTTCAGTACTAATTTATATAATAGCAAAATTAAATAGAGATGTTCATTTTTTTGACAATTTTAAGAGAGTGTATTTTTGAATTATTAAAAATCCTCTGCGAAAAAAAACAAGTTTAAGAAGCTACAAAAATCTTGTCTCTTTTTTATGATAAAGAGATCATTGCGATTAAAAGCCCTTTATAGGGATGCGACAATTGTAAGGAGCTCACATAACGAAAACTTATCGTAGAAGCTATTAAAAAATAATCATAAAATGTAAAAGCAAAAAGTTCAAAAGGTAAATCACACGGCGCTACACATAAAACAAATAAAATGAAATTTTTAAAATATAGAAATATTGCAAAAGCTTATTTAATATAATTAAACAAGTTCTTCAAGAGAAAAAAAAAAAATAAAAGTGAACTAAGGCAAAATTAAGAATATATTCAGATATGGCAAAACTAATGACACATTGGAAACGTGTCCAAAATACATAAGTCTATATATTTTAAAGGGAGTTAGTTGTTCACTCGAAAGTTTTAACTATAATTTAATTAAGTAAAAAAAAACGAAATTACGAAATAGCAAAAAAAAAAATTAGAAAACACTTCAAGCACTAATAATTAGATTTTAAATCAAAGTAAAAATAATTTAAATTACAATTTTATTAAAGTTCTAGAAATATAAGTCTTAACAATTGCAACAAAAGATAGTTAAAAATAATCAAATATATATAAAATATAAAACTCATATAAATTACATATAGTTGTAAATTAACTAAAAATGAAAAGCAAAACTTATTAATATAGAAAAAATGAAAATATAATTCGCCAGAAACAATTTATAAAGCCGCCCACTACTTGAAAAAAAAACTAAATGAAAAGTATTTCCCAGACAAAGCATATTACTGTTTATTATAAAAGCAATATAATATTTTATTTTATAATGTTTGCTAAAACTACATTTAATTTTCTTTTATGATTTTGGTGTTGGGCTTACATTTTGTTTTTTAAATAAAAAATTGCAAAAAAAAATAGCGCCTTTAATGGCCGAATAAATTTAATCTTTTTAAATAAACCAACAAAAACATTACAAAAAATGTTTGTATGCAGCATGTAAACAAGTTCTTGAATAAGCACGTAATAATATTTTCTTTAAACCAAAATGTATATTTTTGTTTCCCATTTTTTTTTTTTAATTATACATATTTATTTTATTTATTATCTTAGTGTTTCATGTTAAATAAACTCGTGCGTAAAATAATTTTTATTTTAACTTGAAAAATTAAACTATGTATACTACTTTCATTCTAACATTTTTCTAAGTGTAACGCCCTACATTTAATTTTCCAAATTTTTGTCTTAACCATCTCTGTATTGATAATTGAAATTTTCAGTCCCCATTCCCATCCATATTTCTATGTTTAATGCATTAAACTTTAACACTTCAAGGGTGAGGTTTGGCTTTTGTTGTTTGTAGGCTTGAAAAAAAAAAAAAATAAAATGATTCAAATTTGGTATTTAAAACCAATTAAAAAACCTCACCCGCCAAATATTTTCAAAAAGAGATTGATAATTTTTTCAAACTAAAAAAAACTATCAGCATCATGTACATATTTGTACTTGCGCGTTTAAGCAGAGTCTGGAGGCTGGAAAAAGCTTACCATAAAAGGAAACCTGGGATCTTGGAAAACAACCTCGGAGGGGCAAACAGCTTGAGCATAAAGAAACGGACACGGACGACGTCATATCATTTACAAATGAATATTCAAGGTAAGACATTTCTCAAGTAAAAAAAAAAAATTAAGAGAATTAAATCACCGTAAGATTGTACGACACTTAATCTCTATTTTGAGTGTTTTTGTTAACGATTTATTTTAAAATTCTGAATTTACTTTGAACTGTCTTGTTGGAGGATTTATTTTATTTATGTAGTTTTCTTTATTGTCTGAAATAAATACGTCGAGTTCTTTTTTTACAGTCAGCTAGCATTTGCCGGAAGACTGACAGATGATGTATCCCATCTTGCGCTGACGACCGGGAACGGACTCCTAACAGATCTTGTAACTGCTGAGGATGCTAGCTAAATAGGTTGGGCGAAGTGTTATCTTTAAAATAACCGCTCAACAATGATGCTGGAGGAATGGGATGAACTTCCCAATTGAAAGGTAGAAACCTTTATTCCAACAGCAAAATTGTCTATTGTTTACCCACGGCATGAATTCAAATTCGAGGCTGAGCTCGTGTAATGCAAAAACAAACGAGTGAGTGCAAGAAAGAACTATAGAAGAACAAGAGACGACGCTACCCTGAGAGAGAGAGGAGACTGGTGAAGAAGTTTAAGCTTACTAACCCTAAATACACGCGGATCCGGCCAGATTATGAAAGGCAAAGTTTAATCTCACACTGACGATGACGTCTGGAGATACCCACAAGATAAGGTTACTAGGGATTCACTGCTGTGCAAACTAACGAAAGGGTCAGCCAAAATAAAAACTCAACAATGACAATTGCTGAAGTAAGCGGACTGACAAAAAATTTCAGAGTACTAACCTTGACCGTGCAGCCTGCCGATCAGGCAAACTGGTGGAGAGATTATTCGAAGATTAACCAAGAAGAAACAGAATCGATGGCAGTTCAGGATCTCAGTTGCTGGATTCAATAAATCTGAAATGATATTGGAAGACAACTATATGCATATGTAGGCGGCAGGCTTGTGAAGGTCCACAAGAAAAAATATAAAAAAAAATTTACAAATAACAAAAAAAAAAAAATAAAAAATAATTAACATTATTAATATTTTGCCCGAGAAGCGGTGGTTTATCACAACCCCGTCCAAAAAACTTATTTGTTCACATCATTTCATTATTACTTAATTTTTTTTGTCATTGAGTTAAAAGGCTTGAAGCATCTTAACCCTTTCGGGACTACTGGGATAATACGTCCCAGCAATTTTCAAACTGTATTTTTTCTTTATTTTCAACGCAATCGCCAGGGAAGTAGAACTCCCAAACGTCCAAAAACTGATAGCATCAATATTGGAGACCACTTGCCAGTAGAGCAAGAGAAGCGTTGTCGCTGTGTTCGCTGTTCTTCACTTGGCATAGAAAAGCGAACAAAGATGATATGCTCAGGTTGTAACAACGCCTTATGTTGCAAGTGTTTTGGGCCATTCCACAAATAAATACCTAATTGCATTCCTAAAATGTTAAAAATAAATGTAAACTTTTATCTAAATCTAATAATATTTATATTTTAGTTATCTTTTTAATTTCGAATCGCTCTTCGATAACACTGATTGGGATTTTATGCCCCATGAAAATACTTGTTGGGATTATATGTTCCAGGATAAAAGGACGAATTTAAAATTTTTAAGTATGGAGAACATAACACTTTTATCATAACTTTTAGAATATGAAACAAATTTTACCATACATAATTTGGTTTGCAAAATAAAACTCCGTCCCGAAAGGGTTAAACCTAATTAAAAAAAATTTTTTTTTGGTATTTTGTATCAAAAAGCTCCACAGCACTTTCCTTCTTTGATTTCAAATTGTTTCCCGTCTAAAAATAACTGTTACTGTTTTCGTCCGTATTTCATTTATTTTTTGGTTTTACGCAATTTTTAAATTTTCAAGGGTGAGATTTAAATTTTGTGCGAACTCTTAAAAACAAAAATATAAAAAAATTTTTTGGTATTTTTCTACCAAAAAATCTCACCCACTAAATGTTTTAAAAAAGAGATCGATAATGTTTTCAAACTATAAAAAAAAAATATATAAAATCATATGTTTTGGAAAAGAGCATTTGCGCACAACTTCAGAAATGTTGTACACAATACAAGCAACAAGGAAGTTTAAAAAAATCGAACTATAACCGAGTTGAATTTGGTGAAGCCAATCGAAGAGAGTTCATACGAAAGTATTATATAGAACCAATGAAGATCGACGACATTGTTGGGTGAGATGTACTTATATTTATTTTATTCTATTTCCTTTTATTTTACATGTGATTAATTGTTAAGAGAAGAAAAAAGTCAGATACCAGCAGAATGCATTGCACTTTCTGGTTACACATTCTTAGTATATGTATATCTAACAAGATAGTTATTATAAACATTTTCTGTTTTAGCAGCAACTTTTTGAGAATGATGGGAAACGAGACATATTTTGACGAATGATGAGGACACAGGCTGACTTCCAAAACGTCAGTTGCTTTGTATTCGAACAACGTATTGTGTTTCATAATGCCGTGATACTAAATGTTTACAATGCATACCGTTTCAAAATGTCGCAGACATGTTTTAGATACGTTGCAAATGAGAAACTAGCGCATCAGTTTCTAAATTGATGCTTTGTTTCGCAACTTTGTATATGTACAAGATATAAATACCGCAACAAAACTGTATACAAACTTTGTATTAATACATATTGGAAGTCAGCCACACTGCTAGAATAATAGGAAAGCAGTAGGACTAACTGCAGGAAAGGCGGGGATATGAATTGGGGACACACTGCAGTCCATCTCAGGCATCGCAATTACTAATTAAAAACGACGAAAATCAGGGCACTCACATAAACTTTTAATAGACTATCATAAATTTTAAGCAGGAGTTTAACAACGACATTCCAGCAAAAAATTTTAGAAAGTGTTAAATCATTTTGTCGGAAGGATTTCCCAACTAGATTACCAACCTAAGTATTTTAACAAGGCATGAGACTTTTGTAATCAATTACTGAGCATTTAATACATTGATTATTATATATTATTCTCTTTTAACTTCAAGAACTAGTTCAATTATTACTTCGTATTTTGCGAACTAATGCAATGTGTTCTGTAAGCGAGTAACAAAATATAGCAATCACAAAAGTAAGTCATGTGTTAATCTGATAGCAAATGAAGCCTAAAAATGCCAATCGGAATTGGTTTTTGAAAACCCTGGATTTGTAATTTTGAAATCACGATCTCGAAATCGGATATTTTTCCGAATCCCGAAACGTTAAAACTCCCGGATTTTCGAGTTTTTGATCCGAATATCTGAATCTGTGATTTTTAGCGTTAAATTTTTCGGCTCTTAGAGAGATAACTTCTCTAAATGATTGACTGTTTGATGTTCTGCGAATCGCTCAATTTATTGTATCAAAATTAATGTTCACTTCAATAATTTTTTTCCCTTAGTACAATAAAAAATTGAAGCTCAATTGGCATGGGCCACCAGACCGACCACAGGACAAGAGAACCTCGCCTGGATTTTAAGAATAAACTTCTGTCCACTATGTTTTTCTTCTTATTTATTATTAATTAAGCATTTAATAATTGTTTATCATTTCAGAATGTCAAAATTCGATCATACTGTGTTTTTCACTAAATGATCGGGTAAGCCCGAGGGTGTCACAGAATCAAAGTCGGATTTGTGTTTTGTTTTCGAACACAAAGAAATTCAATATTCAAATCAGCTCTTGTTTACATTTACTATATATAACTACATATTTGCAATTTTATCTATATATTTTTTTTTTTGCAAAATGTTTTTATTAAACTAATAAAAGAAATATGCATATAATCATACAAATAAATAAAATGTTTTATATTTGCTTTAGAGAAAGAACGCTTAGAATAGGTAAGAATAATTTTGAAAGATTGCAGCAATCCGCTTGAGCTGCCAGAAATAACGCATGTAAGAAAAATTTCTATTCTGTGCGAACGCAGATTTGTAGGTTATTAACAATTAAACAAAGACGCTTTTCGTGCGCTTCTCGCATTTTAGATGGTGTGCTCAAGAAGCGATTCATTTGCTCTCGTTATGGGGAACTTTCAAAGGACTAACGATAAGCACAGATCGTAGCCTCTTAATTTGATCTCGTTCTGCAGCAAACACAGTGCAAAAACATTTATATTCGGCTATGCCGAATCTTTATATAACCTATACCATATACATATCGGACTTGATCAACAAGAGGGAATTAACTCAAAATTTGCAAATTTTCAGCAAATTCGACTACATCATATTAAGCAAATTCCATTAGAAAATATCAGATCTGTTCTGCAAATCACTTTGTCAAAGTAATGTCAAATTACGCAAAAGGTGTTCTGCGTACACAAAATACTGAAATCACGTGATTTAAAACTGTTAACTAACAAGTCTGTTTTGAAAATCACGTGAATTCAAATCACAAACGGTTTTAAAATCACGCACACGATTTGGTGCTGTTCTGTTTAATTTTTCGAAAATAGGAGAAAGTGGCTGATTTTTTAGATTTGTGTTTCCTTTTTTTATATTTATAATTAAAATATTAGTAATTTAAGTTAAAATGCGTGGAGCTAAAATAAACTAGTGAATTTTTATTTGTTTGTAATACATGTACTTTCATTTAGTTATTTGAGTTGATCGCAGGGCTTAAAATTTGGCGTCATATAAAAATTTAAATGTGAAAACTAATCGAAAAAGTTTAGGAAAAATTTCCTACTTAAGCATAAATAAGATAAATCTTAAATGACGTTCTAAACTGTGACAATTTATCAACAATAGAATTACTTTCGAAAACACAAACCAGCTAACTGCTAACTAGAAAAAGAAATTCACGAACATTGAAAAATAAAGAAAGACTATTTTTTATAAAATAAGCAGTGTCTTCAAAAATTTATGAATATTTTCGTTTCCATGTGTATCTATCTAATTTGTTTGGAAAAATAATAAGAAGACATATCGTTTTAAATATATAAAAAAACATTATTATTATATTCTAAATGAAATAATTAGAAAAAACGAGTAAGTGATTTCAAATCCTTACATTTCAATTTGTATTTTTTAATAATAAATATTTAATGAGAATATCATGAAATATTTACATTTGAAGGAATCAAGCACAATTAAAGTAAATTAACATAAGAAAGATTCCGAATAATAAATTTTCATATTGAAAATAAATATAATTTATCGTTTAACTATTTACACGATATTCGTGTGAAATATTTATTATTTAAAACAATAAAATAAAATGTATTACTGCGGGGAAAACATATCCATATGGCCATTTCTCTACTGCTCATATAGCTCATCAGTTGATTTTACCAAATTTTGTATAGAAAACCTAAGAGTCTTATATCAAAAGCCAAATTAATTAATTGAGAACAACATTCAGTCAACAAAGCAAAAAGATAATAAAAACTCAAAAATGTTTTATACAAAGACATGGAAAACATTCAGTAACTATTTTTAATTTTTTTTTTTATATTGATTTAACTATTTTCTTTATGATTTTCTTAAGAAAACTCAATATTAATAAAATTACAAAGGGTTAAAGTTTTTAATTAATTATTCCTATAGAAATATTTATTGATGAATTGAAATCGAGCTTAAATCTTTCAAAAAAAAACATTATTTACGATGTTGCAGGAGTTTAAAGTTTTTAATGAATTTTTTATATTAAAGTAGAAAAAATTAAGTCGCTACGACTTTCTAATTTTTGAACAGATTAAAAAAATGTTTTAATTTAATTTTTCTAGATACCTTTAGGTTTCGTAATTTTACCCACGACAAAAATGGAAAAAGGGTATAAGTAAGTTTGTCATTCCGTTTATAATTTCCACAATATCCATTTCCGATCCCATATTTATTCTGACTTCTTATTCATAGCGAAGTTGATTGAGCGATGTCCGCCTGTCCATCCGTATTAGTGTTGAAATCAAATTTGACGAGGCACTAGATCGGCTAGAGAAAAATTAAATAAGCCAATCGAAAGAGCTGCTGCTGAAAATCAGCATGTTCAGTCCATGTCCTTCAAGGCAGCAGGTAAAACACCACGCCTACCTGTAATTTTTTCATGTCATTTGGAACAATAAAGTAACTCCAATCAAAAAAATAAATCAGCCCAATTATAAACAAAAATTCCGTGCGAGCTTTTCACTTTTCCGTTTTCTCCAATTATAAATTTTTCCCCTTTTGATTGACTGCGGAAAGTGAAAAAAATCCGGGGGAAAAAAAGTAGGTATTCTAAATTATAAAATAAAAATTATATAAAAATTAACAAAACAAACTCCCTTCAAATTACTGTGATGCCACTTTTTCATTATTTTTCTCCACGGAATTCATAATTGGAGGAAACTTTTCTCGAGAAAAATTTTTTTCCGTGCGAAAGAAATTCCGTGAGAATATTCATAATTGGGCTGAATTGGGGCGATAGGCAATTAAAAATTTGCGGTCCTTGAAATTTTTTAATTTGTAAAAATATCAATATGGGTATCATTTAAAAGCTTTTGATGAGATCTTTAAGGAAATACTAAAAATTTTTTAAAATGCTTAACAGATGTAGTACTAAAATTTTTTTATTTTTTAATTCCCTGTCACTCCAATCTTTGCTTTTTTGATTGGAGTTACTTCACTAAACTAGATTTACATAGATGGTGAAGGGTATGTAAGGTTCGGCATAGCACGTCTTTTAAGATAAACTTTAATATAGTTTTTTGTATGCTACGTTACTTAGACTTTCTTCTTAATTTTTTAATGCCGACCGAAAATGTTTCTGGAGTTCGCTGTACACTTTAAACGAAGTTGTTTTTTCTGTTGTGTATTCAAAATGCCATTATAAAAAAAATATCGGAAGGCTAAAGTTGTTCTAGGCTTAGGAGTCAAATTTATAAATTGTAACTTAAAATATAAACTTTGTTTAAATTGTGGCCTCCCATTTTCTTCCGTTTTTTTAATTATTTTTTTAAATTAAAATGGCAACCTACAGTTAAAGCAGAAAGAAAAAGAAGTCTTTTTTTGGTTTATAGATTTTTTTATCATTTTATATTTAAGATTTTTTCTTTTGGTTTTTTTACATTTCCAATATAATAAAAAATAAATATTTAAAGCAATAAGATGAGATGATTGATGATAATGATGTTTTAAAATCATTTTTGTATAAAAAACATTTAATTTAATTAAAAATACATTCATACTGTTTTTATTTTCTTTTAGCACATAAATAATTTTGCAATTAATGTACATACATAAATGAATAAAATTTAATTATAACTGTGAATGAATAAATTGTGATTTTAATTAATTTCTTTTATGAGTTTTCATTTTATGTTTTTAAATTTTTTTTAAACAAAAATACACAAAATTTCAGCACAAATTCATGCAAACTCATGAAGTTTTATTTGTATTTTTTTTATTAATAGATGTTTTTAATTAATATTTAATTTATATTTTTATTATTATTATTAAATAGAAGTTTGTTATAATGTTTTTATATACAATGTGAATTTAAAAAAAATGTTTGTAAATAAATGAAAAATATTTTTATTTTATTTAGAATTTAAGATATTTAAAGCTTTTGAAATGTTTCGTTGGTAGATTTTAATTCAATTATACATTCAAATTAATTTCTTTGAAATAAAAAACAAAAACAATATTCATTAAAAATCTATATTTTTTCAACTTACCTCGTGGAATTTTGTATTTATTGTGTGAATGTGATATTAAACATTTTTAAGTGAGTCAATGTATTTATTTTGTTTAGCACCTAAATTTTAATGGCTCATGAATTTTTACTAAGACCAAAGAAAACGACAGTAAGAAATCGCGAAATTGCACAGCTGTGCTGTGAATTTTAGCGCATTAAAATGCTTAAACACTATTTCTGTTTATTAAAGTCCAGCTTCGTTAGGCACAACAGCAAAATGATTTACGACCTCTCACGGGTTGCAGTGCGGTTTTGGACTTTTCTAAAAGAAGTCGACATAATATGTGGAGTTGGCTAGAGTTGAGTTTATCAGCTTCTTAAAGTAGGCGCTCTTTTCCGCTCAGCTCATTATAACGAACTAGTTCGTTCATTTAGTTCAAAGCTCTCTTACAGTGCAGTCACATGGTCAAGAAATTTACACATACTGCTTGCCAAAATTCATAAAAATTGAAAGCTGTGACGTAGGCTGCACGCAATTTCAAAGCAAGTTTTTAAGCAAGATGTCGTAAAGAAAGCAAACAAAATTTATTTGAAGGAAAAAACCTCAATCAGCTGTTCCCTTGAATGAAATTTGAAAGACTCAATTGAACGAAAATTTGAAAGCAAATTCTCAGCAAACTTTTAAAGTGAGAATGCATTGGTAAAAAAATGAGAGAAATTTAAAAAAATTGAATGAAAACTTGATTGTCTGACACCCTAGTTGGTGAGCTCAAACAAATGATCGAATTCAGTTGACATATTTAGCTCAATTGTTTTTAGTTCACTGGCTCAATTAGTGAGCAGAAAACAATTGAGCAAATCCAGTTGTTTAGTTTAGCTTACACAAATTAAAAACATATTCACACATACATATTATATTTTTTGATTACAAAAGGATGTTTTTCCTTAATTTGTACCAAAATAAGTTTTAAGACTTCACTCAAGTTGTAATTTTATATTTCTTTTTATATAAATAATGATAAGTTATAAAAGACGCTCAGTAAAAAGATTGCTCCATATAGTTCAATTGAGTGAGTATTTCAATTGAACTAGGTCGTTCACGAAGTACACAACTCTAGAGTTGGCCTTTTTTATCTAAAACTCCAACAGGGAAATACCGCAGTTACTTTTAACGGGATTGGGCAGCTTGTTACTGTTCAAACATGACCATTAAATGGCACAAAGTCATCGAAATTAAAAAAAAATCGCCAAAATAAATTTTTCTAACAAATCTTTTCTTACTCTGTCCAACCATAAAATATAAGCAGATGCGCAAATTTTTATTAAACAAAATAAATGGACTTCTTAAAATATTTAAGAAAAGGAGAATTTGAAATGAGAATTTTATGATAAAATCTAAAAACACGCACGAAGCTGAGATTTTATTCAAAGCTGTGAAGACTCAAAGAATTTTAGGAGGGGAGTTTTAATTTTGATGCAATATTTTATTATTAAAAAATATTTTTCATCATTTATTTTATATTTAAGCCGTAGTCATCTGAGTGCTGGATTTTAAAGAAACGATTCTGTACAACAACCTTTTTACAAATTAAGTTTTATAATTTTACGCCAAAACTTCCAGCGAGGAGGAAATGCCATACCTAAATAAGAGCGTCAATTTTGTGTCTTAAACAATAATGTTTATTTATTTTGTCTTATAAAACCCACTGTATGGAAATAAAAAAAAAATAGATAAAACCGCTAGATTGCTCTACAAAAACAACTATATTGTCATTACTTTTCAATAATAACAAAAGAAATTCAAAAAATTATACAAAAAGACAAGCAGCCAACTTCACTACCTAACGCACTGTCAAATTGGGATTTTGCAATTGTTAAAAGCTGAAGCCGCCATACTTAAATTTGCTTTGTAAATTTTATATGTGAATTAGTGTACCTTAAGTCTGGCTCCTAAAAACGCCAATAGCAACTGAAGAAGGCGACTAGAAAATTGATCTTGTTTAAGAAGGAAGGATAAATTTTTCATCATTGGTGCAAATTTTCACACTAAGAAGAAGAAAAGATTTAGTTAGAGGAGCTTATAAAAAATACCACTATTTTCGGGTTGTGTTTTTTTTTTTAATTGAAATATTCATAGGAATTAAATTCAATCCAAATAGCCATGTTAGTCCATAGTTCGCCAAACCTTTGGGGATAAAAATTTTTAAGAAATATTATTAAGCTCGTAGATTGTTGTTTTCTATTTTCATTATTATTATATTATTATAAGTATGGCAACTTCAAAAGTAAAAAACTTTTCCTTAAAATAAGAGATTATTAATGTGAGTGAGTGTATATTTTTTATATATAAAAAATTGTTGCAAGTGGAGCCATGGACAATAAAATAAAAAAATATTAATTAAAAAAAAATTAAAAAAAAATATATATATTTTCTTATTGAAAAATAAGGCTAAGAAAATAAGTGTAATTATTATTTTAGTAAATTAAACAGCGGGAATCTTTTATTATACTAATTAATTTTCAAAATTAATTTAAATCACCGATATTGATTATTAAGGGTTAAGGACGTGCTTTGAAAATAACACGAAAAAAAGTTTATATTTTGAAAATTAATTATTTAAAATTGATTTTATTTCGGCTTTTTGGTTCCCTTTCACTTAATTTCTAAAAATTTTTTGGAAAAAAAATTATTTACAAATGTATGCGGACGTTTTCCAAAAAAAAAAAAAAACAAGAAAAATTAGACGCTAGCAGAATGAAATGCAGCATTTTCTAGATCGCCACATCCTTCATCAGCATTCTTCGCATCTATCTTCCTTTGGTTGTGTACATTGTAAACATCATCTATTTAAGCAACTAATCTTAATGTTAATTTGGTGAGACGAAGTTCACACACAACTTAAAGGCATTTCTTTGTCGTTCTCTTTGTAACTCGTCTTGTACATTTGTTGTTGCTTTTGTGTTAGCCATTGGATAGCCACGAAATGCAACTTTTTAATTTTTAATTATTCATACTTGTTTGCTCACAACATTATAGACGCTGTTTCAGTATCATTTTCACTGTTATGAGTTAAGTATGAATGTAGAAACGCGGTGCCTAGCGTTTGTTTTAATTTATAATTTTTTCCTTAACCAGGATTTGAACCATCAATCTTATAAATGAGTGAACATTGACTTATTTTCAGTTTTTTGGTTCTTTTTAATTTAATTTCTAAACATTTTTAGAAAGAAAAATTTTTGTTGTTTTCTTTGGAAAATGTCTGCATACATTTGTAAATAATTTTTCTTTCTAAAAATGTTTAGAAATTAAAATCAAAAGAACCAAATAGGCGAAAATAAGCCAATTTTCACTCATTTATAAGATTGATGGTTCAAATCCTGGTTGGGGAAAAAATTAAAATTAATTATTTTAATAATTAAAAGTAATGCAGGCAAAGGTTGTCGGCGTAACAGCGATCATGTTGATGTGCTTCCTTGTAGCTTTTCTTTGCCATTATGAATTTTTTTTATTGAAATTTGCAAAATATTCATTATTTGCGGTCAAAAAAAAAAATTGAGTGATTGCCATTTGCCTTAAACTAAACAGACCCAACTAATCTCACGCAAGATTAGATTACAAAAAAAAAAAAAACATAAAAAAGGCAAAATCTCATTTCATGTGATCTTGAACTTTTAATTATTTGAATTTCATAAAAACGGATCCTCTATTTCTTGAATTATTTCTGCCAAAAATTAAACAATTTATTTTATCCTTATTAATCGTTATATAAAAAAAGAATAAAAAAACAAAATACATCACAAAAATTTCCAAGTTTATTTATTTATAATTATTTACACCGCATTAAAAAAACTTATTTTGTTCTATTCTACGTGTTTAAGTCGTTTACAAAAATTTTGATCCAACTGAGAAATTCCATGATTTTAATGAAAAAAAAAAAACGAAAAAACAAAAATAATGAAATAAATTTAAAAAAAAAAAATTATGCTGATGTCATTAATGTGAAGTTTTTACTGAAACGTTAATACAGTAGAGGTTAAATGCGTAAGGACAGCTACATGATCATTTTATTCAAAAATAAGGGCCGTTTTGACATCTTGCCAGTAGCTAAAGTTAGGATTTAATCGGACGGATAAGTATTTTCGGTTAACACAAGTACATGTTAAGCTAACCGTCTCTGATAAGATATCCCACAGACAATCTTGGCCTTAACTTTAAATGTAAAGGCCCAACTATAATGTGCATAAACTAGCTTATGCCAACTTATACAACTGTGCAAATACATTAAATTATATGTGGTAAACTATAATGTGAATAAGATAACTTTTCGTCAAGTTTCGTTAAATTTCATTTCTTTATGCAAGGTACGAAACTGATCGCACTTTCCGTACGGAAACAGCTGATTGTGCTTTGGTTTATACATTAATAAAGAAATTAATAAAGAAATTTTCTAATTAAGACCTAAATTGTTAAATTTTTTAGTTTTTAATTCAATAAAAAATGTAGAAAAAACAACATTTTCCTTTATGGCAAATTTTATACAATTATAATATATTTAAATTAAATTTGTATTTATACACACATACATACGTATACCATATAAACGATGAACATCGTTGCATTTTTTAGTACGGTTGGCCACAAACACAAAACAGAAAATAATTTTTAATAATTTTTTTTTTATATTTTCTTAGAACATAAACCAAAATATGTAAATGTGTTTGTGAATGTTATTAAATATATAAAATATTTTCTTTAAAGCCTTTTAGTTTTAAAATTTTTTTGATTTATATAGAAATTATTTTTGGCAAAAGTACGAAATAAACATAAATGTGCAACTGTGGCAAATAAGTTACGAAATTTATATATGTACATTGTAGTCACATAAATTTCTTTGATAAGTTACCTAAGCATTTGACAGGCTTTTCGTTGAATTTTTGACATAAGCTAAAGCTAGCTTATGCAAATTATGGTTGGGCCTTAAGATTTAGTTATTTGGAGTTGCCATATTTTCTCCGATATAAAGGAAAATAAATTCAAACAGTTAAAACAAATATCAGCAATGAAAAGCAAAAGACAGTTTTTTTAATAAATTCCCCTTTAGACATGCAATTTTTGTTTCTGCATTTTTTTTAAATTGTCTTATAAAATTGCATTCGTGTCTAAACATTTAAATTTTGTTTTTGAAATTTTGGTCTTGATTGCTTAGACGAATGACAAAACAAAAGAGAATTGCTACTACATGAAACAGTGTACCCGTTTCTAGTCGTCTTTCCTCTCTCAATTACAAACTCAAGATTTGCGCAACAAAAATTGCAAAGTGTGGACGGAGACTAAAAGATATTTTTCAATATAAGATAATAAGATCTTAAATTGAAAAAAAACTTCATGTATTACTTTTCCTTGCCAGTTTTCATTCAAGTTTTAAAATTTTTCTCATATTTTACCAATAGACTCACACTTTGAAAATTTGCTAAGAATTTGCTTTCAAGTTTACGTTCAATTGAGCATTTCAAATTACATTCAAGAAAACAGCTGATTGAATAATAAATTTAATTTTTTTTTTTTTACGAAATCTTGCTTAAAAACGTGCTTTGAAATTGCGTGCAGCCTACGTCACAGCTTTCAATTTTTGTGAATTTTGACAAGCAGTATGTGTAAATTTCTTGAAAGAGAATTGAACAAAAACTTGGCCGTGTTACTGCACTGTTACAAAAAGTCGGTTTTGTGCCTTAGAACTCCCATCATTTTCAGGTCATAAAGTTCAATTTACAGTCAGGCAGTGAAAAAGCTTACTTTATAGTGTTAAACTTAACATCACTGAAGTGAACTTTACAGGCAGGTTATAAAAATAATTCTAAAAGGAATATTGTGCAAGGATTTTTGACAGACTCATTGAAGAAATTGTAACACGTGAGAGAAAAGCTAATATGTTCTATTTAAACCCTTCTTCACAGGTATAAAAAGGGTATATCTAAGTTTGTCATTTTGTGTGTAATTTCTACAATATCCATTTCCGGCCTCCTCAGTTGAGCGATGTCTGTCTGTCAATCTGTGTGCGGGTTAAAATCAACTTTGCCAAGGCACTAAATGAGCTAGAGAAAATTTAAATAAGACAATCGATCAGACATAGTTTCGAAAATTTTGCTATTGAAAATCAGCAAGATCGGTCCATGTCCTTCGAGACAGCGGGCAAAGCACCACTCCTGTCTCTAATTTTTTCATATTATTTTTTGGAAGAAATCTAGTTTAGTGAAGTAACTCCAATCAAGAAAACAAATATGTGGGTTGATAAATAATTGAAAAATCAGAATATAAGAATATTAATATAAGATTATGAAAAATAAATAAGAAAAAAGTAAACAAATTGGTGACCGAACTTTTCATAGAAAAGTACGGTTTACTTTAAACGGTTTTAACAAGAGCTTTAAAGAAATACGAAAATTTTTTAAATGCTTAACCCATTAACAGACGATGAAATTTTTATGTAGGATTAATTGATAGCACTAAATTTCTTTTTCTTATTTTTTAATTTGCTTTACCCTAATATTTGTCCTTTTGGTTAGAATTACTTCACTAAACTAGATTTACATATACAGTGATGTGCAATAAAATAGAGTCACCTGATCTCCAAGACTTTTACCTCTTATAAATCTCTTATAAAAAAAAAGTACGCATAAAAGAGTTGATCCACTAATTTTATACTTCTCTTACAAATGTTATCCCGTTTTGTTTAAAATAGCTTCAGCGTCATTAATATTTATATTGTTATCAGTAAAAATTTGGATGGGATAACGGGTGTGCAAAAAAATAGAGCCAGTTTTTAAAAATAATTAACTTTTACAAATTAAATTACTTTTTTTAATTAAAAGTGTATAAAAAGTAAGCTTAGTTTTTTTTTTTAAGTACAATTCGAAAGGAATCTCACAACATTTTTATATAACAGTATTTACAATGGGCAGAGGAAAACATTGTAACTTTGAGAGCCGGGAGACAATAAAAAAACTCCATATAAAGGAAAAAGTTATAGGCAAATTGCCGTAAAAATTAGATGCTATAAAAAAATTAAATAGAAAAAGAAAAAGAACGTATTTTCAAAATCGTATTAATAAGAAAATAAGATCCGGCAGGGCTTGTAGTTGTCCGTATAAGCGTGGTGTATGCTTAGAATAATACCACAATTAGCTAACAAAAGCTGAGCAACCTCAATGGCTGCGTTGGAAGAGGTGCTTGCTGTAAAACAGAAGATTGTGAGTTCGAGCCCACCTTTGGACATGTGTACAACGGAAAATAGTAATTGTTATAATGCAGTTAAAAATTAAGAAACAGCTGCCAGTACAAACCTACCGAGAAGCAAAAGACAATTATTGTGTGAAGCCATGGCGCAGATAATTTAGTGGAGAAGTCTAATTTAATATAAGAGTAACAGATAATTGCCAAGAAGCCCGTTGTAATAAAAAGTAAGAACGGTAACAGTTAACGCAAGGAAGTGTAACGGCATAACAAAAGTGTATGGCAGACGTGTGTTGTGGCTATTAGATAAAAGGGGATGATAGGTTTGGATAAAAGACGTAGTGGAGTTGTTTGTGGATGGTCAAGGCATCGAGTAGTTTATGACTCGCCGGAGTAACACAGTAGTGTAGCGTGGATGGCTGCGTTTGTAAAATTAACGCATCTTTAGTAAATACGAGGCCATGGGATTTACAAGACCGTAGGATCAGGAAGTATAGCCATACAAAGCCACAAAGTAAAGAATACAGAATTTGCAATGAGCCACAGTGTTATTTGCAATCAAAAGAATCCGTACGTTTGTCTAAAAAAGGAAAAAACGTAACAGTATTTTTCAATTGCAAAGCGTTGCCACCGCACATACAAAATGTACGGCCATGCGAACTTTTGAAAGCAAAAAACGCTTTCCGCTTGTGTTTAGGTATGGCTGTAAAAATGAATTCGTATTATGACTCGTCAAATTCCCTTTCGTATCATTTTACATATACATTATATTTGCTTTCACACTATTACAGTTTTTTACTTTTTGTTTTGGCATTATAGTGTGAAACAGGCTTTAAAATTGCCTCTACTGTATTAAGTGCCATTATTATTTCAAACCGCATTGACCTTGACCTTTTCTGTGGTTTATTGTTTTCATTTGAATAGCAAAAATAAAAGAAGAAGAAAAACTTCTTCAGCTATTTTTTACTAAGGATGAGGATTGAGATGAAGCTGATGATGATTTTTGTTTCAAGTTTATTCTTTTTCGTTTTTTTTTTTGTTTGTTATCCTTCTTTTTTATTTAATTGTTAGTTTTCATGTCTGTCAAATTTTTAATAAATTAATTAATATATTCATAAGCGTTTTATTGGATAAAATTTTTGTCTCATTTCAGAAGAAGGCTAAAAAACAAAAGTGGGAGTATATGTGTGTTAGTGTTTCTGAACAATAACATGTACGAATAAGTTGTCATGTTTCTAGAACTATATCACCTCTTAATTGCCTTTAACAATCTACAAAAAAAAAACATTTGCTGGTTCTGATTTTAAATTAAATATTTCTTTTTTAATATTTTTTTCAAACTTGTTCATTTAAGTCTGTCTGTCTGTCTATGGCGTTTTTTATTTTCTAATTGATTTAAATTTCTAATTTTGTTATTGTTAATTGAAAAAAATTTCTATGAGTTGTTGTAGGTATATTTTTCACTTTTATTTTGTGTTTTTTTGTTAATTCATATTAATATTATTTAAAAAAAAATGTTTATAAGGATACCTTTTTCATTATTCTTCTTCATCATCATCATTATTATTATTTAAGTGCTACTTAATTAGTTTTTATTTTCATTTTAATAATTATATTTATATTTTATAATTAATTAAATTAATTATAACTACATTAATATTCTTTTAATGATTTTTTACTTTTTAAGTTATTTTTTGTTTTACTTTATATATTAAATTACTAAATAATTGTTTTTTTTTTATTTTTAATTTTTGTGTGTGTTTAAATGTTGTTGTCGTTTTTTTTTTTCATATGAAACCAATGAATGCAATTTTTCTATGCAAAATATTTCTTATTTATTCATTTTATGTCTTTTTTTATATATTTAAATTTATTTGTTTTGTTGTCTTGGTTTTTGTACATTTAATTATAAAAAAGTTTTTTTTCATATATTATATTTTTATTAAATAAAAATAAAATATTTTCGTGCAGTTTATGCATTTTTCTTTAAAATCAAAACAATAAAAGTGCAGACTTTGTTAAAAAATAAAAAAGAAACAATATAAATTTTATTAAAAAAGAAATTAACTTTTTTTTACAAAAATTATTAATTATTTAAACTTAATGCATGCATACTAATTTATTTCGTTAGTATTTTGTAGAAACTCATATGTGATCGTTAAGTAACTTTTTTTTTATTTTAATCATATAAATATTTATTAACAATTTTCTTTTTGTATTATCTTTGCTTTGAAATTATTGAAAATGCCAAATATCAATCAAAAGTAGTTTTTAAAATAAAAAGAAACTTTAAAAGAACCAAAACGAATAATACACCAAGGCGATGGTAAATTCATTCATTTTTGCCGGTAGCCTAACTGTCAAATTGCATATGTATAATAAACTGTTATACATATTTTTATGTACGGTATTTGACAGTTAGACTATCGGCGAAAATCGCCCTGAAAAGAAGAGTTCAAAGCGAATCAATTATCAGGTGATAGCAGTCAAATGTCAAACTCTATATATTAAAAAAACAGTGTCAAAGTTCTTATAAGCAGTTTAATATTCAGAGCAGTAAACGAAGAAAAAACTTTCGCTTTGGTTTTATAGTCTTTAGAACAAGAAAACTTCGAAAAATGAAGCTCTTTGAAAATCGTCAAGAAACCAAAGGTTTGTGTGGTACCTTTTTTTTTTAATCTGAATTTTAAAAATGGCAGGGGTACATAACCACAGCGCCAGGGTATCCCATAAGTCTTTAGATGTAAATAGTCTCTCCAGAAACTGCTCATCGACCTATAACTTTGTATAGAAAGTGATAAATCCTGAACAGGGTATTGAAGTATAAATAATTATCTTGATTTGCTATTTGTTAACACGATGGCGTTTTTATAAAAGCCAGCTGAAAAAAACGTGCGCATCTTTGATTATGACCCCCTTTTTTGAAATGGGAAAATCTGCTCGCACACATATGTTCCTCCTTCGAGATAAAGTAGTAAACAGTGATTAATATTACCACATTTTCATATTTTGATTTCGAAGTAGCGGGTACTTCATATGCAAATATATATTTTTAATTAAATGTTATTTTGACACTGATAATTCTTTTTGGATAAAAAAAAAACGCTCGTCATTGTGAGGAAGCCAAGGCTTTCAAAGAGGAAGATAGTTTGTTGTGGATTTTGGTGTGGTGACATCATCGGTCCATTATTATTACTATTTTTTTTTAAATCTTAGTCAAAACGCTATTTAAATCAACAGAGCCAAGATTAAGGGATGTCGCTTTGTATTTCGATTCGAAATAAAAATCATTCGAATTTCGAAATACGAAGTAACCACCAAGATCTTTTTATGGTCTGAAATAGAAGATATAAACCTGCATAATCGTTAGTTTTATGGCACACCAGGTCACAAAACTTATCAAGGCATCGATCCTTTGCACATTAAATTCGAAAATATGTTAACAACTGTCTCGAAGATGACAATTGACCGCTTAAACCTATTTTTATAAGATTTTTAATTGAAAGACGAAAAATAATATAAAAAAATTGACGGCCCTAATGATAATACAGATCAAACAATACGTGAAAACTATAATCGGAAACTGTCAACAAAGACTTGGAAATAAGTGCTGACAGAATAAGCTCTGTGAACCTTTCCTCGGCAATCACATGAATAAAATTGTTTTCAATAAATATTGTGAATATTTGTTATTTCTAATTGATCCCAAATAAACCAAAAGAAATTCATTTTACTTTATTTTATTTAAAAAATATACAAACAGAAGTATCTTTTCTGGACAATAGCTTATTAGAGTGTTGTTGTTAAAAACAATTTTGGAAAACATGGCATTTGCTTTAATAAAATTTGAAGTTTCGTTGTACAATGACATTTTATAATGATTGTTCTTTTCAGTTATACAGCTGTTCAACGTTTGATTACCGAATCCGAGCAGGCTGATATGTCAAAAATATCGCATCGTACAAGAACTTGGGTTTTCGCACACGTTTAAAAAGAATAATGTCGTTTGTATGAGGTCAGCATTTATTTGCTACAGGAGATATTAGATACGAGAGTTTCTTCGATTAATTATTCGAGTTATAAATTTTTATTTCAAATAATAATATTAACGTACATATTTAATAAAATGTTTAAATTATTTTTAAGCATTTAAAACTTTTAAAAATAATTTTCGGGCCAACGAATAATTTTCGGTCACAATTTCGGACCTTATAATAATTTTATTGTTTTTAGCAAAGTACAAGGTTTTTGCATAGTTGAACAACAGATAACGGTTCCTTAAAATGTATCTGTGAACTTGAAAACAATATTTTATATCAAACATTATTATGACAACACAAATGCTGTTTGAACATATCACGACTTCGACAATGATGTACTTCGCCAAGTGGAAGTCATAACAAACTAGAAGTTGTTCGATGGCTAAAAATTATTGACAAATAGAACTTTAGAAATTGTTATCCATCAGGGCTGTATAGCGAACATAAATAATACGAAAGTCTTTCAAATGAAAATTATTGACATGTAAATTAAATGAAAATTTTCAATAAGAATTTATATATTTATTCGATCAGTATAAACCGAATAATCGAATAAGTCATCAGAAATAAAAACAGTTTTTTCTTAAATAATAATTTTTAAAAATTATAAGAGAAATTGTTCGAATTGTTAAAGAAATTAAAATTTTTATTTTAATCGAATAATCGTTTACTCGAGTAAACTTTTCAATAAGTTTTTTAATTTTTGCTCTAAATTAAATTCAAGGAGCAAAAAGTTTTTAATTTACATGACTTAAAGTATTTTTTTTTGGTAAGTCCTTTTAATAAGAATTCGATTATTCGGTGCTTGCAGAATATTTGAACGTTCTGCTTAATACAAAAATTCAGAATTAATATTTTTAAATCAGATTAATTATTGAAATGTTTAAAATTCAGTAAGCAAAAACGATCAATTTTAGTCAAAAATTAAATACTCAGTCAAAGCTTTACACCTTAAGTTTGTAATTTAGCAATTTATATTTTTAAAAGGAAAAGATTTCTTAAATTACATTAACAAAACTGAATCGACTTAAAACATGTCATTTTCTATTCAAATTGTAAATGCAGTAATTAGAAAATATTTATTGACTTTATTCATTTAAATGCATCAGAGTTGAAAGATTTCTTTTACAAAAAGAAAAAAATTAGAAAGTTTTTTTTTTTTAACAAAAAACTAAAATCGTTGCAAAATTTCCGAAAGAAATATATTTGATTCGGTTAAAAATAAATATAAATATTAAAACGTTTGAAATATTAAAAATGGTCCTTCGAACAATATAAAAAATTTTCTCTGTCTCTTCTGGTAAACGAAACTGAAATGTTGTTGAAATGAAACATGTATTAGAAAAAAATGTTCTAAAAGCAAATTAATTAATTAAATTTTTTCTTTATAGTAATTTAAATAGACATTAATTAAGCTTAAAGCTTTCTTAAAAAATCGTATAACAATGCAATGTAATTTATTTTCATGTTTTATTATTATTATTTTTTTTTTTACTTTCGTATAAAATTAAGAAAAATTGTAAATAAAAAAGTTTTACAGCCTATTGCTCCAAATTTAGTCTCTTGAATTTAAATCAACTTGAATATTTGTATTATGTAAGCTTTGTCAGTTTTGCACAGCATTTGAAATAGCGTAAGCGATTTTTCATTCATACAATTGGAGTTAGTAAAACACAAATCAGTTGCCTTTCGCTTTAAGAGCGAAAACTGTGTTCTTTTGATATCGAGGAACAGGCCCTAAATAAACACTATTCAGCGTATTTTCTTCTTTAATATATAAAGCTTATAATTATTATATAAAACTTATTATTTTAAGCATTAATTAAAAAAAAATAAACAAAATTATTAAATTTTTTATTATTCTAAACATTTTACAACAAAAAATCAAGAAAAAAAAAAACGGCAAAGTTTTTTATAAATATTTTATTTTATAATTTTGAATTAAATTTTTGTGCAAAATTTATTTTTTTTTTATTTAACGAAAACACACAATTTATTTACAAAATAACTGATTTTTTTTAATAATTTTATATTTTGTTTTATTTATATTTACAATCGTCACTTGGGTTTTGGGGAGAGGGATTATACAACATTTAGTTTTTCTTTATAACTTTCATTTTTTATAATTATTGACATTTATTATTAAAAAAATATATTTTAAAATAAAAAACATAAATCAGAGCTTTTCTTTTGTATTTTTTTTTTGTTGTATTCTATTATTTAATTAATAACACAATTTGTTTTATATTTAATAATTAAATCTTTTCAATGCAAAAATTCAATTTTTCAGATATTTACATTTATCATGATTTTATTACTATTTTGTTTTTTTTTTTTTAATTTTTAATTACTTTACTCTCATTTTAAAATTTTCAACTTTAAAGATTTTTTAAATTAATTTTTTTATTTCATGTCTTTTATCTTTTATTAAAAAAACATTTTGGAGGTGCATTTTCTGTTTTTTTTTTTGTTCTTAATTTTAAGAAAAAATGTCTTCTGTTTAATGTCGTGTTTTTCTTGCAACTTTGAATGAAAACTTTTATCCCTTTTTTTGTGTGTCTGTCGTTCAGCTTAAATCGTTAAATGCTTAATGCTAGATTTTGTTAAAAAGCAATTTCTAGTTAGGAAATCATCTTTGTAGGGAAAATTGACTGCAAAGTGTAATTAATATGATGGCTGTAAGTAAATGAAGCCAACTCGTGATGGGTATGGTGGAGGAAGTTGAACCTGTTTCGCCACATTTACCTGACCAAAAAAAAAGAATAAATTTATAATTAAAGTTTTATGTTGGTTGTTTTAAATCTTACCAAATACTGATAAATTGGCAACTAAATGATGATCCGGTGGTTTTTGTGTACCTCGATAGCAGGCATCTCCCACTACTAGTTTAGCTGCAATGCCCTCTGTCGGCCGATAGCTGATGCAAACTCCATGTTTTGTACCTTTATGTCTGGCAATTATGTAGACAGTGCCGTTTTCAGACCAAGAGCCATGACAGGAATATTCTGTGTTTTTGTTTTTAAAGGGAAGAACTTTTTTTTTAATAAATTTCAAAAATCATTTTTTTAGTTTCAAACAGGTTAGAATTAAAAACAAATACAATCAATGATCATTAAAGATCTGTAATAGAACAAGTTTTCGGTAAGTGAAGGTAAGTAAAATATTGAATGTTACTTTTTATATTTTGTGTCACTACATTATCGTCGTGCAAACTAAATTTGGAATTGATTTTCTTTCTTCAAACAAAAAATAAAATGTCGATAACTTTCCGTGTGAATTTTAATGCAACCACAACGTCAGAAAATACATTTAAATTTGGATGTTTTGTCAACAAGAGCTTGTAAGGGGACTAGAAGAGGAAGGCGGAAAGTGTTTGACATAAGTATGAAGATATTTGACCTAACTTGTACTACGAAAGTAGTATAATATTATATTATTTTTCTAGCTATTTAACGGGATGGAGTGTATGTTTACTTGCCGTAGGGTTGCCAGGTGGCCTTGGCTTTTCTTCAAGAACTTGTAATGGTTGTCAAGAGTCAAGAAGTTGTGTATGCGAGTACTATATTTAGAAAAAAAAAATAGTTCGTTAATAACAATACAACGCCGTTAAAAGCAGCAGAGCGGCAATTTCAAATTTGCTTTGCATTGCCGCTTTAATATGTCAAACTATACATATCCAGCAAAAAATTAGACATTCACTTGATAAGTAGTTGCCATAAATTGCCATATTTTGTTACTCGCGTACAAAACACATTACATTACAAGGCCAATGTAAGCGGCATGCGGACGCGGGCGGTAATCAGCTGTTCTTTTCGCCGCTTGAATTTATTTTACATAGGCAATTGAACGCGGCTTCTTGAAGTAGAAACTTGTGTAAAATATATAAAACATTTGTAGTTTTTTGACGCAGAAATAAATAAATTTAATTGCTAAAAATTTAAAAGGAAAAATAAATAAAATGAACAATTTAGTGAAAAAAAAAGACACACAAAAATAAGACTATGAATGATTTGACAAATTAAAGCGGCAAAACGAAAAGTTGAACCAATTTCAACATTGCCGCTCGGCCGCTTTTGACGACATTGCCAAGTTTAATTAAATTCAGCGTGTTAAAACTTTTGTATAAATAGTTTGGTTAACAAACTTACGTTAATACTGTTTACGGTAATACTGTTGTCGCATTCCGCTTGCATTGACCTTTCACCATTAAGTTCACAAAAAAAGGAAGTGGTAATTGAACTAGTTCTTTAAGTTAATAAGAATACCTTAAAATATGTATTAATGATAAGCATAACTTCCTGAAGTAATCAATGTATTCAATTCTCAGTGATTTATTGCAAAAGTCTAATGCCTTATTAAAATCATTACGTTGGTAATCATATTGGGAAGACCTTCCGATAAAAATGATTTACTCAACACGCCATTATTTTTTCTAAAATTTTTTGCTGTGTAGTCTTTATTTTCGTGTTTCTATTCCTTCACCTTATTTTATTTATTTTTCGTATTATAATTTTTATCAATTAAATTTATTTATTTATGTCTGTGCAAAAAAAAGCTAAAAATGTTTAATATTCTTATACCCTTCACCACGAAAAATGGAAAAAGGGTATAACTAAGTTTGTCATTCCGTGTGTAATTTCTACAATATCCATTTCCGATCCCATAAAGTGTATTTATTCTGACTTCTTATGCATAGCGAAGTCGATTGAGCGATGTCCGTCTGTCCGTCCGTGTTAGTGTTGGTTTCATAAAAAAATAAATATGTCAACCGATCAGATATAGTGTCGAAAGAGGTGCTATTGGAAGTCAGCATGATCGGCCCATATCCTTCGAGGCAGCAGGCAAAACTCCACTCCTACCTCAATTTTTTTCATGTCATTTGGTACAATAAAGTAACTCCAATCAAAAATATAAATATATGGGGCGATAGAGAATTAAAAAATAAAAAAATGCATCAAGTGAAAAAATTGGCGTTCGAAAATATTTTCCGAGTTACGGTGCTCTGAAAATTTTTTCAAAATATCAATATGGGTATCATTTAAAAGCTTTTGATACGATCTTTAAGGAAATAATAAAAATTTTTAAAAATGCTTATCCCATTAAGACCCGATGACATTTTTATGTAAAACTAGGTATATGTAGTACTCAATTTTTCTTCTCATTTATTAATTCTCTGTCACCCTAATATTTGCTTTTTTGATTGGTATTACATCACTAAACTAGATTTACATAGATGGTGAAGGGTATATAAGATTCCGCATAGCCGAATGTAGCACTCTTACTTGTTAACAGTTTTTTTTATTTATTTCTACTTAAATAAGCCACGTTGATTTCCCTACGTGAAAGCAATTCAAGCGGCAAAAAGAAAAAAACTTTCTTTAACAACCTCCCCAGTAAAAAATATATGGATTAATCCATAATCGAGCTATAAAGGAGTAATGACTTGTTCATCCGTTTGGAGTAATAAGCGAGCTATCGAAACTATTTTTTTTTTTGTTTATGCCTCGCTTATTACTCCAAATGGATCAATGGGGGATGTATCAGTTCGTTTTTGTTTGTGACATAACTTTTAATTGTTGATGTTTTCGTTTTGGTTTTTATATTTAGTCAGTTCAGTATTAAAAAGTGATAGACGTGTTTTTAATAAAAGCGAAAAGGTACGGGTATAGTAACAAATTTGTTAAAATTGTGTGAAAATTTAGTTTCTAATCGTCATTAAAGACGACTAGTTAAAATAGAAATTAAAAAATTCTCAAATTGTAATCGGGAGGCATCAGTACCTCACAAAATCAATGAATTAACAAATGAAGATAGCCAAACGGAAAACTTTGTTGTTCATTATGATATCAGTGAAAATTTTAAAAGAAGCTCGCTTCTTGGGTAATTGAAAGTCGTGTTTCGAACGAATGCTGTAATTCACTACTCTACATTTTAAAAAGAGAAGGTATGGACGTTCTACTATGTAGAGAAACATTGTTAAAAGCAGTGCATGCAGAACACCCCCGCTGCTTCATAGGGAGCCCAGAAATAATAGATATGGCACCAGGTGAATACTTTCATTGTGGTTTAGAAAAAGCCCTAATGATGAACGGCCAATACATATCACCTGATGCAAATGCCGAACTATTGATCGATATAATTGCGGATGGAATGCCGCTTTATAAAAGCTCATCAAAGTCATTACGGTTTGTGGAAGAACACATCAAATTAAAGAATAAAAATTTTCCCAATTGATTCTTTGAAGGAATTAAATTAGGCAGAACAGCTGATTAACACAGAGCCTGATTCAGAAATGGTAAGACTCAATTTGTTTTTAATGCAATCAGTTAAACAAGTATTCAAAATTCTTTGTTTTTTATTTAAATTTATTTCAGATTTCGTACATTAAACTGCTGTTTGACAAAATCAAAATTGAAAAAGCAATACGCAAAATGATCGGTGAAATATGCTGGTCAAATTAAATTGGGATGGATCAAAACAAACAAATACAAATTGTTTAACTTTTTTTTCTTAAATGTAAAGCAACTGTTTACCAACAGACCTACCTGACAAAAACTACGACCTCGTCGAATGCAAAAAAAATAGCAACATTAAAAAAATTTTTTTAAATAAATGAATATTTTCTTGTTTTTGTAAAAATAAAAAAATTTGTATTTATATGGATGTTTACTCCCTTCCAAAGAGAGTACTCCATAAGGAGCTTAAAAGGAATACTCGTGTCTGCGGACATGCTATGTTAAAAATCCAATGTGTTTCGGAGTTTTATGGAGTAATCCATTACTCGCAAAGGAGCGCTCCAAGATAACTCTTTGTATGATCCTATTTTTTACTGGGTCTTGTAAAAAACCTTGTAATATTTTATTGAAATATGTATTGTGATAAAGTGTTTTATTTAAATGTATTTCTTTGAAAATGTGTCAACAAATTCCATTAATTTTTTTTTTTTTTGTAACGAAGACTGTCAAACATTTTGAAAACTCTAATCTGGCAACCCTAACTTGCCAAAAACCATATCCGAACTAATTATACTCGACATTTTTCTTTAACGAGTTTACCAGAAAAAAAATGTTTGGGTTTGCTATAGGAGTTCTGTCTAGGCTCTCAAGCAGTATTCAATGAGACCAGTTGGTACAAATAACTGTCATTTAATTTTAGGCGAAAGAAACCTGTTATCATGACGTGATATCCAACACCAAGAATATTGATGCCTTTTTTGTTTGACATACACCTGTGGGCTTATTAACCAAGCAATTTCTACGATTTTTATTTTACTTTCTTTTTTATTGAAGTATTATTTGAAAAGCGGATATGTAGATTAGATCTTATAGTTTTCAAAAAAAAAAAAAAAAAAAATCAAGTACAACATATGTAACTTCATAATGTGATTTATGTATTTTTCTGTTTCCCAAAAATTTTTAAATTGTTTGACGAATTAAGTTTTTTATCCAAACTCCTGATCGAATTTACAAAAAACTTAACTTACCTTCATCACCTTCATCATTACACAACGGTCGGACATCAATCACATTCGGCTCCGTGCAGCCCACCCACAACTGACGTTGGGCTTTATAGTTTGTAACACATTCAGGAACATTGCGTCTACTCCTTAATCTAGTATCACTATTGGAATTCTGACCCACATCAACATTTGTAGTATTATCCACAACCAAAATCAATTGTGTTGTCTTGGCCACATGCGTTTGATTGGGCATGAGAGCGATCAAAGGCGTGACCGTACTAGAAGCATCACGACGTGAACGTATGGGAAGACCACGAGTATTCGAATGCCAAGCATTTTTTTCATCATGTTGTGTATTGCGAAAGCTTAAAGCCTGGTGTCTAGTTTAAATAAAAATTAATAATTACGATAACAACAAAAACAAGAATAATGCTTTGAGTCTCACCTTTTATGCAAATATTCCCTGCCATTCCCATTGTCAGCATACTGGTGATGATGATTATGATAACCATGTACCTTGTTATGATTACGTTTGTGTCTGGTGGTTAAGTAGGGAGGACCTATGGCACCTCGAAGACTGTATAAACCTTCCATAGGACATATTTGAGGATCTGGATTTGAGGCTGTAAACAAAAATCATTAAAATCATCAAAACTTTTGCTGTTGTTTAGTTCTAATTATTATTTTTAATTTACCAAGTAAAGTTATATAAGGAGTTTTAGTTATATCAAAATGATCAATGGCACAGGCATCTTCCAATCTCGAGGCTGGTTTACCCGTTTGTATTTCAATGACATGAGTGTCACGTCGATAAAACATCATGCACATAAAACCCGATTGACTTAAATATTAAAAGAGATTATTGTTTTTTTTAAAGCTTTTAAATAGTTGGCAACACTTACCAGCCTGTTGTATAATGAACTACCGACATCATTTCCGTTGAAGTTTGCTTATTAATTTGTTCACACAAAGCTCGCGTCTCCATGTAACCATTAGGTTTGATAATGTGTATGGAACCATCACTATTCCAAAAAAAAAAAAAACAAAAAAAAAATTATTAACAAATTATTAAAAAAAAACACAGAATTGATTTACTTTGTATGATAATTGTAGACAGCATTTCCCATTAAAACATGCCAATGTCTCGGACCTTTAAACCAAACTGGAAAATCACATCTTTCGGTGACCGGTGGCTTACGCAGTGACATTATGCGGGAACCCACCTATTTTACATAAAAATTTGTTGATATAATTTTCAAATAACATTTTTTAATATCTTGTTTGGAATTACCTCTGCACTATCCAAACCATTACATGTTGCATCTCCAGACTGTGCCAGCTTGTATTCAGCATCTTTTGAGGTGGACATACTTGGACCAGCAAAGTGACCCAGATCTGCAAGTAAAAGATTTATTAATTTATAATTATGACCCAACAAAAAGAAAGAAAAAAACACTCACCCATTAATGAGGATATTTTCTCATAAACAAAACAACGATAACGTTCCTCATTTGATATGGCATGATGATGTGACACTAAACCCACTAAATAACGAGAATTGCCATCCTTCCAAGTAGCCAAGCAAGTTAATTCTTCCACTGTTTAAGAAAAAAAAATTATATAAGATTAAGTCGACAGAGAAGTTTTTAAAACAAAGTGGGATTTTGAAACGAAGTTTATGTTTCTACTTTTAAGCCACTTACAATTGTGTAAATAAATTTACTTGTGGCCATGCGTGCCCAAATAATGAACTTCGTTAAAGACCAATGTCTTTAACAGGTTGAGAATTTTAATTTTGTTTATAAAATTGAAAAAAATAGGGGTTGCATTTGCACATAATTAAGAATAATTGCAGTTGCTCAGGAAGAAGTTATCGTTCATAATTCTGCTGTTTTTTAAAAATGGAGAATGTTTTTCATTTTACTGGGCCAACTACTTGAAGGAATTAAAATAAAAGGATGGTTTTTTAGCCACAAAGAGAATTGATCCCTGGCAAAAACAAGCGAGTTGAGTTTCTGACTAACGCCAGTTCCACCTAATTGGAACCTCAGTGAGATTCCATAGGCCACACAAATTACCTAAGCCAAACTACTGACCACAATGTTGCCAGAGGAGAATTTTTTACTTACTCACTTCGGACTTAAACAAAAATCGGCAAAATATGAAATTAGAAAAAAAATCGTTAGACATTACACCCCTGTTTTTAGGCCATATTCTAAGGGCCAATTTCACGATGTCGCAATCGTTCGTTCGTTCGCACAATTACATTCAAAACAAAAACAAATTCTAAAAAATTATTTTTGTTTTAAATGTATTTATGCGAAAGAACGAACGAATGCGACGTCGTGAAACTGGCCCTAATTTTAGGAATATTTCCATGAGTTGACATTTAATATTTAATGGTTAAGTTGAAGGCGAATTAATTTTATCAAGTGGCATCGTTGCGGCAGCTGACTGTTTTTTGACTAATTTTCTTTTGTATATCATTTTATATTTCAATAATTCTTTTTTATATTCTTTAAAATAGAATTGTAACAATAGTTTTAAATCAATTTAAAAAACAGGGCTTACTGAAAACGTTAATAAAATGGGGAAAGAAAAAACTGCAGTAATTAATTGTGTTTTGAGATTTACCATAACTCAGGTGCCTGTTTTTCTTTTAATTGTTGTATTGTTGTAGCGGCGCTGCCACCTGTTATAAATTCGCCTTGGTTAAGTTTGAGGTTTAAAATTTTTTATTTTGGGACAAATAACAAATTTTTTAATACTTTATAATAACAACATATTAATTTTGTATGTCAATGGTCACCTAATATGGGCTGCCTATAGTAGTAAAATTCTTTATATCAAGCTCACAGCTCACTGAGCTTGGCTTGTAGAAAAATGATTCGAATAGAGTAAGAAGATAATTTTGCAACGGAAAAAAATTTAACTAAGTACCTTTTTATTTCCTACTCCAAAATGGTCGTTTAACTCAATTATTTTTTAAAAAGATCTTACCTGTACTTTCTGTACCCACAACATCTGGACAGGCCTGAAAACTTAATAACAAACGACTGTCCTCTGTGCAGCTTTCAATGTTGGAAACAGGACTTTTACACTCGCCATTGCCTCGATTGTAGGTAAAAATAAAGGGACCTTTAAGTCCAATAATAAAAATATTTTTAAAATTATTATTATTAAAATTATAAAAGTAATTGGTAGAAAATTACCTTTTAGAGGACATTTAACTGGTTCAGCACTTTCTCTGAATAATGAATACAATAGTGCATCTCCTGGAATTTGATCACAGAGGTTCTGTAACGTTTCGCGTCCCTTGCAAAAGTCTGGGGGACATAAAGATTTTTAAGCAAATACGAAGAGATAAATGAAAATAGATTAATGCACAATTTTCAAAGTTGAGTTTCAGTTGCAAAATATACGAAGCAACAAAATAAAATAATTAAGAACAAATTACAAAAAACAATATTTTTCATTTATTTAAAATATTAAATCTTGATTTAAAGTTTCACTTCCCTTGACTCAAAGAAAAAAAATGTTTGCTGTTTTATATTTAAAATGTCTTTAATTTTACAAATATTCCCTTTTAAAAACATCCAGTTTAGATTGATTGATTGATTCTAACAAAATGGTATTTCTATGTTCATCTTTTATCAGAAGGGAATTATTATTTTTTATTTTTTTTTAAATTTTTGTTTAATTAAGATAAAGGGAAATATAAACTTTTTACTTTGTATTAAAAATACAAGAGAAATATTGCATTTATAAATGAAAAATATTAATAAAGAACTAATAAATAAAACAAACAAATAAAGAGAAAAATTTAAAAAAAAAGAAAAACAGAAGAAAGAATTAAACATAGAAACGCATATATAAATCAACAACAATTTCTGCTTTTTTATATTTATTTTCTGTAAAGATTTTTAATAATTGTGTCGTTGTACATGAGAAAGAATAAATTGTACGTTTTACAACAAAAAATTTTATGCTCTAAATAAATATTTTTTTTACTTTTACATTTTATTTGTTAAAATAAAATATAATTTCATTAAACAACAATAAAAGAATGAACAACAGAGTTTGAAGTTTTAATAAGGGAAGGTATGCCAAAAAGTGGAATGATAAAATTGTCATATAAAAGGGTAAAGAAACTAAAATATTAAGAAATAAAAAAAAAGTTTTAAGAAAAAGTATGCCACAACTTTAATTGGCTTAGGAAAAGTCCGCCGATTTGACTCAGTGACAAAGTATAAAATATTTTTAATATTGTGCGATACAATACCACTGCAAAGCTTGTACACGCCAAGTGAACGCTTTCAAATATTTCACGTCAAAATGTCAGATGAAAAAGGCAGGTGGTCTCTGATAAACGGCATATTTTTTTACTTTTTTTTTATAACTTTTTGGCTCATATGTCTGTTTAAACTGTTCTTTACAAATGATTTGTAATATCTGGTCAAAAACGTGAACTTACAATTACGTCTGGCAAGCAACACGACTCAATTTGAAGTGGGAAATTTGACATGTTGGGCTTCTATTTTTATTTTCCATAAGATGTTTAAAAACAAATTTGACAGACAATCCTTAAAGATATACGAATGTGCCAGAGAACTGATATGTGAGATAAAAACACATTATATTACGAGTATTGTATGAGCGGAACTCGCTCTTAATAGCAGATTATTACACACGAAGAGATTACTGCTCTTAAAGAGATAAATTATAGTTGCAAAAGATTGCAGAGGCTTCAAAAATTCAATTAGCATGAATCAAGAAAACAAGATTGCGCATTGCGCAGGTCAGTTAGTTTGTTGTCTCTTTTGTGTGACGTAGAAATAGACCATTTGTATGGAAAGTGTAACAAAACTAAAGTAAGAGAGCCAAAAAACTCTTCTTTTTTACAACAAACACACGTAATAATTCTATTGTGACGTAGATGCGCAGTAGAAATATTTTTTGAACGGCTGAATGCGCAATCTTGTTTTTTTGATTCATGTTCAATTAGTAGATGATTGACATTTATCATAGTCATCATATCAAATTTTGGGCAGGTCTGGCAACTCAATAGTACTTCAATACGGCTGCGAAACTATTAAGTAGAAATAGCATGACCAAAAATACATTGCTGGAGTTGAAGGTTTTAATTGGATCATGTGGAAAAACAACAGAATTTTCCTTATTATGTTCTAAAAGCTTAAGTGAGAACATGATAGCCTGCGTTCCAGTGTAAGCAAAAGTAGTTGTTTTACTACTGTAATCAACTACCTATTCCAAGGGCGCTTCGCTACCCTTATAAGAATAATCGTACCGCCACCACTCTTTCAAGAAAGATTTTTATTTGTATTATATGGAGGTTATAACGGATTTCCTTCTGCCTGTAAGACCTTATAAATCAGGACTTGTTTATCTTTCAAATATTCTTCAGAATTTTTTTTTTGTGAAAATCGATTCCGCGCATTTTCCTCACTCCTATTTGCCCCTTTGAAACTATCTGCGTCCTAAACTTTTTTTTTAAATCGGTGCAGCCATAAATGCCTGTTTTAGTCACACTTTAGATAAACCATTTACACGACCATACGGACAAACCGTAAAAATTTAATTGAATTCGGTTTGACCGTTCGTGTGTTATAAAGTCACAACACACTTGCAATAACTTTTTATAAGACATACCTAAGTCCGTTAGAATGAAAGGCAGTAGTTTCAGTAGACTATACAGTCACATGCATTTCTTTTTTAGAGGAACACTACATTAATAATTACACATTGTAACAGTTGGCGATCAAAATAATTTCAGTTATCAAATCTTCAGTATGGGAAGGAACATCTAACATATGAATGCCTTGGTATTCATATATTTAGGCGTTTGACTTGGAAAAGCAAATAAAGTTAAATGCAATAGAAATGCAATTTGGCAGTTATTGGTAGAAACTTTAACCTTGGACGAAAATGCAAACTTTTACCTTTGAATGCGACTCCCAAAGATTTATGCTTTTTTGGAATGCAGTTTTCGGTCACTGCTTCCACTTCAACCTTTGGAAAAAAACTCGAAGAACTTAAACCTATACGACCCATTAATTAAAGTCAAAATCGTGAAATATGCAAAAATGTGTATGAGAAAGCTTTACACATACTCGTACCCAGCAACATATTAAATGATTGTGATTACGCTCAACTAAGAAAAAGAAACATTGTTTCCTTGGTCGAGATAAGACTTAACGTGGGCAGCTACAATTGTTAAGAGCTATTTTCTCTAGCACTGGCTGGACTTATTGAAGCATATTTTTTTATTATATTGTTCAATCAATAATTTTGAAGATACAATAAATGATTTCGAAAAAAAGAAACGTTAAAGGCAAATCGTATAACAAACTTTTAGAATCATATCCAATTTATTATATTTCCGTACACTCGTTGGGCATACTTCCCTGAAGTAATATAATATTCCAATAAAATACAAAAGACCGCGACCAAGTATTTTGTAACTCGAACAAATAATCATTATTGAACATAAAATCCAATAAACTTATCACATTGTATATCGATATCTATCAATGTGTTTTATTATTTGTGCGTGCAGCTGATGTTATTTGCTGCTATTGACGCCAAATGTCATTGGCACTTAATTTATATCATTGATTTAGATTTATTTTCCATTTTAATTATTTTACATACAACGAATACAAACAATTACACAATAAAATTGTTAAACATTTAAGTAATTTTTTTTTCGCTGAAATTTTATTTAAAATGATAACAAGATTTGAGTATTGTGTTTTACACATGTTGAAAATAATTTTTATTTTTATATTTTTTTGTAGTTTGGCTCTGCATCAATTTTCATTCTTTTATTGTTTATTTAATTAATTTTTGTTTATATTTGATATGTGAATAATAAATAAATACAGAATAAAATTTTAAAATTAAATTAGAAAAAAAAAGAAAAAACTTAAAAAACACGTTCATTTTCTAAATAAAATTTAATTGTTTTTATTTTCGATTTGTGTTTAATATTATTTAAAATAAAAACTTTCAATTTACTAATTGTTTGTGCAAAATATTTTCAATAATTCAATTTTAAGGCTAAAAATGCAATGTAGATTTATGTTATTTAAAAATATAGAAATTTATTAAATTAAAAATATTTGTAGATTTAGAAAATTATTAAAAGAGTCTTTTTTTTGTTTTGAGTTTAGTTGTTAAAGAGACATTTTCTAAAATTGTTATTTTGTTACAAGCTGTTTAAAGCTTTTTCTTTAAGTATTTTAAAACCAAATTGCAAAGTTAAGTAGAAGGTATAAATATTTGTATTTAATTGGCCTTTCGCATAACGAAAAACTCTGCATGAGGTTGGCATGACTGATGAAACTGAATAGGGACTCAACATAGTTTGACACTTAAATTAACCAGAACATATAGTTATGGATCACAACTACAGTTTACACAGAATTTAATGTCAAACCTTACGAATAAATGGCTTAAGACCCTGCCCGATCCCGTCACCCATGCCAGTTTCATACTTAATTTTTGTTATTAATATGACAGACCCAAAGCTTTTATATATAATATTTTTTAAATGAATGAAAATTTACTTATTTTCGGCTTTTTGGTTTATTTTTAATTTAATTTCTAACTATTTTTGGGAAAAAATTAAAAAATTATAATATTTTTTGATCAAAAAAATGGAGGACAGAATATCTGTGCTTTTGATCATTGATTGATGCAATCTCAAGTAAATTTTAAAACCAAACTTTCTTTTAATTAAATTTCAATATTTTTTATCTACAAATATTGTGAACTTTTTTTTTTGTGTCATTAAAAAATTCCTTTTTTATTATAAATAAACTAAAAGATTTGAAAAAGAAAAGAAATAAAATTTAAACATTTTAGGAGAAAAAAAGGGTCCTTTTTTTGTGGAACAATTAATTGTTTGTTTGAACGAGATGTACACAAAATGAAAACTTAATAAAAATAAATCTTATACTTAATGATATAAATTTATTACATTTCATTTAATAAAGAGAAAAAACACGCATTGAATTTAATTACACAACACTGCAAGCATTTTTGTACAGAAACGAAAAAAAAAAAAAATTACAACATTAAATGATAAAATTTGTGTATTTCAAATAATAAAATACAATACGTTTTTTTTTGTTCATTAAAAAAAAGGTTTTTAATAAAATTTTACAAGAAAACATACAACACAAACACCCACGCATACACACATGCACGCAAACAAATACTGAAGGAAAGTAGAAAATAAAACGGAAACTTGAAGGTATGCTAAAGCTCATTTGTAAATTGAAAAATTTTTCTTTCATTTACAGCAACAACGAAAGAAATATTTACTTTCTTACACATACAAACAGACATTTGGTCCAATGGTAAACGTTAGAGCGACGAAGGGAAATGTAGAAGTAAAGCAAATAGTAAAGTAACTGCTGAATTAAGCAATGAATTTACAATACCAATAATAAACACACACACACATGCACCCACACGTAAACAAAGCCATACAGAATTATAACAGCATTAATAAACTCCCATGTTTGTTTATGTAGGTCTATGTGTCTGAGCAGACGTTGGTGTGTGTGTGTAAATTCTCTCATTCCTTAATACTCCACACCCTCACGCTTTCATCCATAAGAAAACTTATAAAAAGAACATAAAAGCAAAAATAATGCTGAGTCTACAAAAAAAAAAACAACTAGAAAATAAGAAATAATTTAACAAACTAAATGAAAAAAATAAAAAGCATGAAGGATTCCCTTGTTGTTTAATAGGAACTAAACAAAAAAAGATCAACAATAACACTATAGCTAAAGACGATAGACAACAATTTTGTAAAAAAAAAAAATTAAAGAAGAAAAATGAAATAATAAAATAAAATTCTTTTTTTCTATTAAAGCAACAACAGCAATAGAAACATGAATATAGCAACAATAACAATAATAACAGCAACTAAAAAGCAGTTTGTCAAAAGGTTAAAAGCAATAACAATAATGACAACAACATAAAAGTACACAAAACATAACCAGATATTAATAGAATTTTGTCATTTGATTTGTTTGGGCTTTTGAACAAACATTGATTCAATTCAATTAAATTTTTAATTCATATAAATGAAGAAAAAATTGAATTATTTTCGGCTTTTGGTTCATTTTGAATTTAATTTCTAAAAATTTTTAGAAAGAAAAATTATTTACAAATGTATGCGGACGTATTCCAAAGAAAACAAGAAAAATTAGACGCTAGCAGAATGAAATACAGCTTTTTCTCGACCGCCACATCCTTCATCAGCATTCTTTGCATATATCTTCCTTTGGTTGTGTACATTGTAAACATCATCTATTTAACCAACTAATCTTAATGTTAATTTGATGAGACGAAGTTCACACACAACTTAAAGTATTTCTTTGTCGTTCTCTTTGTAACTCGTCTTGTACATTTGCCTTCGAATAGCCACGAAATTCAAAATTTTGTTTAGCGTTTGTTTTAGTTTTTAATTTTTTTCTCAATCAGGATTTGAACCATCCATTTGAATAAAAATTGACTTATTTTCGGCTTTTGATAAATTGTGATTAAATCACGTTTCTATTACTCTCAAAGCGAATCAGGTTATTTATTGTTGTTGGTGTTTTTAGAGTTGTACTACTGATTTATTCATGAACTCAAGAAGTGCGGACCGACTTTCCTGTCTCCTTACTTGAAGAAAAAAAAATGCCCTTTTTTTGATTACAAAACCTGCGATATGCATGAAGCGAATTTACTTGGAGGCGCCATTAAGTCTAATGCTACCAACTTCCTCCATAGTTCCGTATAGTTCTCCAGTATCTTCTGCTAAAACCAATTGCTGTGTTTCGTATTCCTAAGCCCAACTATTTTAGCCGGCTTTCTTGCAGAGCTAGGCATTCATAGAGAAAGTGATGACATGACAGTTCGTCCTTCTCAACCAGACAGCTTTTGCAGCACTCACCACGAGATAATTCCTCCACGTTGTGAACTGTATTCAGTCAGTCAACCAGTCACTTGTATATCGAATGAGGACATTAGCGTTACTATAGAATTTTTCTGAAGGGGTCTATAGCCCTTAAGCGAAGAGGGAAATTATGCCACTTATAAGAAGTCCCATAAAAAGAAGTGTCCTTCCCCTTCCCTTCCTCGCCCTATCTACGCTAATAAATTAGGACAATTTTTAACAACGTTTTCACACTTCAGCGTTGCCTTTTTTTCTAGCAAGGCAGCTTTTCAAATGTAAAACGCTTCGAGTTCAAAGAGAGCTCTCTCTCTCTCTTCCGTGGTCAAACTTATTTGTCCGTTAAATTAGAGAAAAACTTAGAGCAGCTGGCCTAACCTCAAATTATATATGTAATCAGAAGTAGGTTTTATTTTTTTTAATATTTAACTTGAAATTAGTTGAGCTATAAAAAATGAGGACCTATAAAAATAATAAGCTATGAACTATATATACTCAAGCATAAGTTCGTTAATTTTCTATTTATAGATTTTTCCAAACAAAAAAAAATCTGGTTGCTTTATTTGTTTATTTTCTTAGCAATTAGGAGGAGGAGGTTAAGTGTTTGCAAACAGAAAACTAGCTAAACTTGCTTCAAGAACTTCATTTTAATATAGACCTATACTCACATGTTGGCCAGAACCACCCAATAAAGGCAAACCCAAACGTATTTTAAAGCCTCAATATTAATATGTCCCAATTACTGTTAAAACAGTAGACGCTACATGAATGAAAAACAATCACTTAAATCTTCATGGCTCAGTTCGTATTTATAACTACGAGTTTGTAAACTAGTGGACTAATTCTAGTTAGCTGCAGTTAACTTTTGAAATTCAACTGCAATATAACACTATTTAAAGAATTTGTGGCGGAAAACTAGTTAATTTGACGCGTCTATAAAAAAGTTTTTCTTAACACAACTTTTCATAACTGCCACAACACTAAAGAGCTTACAAACTGCTATAATACTTTAAACTATTTTGCTAGACGCAGCGATTGTGTAAAATATTAGATTCATAACTTAAAATAAATAAATCTAAAAAGAAATGTATCTTAAGCTCAACCAACCACTCTCGTTAATTGACCCAATTACAAAAATTGAAAGAATTTCTTTATATGTTAAAATTAATTAAATTTTCGCTTGAGATTGTTTTAAAGAGAACTTAAAAAAAAGTTATTTTCAATAGACAGGTAAATGTTCTATTTAAATTTAATTAAAAAGAACTTAATAATATCTTGGAAATCATAACGGTATTTATCTCTATCTATCTATCTATCTATCTATCTATCTATCTTCTACAGGAACGGTTAGAATTTGACAAGTCATGGCGTACATAAAATTTGCCTTCTGAAGACAGAAAAATGATAGCGTTAAATGAAAGATCTAAAAAACCAATATTGGTTATAATTAAAGTTTGCCTTGTGATGAAAATTCTACCAAATTTCTTATTGTAAACTTCTTAATACCTTCAACTTATATATACATGTTTTGAATACATATATGTGTTTTTCGCATGTGTAGTGGTATTTAAGAAGTAAATGGCTCCTTTTCCTTAAATACAGAATCGATTTAAATGATATAAAAACGATGAACTAAATCTCTAATTTATCTTAAAATAGGAGAGCGAATAAAAAAATAGTGTATGAATTCGAACATCAGCAGAACGTTGACGAAACACTAAAATATTTTCTTAAAAAAAAAAAATAATAACAATTTTCTTGAACTGATATGCTCTCTGAAATATATTGTTCAACAGCCAATGTTGCTAGGGAAAGACAAGAAAAAGATTACGCTTTTCCTTCAACAAAAATAATTTTTTTTTATTAAAAATAACATTTTAAAATTTTCCTTAAATGAATAGTAATTTAATGTAATTTATATAAAATGTAGTAAATAATTCAGGGAAATTAACAGGGCATTTGCTAAACAAAAACAAAACTAAAGTAAAAAGCATAAATTTAAAAATAATAAATTTCAGGCTAAATTTTCTTGTCTAAAAAATTCAAAGAAAATATTTAATGTTGCTAGATTTGTTGGTCCTATAAGGCCCTTAGTTTTGAAGGTGTTTGCTTCAGCAATCATTAAGGCAGCTGGCTAAATATTCTCTCCACACAAACCAATCCTAATATTCCGTGGTGGAAAGTTAAGTGATCTCGCCATTAAAAAAAATTAGTAGGTAGGACATTTTTAAATTGAAATGTTGAAATGTTTGAGCTGCTATAGAGTTTATTATTTTAATACTTTTAAAACTACCGTTATAAACGACAAATTTGAATTGTATTTGCTTTAAAACCTCAACATATACATACAAATTTCAACCGGGACTTCTCTCATTTTTAAAGATTTTAATAATAGTAAAAATTGTTGCATATTTTAAGGAAAATAAATGACAACTTTATTTTGAGCTAATTTTTTTATAGAATTTTTATAGCATTTGAAAGCGTGTAATCTTTGTGAATAAAACCGAGCTTCTTGTTTCAAATAATAATTTTTTTTTAGTTATATTACTACATTTCCTGTTTGTACAAAATGTACGAAAATTTGGCCAAATATAACAGAATTATACATGTTTCGTAGAGTCTTCAAAAGTTACAAAAAATGTAGCAAACTGCAGCAACAGATGTATTCAACTTCAAAATCTCACACCTGCACTGAGGTGAGCAGTGACTTGGCTTCACGTACAAAAGAGCCAGGCTAAGCAAGAGTGGTATATACATGTGTAGTAATAAATTGCCTCCTAAATGAAAAAGACTTATAACTGCATGCTGTTTCAATAGGGTGGCGTACACTTGAAGTCGGAATGCATGTTCTTTACATTTGCACACAAAGAGAAATGTTTTGTAACCAGATAAGGTTTTATTAGGTTTCACTTTGAAATTTAGTTAAGTTTTAAATTGATTCAATTAAATAATTAATTATAAACTACAATCTTCTAATTATATATTAATTAAATCAGTTATATGTTTAATTAAAAAAGCAGAAATTATTTTTTTATTAATTTAAAAAATAGTTTAGAGAACTAAGCAGTTAGTTTAATTTTATTATGAAATTTTTTTGAAAAAGAAAATAAAATAAAAATATAAAAAATATTTTATTCCTTTTAAATTAAAGCGCAAAAAATATATAAAAACTGAATTGTATGTATTTATGTGTTGGCCATACAAATTGGCTTGAGAATGAGATCCAACTTAAATGGACATACAGTTTTTTTTCAGTTTAATCATACGTTCAGTAAGTGCAACTCTAAAGGGGGTTGAGACGTTTCGACTTTACGTACGTAAAATCCAAGAGAAAATAATATAAAATTCCATCCGTATTTTAAAACTGAGAGTAAAAATCTTACAACAAATTATTTTTGCGTTTACACAATTGGTATGGGGAAAACATACCAAACTAAAAAAATCGGTTTGCACAAAAATGCATGCCTGATCTAATGATTCATAATTGTCTTTTGAAAACATCCAAAAAACAAAGAGAGCCAACGACTGTCAAATTTTTATCCGTATTTGAGAGCAAATTTGTGCAGATTCATTATTTTTTTTGTTTAGAAGATCCCTCTGGTACTATTCTGCACAAAAATTTGACTTGTCGTAAGACTTCTGTGAGCAAAAAAACCGCCCTTAAACGACATTTATTTCGTTGTAAAATCACTGGAACAAAAATTGCCCACAAACTGCGGCCGAAGGAAAATATTTAAATCCCTAAAATTTAACAGAATCCAAGCAAAATAGAAACAAAAGCTTTTTAAACTTTTGCTTTTAAAATGTTATTAAAATATTTATGAATAATAGAAATTAAAACAGAATTAATGTTAATGGGGAATCATACCCCATATTACAAAAAAATATATATATATATATATATATATATATATATATATATATATATATATATATATATATATATATATATATATATTTCATCTTTAGAAAAAGCGGAAAAAACAGGTTGAAATAAAAAATATATTAAAATAAAATCTCTAAACAAATGTAAAAGAAAAATACTCTCAGGAAAAAACAACTAAAATATGAACATTAAGTAAATGGAATGAAGGGCAGGAAGGGTAACAGGGTATTCAAGGGAAGTAGGGAAATGCTATTATTATAGTGTTTAATGTTACAACTCGTGACGAGCATGATGATGATGACGATGATGATGAGGGAAATGATGATGGAGATGAAGTAAAAAATATAGTGATGTTTTCTATATCAGAGTGAGTTTATGTGTCTAAACAAAGATGGGAGTGGGGCGTTGTGAGTAACTAAAAAGTACATATGCATGGATATGTGTCTGTGTGTGCGTATTTGGTTGGGGGTGGCTGAGCTGTCTGGTTGTTGGCAGGGCTTGAATAAATGTTTAGGTTGTATTGTAAAGTGTTGTTGCTGCTGCAGATGTTGTTGTTATGAAAAAAGGGTTTTTTTTCTTTACATAATTTGAATGGATTTCTATTTTATATTTTACATTTAGAAATAAATAAAAACTACATTTCAATCAGTATGAATATAATATAAATGAAAATAAACACAAAAAAATACATATATTTACTTGTTGTTTTCTTGTTGTTGTAATGTACAAAAACAACAACAGCAACTATTGCCACAATAATGGTAACAACAGCAGCAATAACAACAACAACAAAAAAATAAAATAAATATAAATTATAACTGAAATGGAAGAGGAAAAAGTATGATGACATGGAATCGTAAATGAAAGCTTTTTTAAGTATTAAACACTACTAATACTAATACACACACACACATATATATATAAATACTTATATACACTACATCTACAGGAAAACTAAAATCAAAACTTAAAGAATAACATCAACATTTAATGTAAAACATTTCAGATCAAACAATTCAGCTGCGAATTGAAAGAAGACTTAAAAAAAGTAAAATTAAAAATTAAATATAAATAATTTAGATTTGTATTTTATTTATAAACACAAACACACTTTAATAAAATAGTAACTACGACAAAATATATTTACATTTTACACAAAACAAAAATCAGAAGAAGATTAAGATGAAGAAGAAGATTAAGAAAATTAAATCCAATGGAAAGTTTACAGAGGAAACAAAAAACAGAAATTGTTGCTTCACACATGTTATTAAATAATCGTAATAAAAAACAAATTATATATTTAAAATAAAACAAACTGAAAATAAATGTTAATAATACAACACAATAACACAAAGAAAAACCAAAAAAAAAATGTTAATAATACATTTAAAAATAGTTACAGAAATGAGACAAATATTATTGATTGAATAAATTTGTTCTTATGGTTTTTATTTTATACAATACTAGCGGTCACCGGGCAGCCCATCCCAACATTTCGTGTTGTTGTTTTCTTTTTTTTTTTATTAAATTTATTGAAACTTGAATAAAAACTGGATTTTAATTCGTTTCTGTTTTTCTTGCAAGAAAACGTTTTTTGGTTTCAACGTTTTATTATTCTGCATTGGGGTTTCTTTTTTTTTCTTGAAAATTTCTCTGTTTATTTTTTAAGAAGTTTAAGATTTAGTTTAACAAATATTTATAAATATAATTATTATTTTTAATAATCCATTAAAAAAAAATTAAAATGAAATTTTTTTTAATAAATTTATATACAATAATAAATAAAAATAAAAAAGCATATTATTTTGCTATAATTTTGCAGTGTATTTTTTGAAGGAAACTTTTAAATATTTACAAAAATTATAAATCAATCAACTAAAAATATTAACAGTTAAAAAACAAATAAATATTTTTTTTTTACAAATACTTTGAATATTTTACAAGTGAGTGAGTTTTAGAGCGGAGAAAAATTAAATGAGTAAAATTTAATGAAAAATTAAATTATTAGTAAAACTTGAAAATAAATGCAATTTTAATAAATCGTCATTTAACAAAAATCTTATAAAACTGCTGTCATAAGGAATACAGTAAAATGAAAGTTTATTTGCACTTCACCATTATTTTCTATCATCCAGTTTAATCGCTAACAAAAACTAAAGATGAATTAGTTTTCAGCAGACATTTGCATATGTTCTTTTAAATGAGTTAAACATTTATACATAAAAGAATATTTTATTCCCCTTTTCCTTGTGACTACTATAACAACGTTCTATTTATTTATATATATATATTTTACAAGTATACAAGTATTTTTACAAATATTCAAGGTACCGTTGATTTACTGGAACAAAATCTTGTTAAAAATAAAAAAATAAGCTCAAATGATTTTCTGTTTATGATATCTTATATAATTCTTGATAAAAAGTACTTTTAGGTACTTTTCTTTAAAGGTTTACTTTTAACATGTAATTCCTAACTAAAAGTACTTTTATAAAATATAAAAAGAAGTTAAAAAAAAACCCTTTTGTACAACACGTTCTTCTTATTAAAAAGAAACTTTTTTAAAAAGTCCTTTTTCAAATACTTTGTTCTTCTCAAAAGTGTCAGTTTTGCTAAGAAAAAAAATATCTTTACTTACAAAAGGTAAAATTATAAATTCAGAAAGTATTCTTAATTAAAAAGCAGCTTAAAAAAGAACTAATTTTTAAAAGAGTTTATCTTGTTTAAGAGCTGCTACGGACATGAGGTATATTTTTTTTACAAGACAAAAGTTTTTTTTTAAAGAGACTTTATAGCTTAAGGTACTTCTCATTAAAAAAAGTACTCTTAAAAAGGGTACTCTTAAAAATGTGCTTTTCTTACTGAACCTACCTTTTAATAAATTTTTTTTTAATTAAAGAAGCATATAAAAATTTAATTTTTAATAAAAAATCTCTTTGCTCAAAGATAGTTTTTTTATAAAATACTTATTTAAATTCAACGGAGCTTTTTGTTTAATAGTGCTATCTTAAAAAGTACTTTTTTCAAAAATAATATCTAATTGAAAATTAGCCGTTTCAATATGAGTTCATAATCCAGGTACTTGATGGTAATATTTTAATAAAATAAGACTTTATTTAATTAAAATATAAATATTCTTTTAAAGGCAATTTTTGTTAAAATAGGATTAATTAAAAAGATAATTTTTATTACAAATGTATTTTTCTTTAAAAATTTATGCATTTTTAACATGCTTGGGATTTTTTCATTACCATTGACAAAATTTTTTTAAATAATGAGAATGAAAAAAATTTAATTAGCATTTAATGCTAATGGTTTTATTTCAATTGTAATGGTTTTGAATAATGGTAATGAAATTTCAATGAAATCGTCTTATTGCTAATTAAAATTGAATCAAAAATAATTGTTTCTATGAAACACAAATATTTGATCGCAGAAACTTAAAAAATCTATGCATAAAATAAATAAATCTTATCACTGTAATACACTGATCTGTACTTAAACATTTTTAACAATTTATCATTTTTAAATAAACTAAGTGTAGAACATGATGTCTAAGATCTAAAGTCACCTAACGCCACAACAAGTTTGCACGAAAACAAAAATAGGTTCTTATAGTGTCTTATTCTTCCTGAGAAAGTAAAAACATAAATATTTTACAAAATTTTTCTGATCTCAATGCCATTTTAAAATATTGCTCTATTATACTTAAAGATGTGTATTTAGTGTACAAAGACAAGGAACATCTTCAATTATGATAATGATTTTAAACCATTTATTCATTATTCAATGGTAACGATTTTGTTTTTTAACTAATTATCAATGAAACCATTTCATTAAAAAGCATTACCATTAGTAAAAATAATAATAATAATAATGCTAAAAAATAATTAGCTTTTTTTATCATTCAATGGCAATGAAATCTTCAATTAATTAGTTTATCTAATTAATTACTCCCATGTATGATTTTTAATGACACAGAAAATAATTACACGGCAAATGAGTACTTTTTGATCAATCCCTTGAACTTGTCGAATAAGAATAATTTTTCGATAAAGTTACACATAAATATGCCTAAAGAAAATATACTTATTCCTTTTCCCCCTTTTTTATATAAAAGCAACTTAAATAAAATTTTTTTACTCATTTAATTTTCTCTTTTTAAAAAATTTAAGATTTATAAATATTAATGAATTTTAAAATTAAAAAGAAAAATAATTCAAAAAGAAAAACCAGTCATTGCAGTCATTACTCCAACAGTAACAATAACAATAATTATAATTGTAATGTAATATTAATTACATAATTATACATTAATAAAGATAATGGATAAAGTGAATAAAAGAACACAAACCAAAACGAGATTATAATAATGAAATTATTTTTTAAAGTAATGAAATGAAGCATAAAATATTTTACCGTAAAATAAAAGGTTTTTTTTCTTCTTTTTAATTAACCTCAGTGCTGTATTTACAGAGTTCTTGTCTTTCACCTCTCAACAAGAAATACTGTACAAAATCTTTTTTGTTTTAAATATATTTCAATGTAAAACAAAAACGTTTAAAAAAATTTTAAAACAAAAAAAATATATATTTTGCAAACAAAACACAAAATTACAATTATTTACAAAGTAAATAAAAAAATATTTTTATAAAATAAATAAATAAACAAATAAATATTTATATAAAAAAATTATTTTCACTAAATAATTTATTTTATTTAATTTATTATTTACATTATATTAAAAAAAAAAAATCTTTTTAATAAAATTTTTATGGCAATAAATGATAATGAATTCATTAAAACTTAAAAGTGAATTAAATTTTATTTGAAACTTTCATTTTATGTGTGCTGTTTTTTTTTTTTTTTTGTTTTGTGTGTTAATGTGAAGTGTTTATTTGTTTAAAGGTGTTTAAAACAAATTTCAAATAAATTCATATTTATAAAAATCTTATAATATTCAAATGTTTTATGAAATATAAATAAATTAAGTTTATTTCTTTATCCATTATTTTTAATAGTCTTTGTTTTTGTGACAGAAAAGGAAAAAGGCCAGGAACATCTAGTTCCTGTAAGTTTTATTGCAGCTTTTTTTTAGAGAAACATGTTTATAAAACGCTATTTCAGGCAAAAACAACGACTAGTAAGCAGTTGCAGTTCATTACCCAGACGTAAAAATGATTTTGGAAAAAACATTTTTATTATTATTTATTTATTCAAATAAAAATGCAATATATTTGTTGGTTTAGGAAAAGCAGGTCCTCAGCAGCTCAACAGAAAACCTTTTTGCAAATTTTTAGAAAACCCAAAAACATTTCCTTTAAGTATAAAAACTTCAATAACAACATGAGAGTTATTTCAGAAGCCAATACAGAAATGTTAAGGCGTTTTTATTTTTGCTTACATTCTCTTCTGCGATAGGTTGGTTACATGCTGACTTTTAATGCAGACGTAATACGTATTAAAAATAAAAACAACACAATCAATTTTTTTAGTTTCTCAAAAGAAAGAAAAAAACATACCAGTGATGCCAATAGTTTGCACAAGCAATTGCATTAAATTTTTATTTGTAAAATTATATTGGAAATTTGTATAAAATTATTTATTCTATTATGAGCTGGCTAAAGCAACTGGCAAATTACGTATAACGTATAACCAAAAAATAAATTGCATTTATATTTGAAAATATTATGGAATATTAGCATAATATAATAAATAATATTGTAGAAATTCCCAAAATAATTTTAAAAATAAATATTTTTTTAAAGTATAGAAAGAAGAATTTACTTTAAATATGCAATAATAAAAAAAAGTTTAAAGTTTTTACGCTGATTTTTGCTAAAAATTTTTTTGACTTCTCACATTTAGTTGCCATACAAAAACTTAAATTATTGACATTAAAATCTTGACTTGATTCGGCTTAAATAAACTGCTGTGAATTCGTATGTTCTCCCCTCTTTATATTTAAAAATTCATATTTGTTTGCGGGGTGAAAGCACCCCGCTATATAAAGACGAGCATTCGAGGGCGAGAATGTTTGAATAAATATTATTTTTATGATTTGTTCAATTTAATACTGTGAATATGTAAAAATTTTATTTTATTATCTAGTGTATTACTTCGATCTGTTCGTGTGTACTTATCGATTTGTTCACTGTCTTAAGGGAGCCAACTTAAAGCAGAAAGTTAAAGGAATGTATTCATTTGTTTTATCGCAGTTAATGTTCAGTTACATTTTGATAGTCTCATAAAATTTTTATGCCAAAAGTTTCAAGATATTTGTTTAAAAATATAAAACTTTAGCAAAAGATTAAAAGTTAATTTTAAAGGCAGAATTTGTCATTACTTTCCGTTCTGTGACAAATCAGCTGATCAGTTTCTGTTAAAAGAATTGTGGGATGTCATTACTTTGACGTTCTGTTTGTTCCCTTCGAATCAGTAGAAAATAGAATTCAACGTTAAGTTACTTGAAAGTTGTTTGCTAGTGTGAGTGCAAAATTTTAAACAAACCTATCTTTGTTATTGTTATTGTAGTTTTCGTTGTGTGTATTGTGTTTTCTTTGTTTATTATCAACAGCTGATATGTTGTTACAGAAAAGCTAAGCACAGTAATTTAAAAAGCACAACGGCACGGAACAAGAGAGCAGCAGATAGTAAAGACCATTAGTCTTTAAGGCCTTAAGTCAGTGAAAAAAATTATATATTTTTTTTTTAATTTTATTATTAAATTTTTAATTTGCTAAATTATAAACTGTTTTTAAAACGGGATCAATCAGTCTAGAAATATCTTAGTTTTTGAGGCACAAACATAAAAGAAAGCAACATCTAGACAAATTGACAACATGCTTCTTTTTTTTTAAGTCGTTTAAAAATACGACAAACAATACACGGTATCATGGAAAGCAATTTAGCCAGAATCACAAAAGAAAAAGAGAAAAAATTAAGCGCCACAGAAGAGTAAAATAGAAAATTGACATGAAATTGTATGCAATCAAGAGAACTTCGACGTTTGAAAAAGAAAAAACTTAACAAAAGGATCTGTGAAGGCAACGCGACCAAGATCACCATAAAAGAAAAAAGTGATATCTGACAGCTTCAGTCATGCTTTAAATATCAGAAGAGTCATTTGCTTTATATCAGACTATTACAGGAAAGATTTAATACGCTTCAAGAAATCAATCGCTGATTATCTGACAGATGTAAAGATTTAAATAAAAATTAAATTTTCAAAACCATTTTTGCAAATAACTTGGATTCTAAATTTGTTTTTTTATTCTTAAATTATTCTTATTGTTGCAACTAAAGTTTTATTATTTTTTTTTTAAGTGAAAAAAAGTACTTTCAAGATAACGAATTTATAGCTTAAAAGTTCTGATCTGCATAATATGAATGTAGCGGGTGGCACAAAAGTAATGTCATGTTATAATGTGTATTGATTACTGTTTGTTTAGAAAGTAGAAAAGAAATTAGCTCTACTTTAATGAAAAGATGTAAAATAAATTTCATTAAGTTAAACAAATTTAAGCGGTCAAACGATCACCACACGAGTTGGTGCACGATAGGGCTGCCCCCCCCCCGGGGGCAATGAGAGTATGGCGAAGTTCTTTCGGGGTATGGGGGAACTATCCCCCCGGTGTGTAGGCACTAAATCTGGGTAGAAAAGCTGCGCTCTTGTCGTGGGGCCGAACAGTGTCCTTAGTTATTCTAGCACCACGGGAACCGGTAGCCCATTTTTGTGAAATCCCTTCGGGATATACGGGGTGGCTGCGGTTAAGGTCCATGTATGCAGGGATGGTGCAGAATAGACCGAAACGTGCAATTAAACTCTCAACAGACGGGGTTTGATAGTCTCCGACCTTCAAGCAAGAGGTAGTCCATGGTTTTGACAGGCAAGTTCTGAGAATTGCAACTTTGTTGGCTACTCAGTGGTAAGACCACCGTCAGATTAGGGCCACACTGCCAGATACTAACTTTGATCTGTATCACGTAATTTAATGTAATGTATCACATTAGGGGTGGGATAGTGCACTAAGTTTCGACTTCAATACGGGAAACCACTAATTTCGTGAGATTGAAAATAAAAATACCAGGGAAGAAGAACAAGTCAGATGCGATAGGGGCAAATGGTTTTGGCTTAGATGGTAAAAATTCACGAAAAGCCTCACAACTTTGCACGAGTTTGCCGTAGAGGGGCAAAATATAAGACATATCCCATTATATTTTCTCCCTAACATTTTCTTCGAACAGATCTACCCGCATCTGCATTACTTAAAGAGGCTTCCGTATACACATTTTGCTATTACCGTCATAACTGTCCCAAGTGTCGGCCTAGAGAAATGAAATATACGACCGACGTGTGTATTGTGAGAGAAGTAGTTTCCCCATCTGTCAACAACAAATGTATATGGCAAAATACAATGACATTTGGAGTTATTTAGAAAAATCAGGTAACATTCAATTATGACACTACATATGAGCCACCCTGTAACACATACGTAATATTTTTTAACGAATTTGTACGAGTGCTATAAAACTAACAAAAGAAAAAAAATAGGAAAAACTTACTGCCAGTCCCACGATATCGCAAGCGTTCGTTCGTTCGCACAATTACATTCAAAACAAAAACAAATTCTAAAAAATTGTTCTTGTTTTAAATGTAATTATGCGAACGAACGAACGATTGCGACATCGTGGGACTGGCTGTTAAACTTTATTATTATTTGTACTCGTTCTCAAATTATTTATATGTTACACGATTAATATTGTTGAGATATATATTTTATTGACTTTTTTCTTTTATTTTACTTTTTACCGCCACCAAATCAAAAACCAAAATTATGAATTTATTTTTTGGTTGCTTTTTTGTTGTCTGTTTGTTTGCATTTAAAATGATTGTTAGTTTCACTTAAATATTTATTTGGTTTTATGTAAGTGTGTGTGTGTGTGCTTGTGATTACATGTTAACAACTATGAAAGAGTATGTGTGTGTGTGTGTGTGTGGCAGCAAAATAAAAACATAAAAGTTTGCTCTCACTTGATAAATAAGTTTAATCACAATAATAAATATTTATGACATGTTTCCGAAAAGAGCACACATACACACCCACAATTCCAAAACGAACACACTTGTACCACAATACTTTTATGCAAAAACACACACACACACATTTTTAGTTGTTTTCCTAATTTTAAGCCAACAAGAATTAAGTGATATGTGAGTGTGTGTGCGTGTGTGCATGTGTGGCTTTGTGTGGTTAATGGGTTGTTTTGTGGCTACAATGGGGTGGTATTTTTAGTATTTTGGTTTTTTTGTTTTCAGGTCCTTCCAAAGATTAAGACTCTTATCAGTGGAAAATTTAAAAAAATAAATATAACCGAAAACACTTTTGCACACTTCGAACTCTTTTGGAACTTTCAATTATTAAGAGCAATAATCATCATTTTTAGCAGAAGGTAATTTTTGTTTTTTTTTACATAATTTGGCTTTAAGTTCACCAAAAAAGAGGTTATTTCAAGGACTTTTTCGTTGTGTTAAGAGAACAAATGTTTAAATTAACGAAAGTTTTTTCTTTATCAGATGTTACAGTTTTAGCAGTCGCTACTTAAAGTTGTTAAATTTTTTTTTAATTTTATAAAAAATGATTTACAAACTTTTGTGAAAGCTAACAAATTTAATAAAGACTTATGACGTTTGACAGTTTGAAGACAGTTTGAAGATACTAGAATTTATTTTAAACAGGAAGAAAATGCTCTTTTAGTTTCAGGATAATCGAAACGAATGTCTGAGTAGATCAGCACTTGGGGAAAAGATCAAGTAACTGGATTTCAGTTGAAACCTTCTCCTATACAGAACAGTAACAGCTTTCAGAAAGTTGTTCGTGGAAGAAGCACTTCGACGCAAATGGTCGCCTGTTTCTTCAGCAAAAGTGGTCATGTGGCGACTGTTCCGCTTGAGCAACGTAGGACGGTCACTTCTGAGTGGTACACTATAATTTGTTTCCCTGAAGTCATCGGAGAAATTCGAAAAACCAACAAGAGAAGACGAATCATTGTTCACCATGACAATGCGAGCTCTCACACATCGGCTCAAACCTGAGCGTTTTTGACCGGCTAAAACGTCCAATTAATGGGTCATCCGCCGTACAGCCCTGACTTGGAACCTAATGACTTCTTCTTGTTTCCACACATCAAGAAAAAAATGCGTGGTCAACGATTTTCGTCGCCAGAAGAAGCTGTTGAAGTGTTCAAAAACCATGTTTTAGAGGTGTCTCAATCGGAGTGGAAAAGGTGCTTCGACAGCTGGTTTGAGCGCATGCAAAAGTGTATAAATCATGCTGGAGAATACTTTGAAAAACAATAAAACAATTTTTGATTATAAATATTCGCATTTTCACTATTAGGCCAGAAATATATAGAGCAGCCCTCGTATCATACACAATGGTACGATTTAATCACACAAAAATCTGACGGAATTCGGTCCTGCTTTAAAAATTGTTTTCAAATGAAGTCGTCGGTGCCACACTATTATACAAAAAAGATGCATCATCATCATCCAAAAAAAAAAATCAAATCTGATCGCTTAGAGAAAAATATTTTATGAATTATTTCAAAAGACTATAAAATCGTACAGATCTTTAAAAAAGTCTGTCTCGCACTATCATACATTTTGAGCACACATGCAGTTTTTGACAGATCGTACGACTGATTCCTCAGGCTAAAGCCAAATGTTTTCGTGATATGGAAACAAGATTGATAAGTACAAACAGAAAGACAGAAAATAATTTTAAATGTAGTGTAAATGATTGATATAGACGTGTTTAATCGTTGCAGATCTTTTAAAAGTTCCATGTGGGTTGAAGAAGAGCGGATTTAAAGTGCATATGTGCAAGAGATGTTTGACATGTCCGTTTGATTTTATGATCTCTTAAAACTTTGAATAGACCAAACTAAATGACCACATCGTGAGTTAATTAACGCTTTGCAAGTAGACAGCGATTTTAATAGCGCATTAGGTAGCAAAGTTCGCTTCTATAATATCTTTTTTTTTTCAAAATTGCTTTTGTTGTGAAAAGTTATTGACAATTTTGCAATTTTATGTCCTTTTTTTGGGCTCTTGAAAATCAGCAAGATCTGTCCATGTCCTTCGAAGCAGCGAGCTAAACACTACTGCCTCTAATGCTTCTATATCATAAAGTAACTCCATTAAATGAAAAAATTGGCGCTCGCCGCTATTTTCCGAGTTATGGGCTTCTGAAGTTTTTATAGAAAATAACTTATTGTGCACCATATTTTTTAAGATATCAATATCATTAATCATTTTAAAGCTTTTGAAGAGATCTTTCAGGAAATAATAAAAAATATCCTTAACCCATTAAGAGCCGATGATACTTTTATGTAAAATTAGTACTTAATTTTTTTTCTCTTATTTTTTAATTCTCTGTCAACCCAATATTTGTCTTTTTGATTGGAGCTACTTCACTAAACTAGATTTATAGAGACGGTGAAGGGGTTATATAATTTGGCATAGCCAAATGTCGCACTATTGTTTCCTTCGTAAATACTCTTTACGTAAGAATATGAAGCATATAGTAAAACAGTTTAATTGTTTTTGATGAAATCAGTCATAGGAAAACGTTGTATTAACCTGAATATTGTTGCATGACACTATTGTTACACTAAAAAAAAACGTAAAAAATTATAAAAATTAAACAAATAAAGCATATGTATATTACATATGTATAAGTATGTATTTAATGTATTATTTAAATGTGAAGTGAGTTTATTTACAAAGATTTTTCAAAAAATAAAAACGGAAATTAATTGTTGTTATTGTATGCGTGTACTTCAAACAACAACAGGACTCTCTAGCAAAAACTTGTTCAATTCAAAAGTGTTTAATGTGTTATTTTATATAATATACTTTTATGTAATACAATTTATAAAATTTAAATGTGCCACACTTTTTTTATATTTATTTATTATGAAGGAGTGTATACGAGTAACACGTACAAATATTCGAAAAGCAGCAGGAGGGAAAAAATACAAAAATGAATATTAAAAGTTTATTTGAATTTGGAAGTTGGAACTTTTGTTTTATTGCTTTTTATTTTATTTTAGTGCAGTGTAGTTTAAGTCTATTTAGTTGTTATACATATTTACAATGTATTTGTATTTTATTTAAATTGTTTAGAATATAAATTGTATGAGAATTTGTTGTTTGTTGCAAGTGAAAGATGTAGATTTTAGGGAGTATTTTTTTCAGCACATTTACGGCATCACAGAAATCTTAAAGTTTGAAATCGTAACAATTAAAGGTTGAGAATTTAAGCATACAAAGTAGAATAAAAGACTACGAATTTAAGAAATAATATGATACACTTTTCAAAATTTCGAAAATCAGTCATTTTAATCAGTCATTTTAAACACACAAATTAATGTTTTACACCAATACAAAAATGATACATTATAATATTGGATGATTGAAACGTATTTAACTTTATAACGGTACTCTTAAGGCAATTTATAAATACAATAAATTAAGAAGCTTTTTGAAAGGAAAAATTTTAAAAAATGTTTAATTTTTAAACGCGATACAAACTTAAAAGTTTTGGTTCATTAAAAAGTACTTAGTTGCATAAAAGTACCCTTGAAGCAGAATATTAATGCAATAAAGGAAGAAACTCTTTTGGAAATTTAAAAAAAAAAAAACTACAGTGATGTTTGAATACAGCTGTAATAAAACTAAAACTAAATTTTTATTTAGATACCAATTTGTACCAAATTTTTCAAAGCGAATCGTACCACTATTAAAATAACTTTAACAAAAAATTTTAATTAAAAGACTTCTATTCAAATAAGCGCTTAATAAAAAGAACTTTAAGCAACTGAAACATTATTTGGATGTACGTTTCACTTAAGCAGCGTTTAAAAAGCTTTTTAGGGTTGCTTGCACATGACGTAACGATTTTGATGGAGGGGTTGGGAAAATAATAAACATCGAAAAATTTTTATTTCTTTGATTGTAGACAGCACCTTATTAAATGTTAGATTTTAATAAAAAAGTTTTTATAAAAAATACTTTTGATAAAAAGTACCTTTTGAGTTGAAAATTAACACGAAGTACAGCTAATAAGAGAAAACACTTTTTTCTTCAAAAACTTTCTTCAAAAATTATTTTAAAAAGAAATATCTCCCAATTAAAAAGAACGCTGTAATAAAATCGACCTTAAATAAAAAAAAATTTTTTTCAAAATATTTTTTATAAAAAAGTATTTTTAACCGAAATGTACCTTTTAATTTTTATTAAATAAGGATTTAAACTGTGGATATTGCTTATTAAAAAAAGTACCTTTTCACCAAAAAGGACTTTTCATCTAAAACGGGAATGTTACAAAAAATGTAGCTTTTAGCAAAGAGAAAAAACTTTCTATAATAGAAAAAGTACCTTAAATTTTTATTTACGAGGAATTTTTTAATACGAAAGTACATTTTATAAAAATATAATTTCTTACTAGAAAAGTTAATTCCAGTCATAAGAGTAGTTGCGATACAATTTATTTATTTGTTTTTTTTTTTTTCAAACAATATTTAAAAACAAATGAATACATTCTTTATGAATACTGCTTTTTTATGGAGAAGAGCTGCTGCGTTTAAAAACTTCATGTATTGTCGTCATCAACATGAATTTCCAGCTTTTAATAATTTTGTCGTTGTGTTTTATATGATATTATTTTTATTTCATTTTTTTATATTTTTGCATAGAATTTTTAGTTTTTACATCCTTTTCCGTTTCAAAAACACTGACTCTAAAAGTATGAGAAGAGTTTTTTTTATTTTGATTTGAATAGAATGGTGAGTTATGAAGTGAACCCCTGGTATTTTGTACCCAAAAAAGTGTATAAATTTTAATAAAAATTTATGTGGTTGGTTTGTGTGCGTTGTGTGTGTGTGTATAAATTAATCCTACACATACAGGAGTAGCTGTGTTTTTGTGAAATTGCGCGCGCATTCTACTTTGTTTTAGTTGAGGTTGGGTGTATGTTTTCAAATTTTTAAAATACATACAAAAAAATTATTAATGGCAAATAATATTAAACTATTAATTAAAGTTTAATTTTTTTTTTTTTGTTTTGTTTAAGTTCCATATTGTGTGCAGGTAGAATTCATTTAAAGAAAACAAAATTTTTCGTGTTAATCTTTTGTAATTTTTATAATTATTATTCAGATTTTTTTAATATTTTTAATGGAAAATCATGTTAAACATAAAGCAGGTTGTATGTACATATGTATGTGTATTGAGTGGGGTTATGGTGTTTTTCTTTTTATTAACATATTTTCTATATATTGAACTTTGAATTTATTTTCTTTTGTTTTTTTTTAGAAGGAGTAAAAAGGAGGGAAGCAAATTTAACCCGTCTCAATTTGTGATAAGATTTAAGTAAATCAATTAAAATATTAATAAGTAAATAATATCGGAAAAAATAATTAAAACTTAAAGAGAAAAAAATTAACAAAAGTAATTTGAAAATAATGGAATTAAATAAAATTTAGTTAAATTTTTATTTTTCAAATTTAACAATTTCTAGAACGCCTAACTAGTACACCATCAATCAGCTGGATATTAAAATAAATCAAATTAAATTTTTGGTATAAAATATTTAAAAAGACTTAAATCTAATTTTTCTGTAAAATCTGCTGTCTCTTTTTAAGTATTGAGTAACTAGACCTAAGATTTGCCGCCCCAATAACTTAAGTCGAAGTTTAACTTGAACAAAAACTTAATACTTCCAAATAAAAAAAAAACGATATTTAAATTACTATTTTTATTATAACGAATATCTTTTGTCCTTAATATTAATATTTATAAGCTAAAATGGAAAGGGAGTAGTAATGGCAAGAATAAAGGATACTGAGATCCTTTTGTTTTTATTCTAAAACACATTGTTTATTCATTAGCGTGAATATTTTGTGTTCCCTTGCTTCTCCAACATCATTCTTTAATTAATTATTACATTGTTTTACTTTCTTTTTTGAATGCAAATAAAAAAAAGTAGTGAATGGAAACGATTTCTATGCCGTCATCATAATAAAACATATTTTTTTTGTGTATAAAAAAATTTATAAAAATAAAAATCTTTAATTTTAAGTTCCATGTGATGCTTTTCATTTAATGAAATAAAAAACAAAAATAAATAAAGTTATGAGTTTAAGAGCTGGTGAGCGAAAAATTGTAAATGAATAAATCTATTCATTATAAATTGCACAGTGGTTTGGTTAGATTAACCGACTGAATAAAAATTCATTTAATTTATTGTATCTCCCAAGTTATTTTTTTTTAATTTTTTTTGAAGCAAAGTACTTTTTTTTACAATTAACGATTATTTTTTTGGTTACTTTAAACACAACTTTAACAAAATATATTCAAATAAAGTTTTTATTTGACCTTTTTAATAATTAATATATTTATTTAATTTTTAAGCACTAGGTCTTTTTTATTTTTTTATATATTCTCGATATATAAATTTTTTTTATTACATTTTGTTGTTGCTTTTTGTTGGTTAAATAAATATTTGTTTTCCTGATGATGCTACACAACGGAGTAGCAAAATATCGAAAATATATATAAAAATAAAAAAGACCTAGTGCTTAAAAATTAAATAAATATATTAAAATATATTCAAGTTGCAGAAGTTTCAAAAATACACGAAAATTTATTTAAATATTTCAAACACTAAAAAATAATATAAAACAAAATTTAAGTATTTCAAAATTATATAATTCTCCAAAAAAAAAGTACTAACTTTTTTAAAAGTAACTATTTTTTAAAAGAGTTTAAAATTTTGTAGATTTATCAAAAATTTAAGTTTTAATTTAATTAATAAGTTCCAATTTTTTTAAATATAACTAATTTTTAAAAAGTACTAATTAATAAAAAAAGTACCAAATAATGAAAATATTTCAGAAAAAGCTTGTATGAAACGTACAAATTTTTAAAGGCGCATTTAAATCAAATATATGAAAAAGATAACCAAATAAAGAGTGTCTAAAAATGCACACGAAATAGAAAATGTGAAAAATGTTGAGTAAATTGGAGCACTAACAAGTAATATGAATAAAAATATGTAATAAAAGTGAATTCCATAGAAGTTCCTAAATTTCGTTGACAGTATAGTGAGTATTTGAAACATTCAGGAAAACTGTCAAACATTGTTTAAGCATCGTGGTCAAAAAACAAATTTCACGAAGCTGATAAAAGCGCGCACCAGCGTTGCCAGCGAAAGACAAGAAAGATTTACCCTTTCCTTCAAAAAGTTAAATTTTTTATTTCAAGTTTCATTTTGCAATTTTCCTTAAATAAATATCTAATTTATATAAAATATAGTAAATAGTATGAAAACGAACTTTAAAAATAATATATTTCAGCCCGATGATTCTTAATTTAATATTGCGTGATTGCAAAGTGCAGGGTCTTGCTATTCAATATAATTATTTAAAGTAGAATTTCTTTTTTAATAATTTTAAAAATACAGGTATTTAAGTCTTATTTACTTAGAACTTTAACATAAGAGAGGTTCTTGCCTCAAATATTGAAACACGTACTTTTTCAGTAATATAACTTTATATCGTGCCTGTACCAAAAGTTCCGAAAATTTGGCAAAGTATAACAAATCTATACATGTTACGTGGAGCCTTTAAAAACTGAAGCCAAATGACAATGCAAGCGTCGATTAGTGGAATTGCTATTCGTCAATATTCGGGGTAAATACATTTTAAACTAGAAGAGCGTATGCATAAATTTTTTTAATCACTGCTCCACTAGTGATTGCTACCAATATTGAGATTATAGATACTTATGTTGAAAATTAAATTGATCAAATCAATCAATAAAGCAAAAAGAAATGTAAAACTTGAAAACAAAAGAACACAATATTTCTTAAAAATCATCTCTCTGTCATTGAAAACGATATCATAATACATTTTTGCTTAAAAATAAACTTTTCAGAGGCTAAAAAGAAAATTATCTTTATTTTGTGTAATTTAAATCTTGCTTAAATTTAAAACATCCTTTATGAAAACTGGACACGAAGAAGTCTTTATTATCGTGTATACCTACCCTCCCTTTTAAATTTTTAAAACTAGTCAAAATTTGGCGTTTGGTTTTATATATTTGGAAATTGCCTATAAAACTATGCACACTTATAATTATACCTCATGTCTCACTGTGCATGTCTTAAACCTATTTTGTTTTTGCATTCTCTTGCTTCTGGTGTATGAAACAATTTTTTTCCTTTCTTAACGTCCTTCAAGATTTTTTTAATTTATATTTTAATAATATAATAAAATCAGCTTTTTATTCAGATCTTTTAAAAGCAAAGCAAGAAGAACAAGAATTAGTGTTGAATAATACTGACATAAAAAAGGGTTATACTGTCACTTGAAAATGTTGACATGTTCAAAAGAAATTAGGGGTAATTGACTTGTTTGAAATTGTTTCGTGTTTTATTTTCTGCTTTCAATATTCTTTAAAAAATATTTCTTTTTTTAAATAAACAACAACATGAAATACCATAACACACTCCTACAAAAAATAAATAAATAATAAATAACTGTGACACAAAATAATAACATCTTGATGGTACCTTTATGACCTGAACAAAGTAGCTCACAACAAAGTAGCTCACAGCAAAAAAAAAATAAGAAAATAAAATGATAATAATAAAGGACGTCTTATTAAAATTGTCTTTCTTGACTACATCGTTTACCCACTCACTCTACCATTTACTTGTTCATTATGTCAAGTTAAACAAATAACAAAACCCAGATCTTCTCTTATCTATTCGCCATTCACAGAGTTGCCAACTGTAACATGCACTAAAATGTTTAATTTTGCAAAACAAAAATCGCCAAATCCACAAGATAAAAATTCAGTTTTTTTGGAATACATTTTTAAACATTTTCTATACAGCTTTAAATGCACTCTTGACATTCTTTTCTGCTTGATTGCTGAAAGTTGAATTTTAAAAATGTGTGCTTTAATGACTTATTCTGAGGCGCATATAACGGGAAGAATTGTTCCTAGTGGGAAGCCTATATAACGCAAATAAACTTAAAATAATTCTTGCAAGAAACCGAATTCAAAACAGATTTTATCTGTCTGTCTCTAACGATTCAAAAATATGGCCACATGCATCAAATTACATGAACTATTGGGGCACCCTTTTCCAATTCCAAATTTTATACTTGTTGTTACAGCGGAATTAGCAATAAGGGTTCTTTGCAAAAAGCGTCTGTTTAAAACTGTATATACACATACATGAAATAAATAAACTGTTGGGGCACCCTTTAATTTATAATTTAATAATTGTTGCTATAGCGGTCATCGCAACCGACACTCTGTCTATGTTTTAAGCATTTGTCTAAAACTGTTCAAGAGATAGACCCATTGAAATAAATTTACGTCACCTATGGGGACACCCTTTAATATTAAGATTTACTTTTCTATACATTTTTGCCATTGGGAGCTACAACAATACGCATTTCGTTTCATAAAACACGTAAAAAACAGGTATCTTGTATAGAGACACCCTTTAATTTTCAAGAGTATGAACTGTTTTCAAAACGATACCAATATATAAACGTCACCTTTCAAATAAAAAAGAAATATTTTTAACAGAGCTCTGTGAGCACAAATATAAAAAAGCAACACTCACACAAATTGATAACCTCCTTCTTTATTTTTTTTTTTTTTTTAAGTCAATTCAAAATGATTTCAAATTATAAACTTTATATTAACAAAGATTTGGTTGCACTTACAATTTTCCAAAAAATTTATATTTACAAGTTACAATGACGAATATGCGAATATACAAGTACTAAACAAAACTGGTTCTAGATTCTTTTTAAATATGAAAAATCTTAGTCGCTAATTAATATGAATACTTATTCTCTAAACGAGTTCCTATACCATTTACAAAATTAGTACAGGTTTGCTTGAATGGCTCTTATTAGCTGAAAGCGCCTTACGAATCATTTTAATTTTTTTTTTTTGATTACTCAGTTAGGATTTGGAAGATTGTTTGTACAAAAATCTCCAAAGTGAGCCTTTTAAGACTACCCAAGATGACTTAAAACTGATTAATCAGCTGTGCCTTTAAAAAGATACTCGTATATAATTGCGACAAACGCAAAGAAAGCAACTTGTTTAAAAAACAAAAAGTACAGATAGCAAATGAGAGACATATGTATTTAGCGCAGCCTAACGATGAAAAAAATATTCAAATATTATATTTTTATTTTTCATAAAGAAAATAAAGATACAAATATAAAATGATTTTCTTATAGTGCATTTACATTACATCGAAATCTACTAGATTTGATTTGAAATCTCTTTCAAAATCCAGTTCGTTAACGCTGTATTTTTTTGACACTAGCAGGATTTCATATTAATAAAAAATCAAAAAAATTGTTATTTAAAAATTTTTTTTACATTACATTTATAATTATCACATCATTCATTTTTTCCTTTTGTTTATATTATCATTTTATTAACATTTTAAATAAGTTTCCTTTTATTGTTTTAATAAAACTGTCATTTTTTCTTGTACAGCGTAGTATTTTTTGGTAGAATATGAAAATAACCATTGTTGCATTGGTAAGTACTACTAGATTTAGAGTTGATTTCGTCAAAATCTAGTGGTGAAGTAGATTTTGTTTTGTATGGGAAATTTATTTAAAATCAACTAGATTTTACTCGAAATCTCATTAGTACTAGATTTGGTTATAATGTAAATGCACCATAAAATTAATTTTTCTAAATTTGAATTTTAAGAAAATTAGAAATAACACGCTAACGAATGTAATAAAAAAATAAGCAAATTGTTATTTGCCTTGTTTCATTTTGAAAACACGCGATCAAGAAATGACTTATAAGTACGATTGAGAACAGTGTCGAAAATGAATCAAAATGCGAGTCATAAGGGACTCGTTCAAAAGAGTCGTGGGTAGGGTACGATTTTCTACCGACAAAACAATCATTTTCCACTCTAAAACAAGCGCATAAACGATTATTTTAATCGTGTAGAAAAGTCAAAGAAAACTCAAATCAATTATTCAAACAAATGCTAACTGGGTAAATAAATAAATTGAAGAGAAAAACGTCTAAAACTTCAAACGAACGTTAAGAATTTTCTAAACGAAAAAGCGTTAAGTCTGGCAACCGCGATTAAAATAACTGTGCTTTTTCTTTGTTTTTGTTTTGCAAGATGATGATTTCTTTGAATACCTTTTCAAATTCTTGCACTTATATTTCCGTCTTGAGGGGTGGGCGAGAGGTATGTTTGTTCTATTATGTTTGTTTGTAATCAAACATTTTTTTTGTTTGTTTGCAGAGGTGTTGGTTTGTTTTTATGATTTGTTTTACATTTTTCCTCTTGACGAGAAGATATTTTTCGTTTTGTTGCTAAACAAGAAAAAAAAGGATTAAAAACAGTTAGTCATTCATTTTACCAGAGCTTATAATATTTAAAATATACATATTTGCATGTTAGTATATGTATGTATGTATGTTAAACTCTTTCCTTGCTTTTAAGCTCTTTTACAGCAAATTGCTTTTTTTATATTTTGTATGTGTATTAATTTATTAATTAACAACAACAGTAGTGACAACAACAAACACAAGATAAGAAATACAATAAGATTTCCAAAGAAAGGGATGTGAAAAGAATTAAGTCAGTGTTGTTGGAAGAATTTTGTAATTATTTTCTTATTTTGTGCCACAGTGTTTGCAAAGTGTCAACAGTATCGAAAAAACAGGGGGGTGGTTACTGGGTTATTTGTCTGAAGCAAGATTATAAGAGATTTCAATCTAAATAGTCATTATAAGTTATAAGTGTTTTATTTTGAAATTGATTTAACCTGCATATCAGAGATTAAGGAAAATAAAAAGTTATTGAAATGAAGGTGTAATTTGTTAAATTGTTGTAAACAAGGAATTATGTTAAATACAGACATTTAAATAGATATAGACTTGTAATTAGTAAAATAAAAAGGGAAAAACCCATACCGTTTTAACTTATTAAAAAATTTTAGATTATTTGACACAAGAAAGTCTTAGTCTTAGCTCTCACATTTTACTCGAACGACGTTGGTCATAATTGATTTGGAGGTTCATAAAAAATAAAATCATCAGTTAATAATTTTGATGAAATTTATTATAAAATTAATTTTATCTCTTTACTTTAATCAGTTTTTAAATGATTTGCTCAAATGTAGCAAACAAATTATTTTCTTGTTCTATGCAGGCCATGATTAAATATTGCCAGCAAATAGTTTATTTAATGAATTATTATTTTTTTGTTGTAACTACAACTAAAATCTCTTTTTAGTCATGGTGCATTTGCTGTTTAAGAGCTGGGGAGTGTACCATTAAATATTACAAAGTACTTTAATGGACCCAATTAATAAAACTAAATTACTGTAAAATATTTCAACAAAGTTGACTCTTGTCATTTTTAATTCAATAAAATTGCAATTTTAAGGGCAATTATTAATTTGTTTAAGTCTCAGTCAATTCTTGTAATGAAAATTAAACATTAAGAGCAAAAAACTATAAAATAAAAGAAAACAAAAAAATTCCCAGCATTATGTTTGTAAAAATGTTTGAAATTAAAAAGTTTGATTAATTCATAAGGAGCTTTACAGAAAAATATAACTTCATTTATAAAATTAGTACATTTATATAAGAAAAAATTTCTTTTTTTTTTTATTAAATATACATAAAGTTTTTCGTTGGCTTACAAAAAAAAAACTTTTTATTAAAAAGTAATAGGTATTTTTTTTAAGTAAAAGTACCTTTGTACTTTTTTTTTAGTAAAAGTAGCTTTGTAGCTAATACTTTTTAATAAGAAGTTTTTTTTTTTGTAAGCCAACCAAAAACTTTATGTATATTTAATAAAAAAAAAGAAATTTTTTCTTAAATGATTGTACCAATTTAAAAAAAAAGGTTTCTTTTATCGTACAAAAGTACTTTTAATTACCATTTTATTAAAAATGCTTTTTGTAAAAAGTTCACCTTATTTTTAAGCTTATTTTTAAAAGGGCTTTAATTCAGTTTTTTCAAAATAAATTTTTTCATTAAAAACGTACTTTTTATTATAAGAGTTCCAAAGGTACTTTTTTGATAAAAAGATCTTTTATTATTTGAATTTTTTTAAAATAAACTTTATATAAAATACATTTTTTTTTTATTAAAAATTTATTTTTATTATAAAGGCATTTCTTACTTGAAGTTCGCGTTGATTTTTAATAAACAGTTACTTTTTATCAATATAAAAATTTATTATTCGGAATCTTATTTTAATTTAGAAATAAAGCAGGAATAATGTTACTTTTTATTTTGTATTTTGTCTGAAATGTTTTTTCAATAAATTATTTAAAAAGAATATTTTCAAAATAATTACAGTAAAATTAGAATTTTTTTAGTTTTTAAATTTATTTTTATTAAATAAGTTTATTTTATTACAAATTATAAAATTGTACTCTTATAAAAAATGTTCTTGTATTTTTAATGTACTCCTTTTCATTAAACAATACTTTTCAGTAAAGTGGTACCTTTTATCTTTGAGTACTATATGCTTCTTACATTGTTGGCTTTGGAAAATTTCTGTTTTAAAGATTTATTTTTAATAAAATTAAAAGTTTTTTAAAGAGCATTTCTTAAAACTTCTTTTTTAAAACAATATCGTAAAACATTAATATTTTTATTTATTAAAAGTAAACCGCGCAAATATTAAATTATTTTTCTCAAACTTTGAAAATATTGTGCTAATATCCCGACAAAATTATTAAAACCACCGGTATCGATTATTAAAGGTGAAATACCGGTGGTTTTAATAATTTAGTCGGGGTATTAGCACAATATTTTCAAAGTTTAATAAATATTTTAATATTTAATAAAAAATATATTTTAAAAAATATTTATTGAAATGTACAGAATATAAACGAAATTTTTTAAAAGAAAAATTATAAAAGAAACATAATTATTATTATATTTTGGGTCCCATTTTAATATGGAACTTTTTTAAAAATAATTATGTTTAAAGAAACCTTTTAAGTGTTTTACTTTAATACATAATTTTGCTGGGATATTTCTATTTAATCCATTTAAAGTCATCCAAGTCAATGTTGATTTAACATTAATTGAAAATACTGCAAAAGAGTCTTAAATAAAATAAAAACTCTGTAATTGTTCAAAATAAGTTTTTGTAGAAAAAAAAAATATATACAAATTAAAAAAATAAAAAAAAAATGAAAAAAAAACATCAGTAAAACTAAATAATCTGAAATAAAAATAAGAATTAACTTCACATGTCATCCAATTATCATTTGGTATTTTTTATTATTTTTATTTTTTTACTCTTTAAGCTCCCGTTTTTGCCTCCTGATTGGATTTTAAATATATTAAATGAAATGCATTCTAAAGATACAACCAACCAAACGAGTGTTGCTTCAAGTTTTAAATTACATAAATGAAAACAGAAAGAGCACTTGTGTACTTAAACTAAAATTTAAATTGAAATCTAAATAATATGTTGAGGTTGAGGTTTATCTTTGAATATTTGTTGGCTCTTGCTATTTTATTTTTCTTTTTCTTTTTTTTAGTCTGTAGGCTGCCAACGAAATTTGTTTCTTTATTTGTGTAGAGTGAGTGGCTGATTATGGGGTGCCTGCCCTAAATTTTATTTCTGGGTTTTTTCTTAGACTAAAAAAAAACATAGAAAACAATTTCCATACAGCTTCCTCTTTCTCATATTCGTAAAAGGATTTTCTTTTATTTGTAATATTATTTAGCATTTGATTATAAAAAGCAAACAAAATTATTATATTTTATTTTTTTTTCTTCTTAGCATGAGAAAATTAAAGTTTTTGTAAATTGTGTAAATTTTTTCCTAAAAAATATTTTTCTTCTTCTTTCCCTAATATTTATCACTGGTTTTGTTTTCAATAATTCCTTTTTTTTTACTTTTTTCGTCGAAAACTATATATATTATGATAAAATTATAAAATATCACAAAAACTAAAAATTGTTATGCCTGACAATATTTGTTTACTTTTCAGCTTTCAAAATTCATTAAAATTTTCGCATAAATATAAATCAAAAAAAATATTTATATGAAAATGATATTTAAGGCGAAGATCTTCATTTAAAAAAAGAATGCGAAAGCATAAGAATAAAAAAAGTTTAATTATTACTACGAAAAAAATCTTTAAACGTTAAGGAATTTTGGTCCTTCGGATCCCCTAACTGTTCGCTAATAAATTTGGCGCGTTTCACGCGAAGAAACTATTAATCAGTAGCCAGAAACACTAACGTTTGTATTGATATTTTTGCTGATGACAGATAGCTCTCTTTTCACCACATAAAATCTCTTTTAGTAGGGCATTTCACAGATGTGTTCTTTTATATTTCTTAGGCGACATTAGTCACAACTCCATTAGGGTCTGTTTAAAGAGGAATATTTATGCAGTTTTTTTTTTATTTAACTGAGCGACATTGTTCTTCTTGCATTCGGCTGGTGTTGCACGGTATTTGTTTGTCATATGACTCGTCAATTTTGTGATGAGTGTTTTCCTAACAGCTGTTCTCAGATGGTTTGTCACATCAAAATAGAACATGCACCAATTGAGAAGATATGTCATACTCATGAAAAATAATCATTTAATGTTTAGAATACGGTTCAGACGTGTTTACATACTAAAAAGTGAAAGTCATTAAAATACATAACGTGCAAAACCATCTTTAGAATCTATTTATTTTGCTGACCGTTACGATAACCAACTAAATAATGACAGTTGAATCTTTTAATTGGCGAAGATAATTTACAGTGACAGTTAGAATTTAAACAGGTCCCTTGTCACTTACATTAGTTTTCTTTTCTCTATTATATTAAATTGTTTTTATTTCGTAATTTGACTTTATAGTTTGTAAAATAAACTCCTAGATTACCAAAGCAAAGGTTATTACTTGTATAATTTTTTGTTCTATACGAGTAATACACTAGTTTATTAAAACAATAGAACATACTTGCTTGGTTCGTAGGACCACAAGAATTAAATATGTATATACATATTTTTTTGCTTCACTGTATTAAAAAAAAAATTCTTTGCTATCGATATGAATGTATAATAAATTTAATTTTAAATATTAATTAAATAAAACCCTCTCTATTTCATTAAAAAATGTTTTAAATAGTAATTAATTTATGTTTATTAAACATACATACATATTTATTATAATTTTTCTACACATTGTTTGACTTTTTTTTAATTAACTTATTATTCAATATTAAAACATAAATTTTCATTTCAATAATAATTAAACCATGAAAAATATGCACAATCGAACGCAAGAACAAACGAAAGGAAAGTAATGAAAGAAAAAAAAAACTAAAAAATGAGGGTAATTGGGATTTAGAGACTGGGTTAAACAGCACACACAAGGACACACACATTTAATTTAATGTTGATTTTCGTTTTTTTTTTGCTTTTTTTTTGTACATTAAACTTATATTTTTTAATATAAAAATATGAGGATCAAATTATAATATTAAATCATAATTAAACGAAAAAACTTGACGTATACAATAATTCAGTAAAATGAAAATATTAAATATAAAAATATCAACGAAAAAATTTTAATTAAAAAAAAAGAAGACAACTTTCAATTTTTAATAAAACAAAAGTTGGCTTAAGGCGTGCAAAGAAAATAAAAATTATAGTAATTTTTTATTTCAAATAAACAACTGAAATGGAACATAATTAAACCAAAAAAAATTATTCCTAGACAAAGTTTTAAGCTGTTTTTTATTTTTGCTTAAAAACAACGAATAATAAATAAAATAATTAAATTTAAATTTACAACAATAAAAAATTCATAATGAATATCAATTGTTTTAAATTTAATTTTAAATAAAAAAAAATAAACATCATTTAATTAAGTAAATAACTCAGAAAGGTGGGCGGTTTCTTTCATTAACCGCATAATTTTTCCATATTTTAAAAAGTGGTTTATTTTTAACAAATGAAAAAAATTAATAAATCTATTTTTTATAGAATGGCTATTTACAGATGAGTAGATAGATATGTTTAATTTTATAAAAAAAAAAACCCTAAAAATTATTTAAAAGAAATTTCAATGAAAATAAAAAACTGACAAAAAAATAAATTTCAAACATTTTTAAGCCTTTTTTCAAAGCTTAAAATTTAATATAAAATTCTGCTTTAAAGTTTGTTTTTTGATGTTAAATTTAAAAGTGAATTAAATAATAATTAATAAATTTTTGTTTTCAACTGTCAAAAAACAAAAGTTTTAGCAACTTTATTCAGTAGCTCAGAGGCTTAAAATAGTCTGTTATAAAAAACGTTAAAGTTAAACGCAAAGCTTAAAGCATTTTTTAAAGCTTTACAATTTTAAGAAAATTTTTTATTGTTTTCTTTTAATGTTGCTTTCTTTTAAGCTTTCTGTTGCAAAGCTTGATAACCTTTAACTTTAATTTTTTTTTTTTTTTTGTTTTTAATTTCGTAATTCTGTTTAGAGCCTTTTGATTTGTTTGAAAGCTTTAGAGCTTAAAAATTTTAAGTAACGATTTTAAGATCACAGCACATTGAGAGGTGCCTCACTGCCATGCTTCTACATTTGATATACCTTCAAAAAATAATATAAGGCTTTACGAAAACAGAGATATTCCAGGTTAAGTGCAAGCCTGATGCATAGATGTTAATAAGCGTTCAAAAATGCTATTCAAATAAATGGTACTTGATGACAATAGCAAAGACATCAAATTGACGGAGCTTTTGCCATCACATAAACCCAGCATGTTTAGCTCTTTATTTCAAGCAGCTTACAATAAACTAAAATGTTAGACACGCACTTGAAATAACCCGATTGATTGATTGAAAAAAATAAAAGCTTGAGTTGACACATCTGTAGTATTTTCCAAACTTGATTCTTCTTGACTTTTTTGGGTTTAAAATTTAAAAGAGAAAAGTAAAAATTGACTAAATGTTTAGCTCGTTTTTATACGAATCGGTTATAAAGAGCTTAACTAAGTCTTTGATAATTATGCGATAATCTATGATTATAAAAAAAAATATTAATTTCTCCAGAAAATAAAGTTTCTACTTTCTACTAAAAAAAATAAAACAAAAAAAAAAATAAAAAAAGGCTTTTTTAAAAGCTCTGAAGGAAATTTAAAATTATACTGAAATGTAATTTTTTCCATTTCAAGCTTCTAAGTGGCTTCAAGCTCTTTTTTAATATTGCTTTAACTTTAAAGCTTTTTATAAGTTTTAATCACGTCACTTTTATCTCTTTTTCAACATTACTTAGCAACGTAGCGAGATAATAATTAAAATTTAAAGCTTTTCAGCTTTAACGATAACCGTTGCCTTCTTTACTGACTGTTCGCACTACAAAATCAACGAGTGAAATTTTCTAAGTTAACAAAAGCTTAAAATTAGAGATTGTCTTTCAATGCCAATTGATATTTTGTTTCGTGATACAAATAATAAATTTAGAGCTGCAGAACTGAACAAATAAATCAGAATAATATTAAAATAAATATTCATAATAATGATAATAAATATTAGAAACAAACAAAGTTTAGTTATTTTATATATAATAAATATTTACAAAATCGTTTTAATTATTTACAGTTAAAAAAACAAAAAATGTTTATCTCATAACAGAAAATTTATTTGAACAAAAAAATAAAATATTTTTTAAAAGAAAATATTTTGAGAAACTGAAAAAAAATATATTTTTGTGAAAACTAAAAAATGTTTTTGCTTTTTTGCATTTTAATGAAAATTAATATATATTTTTTTAATATTTTATTTTCATTTTTTAAGGGAAATAATTTTTTTATTTTTATAGTTTTTTTTTCAAAAATTGTAAGACAAAAGTTGGGACGGGTTAATCTGCTATTCCGCTAATACGTTTAAGTCTTATTTTATTTTTGTTTTTTTTTATCTACTAAAAAGATTTCAATTATTTTTTCTGAAAATGTTTAATTATTGAGAAAAATAATTAAATATTTCTTAAAAAAGTTGGGACCTTTTGTTTCATTAAATTTCACAAACGAAAGCAAATGAAAGAAATCAAGTTCTTGATTCTAAACGCTTCTCGTTGATATATTTTGTATTATGATTATTATAATTTAAGGAAAAAGAAAGCTATTTACAAAGATTTTGGATTCCTTTTTTTTATAAAATTATTAAATAAAATTTTTTTAAAATAAATAAATTATAAAATAAGAAATCGTTAAAATGTGTAATTTTGTAGACGATTTTCTGTTAAACAATTAATTAAAATTATATAAATTTTTTATATACTTTTTTAAACCTAATGAACGTGTTTTTATGTTTGTTTCTTTTTAAAAATTAATTAAATTTAAATAAAACTTTAATTTTGTTAAAACCTCTAAAAAAAATAATAATAACAAAAACAAACAAAACTAAAAATGGAAATAAAAACAACATAAAATGAAATTAAAAGCAAAACAAAAAAAGAAAAACAACAAAGAAACACAAAAACAAATTTAAAAACTAATAATAAATTTAAATTCATTTTAAATTCGTATTTTGGTTTAAAAAATGAATTTTAATAATTGAATTTATTTTAATTGGAATTAAATGCTTACAATCATTCATATCGTCATTGGATCTCATAATATATTGATCCGATGAGGATAGTCTTGAATGCCCGTTCAAATTGGGATGAGCTCCCCCCCTATGATCACCACCATTATTGTTGGCTTTTTGATTTAAAACGCTACGCATCGCCATTGCAGATGGATTTGTTTGATGCATATACATACTATCACCTTCGCACTCACTTTCTTTATACTGCAACACATTGTTGTGTTTCTCATAAATGACCAGGCACCGATGACATCCTTTCCTAAAATTTCGGTTTTTTTATTGTTTTTATTTTTTTCATTTTTTATTAATTGTGTGTTAATTTTCGAGGGTTTTTCAAAAAAAAGTTTTTTTTAGTTTTTTGTAATAAATAAAAATATTTTTAAGGGAGAAAAGTAAAATTTCTTTAAATTTTTAAATAGAAATTTAAATATTTATATATTTAATCACGTTTTTAAGGGTGTTAATAAATAAATTAATTTTCTTTTTTGTTAGTTTAATGGGTTTAAATAATTTTTTTTTATTATTTTTTTTGTTAATATATAAATTTCTTTTAATTAATAAAACAAAATTTTTTTGCAAAATATTTAACTTATACGTGCCTCATATGCACCTATATAAAAGTAGATTCCGCAAAGTCTATATAAGTGTTGAGATTCACCTGCTTTGAAAAGAGTATGAATATAGTCCAAGCAGCCCATGTGCTTAAATAGAAAATTACACTTTCTAAAAAATGTGAATTGTGCCTAAATTTATGAAACATCTGCACTATCGTCATTTAACACAATCTACAAATTGTATAAATAAATAAAAACATGGACGTACATACAGTGATTTTAATTTTTGCACATGTGCGCGTTGCCACATGTGAAACTCACAAGCAGATTTAATGATTTTCCTTGATTTCCTGATGATTGCTTTCATCGATACAAACCTAAATCTAAAACATGGGTTGACAAGTCTCTCTACAAAAATCTCTTTAATATTATAATGATCTTACATAACATCGGAGCAAAACGATGACATTCCGTAGAGCATCCTTAAGTTGTTAGCTTTTAAACGAATGGGATCTAATGAAAGCTGGTATCTTTCAACAGTTAGCAAAGAAATGAAAGAAATAAATAAAATCAGACTTAATGATAATTTAAGGGTTCTTGAACAGGAAAGCTAACATTTATAATAAAAAAGCTGGATAACTGTGTTGGGGATAGAACACGTGAACTTTAAAAATCATAGGCTGCCGGTATGAGAAAACCGAGTCCTTAATGGTTCCGTTGTGTTGCCTGATGTGCAAAGAATCAATTTAGGTTCTTACCATCAAGATCCATCCCTAAACCTCCTCGAAGACTGGATAAACGAGTTTATCTTAACAACATCACAGACCGATAGGTCTAAAAGACCTCTGTTCTCAGAAAGAGCTGGACAATGACAGAGCAAATGCTCCACAGTTTATTCCTCTTCCTGACAACTTCTATAGAAATCATGGTATGGAAGATTCAGTCACCTGGCATGGGTACCGATAATTCAGTGCCCTGTCAGCACAGCCATCAGTGTGCCCAACTGCCCTCGCGGAAACCTTAGCAGATTTGCAGAGCTTCTACTATCATAATGAGGCCATAATGTCCTCAAAACCGTGCAGGTGATCTCAAAAAGTTCTCTCTGAAATAAAGCGCTACAGCAGCTTAACAGGACTGCCACCCGTAGATCTATCTTTCGATCTCTCAGCAGAGTTCCAGATCTAGCGGGTTCGCCCGCAAATACGTGTGTGCCGGAACCCAAAATAGTTCCAGGTTGGAATGTCTTGCCATCTAATCTAGAGATATACGTCATTCACGGACAAATCTGGATGCATTTAGGCACCCGATAAGGAGTTTATCGTATATCCTGTGATATCTCTGTATCACGCTACATTGGCCCTGTACCCTAAACTTTATTCTGATCTGAAATGTAGGAATAAAGACGTCTGCCCTGACCCCAGTGTCTGACTTTGACCCGTCTGTATAGACATCAGGCACATCTGTCCCATGATAAGGATTGTATTAAATAAAGTTTGTTGGCTGTGCATAGCAAATGATTAGAAAGCATTCCAAACTGTGTGTAAACTATAATTTGTGCTTGGCATTAGAATAGGTTCCACTAACAGTTCCACATTTAAAATTGATGTCTAGTGAACTGCAGAAAAAAAAATTACTTGTAGTGAAAAAGGAACTCAGTAACAAACAGAAAGTGTGGCAACCATCTACCGACATCCAGCTACCAATAACGCTGAGACTAAACTCTTTTTGAAAGTGTGGAAATAAGTGATGATAAAAGGAAGTAAAATTAAAAGTCCAAATGTTTGCTCATTACTAAGGAAGCAAGGGACTTTGAAAAACTTCAATCTCCCTTCTATTTAACAATATTTCCAAAAATATTATTTCCTGCGGCAAATTGTACAGATCTTCTGGGAAAGTTACATTTTGGCTGCGTTTGAAAGCCTTGACATACAAAAAGTCACATCTTTTCGGTAATAATAAATCTTGATTCTTGTAGTTAAGATAATAGAATTGTCATCTTGTAACTTTAAATCAAGTTAAAGAGATGTTGGCGTTTTAAGTCCGCTCTATTTTAAGACCACAAATCGGCTGCTGTAATTCATATTAAACCATTTTCGACACCAGGAACCAGTCTCTAATATCGAAAAATTATTTTAAGGTTTTTGCAGCAGGGAAAGAGGAGGATTTTTTTGTATTTAAAATAAGAATTTTTTGTTAATAAAATACTTTAAGTTCTTCCTTTCTTTCTTTCCTCTTGAACTTTGTTTAATTAATTTCTTTGTTATTTTTTCTTTTTCTTATCTCTATCCTTATCTCCCCTAAAAGTGGTTTTATAATGTGGAAAACGACTTAAGTTTAATATTTTGCAAAAATCATCTGTTTTGTTATTTTTAGTAAAAAAAAATGTGTTTCAAATATTTTAAATATTTATAGTCCTTAAAGTAAATTAATTTCCTAATTTAAAAGATAATTAATGATACGAAGTTTGTCAAAGAAACCCTTTATTTAAGCAATAAAAAAAATTAATAAAAAAAAACTGGGTTTAATAGAAAATAGAAAATTATTATTTTTTGTGGTTTGTAAAAATCCAAAAAAATTATATACCTTAAAATACAACAAATATGTAGTAAATATTAAATTGATTAAACAAAAGAAAAAAACACATTTCGGCTACAACTTAATTTTAAAAATGAAAAACCTTAAATTTAATATTAATAATATTGGTTTTAAAAAAGCTGAATCTTTGAAAAAAAAAATTACAGATTTAACTTAATAGAAAACATTCATTAAATAAATTTAAAAAAAAAACAAAATATTTTATTGAAAACTATTTGTTTAATGGCCCTTTATTTTTTAACAACATAAAATGAGTATTATATATTTTTTTAAATAAAAAATTTATTTTATATGTCAGCAGAAACAAACAAAGTTGTTTAAGTAAAGTGGGGTAATTCATCGAAACATGAAGAAAAGCTAACTTAAATGAGGTTTAAAATGAAAAGTTAAAAAAAAGTATGTATTTCAACAACAACAAAAAATAGTTATAAGAACGCTAAACTTAAAACAGTTTTATTGCGATTTTTTTTTTTTTTTTTTTGTTTTGTTTTATAGAACCTACAAAAATCATTGAAGTATTAACAAAATCAAACGTCTGAACCTAAACAAGAATATTTAAAGGTAGAAAAGAAAATAAAAATGAAAATAAAGTAAAACTAAAAAATTAAAATTTTTTCTTTTATTTTAAATGTTAAGCATAGAAAAACACGCAAACTCTAATAAAGACTTTTACTTGGAATTTTAATTTTCCCTTCTTTGTTTTTTTTTCTTTGTTTCTTTAATAATATTATAACAAAATAGTATATTTATAAAATACATACACATTAATAGGGTACGAACACATAAAAGAAATTAAAAAAAAAAAAAACAGAAAAAATAGGAAAAAACTTAAAACTAAAATTTATATGTGTATAAACCATCATTAAATACATATTGTTGTTGTTGTTGTTAGTGGAGGTAAAAGTCATCATCATTGAAAAGAAAATAAAACTTAAACTAAAACTCTTATATAAAAAGGAAAAACTATAATGAAAGCAACAGCAATAACAAAAAAAAAAAAACATATTAAAGTTAAAGGAAATGACTTAAAATCAGGGTAAGGATTATAGCTAAACTCTTTACAATTTGTGGTTAAAGAGCTTCCGTTGATATTTAATCAAAGTACAGATGGCAAAAAAAAACTCAATCAAATGTTAAATCAAGCACATTGCGATCATTAAGTAGTAAATTGTGGAGCATAAAAGAAGAAGAAGAAGAAAAATATATAACAATTAATGAAGACATGTGTAGAGAAAATACGAGTTAAAAAAACTAATTTCTTCATTTAAGTTAAACATCATAATCATTGAAGCTCTTAAGTTATTTTCTATAATAAGATATAAAAGCAAAGACTTTTAGTTTGAAATTGTTTTCAACATACTCGACTGACTTAATGCTGAGTGTTTTTCTAGGCTCTCGATATACCAAAGTAACTAATATTTTATTGAAGCAAACATTTTAATTTAAAATACGTCAAATTAATACAACCCTGTGTAAAAAAAATGTCACTGTAGTAAAAAAATCTGTAAATGAAAAAATAGAAACGAAGCTACTCTAAAGAGATCTGGCTTAATGGTAATGACACTCACTCTTTTAATCTACGATTGAAAGGCTGAAATAGGTAGTGTAAGAAGAAGACAAATATTTAAAAAAGACAAAAATCGCTACATTTAAGTGTCAAACTTATTAATAAGCAGCACTGTAATAGTTTAGTGTAAAAAATGGGTCACAAAGAAAAATGTTGTTTATTCTACACTTTCTATTGAATTCAAAACTTAAAATTTAACAATTTGGGTCTTGATTAAAATTTTTCTTTATCAATGTGTAACACAAAGCACAATCAGCTGTTTCAGTACGGAAAGTGCGATCAGTTTCGTACGTTGCTTAAAGAAATGAAATTTAACGAAACTTGACGAAAAGTTATCTTATGTACATTATAGTTTACCACATATAATTTAATGTATTTGCACAGTTGTATAAGCTTGCTTAAGTTGTTTTATGCACATTATAGTTGGGCCTTAAGATTAGCGACCGCTTTTCATATCTGTTACAACAAAAACAAGAGCTAAATATAATTCTAAATTAAGGAACAGCTTAAATTGATCTTAAATAGAACAAAACAGATTAAATGCTTTAGTGGACCATTATCTGGAAATGACAAAATTAAAATGAATTTTGATGGTAAACTAAGTTCTGATCCTGTTTCCCTAGCGTTAGTTGCAAAAACAGGAAATTTAAGCGCTGCTTGTGCGCATTGTACCTCATTGAGTGTACCACTTTACGCTTCCGCTGTTGGAGCAGTGTATTTTACACGCCAATTTACCAGTTTTTGCATCCCTTCAGCTTCACTTTTGATAAGGGTGAGCTGTTGAAAAATGTCGTTTTCCATCTTCTTTAATGCGTGTAAATTGATTGTTATTTTCCATCACAAAAACATATTTATCTCCGAAGAGCTCTATTTATACAGGTAACTTTATATCCAGGTATCAGGCATATACTAAAGACCAAGCCTTGTTTTGGTAACGTGTACTAGCCTATGTTTCCACTGTGACAATGTCATTATTTTAAAGAGTCAAGTTCCTTTCAGGTGTTTTTTTAAGCCCGATAAAACTTTAAATTATAAAAAATAACACTAAAAATTAAATTTTGATGAAAAATTTTTTCTTATTATTTTCAGTAAACTCTGGCAAATCATTATGAATAGACTCACGCTTGAACAACGCTCTCAAATCATCGAAGTTTACTTTGAAAATTAGTCATCAATTATCGATTCGTCGTCGGTTGCAGGAATTGGGGCTCTGTAGAAAATTTTGCGCAAAGATCTCGGCCTACACCCTACCTAGTGCAGGATATAAAGCCACGAGACCATTATATACTTCGTTCTTTCACCGATTGGGCCAAATTGTGTTTAGCGATGAGGCTCATTTTTGGCCTAACGAGTTTCTGAATAAGCAAGATTGGCTCATATGAAGTGAGACCAATCCACAACATACACTATAGACTACATTGCATCCAGAAAAATGCACCGTTTGGTGTGATTTACACGCTGGTGGCATCATCGGACCTTATTTCTTCAAAAATGAAGCCGGAACTCACGTTACGAATAGTAGAAATTGTGACCGCACCATGATTAAAGGATTTTTTGTTTGAAAATATGAAATGTGGTTTCAACAAAATGGCGCTACGTGCCATAGGCGACGACAACCGTCGTGTTATAGAAATCAAAATTTGGCGATAAGTTGATTTCGAGAAATGGACCTGTCAATTGGCCTCCAAGGTCGTTCGATTATTTCCTGTAGGGCCAAGTGAAGTCACCAGTAACAAGTGAAGTAAACCAGTAACAATTGACGCCTTGGAGGCAAATATTGTTCGTGTTATTCATGACATGCGGCCAGCAGTACTTGAAAAAGTAACATAAAAGTGGACGTCCAGAATGAGTTTCGTCATGAGCAGCCGTGGTGACCATATTTTTAAATATTAATGGCATGTTCTGATCTTTCTTATAAAAAAAATCTTCAGTACAATTGGAGGTCAATATTGGCATCATTATCCTTAGGAGAGGATTTATGGAGTTTATACTACAAAGTTAGATAAAACCGCTGGAGATATATAGGAATTTAATAGTAGAATAATCAGAATTTTCGCTTGCTCCACAGATGCCACTCCGTACTTATTTAGATTCCACCCTCGGGAGCATTTTTCTCTTAAAGATTCGGCCTCCCTCACGTTATTGCTTTTAAGGTATGATGCGACATCAGACACCTAGACTTACACATGCCTTAAGCTGAAAGATAAGTAGCGAACAAGTATTAAACCTACGGTAACCGGTAGACCGGAGAGATTAAGGTAGCTCTTCCCGTTGCTAGTGAGGATCTCTGAAGAGTAACGTGGTGACTGTGGTCTAAATTCAAACAATACAGAGGTCGTTTTTCCCTCGGCAACAGATGGCATGGTGTGAGTTTAGATAGCTGAAGAGCATGTTCCTCCTAGCTTTGCCGGAAGGCATTGAAGATTGCGTTGATTTTGATTCTCACGTTTGTTGTGCCGACGCCGCAGGAATATAGGTTAATCATTAACAATTCTGTATATACATATAAACATACGTATAAACACTGTATAATAGCTCAATTCTTAATTTCTGATACAATTTTCAACAATATTTAACAAATCTTTAAAATAAAAAATAAATTTTAGAATCTTATAAAAAAGTCAATATTTTTTCTAGAATTCTTTTAGCCAAAGCAAATATTTTATTGCTTTAAGAATTCTTTTTCATAGTAGAAATATAATCCGAACCCTGTTAAATCATTCCTTATTAAACAAAAAATAAATGCAAATCTCATCCTGTTAATATTTATTTGTAATTTCTATAAAATAAAGATAAACTTAAAAAGTAAAATACATACGAAAAATATATGTTTATAAATTGTAAATATATTAGTTGTACTGACTGCGCCCAATCATGGTTGTATTTTTATGTATTTAAATACATTGTGCATGGTTGGGAAGTCTAAACCTCCTAACAAACTACACAGGAGGTAGATGTTTTTCATTTTTTATTTATTTGTTACTTCCTTCTTTACTTGGTTTAATAAACATACGTTCGTTCTTGCAGTGTATGATGATTTTTTATGAGTTTTTCGATATTTTTCTTTTTTTTTTTTTTCTGGCAGATATACTTTTTGCAAGGTTTTTTTTCATTTCGTTTACAATTTAAGTTATAAAAGTTAAATGTGTCTGTGTACTTTTTTGTGTAACTGTTAGTTATATATTTATGTGTTGGTATGTTTGATTTTCAGCTTAAGGCTGGAGCTACACTGAGTTTTAATTTATAAGTATTTGAAATAGCACTCTGGAGAATTTGTGTCCATTTTAATTCATTACACTTTTTACCGTATTTTTTTTTCTCTGTTTAATTTTTTTCTACCCAATTCATCATGAACTCACCTCATTTCTTATTATTTGTATTTGTATTTTTAGTTTGTAGTTAAATGTTTTACTAAACAAATATTTGCAATTTAATTTTTTTAAGATAAAAATAATGTTGCTTTTATTTTATGATTTTATTTTAATTTGTAATTTTATGAATGTTTATTTACCGTCTGTAGTTGTATTGAGGTACGTGAAGGGGACCGACCATAAGGATATTGATATTTACCCTATATTTTTATTTTTAATTGGAAAGTTTCTTAATTTTTTTATCGTTTGTGTATGTTTATATCAAACACACTAAAATTATATGGGTTCGTAGTAATTAAGTGATTATTTCAGTAAATTATTCACTATCAATTTATTTAAAATGTATTTTCAATGATTTCTAAATGAGGTTTTGAATTAAGACTAATAATACAAACTAAAAAAGTAAAACTTATAAATATTAATGAGACTTACATGTTCTTATAAATATAAAAAATTTAATATAAATTAAATGTGGGTGAAGAGAAAAGTTTTGTTAGAAAATTTCTAAATCTTATTTATGTAAAAAATTGAAAAAGTTTCACAAAAAATATATATGTATACGTATAAATGAAAAACGCTTAAAATGTTCCTTTAAGACTCTTAACAATTTTTTAAATTTAGAAATATAGGAAATTTTTTCGAAAAGTAGAGGAATTTTTTCTATCGATTTTTTCTACTAAATCTGGCAACAATTCGTACATTACTTTCATTACACAATCATATAACAGCAAGGCAGCGCAGTACTGAATACCAGAGTTGTGTAGCTGGTGAACGACCTAGTTCAATTGCCTTACTCACCCAATTGAACTATATGGAGCCTTCTTATTACTGGGCTCCTTGCTCAGTTACTGATCGCCTTTTATAGGTCATCATTATTTATATGAAAACAAATACAAAATTACAACTTGAGTGAAACCTTAAAACTTGGTACAAATATTGGTACAAATTAAGGAAAAACATCCTTTGGTAATCGGAAAATATATTTTTATGAACCAATATTCTTTTTAGTTTTAAAGGTTTACAAACATAAAGTCAGATAAAAGTGTATACTTACTTATAGTTAATCTAAATTGTTTTTCAGTTGCAAGGTTTTTCATTAGTATGTTGGAATATGTTTTTAATTTCTGATAAATTTATCACAGGACACTAAAAATTGTGTAAGCTAAACATATCACCTGGATTCGCTCAATTGTTTTCCGCTCACTTATTGAGCAATTGAACTAAACACAATTGAGCTAAACATGTCAACTGGATTCGATCATTTGTTTTAGCTCAACTAACTAAAGTAAATGAACGAACTAGTTCGTTCTTATGAGCAGAGCTAAAAAGAGCGCTCACTTTAAGGAGCTGATAAACCCAACTCTACCGAATACTGAATACATCACATTTATTTTTAAACCAAATTAAAAACACTTAAATAATTAATAAGCCCTAAGGTTGTTTAGGCCTTTTAACTTGCAAGTCACTCATTAGACTTTCTGAACTAGGAAAGCTATTTCTGTTCCATAATCATTTTAAAATTAATATTGTTACAAAAGTAAGATCTGGCAGCCCTTGTTGTTGTCTGTATGAGCGTATGGTGTATGTATGGAATAATACCGCAATTAGCTAACAAAAGCTGAGCCACCTCAATGAATGTGTTGGTAGAGGTGATTACTGTAAAACAGAAGATCTTGAGTTTGAGCCCACCTTTGGCAGATAATTTAGTAAAGACGCCTAATTTAATATAAGAGTAAAAGATAATGGCCAAGAAGCCCTTTATAATAAAAAGTAGAACGGTAGCAGTTAGCGCAGGGAAGTGTAACAGCATAACAACCGGGGTGTATGGCAGACGTGTGCTGTGGCTATTAAATAAAGGATATGACTGGCTTGAATAAAAGACGTAGTTGATTTGTCTGTGGATAGTTAAGGTTACTCAACAAGGCGTCGAGTAGTTCATATATCGCCGAAGAACACAGTAGTGTAGCGTGGCTGCGTTTATAATAATAGTAAACACTTGTTTAGTAAATACAAGACCATAGGACTCACAAGACCGTAGGATCAAGAAGTATATCCATACAAAGCCACAAAGTAAAGAATACAGAATTTACGATGAGCCACAGTGGTATTTGCAATCAAAAGAATCCATACGTTTATCTAAAAAGGAAAAAACGTAACAATATCAAGAGATGATATATGATTAATAGAGACTTTGTTCAGATTTGCACTATGCAATTTTTTAAGGCTTCTTTTTTTCATTGTACTTTATCTAAAAGTAAACATTGGCAACAGTAACATCCCCTCAAAATTTAAGCAATACCATATTACTTACTCCTCCTGCTTCGCCAGCAAACAAAAATTTCATGCTAGTTTCATGAAAAATTGCATAGTGTAAATCCCGTATTTGTCCAACTTATTTTTAAATATGGCCTTTCAAACAAAAGCAGAAAAGAGTAAAGTTGTCTTTTTCAACTTAAAACTACTTTGTGTTCCAAGCTCCAAGTATTTCCTTTATGGCTTTACACTACTCAGTAAGTTCCCCTTATTCGAAGCGGTGTAATATAAATTTCTTTCACTTCCTTTAAATTTGTCACCATGTCAATTTATGCTTTCCACTAAATTCTGCTCAACTTTGAACCAAATCAGCTTATAGATCCTATGTTATTTTCATCAGTATAAAATTGTTGGAGTAATATATTTTGGCCAAGTGTTGATTTTATTAACTTTGTGTTATTTTCTGCTCGCACTTCACTCGTGACGAGTTGCCAAACTGGTCGCAGTTTCAATCTTATGAGTTGTAGCAATCATTACTCCCAACACTTTTGTTTAAGTTTTTAATTATGAGCCCAGTTATTATTACAATGAGATCAATTTCTATTATCTTTAAATTTTTTTTTATGATTTATGCATTTGGTAGAATAAATTTCAGTGGGGTAAACTATATCGCAGGCATACCGCTACCGCTATTTTGTACCTGTACAAAACCAGGCTTTAAAACTAAAGTGAAGTACAATTATAGAATATGTAGGATGTCACTAACCAGCCCTTGGATTTATATTAACATTATTATTAAGTAAAAAATGACACACATCCGACCCTGGATTGTAGAAGATGTTTTTTTTTTTCTTCTATTTTATTTATTATAATTTTCTTTGATTTCTTAAGCGTCTCTGCCTTTTTTATAATTAGTTTTTTTATTTTACAGAATGGAAAAAGTATATTTTACTAGAGGGTCTGCCATCTAACGTTTTCTTTTTTTCAACTAGTCGAAGAAGAGAAGCACCGTCAGCTCCGTATGTTCGTTATCTTGTGAAAAAAGTGAAAAGAAACGGGTATCGTCATCGATAAACCAAAGCGTGAGAAGCCAAAAACAGTGCGTACACCCGAGAATATTGCTGCTGTGGCAGAAAGTGTGCGTGAAGCGCTATCAACATCAATTCACCGTCGTTCTAAACAATTAAACATTTCGGAGACATCATTGAGACGAATTTTGCATAAAGACCTTGGTATGACGCCATACAAAGTCCAATTGGTTCAGGAGTTGAAGCCAACTGACCTTCCAATACAGCCGCACACAATCGATAATGTGTTTAAAAATTAAACCCATCGTGTAGGCTACTGCATGGCCAGCCGAGGCAGCCACTTGAATGAAACTATTTTCCATTATTAACCAGAAGTACTTTCAAATAAAAAAAATAAATTTGAGAAAATATTCAGTAGTTTTTTTTATAGCATTTACAAAAAAAACAAAAGGTATTTGGCGGACCCTATATATATTTATCGATAGATCACTGTACTCTATAGAAGTTTGTTTATACCTAAAATTTTTGCAAAACTACGAGATGTGTATTCTTGTTGCACTGAATTTTCAAAATAAATTAATAAATAATTACAAAAACAATAAAAAATACTTTTATGTATTTTCAAGTATTAAAGAAAAAAATAGAAAAAATCACATAAAAGTCTAATAAATTTTTGCTTAAAGGATCAAAACTAAAAAAACAATTTTGCATAACATTCTTGAAAATATTTAACGTAAATTATTTTTTCTTGAAAATTAAAATTTACTTTATATTTTATTAAAGCATTTGAAATGCTCGACAATTCTAAAAAAAACAAACATTTCTCAAACACCCACATACATAATTAATTATAAATATCTCAACAATTAAAAAATTTGTAAATTGGTTTTAAAATGGAGTAAAATACTTAATCTTAATTATAGAGAATAATAGTTATTAGTTATTGGTTTTTTAGTTAATTGAATTAATTTAATACAAATACAACAATATAAAAGTTATTTAAAAAAAAGGGAAAATCAAACTTACTCGTCCACAATTAAATATTTGTTACCATCCGAAGCAGCACATCTTCCCCTATAACTAAATTGGGAGCCCTTAATGTGTATAGATTGTTGATAGCCCGATAGGAACCAAGAGCCCTCCCAGCGGGCCGGAAATGTACAATTGGTGGGCACTAAAAATATAATAAATAAAAAAATAATGAAAAACACACCACAAGATTTTAATAATATGACTTCAATGATTAAAGTTTAATAATAAAAAAAAAACAAACGAATAACAATTGAAGTTTTGTTTTTTTTTCCTCAAATAAAAATTATTAAGATTTGTGGCATTTTAATTTAATTTTCCCGTTTTCAACATCATTATTTATTAAATGTCTTGTGCGCTTTCTTTGTTGACGAAAATTTAAAATGAAAAGTAAATTTTAACGATATGACCTTCAAAATGTTTAAAATTTCCTTATGGTGGCCAGAGCTTTTAAGGAAGGTATTCTTAGTTTGACAGATAAAGGAGTTTACTTCAATAGTAACTGTCATTTTTTAAATTCATGTAGTGCAGGGATGGGCAACCTTTTTGTAAAGCGTGCCAAAATTTAAAACAACAAAACTTAAGCGGGCCACTAACATTGGTTTTGTTGATAAATGAAAATTATGTTTTCAGAAAACATTAAAAAAAATTTAGAAGTTGAACAAAAATAAAATATTTCTGGGGGGCTATACAGGAATACATAATTCCTATCGAATCGGAAAATCAACGAATTCTTAAAAATGCGATTACGTAGTGCGATTTTCGGAAATTTATTTACGTACGTTCGGAAATTGAGGGAATTTTGTATCCCATTCGGAAACCAAAAATGTCCCTTTCGAAATTGCAATTATGTAGTATGAAAGAAAATGTCAAATGTGTTATTATCGCATGTAGATTTTTCGAATGTCATTTTTATTGCGGAAATTTTATATTTTTTTTGTTACATACATAAAAGAAATTAAGAATACCCATTTGAAAATGGAAGTATATATACGTTTTATATTAATTAATAAAAGGAGTTTGTTAAATGCATTGCTTTTAAAATTATTTAAAGGGAAGCGTCTAAAAGGAGTTTATATACGAAGCCAAGGCAATATGAGATAATGATAATTCATACAGATTTGGCAAAACGGCACCTAAATGTTTCTAATGCAAGCAGCAAATGCAGGGAGTTACGGCAAAGACTTTCGCAAGATTTGAATGCTGCAGTTCTACCTCCACATGAAGTGGAAATATAATTGGCCTATTCACAAGCCCCCTAGTACGTGCTAAGTGCTAACAAAATACAACGGTGCTAGCTGTGTTGTTGGTAATTTTCATGCAAACATGCGATACAACACTTAGTACTTTTTTTCATATGTTTTTCCAACGTTGTATTTGTTTAAATGTTTTATGTTTAAATGAATTATTATTTTTGTGTTCATTTGTGAATTATATTAAATTAAATTGAATTAAAAGATATTTTTATTAGTTTTATTTATTTAATTTATTAATTTGACTGATTTATTAGAAAGTTAAAGTTGAAAGTTTAAAGTTGCCAATATAAAAATTGTTCTTTAAGATTAATATTGCTTTAATGACTCGATTTCTAATATTTTGCATGGTACCGCCATCACCTATACCAAAAAGAGATGCTACCTTACGAACACAAGCACCATTTTCTGAAGATCCCAAGCAGTAAAGTACAATTTTAAGCTGCAAGTCAATGCGTAGTTGGAGCCTTTCACCAATTGTGTGAAAAACATCGTCATTTTTTATAAGGTTGAATATATAGGCAAATTCCTCTGGCCGTAGTCGTATCATATGAAGAAATCTGTTTTCATCAAAATATCTTAAAACCCGATTATGCCATAATGATGATTTTAGTAGCCCTAAATGTATAATTCTGCGACTGGAGAGCAAGTACATTAGGTTCATCCTAAAAATGTCTTGAATTTCATCCTCACACAAAAAATTTATTAATTTACTTTTTTCTGTTTTTTCCCCCATTTGGCTTATAAATAACATACTTTTTGACGTATGAAGTACAATGTACAATGGCACACTGATACAATGGTTGTTCACAAAGAAGTAAACAAAAGGTAGTATGCAATACTACCTACACCTTAGCAGAGCTTGTGAATACGGCAAATATAACCTTTTTACAAATGCATTCCAAGGTATGGGCGGATTATAAGCAACACATAAATTTAAAGTCTCGCCGTAACAAAAATAGTATTTCGGGAATAGGTAGTAATTACTGTTCCTTTTTACCGCTGGAGCAAAAAGTTTCTGAGCTGCTTGTAATAAATGAATATATTGAAGGAATGAGTATTACGTGTAGATATAGAGCACATTTAAATATATAATTACAAATATAAATATTACGTAGCTCCACGTTTCAATTAAAATTTTTTATTTACATTCATATTTAATTTATTTACAATTTATTTACAAATTTGACGTTTGTAATAAACAATGCAAAGTGCTGCCAAGTTTTGACACATAAAAAACTTGCATTACTTAAAATTTCCCTTCAAATTGCAAACACAACTCTGCAGGCCTTTCGAACGTACTACATAATACGATTTTCTTTTCGATTCGGAAATTATTTTCGAAACTTTTTTCGATTCGAATAGAAATACATTTATAATACTTTTTTTATTTAAAAAATTTAAAATACAAAAAACTAATAATAAGTTGTATAACTATATTAGTGAGACACTTGCCACTGCTTATTTGTGGATTAGGTACTCATATCTGGTTTAATTTTAGTAGTAGCGTAAACTTTCTAAATTCTCGTCTGTAATTCGCTATCTATATATCGATTTTGTTCGCATGATTATTGGTCCCAAACAATAAAATATATATATTTTTTTGCGTCATTCAGCCCAATTATAAACAAAAATTCCGTAGGAGTATTTCAGCTTTCTCCTATTATAAATTTTTTCCCTTTTTGGTTCAGGGAAAAAAATATTTAATTAATTTACTTTATTCGTGCTTGATTCCTTCAAATATAAATATTTCATGATATTCTCATGAAATATTTATTATTTTAAACTAAACTACAAAATGAAATGTATTACTGCGGGGAAAGCATATCCATATGGCCATTTCACTACTGCTCAAATAGCTCATCAGTGGATTTTACCCAAATTTTGTATAGAAAAACAGAAAGTCTTATATCAAAAGTCAAATTGATTAAATGAGAACTCCATTGAATCAATAAGACAGAAGGAATCAAGCACGAATAAAGTAAATTAATTAAATTTTAAAAGATTCCGAATAATAAATTTTTCATTTTGGGAAAAAAATATTATTATGAATTAAAAAAGAAAAATTTTATGTTAATAAACAAAATAACTCCGTTCAAATTACAATGATGGCACTTTTTTATTATTTTGGTCCCACGGAATTCATAATTTCTCGAAAAAAATGTTTGCCGTAGGAAAGAAATTCCATGAGAATATGCATGATTGGGCTGATTAATTCGTTGGGGAAATAGAATTTAATTTTTAATAATTTTAAGATCCTTATTTCCTGCAGTTAAATTAATTCTAACTTAAAATTTTCGGGAATTTTAATCACATCTGTTAACAAAAATGGTATTGAAAATACATCAAAATAGAATTTTTTACTGCTGAAATCTATTAATCTTTCTTTAAATTCTTGATGGAAAACAATAAAATATACCAGATATAAATACTTTTGTTTTTCGTACATATTTTCTGTGCACGTGGGCCGCAGGTTTCCCACCCCTGATGTAGTGTATTTAAGTATCCTTCATTTGCATTTGCAAGTGTAAAAACTAGTACCGGAAGCTAATAATCGAATCCAGGAATGTGAGTGACATATTGTACCTCTTGCATAGTTACTCGAAAAAACAATCACCTCCCTGACCTAAATATTTAGTAAAATTCCTTTTTACAAAATATGTTCTTTAAAAACTCTGCTAAAGCACAAGAACTCCTGCCCAAAGCAAAAAAAAAAAAAAAAACTATTAAACAAATTAACAAACATGAATTTAACATAAAGAAAGAACACTCTTTCATAAAAAGTACGACCGGAAGGGAAAAAAGCAATAAAAATTTAAATGTCAATTCTTGGTTTTTTTACAAAATTTTCTATACAACAGAGTTTGAATGTTTAAATTTGGAATACAATTGTGTTAAAAAAAATTAAAGGAAAATGAAAAGAAACCCAAGAAACCAACATTAAGTTTTTAACATTTTAATTGACAAAAGCTAAGGGAGGGTGACCAACCATTATATTCATTCATTCATTCATTACGTTCACACTATTCTTTTATAGTCATTTTTTGATTCATGGGATCACATTCACAAATCCATAAAAAGAAAGACAGTACTAAAAATATGTATGTTGCGGTGTTTGTATGTGTGCAAGAATGTGCCGCTTGTTGGGTATTTATAAGGTGGTTTGTTTGGCTTTTCGATTTACTCTACTTTTTAATTGTATTTTACAGCGACCAGACTTGGAAATGCTACATTTAAAAAAAACTAATTGTCATTTTTAAGACTAAATGCTCGAAGTTATTAATGAATGTATTTATAAAAGAGCTGTGTCGTTCGAGAACGAACGGGTTAAATTGACCGAGTCAATCAAGTGAACGGAATGATCCGGTCATTTAACTTAAGTCTTTTCGTTCCATAGTGTACGAGTTAAATTGAACGGATGACTTAAGTGAACGGAATGAGAAAGATATTTAACCGACTGCTTTCGTTCAATAGTGTTCGGAATATAATTGCTGTATATGTATATAAATATACGTATGTAAGTACATATTTCATTTTAATTAAAAAAAAATTTTGATATATAGGGCATTTACACTATACAATTTTTCATGAATCTAGCATGAAATTTTTGTTTGCTTGTGAAGCAGGAGAAGTGTGCAATATGGTATTGCTTGAGTTTTGAAGGGAGGTTACTGTTGCTTATGTTTACTTTTGGATAACGCATAACGCTGTAACTTAAATAGAATATTGAGAAAAAAATTACTCAAAAAATTTCATAGTGTAAATCTGGACATGGTGTTTCTTTTTTAATGGAAAATTGCTAATATTTAAATTAATAAAAAAAGTGATATTAAATAAACTAAAGAAATAGAAAACAGAAAAGAAAAAGAAGAGTAATTTGTGTTGGATTTATCTCATAAGGCCACAGCCCACCACATTTTTAAGCAATTTAATAATTAAATTCTTTATTTTCACGAATAATAATTATTATTTTATTTTTTATATATATTTTCCGTATTTCGCTATTCCATTCATGCTACATAAATACTTAAAATATGTATAAACAATAAAAGACCTATTGCTTAAAAATTAAATACAATATAATTAATTAAAAAGGTCAAATAAAAACTTTATTAAAATATTATTATTATTTTATTTATTTATTTTTTATTTTTTTTTTTTTTTTTTTTTGGAAAAGAAACTTTTTGTGCTTTCTATTTTCTTGTAGTATAGTTTTTGTTTTGTTTATTTTCCACCTTCATAATACTCTCTCTCTTTCTTGAGAACCTAAAAAATCACATACAATAAGGATTGTTGTTTAAATTCGTTTAATCATTCAAATTGAACGACTGATCGATTTGATCGAACGGATCAGTCCTTGATAAATGACCGAAAAAGACCGGTCATTGAAACGAACGACCGGGCACATGTCTAATTTATAAACTGAACTGAAGTATATATTTTGATACTAATTTAATAATATTGATACGTTTTTTTACTTTTTTAAATACCAGCACGTCAAAAATGGCGAATTTTCTTGTTTTACTTATACAGGTAAATTAATCGCCTTCACCAACTCATTTAATGTGACTACACTGCAACTTCTTTTCTTTTATAACCGAAGTTTCGAAAGGTTTGAACTGGTGTTTTTCAATTATTCATACACTGGCTACTTAACAATTCATTAATTTTCTTTCAACTCAAGGGTTTTCGGGACTTGAGCTCATAATCCGAAAACTACCTCACGCATGCGTGATTTTAATGAGAGTAGCTTAAATTGCTAGGACTTCTTACTTTTTTACTCTAGGTAATAAACAATATACTTAATTTTAGGGAGAGTTATATACTCGTAACTTTTCTGAGGATTCATTTTACAAAAATTAAAAATTTATGTATTAATTCATTATTAATAAAATCCCAATTTTGTTAAAATATTTTATTTTTAAATTAAACCAAGAGAATTTTTTATTAAATCAATTAATTTTAGAAAAATATCGTGCTATTTTTTATCCCAATTAAATTATTAAATCACCGATATTGATTATTGAAGGAGAAAGCACGTCCCGATGGCCATTTCGCTACCGCTTACTTAGCTCTTCAGAAAACTTCTCACAAATATTTTAAATAAACTTAAGATATTTTTGCCCAAACAATAAATTAAAAACAAAAATTAATGTTAAAGCAAAAAAAAAACAACAATTATCAACATTGATTTTATTCTTTTTTATCCACTGTATCCGGCTAACTCTTTTCAGCTCTTTTATACAGTAAAATGATGATAAAAAAATTTTATTTAATTTTCGTTTGAAAACTTATTTCGTTGGAGCCTTAGTTCAAAGCTCATAAAAGAAAAGCTAAAAATTGACAATGAAGTGGTTTATCCATCCCTGACAAATGAACATACATACTGTCACTTAGTTAAATTATTTCATACAATAATTCCAACAATTGTAACATATTTGTGGTGTCTTTTTTAGAAGTGTTGAAGTGTGTGGGAAAATAATAACATTTAAAAAATACATATTTTTAATATCGTTATTATTCATTACTGGTTCATTATGTATGTAAGTATGTATTATGTAGATAAGTATGTATGTAAATTCATATACACATTTAAAGGTACTATTACGTACATGTGCCCGTTTTTATATTTGTTTATTTGTCATAAATTTAACAATTAAATGTGACGTCATTATGTAAATTTATTTTTATTAGTTTTTTATTGGATTTTACCAGCTGACCAAATAAAAAGAAACTATGGGGGAGGGTTTGTTCTTAATTTATTCTATTTTTTCAACTTTAATTAAACTAAAGTAAGAGAGCAGGGTGTATTTATTTTTTCATTTATTTATTTAACTTGGTTGACAGTTTTTGCTGTAAATTTTTGTCTAACCAATTTCTTTTTTAAGTTTAACAGTTATTATTTTAATTTTTTTTTTGTTTTAGTACATAAACATAAGAACATATTATCTAAGCTGAGGTTCGTATATTCAATACTCATATTTTATGAAAATTTTTTTATTTAAATTCATTGTTTATGTTTCCCTTATAAATCAACAATTTTAATTTTTTAAATATTCATTCATTAAAAATAAAATAACTTTGATCTAAGGCATATCAATACCAGGTGATCGCAATGGGGAATTCATTAATTTTCTCCTTAAACGCTAAATGTCAAACACCATATAAAAAGAATTATACACAATTTTTTTAAATATGGAGTTTGACTTTTGGCGTTTGAGGTGAAAAATAAATTAAATAAAATTATTATTATTTCGCCATGTAAATTTGTCCTAAAATACATTTCAACCCATTTTAAAATTTTATGAATACAACAGTTAATATCTAGCGAAGTTTGAAAACAAAAATTAAATTCGTTGTTTTACGTCGGTGGAGGTCCCTTTAACTTTCCGCTCTATTGCGTTTTTTGAATAATTTCTCCAGACTTCTGATTTTTTGCTTCCTGTGATCATCCCTAGTGATCAGCATTTGTCTTCTAATATTTTCTATTATCTATGTATTTAAGTAACACTCTTTGACATATTTTCTGAAAGCCATTACGCTTTGTAGGAAAATAAACTTCAGACTGTTTGTGGTTTAACGTGGTCTCAAGTGGTACCAACACAAAATAACTGCAAAAGAGACCCACATTTTTTATTAGCGATAACAACAGAAACATTTTGGGACAATTTCCAGCTGTTTTTCGTATAAAATTTCTTAAAAGTTCTCGGGCTTTCTTTCACTTGAAGCCATACTAAATAAGATTGGTATAGAAATTAATTTAAAATTAATTTTGAGAAATTATTTAATGTTCAATAAAGTAATTTGGCAATTTATTTAGAGCTTTCAGACCGTTCCACGATTGTATTCCCAACTTGTTTTATTTTAAAGAACTTTCTATCACGCAGTTGGCAATAGTTATGGAAAAAATTTTCTACCAGAGCAAATTTTAAAAATGATATTAATAGTCGTAATAGGACTTTTTTGCATATAGTTAAACGAATCCAGTTTGATCCTTTTTTAAATTAAAAACAATGCTTTACATTTTTGGGGCAAAATTGCACATTTAATTTCGTCGTGATATTTTATCTCAAAATGGTCCCAAATTGACGATTTTTTTTCAAATTGGAGATATTTTTCATTGGGATTACTTTTCAACAAGTCTACTAAAATATTTGATTATTTTTTTGCTCAAGACAAAGTTCTTCTTAACCGACTTAAAAAAAGAAGGAGGTTATCAATTCGTGTGAATGTTGCTTAAAGAACTCAGGCATTTCTGAGTCGATTTTGAATTTTTTTTTGTAGTTTGATAGATTATGCTTACAGATTGATCCTGTTTTAAAAACAGTTCATAATCTTAAAGATTAAAGGGTGTCCCTATACAACATATATATTTTTTACGTGTGTTTATGAACTTTAAAGGACACTTCTTTAAAATTTAAAATGACTGCGTATTAGTATAGCTCCCAAGAACAAAAAGTTGTACAAAAATTAATCTAAATATTAAAGGGCGTCCCCACAGGTAACTGGGCCTATCTTTAAAACCGTTATAGACAGACGCTTAAACATTAGATTACTATAAACGTTATAATAACAAGTATAAACATTTAAAATTATAAATTAAAGGGTGACCCAATAGGTAATAACATTTGAAGTTTGTGACCAATTGTATTGTTGTGTCCGTTGATATAGCGGATAGTTAATAATTTCAATTTAGAAATGAAAAAGTGTTCTCATAATTGATGTAAATTGACAATTAGACAAATGCTTTCAAATTGGGCTGCTTGTTATTGCTTTGAAGTTGGAAGTGTCAATAGCTATTTTCGTATGACCCGCCATTTTCTTTTTATTTGTTTGTTTATATTTTTTACTTGCGGCTTGGCAATTTTATGAGTTTTTTCTTCTCACTGAACATAGATCCTAGAGTAAACATACTTGTTCGCAAGGGTTGCATTTGGCATCTTATTCAATTAGTTATACAATTAAGTACTAATTGCTCAATTTATTAATTTACTTCTTATATGGTAAATTGATCTCAATTAAGTCCTTAATTACGTAAACTCCTTAATTGCGCAATTAAAGCGTATAACACAGAAAAGACAACATAATTATCAAATTTAATTTTTAAAAACTTTTATTGAGTAACATTTGTAAATATTGGAATGAAATATACATATATAAACGCCCACTTTGCTGTATTAGCACACAAAGTTTTAAAAACTTTACTCTTCGTTTATAAAATTCCAACTTGGAATTTGTCAATTTGTCATTAAAATGACCCACAAAACTCAGTCACAGAACCAACATGTTTAAGGAAAACAAGACTTTGTTTTATTTTGCTTCCCTCCTAGTGACTTCTCTTAATTAGCAATCAAACAAAGACTTTTTCCTGCTAATCCTATTACTTCAATTATCATATTGAAATTTAACCTAGAGCTTTTTTTTTCTTCATGTTTTTGTTTTTTTCTTATGTTGATATTATCGGTTTTATTTAGGTTTTATTTTATTAATTACTTTTACTGAAAATTCCCTTTCCTTAAAATCGCTATACCAATGACTTAATTCTACAGTATTTAAAAAAAAAGTCTACCCCATACCGTGATAAAGTTGAAAACGCAAATAAACACAAGTTGAAAATTTCCATTACTATTTTGGGACATTTTGATGACACAACCTCAAACGTTTACACTAATGGTGTGTAATAAGGAGAGGAAGCCCTTAAACTGTGTGTATGTACTTACGTTAAGCGTAAGGATTCCCAAGGAATTTCATTTCATTAAAAAAAAAAAACAAATTAAATTTTTAAAGGTTTTAAAAATTAAAGTTTAAAAGTGCCGCTAGAATTTAGAAGATCTCTATTTAATGTGTAATTCAAATGTCATTTATTTTTTGTACCTTTTTTTGAAAGAGTTTTTTTTTACTTTTGTTTTTTTTAAGTGCAAATAGACAGTCAATTCATACAATGGCTACATATGTACTTTAAATGGCACCCACTTATTACAATTAAGGAAAATAAAAGAATATCAACGTTTCGTGTTAACCATACTAAAGGAAGGACAGACAAACCTTAGAGTTCAACATTTGTAGAAAACCAAGCGCTATTACGCTTAACTGATAAGTTTGAATTTAAATTTAAGCTTTTTGAATCATCACCCTTTAGTGCCTCGATGTAGTGATAAAAAAGCGTTAAAATGACAAAAAACAAGTAAGAGTGCTATATTCGGCCGAATCTTATATACCCTTCACCATCTATTTAAATCTAGTTAAGTGAAGTAACTCCAATCAAAAACAATAGATATTGAGGAGACTGGGAATTAAAAAATTAGAAAAAAAATCAAATACAATATATCGCTCATTTACTTCTGGAACGTCATAACTCAAAATTTTAAATTTTGGCGTTAATATATTGAATTGTTCGCCATTTCATGCTTTATATTCTGTATACATTTCATCTTTATGTCTTTTGTACTTTCCATTTGAGTTATCGAATAAACTTCATAACGTTAAAATCATATCGCTTTTTAAAACATCGTCACTTCGTTTTGTGTCTGTATTTGTGAAAAAAAAGATATTTCTAAAATGTATCGACTTTTTGCATATAATGTCGTAATTCAAACATCTTTCCTTTAATATAAAATTGATGAAGGTTTTCTTAAATGGATTTTTTTTACGAATCATTTTACTAATTGTAGTGAGAACTTAAGCAGTCTAATATTTTTCTCGATGGTGAGAACGAGTCAAAAACTTAAACTGTGATTATTTCGAAATGAATTTTTTGGAGTTATGACGTTCTAGAAGTAAATGAGCGATGTAATTTTACATTAAAATGCCATCGGCTCTTAATGGGTTAAGCATTTAAAAAAAAATTTAGTATTTCCTTAAAGATCCCTGGTGCACAATCGTATTTTTCTATGAAAAGTTCAGAGGCCTATAACTCGGAAAATACGGGCGAGCGGCAATTTTTTAACTTGATGTTTTTTTTTCTTATTTTTTAATTCTCTATCGCCCAATTAATTTGTGTTTTGGATTGAAGTTACTTCATTGTTCCAAATGATATGAAAAAATTATAGACAGGTGTGGTTTTTTGCACGTTGCCTCAAAGGAAATGAACCTATGTTGCTGCATTTCCATACCAACTCTTTCGAAATGTCTAATCGATTGGCGTATTAAAATTTTCTTTAACTGATCTAAGGCCTTGGCAAACTTGATTTCACAACTAATACGGATGGACAGACGGATAAATGGACAGACGGATAGATGGACATCGTTCAATCGGCTTCGCTTAGCATAAGAACTCAAAATATATATACTTTATGGGGTCGGAAATGGATGTTGTGGAAATTACACACGGAATGACAAACTTAGTTATACCTTTCTACAAATTTACTTTAGCTTTTTTTTATTAAATAAAATCAACACTATTACGTTGTTTACTCTTTTTATTTTTAACAAAAAATATAATCAGCTAATCAAAGATGGATAATTCACTTATTATTACAAAAATGTTTTTAACATAAAGAAACTTTACGATCTGACTATGATTTTGCGCCATTAAGTATATATGCGGCTATAGCCGCCTACACCAGGGGACCTATCTTCCTGAAATTTTAACGGTTTATTACCAAACATTCAGTTGGTAAAGTAGGGCACTTATTATACCCTTCACCGCAAAAAAGTGGAAAAGGGGTAAACCTAAATTTGTCATTCCGTTTGTAATTCAGACATAGTGTCGACAAAGGAACTATTGGAAATCAGCATGATCGGTGCATGTCCTTTGAGGCAGCAGGCAAAACACCTCTAATTTTTTCATGTCGTTTGGAACAATAAAGTAACTCCAATCAAAAAAATAATTATATAGGGCGACAGAGAATTTAAAAGTAAGAAAAAAGTATCAAGTGAAAAAATTGGCGCTCGCCCATATTTTTCGAGTTACGGAGCTCTGAAATTTTCAATTTTTTTTAAATATCAATATGCAGAAATCTTCAAGGAAATACTAAAAATTTTTTAAAAATACTTAACCAATTATGAACTGACGACATTTTATGTAAAATTAGTAGTAAATTTTTTTCTTGTTTTTTAATTCTCTGTTACCCCATTATTTGTGTTTTTTTTTACTGGAGTTACTTCATTAAACTAGATTTACATAGATTGTGAGAGGTATATAAGATTTGGCGGGGTGTTATAATTCGTATAACAGTGAATAAACAATTAAATCCTCGCTGGATTAAAAAAGAGTGAATGTGCTTCAATTATTTTTAGTATTTTTTAAAAGATCCGTCTTAAAGAGGGACTTTTGTAAAATTCATTTTTTGCTAGCGTTTCTTTTAAAATAGTTAATTCTTTTTAAAAAATTACAAAAATTAATATTTGCCCAAAATGTTTATAAAATATTTTGCGAAACTTCAAGTATTTTTTTGTCTTCACAAAAAATGACATTTAGTTAAAAAAAAATTAGAAGCAAAGACTTACCATCATTTCGTCCCGCCCAACAGTGAGCCGATGTCGACAGCATTACTATTAACAGCCACATAAACAACCATTTTGAAACCGCAATCGTTTTATTGAACATGGAACAGCCAACAATGAATGACATTAACCAATGGTTAGGCCACAACAGTTGCCATAATTTTTCACTGAAGATCGAAGACTTAAATGCATCATCATCTCCATTAGCTTGTCTAGATTTTATCATATAATAATTATCACTGAGTGATGACGTTGACGGTAAAGATGATGATGATGATGGTGATGCTGCTGTTTTTGCAACAGATTCTTTAATTATTTCGAAATTCCTTTGTTCTAAATTACATTCGCTGCCAATTGTATCACGTTTATATTGTTTAAAGCACCTAAATTCTTTATTTAATATCGTTGTATACGAAGGACTTAATAATGATAATGATGATGATGATGACGATAATGTTGTTGTTGCTGCTGAAGATAAACTTGATTGTGGTGGTGATGAGGAAGTTTGAGAATTAGAATGTAAAGTTTTTGTATTTGTATTAAATAATAATTCTTTAAAATTAATATAGGAATTCTTAAGTTCTTCCTTCTCCTTTTCCTGCTCCTTCATCTCCGTATTCTTGTCCAGATGATTATTTCTTAATCTTAAATAAATATTTTCTTTTAAATTTCCAGCTTCATAGTGATTATCATACACTGTCTTCTCATTGTTTAAGTCTTCTGGCTGGCCATCACAGTTTATCGAGGACATGAGAGTTTTCATGTGATTATTTTCCAGTTGTGGTTGCTGCTTCATGTCTTGGACATTGTCGAGCATAAGTTTTTGTTTATTTTTGTTTTTGTTATTGTTATTATTATTATGATTATAATTTTTATTATGTTGATTAAAATTTAAGCAGTGACATCTTGACAACACTGACGTGTTATTACTGTTAATGTTGCTGCCGTGATGATGATGGTCCTTTGCAATGTAAGGACCACGACTACACGTTTGGTTTCGTTGTTTTTCATGTCTTAAAGTTTGCTGCATAATTAATGGTGGTAGTTGTTGCTTTATTAGGGAACCATATGTTTTTTGTTGTTTTAAAGTCTGCTCCTGCTCCTGTTCTTGTTCTTTTTCTTGCTGTTTCTGTTGTTGGAATTGTAGAATGTTTCTACGACCACGTCCACTTAAATATTTTGTACTACGATTGTTCGTATAGTTTACAAATGAGGTTGATGAAGCACTTAACGTTGAAGACGATGATGAAATTGATAATAATGAAGATGTTGACGATGATGATGATGAGGATTTTTTTTCTTTAAGGTGTTTTTGTTGTTGTTGTTGGTTTCTTGTTTTATTATCATTGTTAGAGGAATATAATAATGATTGTGTTGTATTTGTTGTTGTTGTTGATGTTGCTGTTGTTTTTATCGCTGTTGTGGTCTCCAAGGCAGGCATTTTATAATTTTTATCATATTTATCCTTTTGTTGTAAATTTTGCTCCTTAACCTGCTTTTCTTTCTGGTATTCAGATCTTGTTTTTAATTCTCCTTGTTGTTGTTGTTGTTTTTGTTTTTGTGTTTGTTGCATAGTATTATGACAACAGCTGCTACTTGTTGTGGTAGTAGTGGTCGTAGGATGACTACAACTACTGCTTCTTCCCATACCATTCGTCTTGCAGACACACTCCATTTTACAACTCAAAGTCGTTGTATTGGGAGTATTACTGCAGCACTGCCTGCTGTCATTGTTGTTGTTTTTGTAGTTGTTGTTGTTGTTAATGATAGTGCTTTTCGAATTTATAGCATTATTATGATTATTATTACGACTGGTATTCAGACGATTACGGGCCACATGTGTCTGTTGCTGTAGTACTACGGTTGCTGTTGTTGTTGTTTTTGTCGTTGTTCTTGTTGCTGGAATATCTTGTGCATTTCCGAAACACTGCTGTGGCATTGAGTGAGCTCGTGTCTTTGCTGTTGTTGTTGTCGGGCTAGTGGATGTTACAGCATTCTTACACGGTTGCAAAAAAGGCGCTAAATATATTAATGTCGCCCTCATTTGTGTAGCCGTCATCGTTGTTGTTGCTGTCTTTCCTTCCAAAGATGTTGTGGCGTGTTTTGAATGCTAAAAAACAAAGAAAACACAATTCAAGAGTGTTAAAAAATTCCAATAAAAAAAAAGTAACAAAGAAGACATTAAATAAAAATAACTCTAAAAAAACACTTCTTTATTTTTAAGACAAATGTAAAATATACTTGCAACTTCTAGTAACGTATAAAAACATTTTATTGGTATTCGTAAATTGTATCCTTGTGTCTTTTTTTCTTCTTTGTTTTTCTGCATCTGCTTAAGAAATTATTTTTAAAAACTGGGGTTGTTTGATGTGTAAGGAAATAATTTTGTTTTATAATAAGCTGTTACCCAAACTATTTAATAGACAAAATTCCCTCTGTCCTCTTCAACAGTAAAATTTCTATCAGAAATTAATTTGTAAATTTTGAATTTTTTAAAGCATTAAAAATTTATTAAATTCAGCTTAATGATTTTTAAAGGAAAGAATATCAGAGGATAAATTATAGCATTCGATATCGATCGAAATTACTACACAAATAGAATACACTGCCATAATTTTTCCCCTGTTTCAAAAAAGTATATCTCTTTTTAAGCACTTTGATTTGGACCCGATTTCTAATATATATAAAGTGTGACATCGCAAATGGTGAACGAATGCTACATGATGTCGCCATTACAGTACATATTAAAATAAAATAAAATGTGTGACCGATTTTTTGCAAGGTCTGCCCTTCCCGGTTTGCAAATCTTTTAAAAAAATTCATTAAATATTAGTTTCTATACGATTGGAGTCATGAATCAACAAAACAAGATTGCGCACACAGCCGTTTAAAAAAATTATCTACTGCGCATCTACGTCATCATAGAATGAAAACTAGTGTTTCTTATAAAAAGTGTAAGAGTTTTATGGCGCAAAATTAGAAATAATATCATAACTTCTTAACGAGTGCATCGATTTGAACAAAATTTTAAACGGGAAGAAAAGATATGTAGTCGAGTAAAACTTTTGAGCTAGGGCTTGAAACTATCTATATAAGAGCCATGTCGAGCTATTTAGGTTTGAAATTTTGAATTATATCAAAATTCTTATAAAAAAATATTTATTTTAGAAGTTGTTGTAAATTAATATTTTTATAAAGAAAACAAATAATAATTATTATGCCAAATAACTAAAAGTAAAATAAGCTATTCCATGCAGCGAATTTGTTTTTCAAAATAAAATTAAAACCAAAATATTTAAAATTTAATTTATTTTTTTTATTTTATGGAATTTATATTTTTAGGACATGTTGTAGTTGTCTTTAGGCTACGCACTTAATTTTCAAATTTAAAAATACATTTTTGCTCCAAAAAGGGTTTTTGCCTTTTCATCCCATTTGATATGAGGAACTGTTTAATTGAATTTTTTTAAAAATTTTGTTTAATGTGTAAACCGTCTTGGAAAAGTTTATTTTACAAGCTTTTTTGTTGTTCTTATTATCACATTTTTTATCTGCCCATTTAATTTTTATTTTTAATAAAATTTTCGCGTTTTCTACTCTAATTTGTTGCACTTTCTATACAAAAATGTACTTTGTTTAACAAAAATATTCTATGTCTACGTCACACAAAAGAGAGAATGCTATTCATGGATTAGAGTTGTATTTAAGTTGATCTGCATCTTTCTTATGTAACAGTGTGGCATCTAAACACATTTTTCTTGCGATTTTTCTATGTAGACCAGGATTTTACAGGTTTTTTAGTGAATGAACCGTAGGATTGTGTAGGAAAGACTGTCGTGTTAGGTGCTATAGGAAATCAACAAGATCGGTCCATGCCCTTCGAGGCAGCGGGCAACACACCGCCCCTACCTGTAATTTTTTCGTATCATTTGGAACAATACTTCATTGTAACTAACTAACTCCAGTCAAAAAACAAATATAAGCAAAAACATCAAGAGAAAAAATTGGTGCTCGCCCATATTTTCCGAATTACGGTTTTTGAAATTTTCAAATTTTTTCAAAATATCAATATGGGTATCATTTTAAAGCTTTTAAAGAGATCTTTAAGGAAATACTAAATTTTTTTAAAAATGGTTAACGCATTAAGAGCCGATGGCAATTTTATATAAAATTATATAAAGTAACAATTTTTTTTTCTTAATTTTTAATTCTCTGTCACCCCAATATTTGCTTTTTTGATTGGAGTTACTTTACTAAACAAACTTTACATAGATGGTGAGGGTATAAAAGAATTGGCGTTAAAAATTATGTCACAAAATTACTAAAAATGTTTAATTTCGAAATGCAAAAAAAAGAGAAAAGTAAAGGTATCAGGACATTACAATCGATTATTAAACTCAAAATGTAACAGGAATTTGAACGCTTAAAAAATATATTTTTTTTAATGAAAATATGTAATTTTTAATCGATTGATTTTTTTTAACAAATACAAATTAGAAACAGTATTTAAAAATGTATTATATTTTATGTGCACTTTAAAAACTCCCAGTTATTAAAAGTTCATAATTACTAAAACATTTTAAATACTCAAATACTACTCAAGCTAAAAACTTTATTACTTTATTGAAAAAAAAAACAATATCGAATTACCAACCACTCGTAATGCTATAACAAAATCACAATACAAAAAACTTAAGATGAAAAAATAAAAATTTAATTATAGAGAATATACACTTAAATTTATTATAAAGACACTCAAACAACAAAGATTTTTTTTTTATAAACTCTGAAACAAACGGAGCAAGCTGATGATTTGTGACAATTTCACGCCTTTAGATTAAATAGAAAAATAAAACATTTTCAAAATAAAAACAAAATTACTTGAGATCTCCCCTTTCCAAAAAATATAATGCCTCCATGAAAAATTATAACGACACATGTATAAATTTCAACGCATTAAAATGCAGTAAAATATACTTTTTAAAAATACTTAAGACGTGCATAAATCAAAAACAAAATTTATAACAAAAACTTCAACGCCAGTGAAACAACTAACAATAACAACAACAACAGCAAAATATTATAACAAATTTATTAACAAAACAGACAGATAAAATGAAATGCAACGCGCTTTTCCCCTCTTTAAAAAAAAATTAAAGAAACTTGGAAAATAAAAACTGTGAATTTTCTTAGAAATACTGTAGCAAAAATCCACTAAATTAATTGGAATTTAATTTTTTATTTTTGAATTTATTTCTTTATACGCACAGATATTTCCACACTTCATATTTTTTATTATTATTTTTTTTTTTTTCAACAATCAAAGTGCCAAAAGCCTCCATGAGTTTTTATAAATTGTCAATAGTTTTATAAACACTTTTGTAATGGGGAGTCTGGATGGAGTAGCACTGTGCCTGCCATGAATAAATGACTGAATGTAAAAAATGTGGCTGGCAGTTGTTACGCAATTGTGTAAAAACGATTATTTATCTGCAAAACTTGTAAATACTCGCGTGTGAGCGTGTGATTAATGTTCAGTCCCACTTTACAGTGTAAATGTCACCTTTATCATGGAGAGTCATTATTTAACATATCAAACACATTTGAAGCATACAGCGATGGTTCTAAATGTTGTTAAAAATATTAATAAAACTAATATTTAGCATCAACTAATACTTTATCTAAGAAAACTAAATTTATAAAATGTATAGATTTATACCATGACATTTTTTGATGCAATTTTTTTTAATTCTCTCTTTAAGTTACAGTAATATGCAAATCACAAATAACAATACGAGTGTCATTCTCTTAAAATTCAAGCCATGCTATATTGCTTACCCCTCTCGCTTCAACTCTAAAGCATAAATTTTATGCTGGTTTCATGAAAAAATTCTAGTGTAAACTGGCTCATTCAAAAAAAAAATCATATTTTGCTGGGGCGAAAATTTTCAAAAATACACGGTTAACGAGCGTTCCAAATTAAACGCAAAATTTGAATTTAATTGAAGTAAATTGTTGGGAATCCTGAAAAACTAACAATTCGACAGCTGAGAGTTTACGGTTAGTAAAAATCGACCAAGAACAGCGAAAACAAGTGCATGCTAATTTTTCGACCTAAATTCTTCTTAGCGATGATGCTGGTGGTGATGGTATCATTGGAGCATACTCTTTTTTAAATTAAGGTTGGTCAATCAGTAACTGTTATTGGTGCTCAATATCGCGACATGATAACACAGTTCTTTTTGCAGAAATTGGATGATATCGTTGAAGCTAAAATGTGGTTTCACAAAAATGTTGATACTGTGAAACAATTCAATTACTGCATAAGAGTTTTCCTGGTTGCTAATCTCTCGGTGCGGTGATAAAAATTGGCCTCCTACATCGTTTAGTCACGTGACCATTAAATTTCTTTTTTTAGGATTATAACTTTTAGAAGAACGTTCTAAATGGCACCTTTTATAATTTTTCTCTTAAGAAACTATTTTAAATCTACTGTTTTAAAGTGCAAATAATCATTTACAAAACCTTAAAGAAAGTTACTTCAAAAAGTACCATTCAAAAAAGTACCTCCAAAAAAACTCGCAAAAAAGTATCTTTAAAAAACATATTTTCTAAAACGTACGATTAAAAAATACCATTAGACAAGATCTTTTTTCTTAAAGCAAAACTTACAAAAAAAAGTATCATATCACAAGTACTTTTTCGAAAAGTAATTAAAAAGTAACTTTTGAAGCAGCAGGTTTTTGAAAAGTAAATTAAGAAAAATACCTTTAAAATATACTTTGTAAAAGTTAAGTCTTTAAAAAAGTAATACTTATACAGCTGCATTTTAGAAAAGTACCTTTTCAAAAACTTCGTTTTAAATGATAATATGTTTGAAAATGTCCCTGCTTTCAAAAAAATACCCTTTTGTTACAAAACCTATTGATGCCGTAACTACTACTACTAATTTGAAAAGGTACCATTTTTGATAAAATGACTCTTAAACAAGTAACATTTCGAAAAGTAGCTTCAAAAAAAGTATTTTTACAAGATGAATCTCTGAAAAAATCGTGTTTAAAAAATGTCTTTAACAAAAACCTTGTAATAAATAACTTCAGAAAAGATTATTTTAAGAATTTAGCTTTTGGAAAATATTCTTTGCAAAACTGCAGTTTAAATAAGAACCTTTTAAACAAGTAGCTTTAAAAATTGTCTTTAACAAGTTCTATTAAAAATAACCTTAAAAAAGAATTGAAACTAGTAAGAGTGCTATATTCGGATATTCCGAATTTTATATACCATTCACTATCAATGTGAATCTAATTGAGTGAAGTTACTCCAATTGGGGTGACATAGAACTGAAAAATAAGAAAAAAAAAATAAGTAATAAATATAATTAACATAAAAATATCATCGGGTCTTAGTGGGCCAAAAATATTTATTATTTCCTTAAAAATCTCATCAAAAGCTTTTAAATGATACCCATCCATATTGATATGTAAAAAAAACTTGATATATTAGAGGCCCATAACTCGGAAAATATGGGCGAGCGCCAATTTTTCACTTCGCTGCCTCGAAAGACATGATACCGATCATGCTGATTTCAAATAGCACCCCTTTCGACACTATGTCTGATCGATTCCCACATTTTAAATTTACAAACAGACGGACACGCTGAAATGGTTATTGTAGAAATTACAAACGAAATGACAAACTTAGTTATACCTTTTTTCCACTTTTTGTGGTGAAGGGTATAAAAAGTAAAACAGTACCTTTGACAAATATATTTTCTTAAAAAAAACGTCAGCAAAAATTGTATTTGAAAAATTAAAAAACTCTATGAACATTACGGCAAAATACCTGTAGTACACTGCTTTTAGCTTTTTGTTTTTAGTGGAAGAAATTTTATTATAACTAGAACAGTGTGTTATCGTAAAAAACAATGCACATTTGGTTATCATGTAATTGAAGTATTTTTATTTCAGCTACTGAACTAAATTAATCCAATAGGTAAACTTCTTAACAAAATCTATTTGCTTTTAAAATCGAAATGTAAACGACAACGACTTCATGTTTGTATTTTTTTTACATCGTGGTAATTTTTTTAAAGTAATGTAAATGGACTAGATATTTACTGATTTATAAAAAAATGTAATAATAGTAAGTAGCTTTTTAAGGTGAATGAATTTATTATAAACGTTAGTCTTGGTCTCAAATATTGACGGTATTTGATAATGAACATTGCAACTCATTTACAAATTAATAGTTTCTGATATTACGTTTGCAGATTGAATATTCTGTTAAAATAGTGTTTGCTGTTAACAAATAACTTTTTTTTAAGGAATCAAGCAGTAATAACAGCAATCTTTATATAAAGCACAAAATGTGTTTGTTTGGTTGTTCGTAGTTATTTACACTAGTGAACTGATTTTCACAAAATTTTCTCAATTTGGTTACTAGCCATTTGTAGATAAAATAAACTAGACATATTTTCCATATTTTAAATGGGCGTGGCCACTGTCATACATAGTAAATAGTTAACATCTAGTAATTTGGAAGCCATAGAAGCTACAGCTTTAGAATTTTGTACAAGTAATTTCCTTATTAATGAACATAATACAGCGTAATACTAGATGGATAACAATATTTGTTGTGATTGTTCCCACGGGGATAGCGAAGCGCACCCGGTTATAGATAGTAATAAAAAACACAGAATCTTTAAAAAAAAATTCCTTAACAAATCAGCTTTTGTAATAAATACTTAAAGAGAATTATATTTTATAAGAAATGGGAATGATTTAAAAAGGATGTAAAATTTTATATGCAGTTCGCAAAACACTAAAATTATTATTTTTGACGATATAAATATTCTTGTATTTTTTATTTTAAATAAAAGAAAAACATAAACAAGTAGGAAATAGAAAGAGGAAAAATGCATACTCAACAAGCACGTATACAGGTATATTCATATGTAGACATAAATAAATAATTATTATTAACTTTAGACGATGCTTAAATATTTTACGAATACAAACAACCTGAAAGTTGCTGAAACAGTTTTAGACACCATTACCAAATGAGCACAATTTTCGAAGGCTTCTTTCTTTTAGTACATCAAGATATACTTGCATAAAAATTACCTAGCCATTCAGGCTTATAACCGGTTAAATTGTAGACGAAAAAAAAAGAGAACAAACAATTTAGACCATAACCGACCAAACGACCACCTGACAGGATGAAAATTTATGTTTGCATGTTTATCTACAATTTATTTCATGCAAAGACGATGATGTGCTGCAAATGAAATGAGTACAGAACAGTTAAATGAGTTTTATACCGTTCCATGCGTGTGTGTTTGTATGTGTGTGTGTGTGCGAGTTTGTAAGTCAGTTCTCCTTTTCCTATTAAAATACATATTAAAGATACATGGGAGAATACACACGAAAAGTACTGAGTTTTTTTTTTAATTTTACTACAAATGTGTTATAAAGGAGTGAATAGGCGTAACAAACATACAAAACAAACACTTTGTATTTATAATACTTGTTTAAGTATATGTATATACAGATGCATACATAAATATCTACACTGAGAAAAATTATTGATTGTGACAAACAAATAGAATTTTATCGCCAACACTGCAACTGTGAAAGATTTTGTACACAAGGGTCAAGTCCAAAACGAGCGAGAAAACTGCGTAGCTAACATTTTCATAGGCCCTGAATTCTATAGGGTGTTCGCCGGGAAAGTATACCAATTAAGATATTTCCATTAAAATCCTGGCTGTATACTATGTAGCACCGTCTTGTTGATACTACATCTTAATCAAGGCCAAACCATGCAATTGTGGCGTTAAAAAGTTTTCAATCATATCACGATATCGCTCCCCGTTCCAAATTACTATTACGAGGTTTTTTATTTTCAAAGAGTCCAATGATTCCTCTTGACACACTAGACTGTCACTTTTAATAGATGCAAAGGTGACAAATGAATAATTTAAGGATTTTTCATTGCCCAGAACCGACTATTCTATTTATTCACATATCCATCCAAATTAAAATGTGACTTGATTTGATTATTTGATATAATTTTTTCATGAAAACCGGGGTTTTCATGGGCATATGTACGGCGGCGTAAATGGTCTTGTGGAAAAAGCTCTTATGTTAACTGAATCTTAAATGGAAACAAATGCAAATCCTTGTGCAAAATTGTGGCCAAAGTTGTTCTTGGAAGACTATGCTCCTAAGCACGGCGCCGAATTAATATTGATGGATTGTTTTGAATACTTTCTTGAGCAGCAGTAATTTTTTTAGCACATCTTGCAGTACATTGTGGTCTATGCTTGGACCTATCACCTACAGACCCTCTTTCTTCGAAATCATTCACTACACGGTAAATAGTGCGCTCTGTTGGCACGTTGTTTCTCTCAAATATTTCATGTAACTTTTTTCTTATCGTCACAGTAATCGATGATTGATTTTGGTAAAATGTTGAAACTATTTTTCTATAATAAATTTGGCACGTGTCTACTTTACGACTGCGAAAGATGAACTGTCAAGTTTAATGTTAACCAAAATGGCGGCAAAACAAATAAGTATACCTTCCCGACAGACACCCTGTACGTAAGGTATGTGATGGAAATCGATAGACTTAAAAAGAATCAATTTTTTTGGTTTTTTTTTTAATAATTTTTACCACGCTGCACTGGCTACCGGCCGATCTCATGGCAGTTAGACTGAATGCAGCTGTGGCATAGAGGCCAAGGGACATTGCGGCCATCTTGGAATGCACCTCGGCTATTCCCGACAATATTGTTTATTGCTCGCCCAGCCCCATCTCTGATATTGGATTCGTTGTACCAATGTCGGGCACGTCAAACATGATTCGCATGGATCATCGAAGAGATTTGCTGGATGTCTATACAGACGGGTCAAAGTCAGACACGGGGATAGGGGGAGGCATCTTTATTACTAGATTTCGGATCAGGCTGAAGTTTAGGCTACAGGACCAATGTAGCGTGATTCAGGCTGAAATATCAGCCATTAGAAGGGCGGTTTACTGGATGAGGTACACAGGATATACGGAGAGGATATCCGGATTTGTACTGATAGCAAAGCCGCGATAAACTCTTTATCGGGTGTTTACACGCCATCCAGATTGGCCCGTGAAAGCCGGATATCTCTGGATAAAATGACGAGACATTCCAACGTGAAAATTTTTTGGTGCCTGTACATTCGGGCATACCCGGGAACATAGTTGCGGATGAACTCGATAGATCTGGAGCTCAACTGAGAGACCGGGAAATAGATTCACTGGTAGAAGTCCCGTTAAGCTACTGTAGGGCTTTATCTCAGCGGGAACTTTTTGAGGACGCGCAGACTAGATGGTCTGACGAGGTCATTTGCATGGTTCCGAGAATATTATGGCTTCATTATGATAGTAAGAGATCAGCAAATCTGCTGAGGTTTCCTCGAAGACAGCTGGGCATACTGGCGGCTGTGCTGACAGGTCTATATGTTATCGGTACCTATGCTAGGAGACTAAATCTTCCATACCATGACTACTGAATTGTCAAGATGAGGAACAGGAAAAAACGATGGAGCATTTGCTCTGCCATTTTCCAGCTCTTTCTTGAAACAGAGCGACCCTTTTCGGCAGTCCGAATCTGCATAGTCTTGCAGACCTATCGGTCTGTAATGTTGTTAGAACAAACTCATTTATCCGGTCTTCGGGATAGTTTGTGGATGGATCTTGATAGTAACATAGGGGACCTGAATTTATACTTTGCACATCCCTTTCGAGGTAACACAACGGGACCAATTAGGACCCAAGTGAGATGGTTTTCTCATGCCAGCAGCCTGTGCAACCTAACCTAACCAAATTTTCATACACTGTAATATTTTTGGTTTTGTGTTTTGAAATCGATGGAAATTCATCTGATCCTTTAAAAGCGAAAGCGGTTTCAAATCGATTAATTTGACTGACGAAAAGTCTGGTTCATCTCGATTTACTTATAAAATATGATTAGATTCCATTTAATTTAAAGTACCACATTCGCTCATTCCTTTACTGAGCATAATTTGCTACAACTTACATGACGCAATTAGTTGCATGCAAGTTTATTTTATGGCCAGGAGGTGCACGCAGCTAGTTTTCTATAGTAAATCTTTCAGAGTTGTATTTTGATATTTGGTTTGCAGTAATGCCCAAAAAAATAATAAAGAAGTTAACATCGAGGGCGAAGTATCATTCCAAATTGTTAAGTAAAGAATTTCGAAACATATTTTAAATTTTAAAAGAGTAAAAATTTTACCCTGTTAATCTGGTCTAAATTGTTTCGCTGCTTTTAGCCAAACAGAGAGTATTTAATGGCGCAGTCATCATTGTGCAAACTAACATTTTGACCCAATGTTTGAACATTAACATGACATCAAGTAAAATTAATATTCAAAGAAGTAATTTTGTTCAATGGCTGCATAAGTCATTAAGATGACGAGTGAAGTGGAATTATAATTTGAATGGCTTAAAGGTGCCTGAAAAAACTCACCTATATTTGATCCTGAAACATGCAATACTGAATTAATTTACCTTTCTTTCTGCTAAAGTTCTATTTATTCTTTTTTATATGTTAATTTGTCTTACGTGTATAAAATACAACATTGTATAAATATTCATTTTTTCTTAAACTTTAAATATAAAAACAACAATGTTTCTGATTTTCTTAATCAGCATTTGTAATGGCAAACAACATCTTACTGAACTTTTTTCTAAGTGTATATGTATGTATGTATATTAAATTGAATTTACATATTTGTGTGTATTATTATCGAGAGGTCAGAGAAATTTATTATTTATATAACTGTTAATTTAATTTTAAAAAAGTCTCCAACACTGGCATCTTCGTTTTAACCATTTTCGTTTAGCAACGTTCGGCAAAAACTGATTGTTAAGATGTGTTCTACGCCAAACATTTTTAAAACAGCCTGCGTATTGATAGCAGAACTCAATTTCTACCTTTAATAAAAAGAAAAGGATGTTTAACCGAAAATAAACATATAGACCACAAAGCGAGAAAAATTAACAACAAGAACAACAACAACAACTATAAACACATGTAAAAGTTGTTAATAGAAAAATAAGTATTTTTTATTTCCATTTTTTTTTTTTTTTTGTTGTTTCATTTACCACACATTTTCTTTGTTTATGATAGTTTCACAAAGGATACTTACAATGGACTTTACTTTACTTTACTTTACACACACACATACACATACAAGCATTGACAGTGTTTGTTTAAACATTTTATTATAATAAAACAAAAAAAATCGTTATATATTTTATGTTGCATGTTTTTACGTGCAACACTGGCACATTTTATTGTTATTACTTTTTATTATTGTGTTTGTTGTTGTCGTTTATTTGCAATTATAGTCTTAAACTATTATCATCTTTTATATTCTTTTGTAATATTTATTTATGCTCATATTATAATTGACCACTGCACAGTGATGATTAAAATAAAATCTTTTTATTTTCTTTTTTTTTTTTCATGTTTTTTTTTTTTAATAAATTAATTTATACTGCAACTAAAGAAAACTTTTAATTAAAGCGGAATAGGTTTTTCCTTTCATACCATTGTATTATTTTTTAGTTTTATAGGTTTTTAAAAGATAAGACAACATACTTACGTCAAAATGAGAAGATTAAGTTTAAAATTAATTTTTTATACTCTGTCACGCACTTTATGAAAATTTTGAAAGAAAAGCCTACGCACGCAACAGTCATGCTTGGTATGAGAACCCCTGTACACTTAAAGGGCATTTTCCTGAAAATTAAAGGTCTGTGGGGATACCATTTAATTTTTAATAACTTTTTATTATATGTTGTTGAAGCAGCCTACGATTACACCTTCCGGGACAATTTTAAGAGTTTTAGCTATTACGGCTGGTGACAGATGGAAAGCTTTACTAAAAGAGTTATATTTTGATCCTTTTGATGATATTTTGATGCCTGAGCGAAGTCCGTCAGTCCGTCCGTGTTAGTGTTAAAATCAAGTTTTCCAAGGCACTAGATCAGCTAGAGAAATTTAAATACGCCAATCATAGTATCGAAATAGTATCGAAAGAAGTGCTATTGGAAATCAGCAAGATCAGTCCGTGCCCTTCGAGGCAGCGTCCAAAATACCACGCCTAACTCTATTTTTTCCCATATCATTTGGAAAAATGAAGTAAGGTAAGTATATAGGGCGATAGAGAATTAACAAATAACAAAAATTAACAAAGTGAAAAAACTAACGCTCCCCCTTATTTTCCGAGTTACGGTGCTCGGAAATTTTTAAATTTTTCGATATATCAATATGGGTATCATTTAAAAGCTTTTGAAGAGATCTTTAAGGAAATACTAAAATTTTCAAAAAATGCTTAACCCATTAAGAACCGATGACATTTTTATGTAAAATTATGGAAAGTACTTAAGTTTTTTTATTTTTTAATATTCTGTCATCCCAATTGGAGTTACTTCACTAAACTAGATATGCATAAATGGTGTAGGGTATATAGGATTTAGCATAGCCAAATATAGCACTTTTAGTGACGTTATTTTAAACTGAAATCGCCTAGCATTTCTTTTAAAGGCCGATACATTAGTGATTAATAAAGGCAAACATTTAAAAAAGAGTCTTGTTTATCTATTGGAAAAAAAAAACAAATAAACATAAGTTAAAGGCGGCAACGAAATATTTAATATTTGCGTCATTATTCCATCGCCAGTCCCTTCTCGTTTTCATTTTTCAAGCTGCAGCATTGAGCCCGAATTTAGGCGTCATAAATACTTTTACTCAAGCGCGTTACGCTCTTCATCCAGTAAAAATTTTAAATCAATGCTAAAGACTCATATCATTTAAATCTTCATATAAATTTATAAAAATAAAAAAAAATTTGATTTATTATATGATTCTTATTTAGTTAAAGAGCTTTTGAAAATTATCCCAACTAAAGCGAAAGTATAAATTTAAAAAAACTTTTTACTAGACATTCAACAGTCTACATTTTCCTAACAATTTATCCAGTAGCAAAAAAAAAGTCGGCGTTAATAAAACTTTTGAATTTTTACACATTACAATTCCTCTTGAATGAAAAATTCACTAAAACTGTCTTCTTGCAGAGTTAAGCAAGTTCCGTATGCCAATTCCTTAATTTGTGTCACCATTCGTGAAGGGTGATTGTATTTGTTAGGAAAAATTTTTCCAAAATTTTTAGGAAAATAAAAAAGAAATCTAGTTCTTTAAACTTGGTAGCCTGCAAAGAGTTTTTTTATAAACATCAAAAGATATAGATTATTATTATATAATTCTCATACGGTTAAAAAAGTTTTGACTCCAAGTTATTTTTAGCTTAAATAAAGTTAAATTATTAACTTAAAAGAATTTTTACTGCAACCTTAACTATTTCATATTTTTATAATTATTGTAACATTTACAACGTGCTGCTCTGGATTTGTTTATTTTTAGTACATATTTAGTACATATTTACATTTACCTCACTGTGCGTTTGCGAATTTTATGTCTGACAAAAGTGTTTAAGGAAATTTATCTATACAAATATATTTTTAGTTGTAATTGTAGTCGTAATCATAGTTATAGTTTTTTTTGTGTAAGTTTTAGTTTAGTTTAAGATTAATGGTTACTTAACATCCTAAGGGTCTATTCACAACAAAATTAAAAGCATAATATCCGCCATTAAAAATAGCTAAAATAGAAAACTAAACAAAAGAAAGGAAAGGAAGGAAGAATAAAGTAGGGAAAAAGATTTTAGATTAATATTTTATGTTGCTATTGAATGATGTGGAAAGTACATGAATTAGGCCATGCTAACACTAAGAACTATTATGAGTATGTACATTTATTAACTCACAGTTACAACTTACAATATACAACATACAAACATACAACTATACCTGTTTATTAATTTTTTATTTGAAACACATTTTATTTTACGTTTTTTTTTTGCTGTTGCTGTTGTTGTTTTAAATAATTAATTTGGCAGCAATTATCAAACCACAGAAAAATTAATGAACATAAACTTTTTGTTTTACAAGAGCAATTGTTAAACCTAATTATATTTCTTATGCTAATAAGTTTATTATATATGTTTTTTTTTTTTTTTTTGTTTATTTTACTTTTTCTTAATTTCTTTTATTTTTTTAAGGCGAATTATATTCTTATTAATGTTATTTTAACATATTTCTTTTACTTTAATTAGAGTTACTAATTGTAGACGTTAGTTTGTACATTCATTTTCGGATTTCTTTGAAAAATTCTCCCTTTATATTTGTACAACAAAGTGGAAAAAAGTTTTAACAATATTTCTTGCAAAACTTAATTTGCAGTAAGTCTTAAGAAGCAGGGATAAACTTTCATTAGCGTTTTAATTAATTTTTCTGTTTAAATTAAAAACTTTTAGTTTAAAATCTCTTTTGTATGATAAAAATAATATTTTATATAGAACTGCATGATAATGCAGTGATTATGTGTTTTTGTTCAAGTGTGGTAACGCAGGGTCGCTTAATGGTAATGCAGTTCTACATAATACAGTATATATTACAATCCATTCTGGCAATACCGCTATTAACTATAATGCCTTTTATTAAAAGATATTTTTGTTTGTATTAAGGATTCGTTCGAGCAAAAAGTTAACGATGCTCATGTCATTACCTCTAACATTGTATTCAAAGAAGTATTATAAAAGCAATTAAATATATGTATGTTTGTAAATATGTATGATATATTATGATTTCTTATATTTTTAGACTTTTAATAAAATGTATTGAAGTTACAGAAATGACAACTAACGCTGCGAAATATTCGCACAGGTCATCTAGTTAAAACATATTTGTTTTTAACAATGTACAGTGGGGCATAATCAAAATATTTTGCAAAAAACTTAGCCATTTGTAAAGGACTAGGTTGATTGAACCAAAATTAGGCATGAGCATAGCAGAGGAGTACTTGAGCTTAAGTTTTGAAGCTGGGTACCATAAATTTTTCAGGGATGGCACTTTATGTTCTCAAAGTTGGATACCTTACACCTGAACATTTTTCTAACGTTTTTCTTAAATTCTTGTCTGATTTTAAAAAAATTTAACATGGTCCTAAAGGCCGCGTCAATACCTACAAAATGATGTTTAATAATCGAAAAATAAGCATATTAAAGTTAAAATCTTGGATTTTTCGATAACCTGGTCCAGTTTTTTTTTTAATATTGGGTACAATTTTTTTTTAATTTTTTATTATAGTTAGTGGAAAAAATTTAAAATATTCTTAAACATTATACGATTTTCAATTCAGGAATATATACAAATTTTGTATTTTTGATCAATCAGCCTAACCCTTTACAAAATATTTTAATTCTGCCCCACTGTGCAATGTGTTGTTTATAAATATCTTGAAGCAAAAAAAATGCAAGCTAATTTAAAATTTGTACACAGACTTTTTTCAGGTACTGTTGTATACTTTGTCTCAGGCCAAAGTAAAATATAAATTCAAATGATTAAACTGATAAGACTTATTAAATAAAATAATTATTTATAGTTAAAATACACTTGAACTTGTTAACTTTAATTTATTTATTAAATTATAATTCAAAATTAATTTATTTATGATTTTTTTTATATGAAAATATTTTAAAGTTTTTGTACTTGTGTTCAAAAACATACATGCAAACAACACTCTTCTCAAATAAAACTCAAGTGTTATTGGTCCGAGTACAAGAGTGTCTGCAGAATAATATTTTATATGTTATGATACAATAAAATTTTGCATAAATATATTTACACTTTATTGTTGTTACTTATTTGCTCGCATTGACACCTGAGAGTCGGAGTTGAAGTGTGTTGTGTCAATTTTCCATTCGTTTACACAAACATACGCACATGAATAAAATTATTAAGGAAAATTTTATGTTGTCTTTATCATCACTTGCATCCATCCATCAGCAATACGATGCTGTTATTTTAATATAATTTTAAATTTTTTCATATATTAATCACCTTTTAATTCATTATTATTATTATTATATTTTATATTGCATTAATTTAACGTGAAAACAACTTTGTATCAACAATAACACACAACACTGTGGGACATTTGGTGTAAAATTTGTTTCTTTCAATACTTTTTATTTTTCTTTTTTTTAATTTTAAATAGAAATTAACAAAAAACAATTATTTAAAGCTTAACTATTCAACTTAAAAGAGCTAGATTAAAAAAAATGTTCATAGTTGTTTTTCACTTTGACCATGGTTAATTACTACCCTCCTTCTTAACCGAACATGCGTTCAACTTTTAAAATGCTTGAGAAACCGTAATAAAGGGGGTAAAATAAAAAAAAAGAAGGCTGAAAAAGTTTTTATTTTCCACAAGTATAAAAGGAAAGTGTTGAGCAGCTACGCTGGTTTTCATGGTAGAAATATCTGCTTGTTTAATTAACATGACATCATGAGTTCAAATCCCAGCAAAGAAAGACCTTAAGTATAAAACAACAACAAAGCCTTAGTTAGAGAGAAAAGGAACAACACAACATTGTGTGGCGGTCGTGGCCGAGTTGGTCGAAAACCGCGTTAGTAAAACAAGGCATCACGAATTGAGCTGGCGGTGTCACAACATATTGCCTTATGGATGGCTATGCGGGTTAAAGAGGCATCACAGATTTGTGAGGGGTGGTGCAATATTTTGTTGTGGGGAATGCTTGCGTTTCAAAAAATATATTTTGTAACCCCTTACGGGTTGGATTAGAATGTGAGGTATTGCGGACAATACATTGGATTCTTGAATGATATTACTCATGGATTTTATAAACATTTTTTGTTCGCACCAAGGTCTTTGTAGTAACGAGGGCTGCTCTATATATTTCCGGCCTAACAGTAAAAATGCGAATATCTATAATCATAAATAGTTTTATTGTATTTCAAAGTATTCTCCAGCATGATTTATACACTTTTGCATGCGCTCAAACCAGTTGTCGAAGCACTTTTTCCACTCCGATTGAGACACCTCTAAAACATGGTTTTTGACCACTTCAACAGCTTCTTCTGGCGACGAAAATCGTTGACCACGCATTTTTTTCTTGATGTGCGGAAACAAGAAGAAGTCATTAGGTGCCAAATCAGGGCTGTACGGCGGATGACCCATTAATTCGACGTTTTGGCTGGTCAAAAACGCATTGTCATGGTGAACAATGATTCGTCTTCTCTTGTTAGTTTTTCGAATTTCTCCGATGACTTCAGGCAAACAAATTGTAGTGTACCACTTAGAAGTGACCATCCTACGTTGCTCAAGTGGAACAGTCGCAACATGACCAGTTTTGCCGAAGAAACAGGCGACCATTTGCTTCGAAGTGCTTCTTCCACGAACAACTTTCGTTGGATTTTGCTCGTCTTTGAAGACCCACACGGTCGATTGTTGTTTCGTTTCGGGCTCATACGCATAGATCCATGATTCGTCACCAGTGACGATCTTATTAACGTCTTTTGAAGCACCGCAATCGTATTTTTGCAACATTTCTTTGCACCAATCGACACGAGCCTTTTTTTGAGCGACTTTCAAATTGTGCGGGATCCAACGAGAACAAACCTTTTTTACGGCCAGCTGTTCATGCAGTATCGAATGTATGCTGGTGGAAGAATTGTCCAAGAATGTCTCTATCTCTCGGTATGTCGCATGTCGATCTTGCATTATGAGTTCACGCACGGCATCAATGTTCTCTGGCACAACAGCCGTTTTTGGACGACCTTCACGGAATTCGTCTTTGAGCGAGCTTCGGCCACGATTAAATTATTTATACCAAATTTTCACAGTGCTATAGGATGGTGCTTCATCGCCATACAAAGATTTAAGTTCATCAATGCACTCTTGTCGTGATAGTCCACGTCGAAAGTTGTGAAAAATGATGGCACGAAAATGTTCACAAATTAATTCCATTTTTTTCTATATTAATTTTTTCAAGTCACTGTAAACAACACAAATAATGGTCGTACGTCAAAACGGTTTGAGTACGATTATGCTTAAAAATGACAAACTTTCCAATGGAAATGTCAGATTGCACTTGGCAGCACTCAGTGTTGCCAGGCCAGAAATATATATAGCAGCCCTCGTATAGGAAGATTAAATAAAACTAAAGGTCCTCAAATTTAGAGTTCTAAGCCGGATACAATTAATATACTTATCGGCAAATGACAGACAATAGACAAACGTAATGGAGTCTGAAAATTCTACTTGTTACACCAAAGCTCCACTGTACGTTGGTCAAAAGGAGTACTCATTAAAAAACAATAAAATGTCAGTATTTTTTACAGCTTGATTTTTATTACACATACTTACATATGAAAATTTATAGGCATTGCATGCACACTTAAACATATTTACGTTTGTATGTTTGTTAGCCTGTGTATGCATTAAATATTAATTTCATCATGATCGTTGTCATAATTCATTTTTATTTCATTTCCACCCGTTTATTGTCATTTTATGTTGGCTCATTTGGTGGGGTCTATACGTTTGTCATATTTAATTTACCAACAACATTATTTGCCTCTATAACTACTCTTACAACAATTTAATTTAACAACAAAAACAACTATAAAAAACAGTATTACCAATGAAGAAACAACAATGAAATAAAGGTAAACGAACCATTGTCGAATAAACCAACATGCGAGTGCATTCAATTAATATTTTACAATATTAAGTACTTTGGTTATACACACATACATATAACAAAGCAACAACAGCAACAAAAACATTTATTAAAATAATAATCATAAAAAAAATCTGTTGCACAAACACACTCTTAACATGATTGCACAGGGTGTTGCGAAAACAGAAGTATTACAACAGGGGTGTATTATTTAAAAAAAAAGGAATGGCAAAACAGCATTTCATTAATTGAAAATTATGCTTTTTTAAGGGGTTATTCCACTTAAGGAATTAAACATAATAATAATCAAAGTATTTTTTTGTTCTTTAATCATACCTTGAAGGCTTCAGGCTCAAATAAGGAAGTGTTCAAATATATATAAATCATGTATCACAAACTATAATGTATTTGAAAAATGTCAAACAAAGTACGATTCTGGCGGATAATCACCGCATTCGACATCGAATAAAATTTTTCGTAATTAAATTAATTTTTATTAATTATTTGAACTGTGAAATATTATAAATGAATAGAAATTATTTTGGCTTAAGTTCATTTATTTTTTTAATTTCTAAAAATCTTTTTTAGAAATAAAATTTATTTTTACAAATGTATGCGGACGTTTTCCAAAGAACAAGAAAAATTAGACGCTAGCAGAATGAAATGCTGCACTTTCTGGACCGCTACGACCTTCATCAGCATTCTTCGCATCTATCGACCTTAGTTGTGTATTTTTATAAACATCATCTATTTAACCAACTAACTTTGTAAATAAGAATACGAGAATACTCATAACTCATATCAACATTAATTTGGTTAGACGAAATTTACACACAAACCAATGTATTTCTTTACTGTTCTCTCTGTATTTCGTCTTGTACATTTGTTTTTGCATACATTTGTAAAAATAAATTTTATTTCTAAAAAAGATTTTTAGAAATTAAAAAAATAAATGAACTTAAGCCAAAATAATTTCTATTCATGTATAATTTTTCGTAATTTTTAATTTTGATATCATGGATGATAACATTCGATATCAAGGATTTAAGTTTTTAGTTATAAATTCTAGATGAATATTTTGGCAAAAATTAGTATAATTTCCAACTATTATTATTATTTTTTGAAATTAAACATGTGTTATAAATCTATTAAATTTTCTTAAAAATTACGATTCGATAATATCGTATGCGATGATTAGCTGACCCGACATGTATCGAAATATTTGTTTGATACGATAGCACTCTCGATATCGTATGCGGTGATTAAACCCCTGACTGCACATTTCTTACGGAAATATATGTTTATGCATGATGAAATATATGAGCTGGTTTTTTTGAAAGTGGCATAAGTCCACATTTGCAAAAAAAAAACTAACTTAACGGTAATTTTAATGAGCTATAGACTCCTTCTCTACATAGTTACAATCAGAATTTGAATAGAGTTCTATCTTGACATAAAATAAGCACACACAATTTTGCTGTACAACTTATCGCACAAATATTTCTTTTGAAAGTGGAGTAAATCAATTCCTAATGACAGAGAAATTACCAACTGCCTTAAATATGTTAAATGAGGTTTAAAAAGAATGAACCTTACAAAATTTTTTATAAAATTAAAAACAATTTTGTTGCTTGGCAAAAAGGGAAGACCCAAAAACTTCAGCAAAATTAATATGTTACCACTTTAAAAAACTTCATGGAACATAACAAGAGTGAAATATAACAATATAATTACTTTATTACCTTATATCTATACCGCCTATTCAGCATAAATACTTCATTATTCTAATATTTAAGAAAATTAGGTATAAAACATATTTTTCTTATTTAAAGACTTTTTTTTAGTAAAGCTTATGTCCTCTAAAATGTTAATTTTGAAAGTGTAAACCAAAAAATTTAAAAGGTTATAGTGTAAAAAACATCACTCGAGCTCATTTAAGTTCACAAATATTTTAAAATTGATTTAAAAGCAGACCCTTAAATATCTTAATATATGAAAATGTAGACTTATTCCACTTTAAAAAAAAACCAGCTCGTATTTGGCCTTTTTTTCAATTTTAATCGATTTTTTTCATAATAAATTGTTGCATTTTTATTTATTCCATTTATTTAGAAGTCAAACAAGAAATAAAATTACAAAAGTACGAGTATAACAAAATTTACAAATAAGTACATTATGGACACCAAAATGGATTTTCACATTTGCTTGAGCATTGGACAGGCTTTTCGTTCAATTGTTTTCTAAAATGCATCACAGAAATTTATGATGCACAAACAAACGTCAAAACACACATCACAAAAATGGCTGATGCGATGAATGTATAAATATTTTTTTTTTGATATTTATTAATTACATTTTGTTAAATTACATTTGTTTATGCAGAATTGAATGAGACGTAAAATTTTCGAAACTTTTAATAAGAGTTCGATTCTATATGAAAAAGGAATTTATATCAGGAAAAAGGAAGAAGTCAGTGCTCTGGTCTTAAAAAATTAAACAAATTTATTATCAATTTATCATTTCAAATGTTTAAGTGTTGAAAGTTGTAAACAAACGATAATTTCTTTTTGTCTGCGCATCAAGTAAATATCAGCATCAGCTGTTTTGCATCGGCATCGCAAACTAATCACACATTCGTATCATCAGAGGCAGTGTAGTGATGCATTTCCGAATGAGCCCTATGCTTATTGGGCCTTTATTTTTATAATGGCTTTTATGTTAACTAACATTTTTAATTGCTGTACGCAATGAAGACAATGAAAAAATCTGAGTGTAACAATATGCTTTTTGCGACCAAATTACGATCCTCATGATCGAGAAGGCTAGAGAAAGGCAAATGCTCGTAATGAAGAAGCAGAAAAATAGTTATTAAATGATTACTAGAAATACAAGTGTTCTCCCGAACATAATTTTCGTAAATTATCCTTTGTTCTATTTAAAATATATTTATATCAGCGAAAAATAACACAAATACTTAAATGGAAAAGCCTTAAAAGACTACTGATTGCTATAGCACGTATGACTCACCCATCAGGTTAATAAAGCGTTCATGCCCAGTATTTTACCTTCATTTGAAGTTAACAAACCATGTTAATAGGCCATGGTATTGACTACTTGGTGTGCTTTAAATCTTCAGACACAAAAAATTTTTCTTAAATTCATTCAAAGGTCAAATAAATTTCACAGGCGGATTGTCAAGCAAACTAAAATATCATTTGCTTTTATGTTTGTGATGGGTGCAGACAAAGCTTATAAATCGAGTAATACTGCCGCATTATTTTTACTCGATATATAACTATCTGCAAACTTCTAAAGGTAGAGCATTATAATCTCTGTTTTGAAAATTTGTACTGCTATTTGTTTGGCTTCACATTTCATAGCGATGGAGAATTTTCTTATTTTTCAAATATAATTTTCTTCTTACATTTTAATTTTCTCCGACGTACACATTCTAAATAATTTTGTTTTTATCAACCAAACAGACAATACACTTAAGAAATAAAGGAATTCAAGAACAGTTCAACATGGCGGTTGAAAAACCTAAAAATTGGATTTTCCCTCAAACAAACATCAAACGGTTGCACAATTATAAAAACAAGGCTGATCAATTTGTGTAGTTTATGACTTTTAAATGCTGGTGCCACGTGCTATAAATTTCGTCTTAATTATCTTCGGTTGATGACAGCGCAAAGTTAATTTGTTCACTTTTTAAAAATGGCAAAAGTTGCCGACAGTTTTAATGCCTCAATAATGAATTTTCAAGCCCAACTGTCTTATCATCGGATTCACCTTCATCTTTAATAACACTCTTAATCGAAACACCCTTTCTAATGCCTACTGAAAATTTTTTTTTCTCCAATTTTCAACAACTATAATTTGCATTCATGACAAGAAAAGAAAATTATAATGGACTTTTGCACAAAGTTTTTTTTTAAGTTTTCATTTAATGAAATTAAATTTACGCCTTTTAAAAATTAATATAAAAATATCAATAAAAGACTACAATAAGTTGTGCAAGTCAATGTGAAAACAAGTCAGTGGAAACCAACCATTTATATTTTTTTTTCTTATTGAACATTAAATAAAGTATTTAACAATTTGCAATTTCAATTAGTTATTATGCAAAATATTTAATAATAATTTGCTTATTAACAATTAACGTACGTATTGATATTATGCCAATTTGACAGGCACTTGAATGCCGCAATTGAATCTTTTAGTTTTCAAATGTCATTTTGAAAAGACAAGTTTGGATATTGTTGAAGTTACAGGAAAAACGTTTGTTTGAATTTCAATTTGTTATCAACCATATTTGAAAAGAAAAAAAATCTTAAAAATTTTGCTACAAATTCTTATGAAAAATTTCATTAGCGGTAAAATGTTAAGACATAGAACGCTTTTAAATTTAGCTTAGCTGATGATTTAAAAGCTACCCTCTTCTTCTTCACTGTGCTTTAAATTATCAACATAAAAAATGAATGAAAAAATTTTCCAAATAACTCGAAGATAACTTTTATAACAAATAAGGCAAACTGTTCTCAAGTTTTACGGTGATATACAATATTTGCCACGCCTGTTAAAGAATCTTTAAGTGATACAAATCAACTGATAGAAAATATTTATTAAGCGTGTTAAACCCTTCACATTCTTTCCATTGTTATACCCTTCATCACAAAAAGTAGTATAACTAAGTTGTCATTCCGTTTGTAATTTCTACAATATCCATTTTCGAACCCATAAAGTATATATATTCTGACTTCTTGTGCATAGCGTAGTTGATTGAGCCATGTCTGTCTGTCTGTCCCTGTTTGTGTTGAAGTTTATTTCAAATCAAAAATAAATATGTCGATCAGATGTAGTGGCGAAAGAAGTGCCATTGGAGCAATGAAGTAACTCCAATCAAAAAAAAAAAATATATATATATATATATATTAGGCGATAGAGAATTAAAAAATATAAAAAAAATGTTAAGTAAAAAAATTGGCGCTAGCCCATATTTTCCAAGTTACGGGGCTTTTAAATTTTTAAATGTTTTAAAACATCAATGTGGGTATCATTTAAAAGCTTTTGAAGAGATCTGTAAGGAAATACTAAATTTTTTTAAACTTCTTATCCGATTAAGAGCCGATAACATTTTTATGTAAAATTATATAAATGTAGACCTTAATTTTTTCCTTATTTTTTACAGCCAGTTTACAGAACACAATTTGCTTTATAGACGAACAAAAACGTTACCGTTTCCCATGTTTGGGTTTTTAAAACGTAAATGTCATTTTGTTTTTGTAAAAAACGTTACAAATGGCAATTGTTGTAGTGCCAGACACGTCAAAAGAGAGCGAAGAAAAAAAACCATTTGTCAGGCGTTAATATTGTAGGGCAACTGCCCATCATAACACTTTCACTTATAAAAACATTTATTAGTATTATACATACATTTAAAAATTATTGTTTATTTTTATAACTATTGTTTAAAATATTTTATTTTCACAAATTTTTGTTTTGCAGATAAAAATTTTTACTTCATTGTTTGGTAATTATGTTTTGTTTATTTAACTCAGCTGTTTCTTTTTAAGCGCCGAAGCAGGGTTACCATCATTTAAGGCAAAAACAAAAAATGTATAAGAAAAAAAGTAAATAAAAAACATAAATTAATACATTGGCAATACTACGATTTGACACAACATTTATTTATACGAAACACAACCTAAGTTAAACGAAAAAACCGGAACGTGTTAAGGCAGAATTAGTCTTTACTTTCTGTTCCGTGACGAATCAGCTGATCAGTTTCTGTAAAATGGAAAATGTGTATTTGTGGTTTGTTCAGTGGAAAATAGAATTCAACATTAAGTTACTTGAAAGTTGTTTGATAGTGTGTGTGCAAAATGAAAACAAACCTATTTTTGTATTTGTAATTGTAGTTTTTTTTTTTGTTGTTTATTATAAACAGCTCCATTGTTTTTACAGAAGAACTAATCACAATAATTTAAAAAGCAGAACGGCACGGACAGAACAGCAACAGAAAGTAAAGACTAATGAGGCCTTTACACGGACGCTAATCATTACCTATTCGTCCATATGCCATTCGGTTTCGTTTCGCTCTTGACGTATTCTATAAATAGGCTGTTAATCCTCAGTAACCCCAATATCCTTTTTTTTTTTTTTTTTTTTTTTGATTGGAGTTACTTCACTAAACTAGATTTACATATATGGTGAAGGGTATATAAGATTCGAATATAGCGCTCTCACTTCTTTTTTTTTTTAATAAAGTAAGAGATTGTGTAAAGCTACAAGAAATGTATTCCAATATTTTTTACTAATTTTCTACAAATAAAATAGGCTGGTAGAAAACAGTTTTCCATCGCAAACAAATTTGCAGCGATTACCTAATGGTATAAAAATTAATCGAAAAGATCAGCATGAAATGCTCATAATGGTTGCAAAAAAAAATTGAGTGGCAGACCAAAATAAAACTCTAATTTTAAGGGAACTTCTCAAAATTTTCTTAAATTTAGTGCAAGTATGACAATGTTGGTATTTAATTAAACAGTTTTTAATATTTTTCTAATATTAAAGAAATATCAATCTCAGTTTCTAGAACAAGATTTCGGTTCTGAAAGATATTTTATTTTATTTTTATTTTTTACCGAACCCATACATTCAATCGGTCGATTTTTATAAACAAAAACTGCATTAAATAAATAAGAAAAAATTACAAAAACATTTTTTTCATACTAGAAGTCCTACGCTGTCTGGGCCAATACTAGCAGTATCTTGAACCTAGGCATTCCATAACAAACTAATCAATAACCAATTTAAACTACGTATTATTTTTATGAGAGATGCCACGCCCTCCTTGAAGAATCGGTATTCTTGTAGTTTATCAAAAAAAGTAAGAGTGCTGTATTCGGCTTTGCCGAATCTTTTATATCCTACACCATCTGTGTAAATCTAGTTTAGTGAAGTAACTCCAATCATAAAAAGAAAATATTGGGAGGACAGAGAATTAAAAAATAAGAAAAGAAATGGCTCTTAATGAGTTAAGCATTTATAGAAAAATTTACTATTTCCTTAAAGACCTTTTCTAAATGGGTATCATACCCATATTATGGGCGAGCGCCAATTTTGATGTTTTTTCCCATTTTCTAATGTTGTGATATGGTCACAACAAACATAATATGTTCTTTGTAACGTTGTAAAGTCGCAGGGAACAAATTATAGTTGTTTTCAACAATACTTCAGTCACGAAAAATATATTTTTGTTGATATTTAACCATTATATGGTTACTGTGCACAAAAAATACAACATGGGTGGCTTAACGTGAAAAAAATTTAAACCACAACCAAAGTTTTATAACTAATTATAATATATAATTATAACTGATAAAAATAATACAATATATTTAACCATAACATATTTTTTATTAATCAGAGTATGATTAAAAGTAAACAAAATAATGATTGCTTAAAAGTATAGTGTTCTAGGTCTTGACAGAATGCTTTCTTTAACAGTTTAGTAATTTTTTGTTAGTTTAAAGTTGAAACTATTTTTTTTTAATACAATTGTGAAACCAATTCAATAAGAAAATAATTTGCCTTTTTTCTGAATTTATTTTTTCAATAACTTTAGTGACAAATCAATAATAAATTAAACAATGAATAACTAAGTCTTTTATATTAGCAAATATTGGCACTAACTCGTACGAGACTATATTATAATTCAGTTATACATCATGACATTTTCAACCATATTGTGATGTTTCTTTTTTTACCATTAAATATTTATATTTTAACATAATTATTTTTAGATTTTACCATGTTATAGTTATGTTAGACAACAATATGGTTGCAAGACCAGCTTTATTATTATTAAAGGTAACAATACTATGATTTGTTAACAACCATAAAATACAACAATAATATGTTGCTCTTAGATTATGGTTACCTCAATTATGTTTTTTCTTTGCGTGTATCGCCACATATATTCGTTTTTTTTTGATTGGAGTTACTTCATTGTTCCACATGATATGGAAAAACTAGAGGTAGGCGTGATGTTTTGCCGTTGCCTCGAAGAACATGAATCGATCTTGCAGATTTCCAATAGCACCTCTTTCGACCCAATGTATTTAAATTTTCTCTTACTAAAAAAGTACCATGCCAAACTTGATTTCAACACTAACACGGATGGACAGGCGGATAGATGATAGACTGTTATCGCTCAATCAACTACGATATGCATTAAAACTCATAATACATATACTTTATGGGGTCCGAAATGGATACTGTAGAAATTACAAAAGGAATAAAAAACTTAGTTATACCCTTTTTCCACTTTTTATGGTGAAGGCTATAAGAACACAATAAATACTTTCTTTAACTAATAGATGTTACAACTTCTTACTCTTCCTCTTTCTGTCGTGTCTTTTTATCCCATACAGTTAAGAACAGACTAGTTGATTGAAAGTTTAAGGCAGTTTATCAGATGTGATAAGTGTCACTCACGCCAACGTAATTTCACTATCGTTTACTACTAAAAACCCAGATCTAGATACTTGCGTTCAAATTAACAAAACATTTTATTCCGATGCACTGTTTACTGTGGTTATCAACTGTTACCAATCGTGATTCCGATTTAACCACAGTTTAACAAACATTAGTTAAAAATTCCTTTTCAATTTTTAAATACTCTGAAAGTTTTAATTGTGCTGAAGTCTACATAAATGAATTGCACTTTTTTTTATTCAAAATTTTGTAGCCATGACATTCTCTCCCCTAAAATTAAAAGAAGAATATATAAATAACATTTTATTAAAATCGTGCCTTTGTCATGTCGAGTAGTTAGCAGATGTTTTTTTGAGGGGTTGATTTTTGTTCTCAGAGACTTATTTGCATAAAACTTTTAAATCCTCTTGTAATCTTGTACATGTATTTAAATAAATTAGTTTGTTTTGCCTTTAGGTTATTTTTGCTTATTTAACGATTATTTTTGTACAACAAATTTAAAAATTTTTATGCGGAATTAAGAACTCTCTTTTGAAGATTTAACTTAATTAAAGTGTTTTTTTAAGGATTATTTAAAAAATACACTATAAATTCAATAAAATAATTCTTGATGCACAACCTCTGTTTAAACCACGCTGATGCATGCTGAAGTCAGCAAAAAGTAATTTAGTCCTGCAAGCTCACGCTCACGCTTAAGTCATAAGAAATAAAAAAATCTTAAAAAGTATTTATGTATTATCTTATACTTTAAGCTAATCAGGCCTGAATTAATCCATGTAAATAAAAAACAATTTTTATTACATTTTCCCAACGATTAATTCAGGCCTGATTAGCTTAAAATATAATATAATACATAAATAAAAATTTTGTGGCCAAAAATAACGACAATAATTAAAAAGTATTTGTTTGTTTTTTATCATTAATTAAAATTATTTGTTTTTGAATCACTACACATGTGCCTCTACGTCCTTGAAGAATGAGTCTGTAGTTAAATACATAACACTTTCACTGCGACTGTAGGCACTTCATCTGAGCGGGAACATAAATTTAATTCGTAGAACTCATCGCTATTTCTGTGCATATTTCCGCGAGTGTAACAGTCGGCTTAAAACACTTTAAATGAAATATCTGCAAACCCTACTCCCTCTATTAACCTATTCTTTACCAGCACAATGCATTTAATTGTGCATAAACCCAAAAGAACAAGAAACAATTATAAAATTTGCTTCTCTGGTTGCACGTTCACAAAAATAGAGCAAGGAAGTTTTATGACCAAAAAGTTCAAGGTGACAATTTAAAAGAGGAGAGGCACCATTTGATTAACTTGGTCAAATTTCTTTTAAACGCAATTTTTAAAAAATTATTCGAATATTCGACAAAAAAGTGTTCGAATAATTTTTCTTCTTAATTTAAATATTTTAATTGTTTGGAAAAAAATTAAAAAAAAGTATATCTAATATTCGAATTATTCCTGTTTGGATGTCAACTCTAGTATTATCTGTGATATGCAATAATAACAATATGTTATTATTTCGCACGTTTATAAGAAATAACGGTTAAAGTGGCAGATGACCAAATAATAAGAAAAAACTGCTTAAAAGAAAATGCTAAACTGTGCAGATCATCTCCTGCGAAAAAATTATTAAAATTCTAAACGAAAAACAAAAATGATAAACAAAATTTGGATTGATACAATTCTAAAAATACTGAAAACGACGTAAAGAAGAACAAATAGAAAAAACAGGGATTAGATACATATGTCCACGTATTTTAAAAAAGCAGTAGCAAAAAAAAACAAATTGCATGAAGATTTTAAACTTAAAAAAAAACTAAACCCGGTACATCCTTGGGAAAGAGTCACTTTGCCTATCGAAGATTTTCCTCGTAGTATTCTTTATTACATTTCGGTTTAATTATTAAAAATTAACCAAAGCAGATATTTCTATTAAAAATGTGCTTTCATTTTATATATATCAAGCCATTCCGATTGCGCTTCGCTACCCCAATGCAGCAAATTTTTTATTTGATTATGCACGCTTATATGAAAGTTACTTGTGCGAAATTTTAAAACACTTTCCCTCACAGTTTCCTAAGTAAACGACAAGAACTTTTTGCTTTGTATGGGAGGCACCGCGTCCACTTTTCCAATCGATACAGTATTTCTCTAAGCAATGCATGTTAATAAGGAAGTTTCTATTATAAAAATTCAGGCTTTGTTTTTTATATGGACAAAATCACGTGTTGTCATGAAAAGTCATAGCTCACGAAGGTATCAACCGATTTCGTGCAAACCGTTTACACCACAAAAAAACCTAAAAATTTAATCGAGTTCGGTTTGACCGTCCTTGAGTTATAAAGTCACAATACGCTTAGAACAATTTTTTACTTATAGATGAACTGTAAATGTTTCAAAATGTTGCACACGCAATAAAGCAATCTTACTTGCTGAGAAGAGACTATTGCTCTGTTTGCTAGCTAAACGAGCTTTTGAAATGGGCATGTTTAAACAAAAATTAGTCAGTACAAATTTAAAAAGCCCCAGCTATTACAGTTCGATGGATAAGCCTTATACTATTTATATGGAAAATGCCACGCCCTCTTTTTTTATAGCAGACTAATTAAAACAAAGTTTGAAAATCGTAGGGTGAATAGTTTATCGGAAAAGCTTTAAGTACTTTCTTTATAAAATAGATGGCACTTTGTCTTTCTCTCTCTCTCTCTCTCGCTCTTTCTATTCTGCCTTGTTTTACCCTGGATATGTAAGTTTATAACAGACTAGCTGGTTTGAGTTTTTAGGCAATTGTAGGCAAATTGTGATAAGCTTCATTTTTATAAGAAGTGTCTCACCCACGTACTTTTCCCTATATTTTATTCTACCTTGACCCTAGCGAACATCTGAAAAAAGAAAATAAAACAAATTATTAAATTGTTCATCTGTTACTATTTCCTGTTTCCTGAGAAAATGGCGTCGTAGAGATTTAAGTCAAATAAAGCGGTAATTGCGGAAACAAACACCTTCGAGAAATTTTTAAAGAATAAAATTTAAAAAAATTCTCATCTAATTACCCTGAACTAAAGGAAGAGTATATTGAGTAGTAGAACATATATGAGCTAGTTTTCTTGAAAGTGGTATATGTCCACTTTCTCAAAAAACTAAGTTAATGGTAATTTTAATAAGCTATAGACTCCTTCTCTCCATAGTTACAATCACAATTTCAATAGAGTTCTTTATTGACATAAAATAAATAAAAACAGTTTTGCTGTACAATTTTATCGCAATAATATTTCTTTTGAAAGTGGAATAAGTCCATTCCTAATAAGTTTAAATTAAACAACTTTCATTAATTTCTTCCAAAATAAATATATTTTGCAGTTCTAGGAACAGCATTAAAGGAGAAGAAAAATTATACACTGCCCAAGATCATTATAATGCAATAAAGGCTTGCATCATTTTTTATTTTGTAGGAAATTAAACTAAATCTATACAAGAGGCAATAATAATAAAATTATAATTAAATTATATTGGATGAGGTTTAAAAAGATTGAACCTTACAAAATGAGTGTTGAAGAAAATGCTCCATTTAAAACAATTTTTTGTGTGGAAAAAAGGAATCATCAAAAAACATTGGTAAAATTATTATTTTTTACCACTTTGTAAAACTTGATGGAGCATAACAGCAGAAGAATATAACGATATGATAAGTTAAATACTTTAATATGTTATGCTATGCTAATGTTAAAGAAAACAAGTTAGAGTTCACCATCTTTCACCATACTTTAGAGAAGTAACTCCAATCAAAAAAGCAAATATTGGGGTGACAGAGAAGTAAAAAACAAAAAAAAAAAAAATAAATAGTTTGGAACTGCATACAAATAATTTTACATAAAAATGACATTGGCTCTTAATAGGTTTAGGATTTTTTAAAAGTTTTAGTATTTTCTTAAAGATCTCTTTAAAAGCTTTAAAATGATACCCATATTGATATTTTAAAAATTTTGAAAAGTTAAGAGCCCCGTAACTCGGAGAATCCGGGCGTGCGCCAATTTTTTCACGTAATGTTTTTTCTTATTTTCTAATTCTCTATCGCCCCATATATTTAATTTTTGATTGGAGTTACTTTATCGTTCCAAATGACATAAGCAAATTAGAGGTAGGCATGGTGTTTTAACTGCTGCCTCGAAGTACATGGATCGATCATGCTGATTTCCAGTAGCGCCTCGGCAAATTTGTTATAAATTTCTTAATTTTAACTGTTGCTTTTAACATAAAAAATTATTTTATGTCTATAAAAATATGGAGTTAAATTTGCTCCTGTTTTTATTTCTTCTGAAATGTTATTTTTGAAAGTGTCCACGTGGAGCCCAAAAATTTGGTTATTTTTGCAAATAATTTTATTAATTATTTTTTTATAATAAAATTTTAAAGGTATATAGTGTAAACAACATCACTCAAATTCATTAAAATTGGCCAATATTTTTAAATTAATTCAAACGCAAACCCTTAAATATCTGAATATATGAAAAAATGGACTTGTACCACTTTAAAAACAACCAGCTCATATGTATTCTTCAAAATACAAGGCAATTGTAAAATTTCCCTATCGGACCGAATAAAACTTTCAAGCAAAAAACTCTCTCTACACATCACCAAATTTAAGCATGAGCATCTGTGTATTAATTTCTAAAGCTGATAATCTTAGTTGCAAGTGTTTATGCTTTCATAATTTATTATTATTTAAAGCACAACAAATTGGTTTTTAATACTTTTTAATTTATAATATTGAACTAATAACTCTACTCTAAAATTTTAAACAGAAGCAAAATGTATCCAGACTTCACAAGAACAGTAGTGAACATCTTAAAATAACTAAATTTTATCACTTAAAGTTCAATAATTTAATTGATTTCCTAAATGGCATTGAAAATGAAACGCAAAGTGTTCATATTTTCTCGTAACTCTTTTGTTCAAACAATATTTTAGCTGTCACAGTAGTATTTTTATAGACAAATATGTAGTAAAGTTTTGTCTTTTATGATTTTTCTATCAGATAAATATGAAGATTGTTTCTACCCTTCGCTTTCCAATAACAACACAGCACACTCACTCACTCACAATTTCCATTCAAATAAAATGCACTTTATTTTTGTAGCTGCTGTTCGTAGCTGTTGGTCTCAGTTGGTGTTGTATTTCTTTCCTTTCCGTTCAATATCAATTAATTGAAATCTTTTATTAATGAATAAAAAGGGTTGTGCTGTACAAGTAAGCGACAACAAAAATAACAACAACAGCAACGAAAATGATGACGGTAACAACGAAGACTATGACTACGATTACGTGAAGTGCACAATGAATACTTTGAATAATTATGACATATAATTTGTGTAAGAACTATTGTAATTGATGATTTTATTGTGTTTTTACTTCTCTTTCATGTTCTTTAATTTATAATTTAATGAATTATTTGCTTTTGGCTTTGTACGTGTTATTTGTTTAAATGATTTTTAAAATATTTTTTATGGACACCCGTATGTGCTTTTATTTACTGGGAAAATAAAATTATTTAAAGGAAGTTTCAATAGGGGAAATTCGATTTTGACAGCTAATGAATTTTTAGCAAGTAAAGAAGATGAAATAAGAAAAAAAAAGTTGTCAAAAGAGAGACTCCAGTCTCTCTTGAGTATGAAGCTGAAGCTGTGGAGAAAATGCATCTTCTCAGGTGGATCAAAGTTAAAAAATTTTAACTCAATCAAACGTGATTTGATAGAGAGGAACCGTAAGACATAAAAGCATAAAACTGGTCCTTCGTTGCCATTAAGTAAAAACCACCGTTTAAATTGCTTGCTTAAAAATAGCAACAGCACTAAAATCTTTGCTTTGCTTACAGCAAATTAAAAAACTGAATGTCACAGCATTTACAAAACATTTCATTATAAACGAAGCAACAGCAAAAAGCCAATAAATATGTGTTTCTTTCTGCAGCAAAGCAATCAGTAGAGCATTTATTTTGAAACGTTTGTCGAATATAGCACTCTTACTTGTTTAGTTTTATCTTGTATTTCTTATTTTGTAGATCTGGCCATATTTATAGTCACTATAGCTGGTTTACTTAACATGCTCTTTTCTTATCTAAAACAATAATCTGTGGCTCCTGGAACACTCGAATTAATTGACGTAAACAAACACGCACCTTTAACCAGTGCAGCCATTCTGTGGCTCTGGCTACATTTTTGATCACTATCACCTGTTTACCAAATATGCGCTTTTAACAAATCTACATCAAAATACTTAGTAGCTCCGGTAGGAATCGAAATCGCAATCTTCACAGCGGCTGTTCAATAGCAAATTTAATTCTTTATACTCATCGCTGTGTTGGGATTTGAACTCATGATATTTTTTTGAAAAAAAAAATACGAGTATGTAGTAATTTTTTTGGTATTTTGCTCACCACACTCGTTACAAGTGCAGGTAATTGATTCAGCTGTATGGATCTCAAACCAAAACCAAGCTCTTAAATTTAATTTTATTAAAAGAACTGAAAATATTTATATTTGAAATGATTGTTATTTCCAAACAGAAACAATTATTTTATTTTTGTTGTCACACAATATTGTCGGATCAATCCCATTAATTTAATATTTTTAATTTACATAGACCAAAAGAATAAATCCACCAAGTGTGAGTTGGACTCACATACTAAGGTTCCGTACTTTTAATTTTGTTTTTAAAACTTGTACGGAAAGGTAAAGGAATACATTCTTGGGGTAAATTTAGAAAAATACCTTGTGAAATTAACGTTACTATTGCGACATCTTTTAATTTTAATTTTTTTAACTTGTTTTTACAGCGAAGTAGCAATACACACTCTGCGTAAACTTATATGCTAAATGTTGCGGTTCAAAAAATGAGGCCATATATGTGAAAATCACGCTACTATCGGGATACCCTTTATTTCATTTTGTTTTAATTTTTTGTACTTGTAGCAGCACATTTATACTCTGCGCAAATTTTAAGCGTCTGCTTTTGACCATTTAAAAGAGAAGGCTATATTCGTCAATCAAATCAAATCACGGCCTGTTTGACAAACCCTTTAATTTTTAAATTTATTGTTCACACTTATTTTCATAGCGGACATATTACAAATTTATAATAATATTCTGTATAAATTTGAAATGTCTGACTAGTGCGATTAAAATATTTAAGCCATATTCGAGAAAATTACGTCACGGCAGAAACACCTTTTATATTTTAGTTTTATTACACTCTTTACCACAAAAAGTGGAAAAACGGTATAACTAAGTTTGTCATTCCGTTTGTAATTTCTACAATACCAAAGGTTGCAAAGGCAAACTTGATTTCAACAAAAATTTTAATTCGCCAATCGATCAGACATATTGTCGAAAGAGGTTCAATTGGAAATCAGCCAGATCGGTCCATGTCCTTTGAGGCATCAGGCAAAACACCACGCTTACCTCTAATTTTTCCATTTTAATTGGAACAATGAAGTAACTCCAATCAAAAAAACAAAAAAAAAAACAAATATATAGAGCTGTAGAGAAGTAAAAAATAAGAAAACAAACATTATGCTAGGAACACAACTGGAACGAACGACGAATTTCGTCTAACACAACGAATACGTTGTCAAAAAATCGTTGCGTAAATTCGTCGTATGAAACACAATAACGACCAAAAACACAGCTGTTATAATTTTTCAAGTTGTTTACTTTTTGTAAGCTGCTAAGGTGACCATAAAAAAAAAATAATATTTTAAAAGTTAAACATTAGAAAAAACACAACTAAAAACTATTTTTATATCGAACTTATAATCTGTACGCTTATTATTATAAATGCTGCAAAATAAAAATACAAAATTTTTTTTTAAGTAAAATAACTTTATTTCCTAAAATACTTTGAATCTAAAGTCAAACATGGTCACTTTGTACTGATTTGTTCGTCGTTCGCCGGCGTAAGAAATAGAAATAATTATATTGCATAGTTCGCCGTGTATAACGAATTTCGTCTTACGTCATGATTGTGTGCATTTTTATATACACAAATGTGTTTTATTTTTGACGACGAATATTCGCGACCAAAAATTCGCCGTTCGACCCAGTTGTGTTCCTAGCATTAAGTGAAAAAATTGTCGCTCGCCTATATTTTACGAGTTACGGGCCTCTGAAAATTTTGAAGCGTTTTAAAAACTCCACACAGAAGTCAACCTCGTATTTCTTTTTCCCATACTCCTTTTAAGTTACTATTTTTCGTCTACGGAAAGGTCCTTATTTATTAACTGATCATGAGGTCTCCCCTATTGTTAAAAGAAGACTTTCTATGAGTCCACTGCAAACACAATTTTTAGTACTTCCAACATTCATGATTTCTTTGCCCATCACTAAGTTCTTATAATTTTAAATGGGTGCCTATGGTTTCCACCATGCACTTTTCCATACCGAAATATAAGTATTGAGTCCTGATTGAAATACTTATGAGTACCATCGGGCTAAAGTTTTTTCGAGGCAGCAGGCAAAACACTATTTATTCATGCCATTTGGAACAATAAAGTAACTCCAATTAAAAAAAAAAATAAATATATGGGGCGATGGAGAATTAAAAAAAAATAAGAAGATAACGTTAAGTTTCCGAGTTACGGGGCTCTGAAATTTTTTAAGTTATTAAAATATCAATATGGGTATCATTTTAAAGCTTTTCAAGATATCTTGAAGGAAATATTAAAATTTTTTTAAAAAATGCTTAACCCATTAAGAACCGATCGCTTTTTTATGTAAAATTATTTATATGCAGTACAAATTTGTTTTTTTTATTAGTCTCGGTCACCCCAATATTTGTTTTTTTTGATTGGAGTTACTTTATTAAACTAGATAGTGAAGAGTATATAAGATTTGGCATAGAGTACTCTTATTTTTTTTTTTTTTTTTTGCTCAGTTAATGAATTTTTTTCCTTGTTGTTTTCCCCGAATAATGGAATTAAAATTTTTACTATATTTTATATAAATTACTAATTATTTAAGAAAAATTTCAAAATGTAATTTTTAATGAAAAAATTTAACTTTTTTGAAGGAAAAGCTTAACTTTTACCTGTCTTTCCCTGGCAACACTGCTACCTACATATATTGCTTATTACCCTAGAAATTTATCTCTCACCAGCTTGAAACGTTTTGTTATCCGCCCTTTCACTTATCTCAAGTCTAAAGGAATATCCTTCCCTTTTGCTAATTGGACTAAGTTTGCGTTATTAAAGTGTTCGCTTTTCAATGTGTTTCTAATCTCTTTACGATATCTTTAACTTTCAAGAGTCGTTTTCCTAAACGTCAATCGTCCACTAGAGTTACCTAAGAGGATTTATTTATCAGACCGCCCTGGCCTTTATTCATCATGGATAACTATTTACAAAATTTTAATTTTCTTTGTGACTTTTATTGTCACAACTCTTTGTAAGAAGCCTGCTGCTGAAGGTACAGCATGTTCATCATTTAATTGTTAGTTAAGACCAAAGTCCAACTGGGGCTGATGAAAACCATAATTGTAATTATAATTTTAATATTGTAGGGATCAATTCTTGAATCTAGTATTTGGAAATTAATTTAGGAAAGGACGCACTTAGAGGATTGATTTACGTAAGAAACATTCAAACATTTTTTAAAATTAATTTTGAGAATTTAAAAAATTTCTACTAGAATTTTTTTAATTTTTTTTTTTTACAAAATAACTGTTGTTTTGTTATTTTCATTTCATAAATTTTGGCCTTAGAAAATGTATTAAAATACAAACTCAAGGATTTTTTTGAAAACTATCTGTAAAACAACAAACAAAAGTTCACAAGGACTTTTATTTCAAGTTGCTCTAAAGTTTAATTTCAAGTGATGCTCTTCAGCTTAGAATCAATTCTAAGGTCATGGTTGAGAGAATAGATATTAAAATTTTTATTATTTTTGTTTAACTAAAAATTTTAAATTAACAATTTTATTTTGTTTCAAAGAACCTAAGAAAAATAAAAAATAAATAGAAAAATGTTTTGTCTACTAAAAAATTGTTCAACAAAAAAAAAAAAAAAATGTTTTCTCAATGTTTAACCTTCCAGTGCGAGTTGAAATTGGAAAAAGCGAAGGTGGCTGGCTGGCTGGCTGGCTGCCTGAGGGCTTAAAGGCCAGTGTTTTAAGGTAAAATTTTAGGCAAAAGAAAACAAATTGTAGAAAAATAAAGAATAAATGGAATTTTGTTTTACATTCTAGAGAAGCCACATCGAATTGCTTTTTTAGATTTCTGTATAAAAATAACTGCTATTCGAGAAAGTTTTTATTTAAGAAAAAGCAACTATAAAAACTATCAACTCACCTTTAAAAGCTGCTCCATAATTGATCAGTTATCTATTGAAGGTGATAAAATTGATAAGAAATTTAAATGTTTGACCACTTCTGACGTTTGAGGTTTCCACATGGAAAGTGTTTTTTTCTTCCTCCGCTATTCTAACAGATTGGCCAGAAAATTTAGAAATTTTTCAAGTAACTGGCTGCTGGCTGGCTTAAAAACTTTTTCACTTCAATTCAGTTGAATGTGAGTTTGTGTGTCTATTTATGTTAATGTAGATTTGCATGTGTTTTAGTATTGGTTTCCAAAAAGCAAGGTGTTTCCTTAACGCGGTGTAGTTTTAAAGCTGCTGCTGCTTTTTATGGTTTTGATTGTTGAAATGTTTAACGATGATGTTGATGATGAAAATACGCACGCGACTCTTTTAATTTTTTTTTTTTCTTGTAATACTTTTCCACTAGTTTTCAAAGTATTCTCTTTAACCTCTCTCTGGGAAAGTTGTTCTGCTCTATCAAACACTTTCTCTCTCTCTCTCTCTCTCTCTCTCTCTCTCTCTCTCTAGCTCTGTGTTATTTTTTGGGAGAGTTGACCAAAATTTAAGAATTTGTTTGATCTTTGTTGTTTTTGTTGTGGATATGAAAACCACAGGAATACTTGAAACGTCGCGCGTTTGTTATGTTGCTCTCAATTCAACTTCAATCCAATTAAACCGTGACATGAGAATTATTTCATTTGTAAGAGTAGTAAAATGGGTTTAGATACAATTCAAAGATATCGAAACAATTTCTTTTTTTTTTTCTTCTTCACTTTCTTCAATAAGAAAAATAAAACAAAACTTTTGCACTTTTTTCCCAATTGTAATAAATAAATTTAATTAAACTTAAAAATTCTTTTTTGGAATATTTTTATGCATTATTAAAAAAAATAAAAACTAAATCCTTGCAGATGTTGTTGTAATGTTATATACAAATGCATGTATGTTCTGTTGTTTTATATGTTGAGTATAGGGAGGGCAGCGCGCACCAGGGGTTTTTTAAGGGTACACAAAATTTTGCATTTGTATGTTTTTTTTTTCACATACACTTCACACAAAAAAGGAAAATTTTTAATCGAACATTTTTATTTAAGCAACAAATTTTACATCTTTAAACAATTTTGCTTTTATTTGCACTAATAAATTTTTTAAATTTTTTTTTCTATTTTATTTAATTTTTTCGTTTGATTTCAGCTTTATTTAATTATATGTTTTTTTTTAATATTTAAATAAATTCTTATCTGTCAGTTTCAGCAAAGTTTGTTAACACTTAAATACTTTAATTAAACATTTTCATTAACTCGTTTTTATAAATTATTTTTCCCAGAAGCAAAAGTATGATATTTATTTTTTTAATATAAAATTTTTTTTTCTGTAGGTTCTTGATTTAGTAGAGTTTTTATTTTTAATAAAAATTATTTGTAGAATGTTGTTACGGCAGCCTAAGTTCAATGTCTACTACCTATCTGAAGACTGCAAGAAATTACAATTTACTTATTCGTCAACCAGCCAGCCAGCCAGCAAGCAAGCTTTCCATCCATACAAACTTCCAGTCAGTCAGCATGGAAAATCACTCTCTATAATACTCTCTTTTAATGGAATATATTGCTCTGTAATCTTTGCAATTCAAACACGTTTGTTTTGTATCTTATAGATTCAAATTGGTGGGTAACAAAGACAACTGTATCTAATAAATACATTTACTTCCAATATTGTTTTTTGTGAGAGCAAATATTGAAAGCAGAGAGTTGAGAGTTATTTAGCAACTCGTTTGTTTTTATACTCTTGTTTTCATTTTTATTGTCTTCTGAACTTTATCAATTCCAATATTGATTTTTCCCAAGAACAGTGCATTACAACGGCGTTCAAAATTATAGCATTTGAATGTAAAACAGATTTAATTAATTAATTTTTTTTTTATTTTTTTATGTCTTTAGACGGATTTGCAAAAATGGGCAAAATAATATTGATTTATTTATTTTTTAGTTTATCAATAATTGCTTTGCTTCTTATTGATAAAGATGCCGTCGTTATAAGATCTGGCATTGATTCCATTTATCCTAGAACTGATTATAAAATTAAAAATTTTTCTAAAAATCATTAAAAATTTGAGCTAAATAATTTCATACTATAGAGTGTCCCACAATTCACACAAAATTTATACATTGCTGCTATCAGTAGTGTTGGCAAACCTAAAAAAAATTTGACAGCTGATCGTTTAGGGCAAGGTTTATGGACCAGAAGAAAACAATGCAGTTGCATTGCTTATGACGCTTAAAAAAATTTAAAACCAACTTTTTCCGTCATAAAAATGGCCGAGTTTGGAATTCAGAGTATCGAAATATAAAAATCGTAAAACAAAAACATTCACAAAGAGTCACTCTTTAAGACGGATATTTAGCTGAAGGTATTATTTCTTCGAGTGGTCGTAAAACATTTACATCATAAGACATATCATGTGCCTTTGTTTTGTAACTAAAGTAAGAAATTTCTCACATGAAAATACTATAGTCATCGTATTTTACACAGGGTGGGCTAAAATTAATGGTTAACTTTTTCTTTAATCCATACTGCAAAGTTCATGGTTAACATTCACCCACCCTGTGTAGAAAAGAAGGACTAAAGTATTTTTATGTGAGAAATTTCTCACTTTAGTTACAGAACAACGACACTTGCCGTTTCTTCTGCATTCAATAATCAGGATCGGTGTTTGATATGTTGGCAAGGTTACGGTCTCGGCTATGAAAACAGGGTATCATACACTTAAGGAAAATGTGTGAGAGATTTTTTGACAGGTCTGTCCGAATTGGCGACCTTTATTTAGGATATTCTGTCATGGCCTTAAGAAAAAATTATTTAAAAACAAGTGAGAGTGCTATATTCGGCTATGCCGAATCTCATATACCCTTCACCATCTATGTAAATCTAGTTTAGTTAAGTAATTCCAAACAGGAATTAAAAAATAAGAAAAAAATTAAGGACTACATTTACATAATTTTATATAAAAATGTCATCGGCTCTTAATGGATTAAGCATTTTTAAAAATTTTTAGTATTACTTTAAAGATCTCATCAAAATCTTTTAAATGATACCCATATTGATTTTATATAAATTAAAAAATTTCAGAGTCTTGTAACTCGGAAAATATGGGCGAGCGTCAATTTTTTCACTTGATTTTTTTTTTAATCTCTATCGCGCTATATATTTATTTTTTTGATTGGAATTAATTCATTGTTTCAAATAATAGGTAAAAACTAGAGGTAGGCGTGGTGTTTTGCCCGCTACCTCGAAAGACATGGACCGATCTTGCTGATTTTTTTTTTAATCAAGTTTGCCTTTGCAAAGGGTGAAGGGTATAATAACTTAATTAAGACCATCAAACAAAGAATATAGCCCATCGAGCAAAGACAAATAGACAAATAAACAACTCTTCAATATTTTTGACCACCGGTGTATATTTGAACTCACATTAGTTGTAGATTTGACTACTGTCTTTTTGTTCAATTAAAAGCACAACCATTTTACACTGAATCATAACACTAACCAAGGGGGAAAGCTAAAAATCTACAAAAGTGGCCCAACACAGATTCATTCGGCCTTTAGGCAAGTTGATGGTCGTCTTAAAACACACAAAGAAGCGGCAAAGAAACCGAACACAAATAAATGTACACAGTCAAATTTTTAAATGAAATGAAACGAAATGAATAAACCAACAAACGGGTGGACGGGATGGACGGAAGAGCAAACAAACAAATAAACAATTAAAGAAACAAAAACGCACTTAAGATTAAAACACCGATCCAGTCAATGACCAAACGAACTCAAAACTTTGTTTGGCTTAAATTTTTTTAAAGTTTAGATAAATGATTTTTTTTTTTCTTTAATTCAAGAAAATAAAAACTTTTCCAAATCTAGTTTGTGTTTAATGTGTTCAACAAAAAAATTATAATCGTACACACATACACACACAAGCACATACACCTAGAATGAAAAATATTTTTGCTGCTGCTTATAAAAGCGGTGGACAGTCAAGTCAGCATTTGACTAAACATAACAACAACAACAGTGATATATAGCAGTAACAAGAGAAAAATGCTGATGATCCACATTCATCAGAATCATTAAAAAACAAAAAAAAATAAATAAAATTAAAATTGTTCTTTTAATTCGTTTTAGTTCACACAATTTCCTTAAGGATGTTAAAGTTGTTCAAGTTTTATTGCCGCTTACGTTGTTGCTTTTATTGCGTTTAAAATGTTGCTATTGTTTTAATTTCTCAGAAGACTACTACTGCAGAAGCAGAAGCAAAAACAACAACAAATTCCTTCTTACTCTATTACAAGGAATTGAAGTGAACTGAATAATATTAAACGATGATGACGACGACGACACCAACTTTATGGACGATGTCGACGAAGATGAAAACAACGACATCCATCCCATCATCCTTTAAAAAAAAAGCATCATGTCGCATGTCATTTGTTTGTATGAATGCATGTGTGTGGGTGTGTATATGTCTGTTTATATTTATTTAACATCATACACCATGCAAAAAGAAAAACCACAAAGCTTTACGCCCCTTTGTCTGACTTCTGGTTGCCTTTTTTTGTTCATTTTGGAATTCTTTTTTTTTTCTTAATCTCCTTTTTGTTGCTGTTGTTGTTCTGTTAAATATTTTATTCATTTCAATTCAGACAATTTGACACAAGGCTTTAAATTTGCACTGTGTGCATCATTTAAACGATACAAACATATGTACAGACCAAAAAAAATAAAATTTTAGAAAGGCAATCCGAAAAGTCAATTTAAGAAACAATACTTCTAGTAGATTTTGAAATCCTAAAACCGTAAATTTCGGCTTTCAAAAAGTATTCTGTTTTATAAGCATTTTGATTATAAGAAAAAAATTATATTTCTAAATAAGTCGACTTCCAATTTTAATATAGAGTTACCAGCGCATACGAAGTTCTGTATTGGTTGATGGATAAGGTGAATGGGTATGTTTAATTTCTAAAGACACTTCTGAGTCCTCGGCAGGTAGTCTACAAAGTTTCTCAGATATAATCAAGGTGTCTAACTTTTTAGAGACGGTTCATGGATCAGTTCAAGACATAATGAAAACGAAAATTTTTTTAGCAGACTGTGCCGGGAAGAGACCAAAACGGTAACGCAAATTGAATGTTCAACACTGGCTAGCAGTATGAAAATGCATGTTAGCATTTACAAGAGACTCGGTGATGAGACAGATGGTCGACAGTTACTAGTTTGATTGTCAATAATTTTTACCCCAAATTACCCGAGATACGGCGAGAAACTTGAAAGCAGTTTCGTCTAAGAATAGTCGATTGAGCGATGTCCGTCTGTCCGTCCGTGATACTGTAAACATGTCAATCGATCAGATATAGTGTCGAAAGAGTTGCTATTGGAAATCAGCGTGATCAGTCCGTGTCCTTTGAGGCAGCAGGAAAAACACCACGCCCACCTCTAATATTTTTATGTCATTTGGAACAATAAACTAACTCCAATAAAAAAATATAGATGGAAAATTAAAAAAAAAAGAAAGAAAAATTATCGTCCATATTTTCCGAGTTACGGGACTCTGAAATTTTCAAATTTTTTTTATATATCAATATGGGTATCATTTTAAAGCTTTTGAAGAGATCTTTAAGAAAATACTAAAATTTTTTAAAAATGCATAACCCATTAAGAGCCGATGTGATTTTTAAGAAAAATTATATATATGTAGTACCAAAATTTTTTTTAATTTTAAATTCTCTGTCACCCCAATATTTGCTTTTTTGATTGGAGTTACTTCACTAAACTAGTTTTAAATAGATAGTGAGGGGTATATAAGATTCGACATAGCCGAATATAGCACTCTTACTTGTTTTACTTGAGTTCACATGTTGGCGGCAACATTCCACTATAATTGTTTTTCTTTGCTTTAAAGTTTATTCAAAGTAAATATCAACAAAGCATATAGCCAAAAGCCGAACAAAAAAAACGATGCTCGCTTCCCCACCCATAATATACTGACAAATTAAATGATTTTCTTTCAAATATTCGCCTTTCGAAACATGGGCTTTCGAAGTTCGAATCCACAAAAAAAACACCAAAGTGGGGTTAAATTTCCTAAAAAGCTATGGAACGGCGAAGGTGGGAAAAGAACCCAAAGCTATAGCTTTTAAGCGGGGCACTGTGATGTATTATACAAGTGGAAATTTCTTAATATTGGGGGCAACTAAAATTAAAAAGTAGACGAAGGGAAAATACGCCTTAAAAAACATTAAAAATAGTTGATTTCTATAAAGTAAATAAAAAATTACAATTAGTTTTTTAAATTTTTTTTTTTCAATTAGCCACTATTAATGATGACCTTTAATAAGTACCTTGACTTAACGATTTCTTAGACTAAGTGATATTTAAAACAAAACAAAAGGGTCTTTCAGCTTAACTTCGTATTTAATAACAGCAACAGCGCCAGCAGCAAATAATAGTAGAAAAATAAATATTTACAAAAACATACCATCATACAACAAATAAAAGATATTAAACCGCCCGACCAACATACACACGCAACATAAAAAATATATAAATAGTCTAAATAGTCTTTGGCATTTAGCTGCCCCTTATTAACTTTTAATTTCTTGTGTTTTTATTCCGTTTCTTTTATTATTTTTATTCCTTTTACTTTATTTCTGTCAATTCAGGTTTTTTTCTCGTGTGTTTGTTTGTTGTTGGTGTTCTGTTGATTTAATCATGTTGGTTTAACAGGTCTTAAAGTCAAAAGATCTCCCTGCTCGCTCACATCACAACACAATCCAGTATAGAAATTAAATCTTCTTGAACAAAGACGACAACAATAATCCAGCATCTCTGATTTCGGGTACAATAACAACAGCATTTATTGTTTATTGATTTGTTGCTTGTTGTTGGTTGACATCATTCAAAAACAGTAACGAAAGCAATAGCAACCACATCTACACTGCCCATAATGTATGCAAGAGAAGTATGACAATAGCAGCGGCAGCAACAACAACAACAGTAACAACAATGAAAAACAAACAAACAATTTTTTTTTTTTTTTGGCAAGTGCATATTGCTTTACAATTAAGATTTAAAAATTAGCACAATGTGCCAGACATTTATGGAAATTTCCAAATTAAAAACAAAAATGTAATTCACTATTAAAAGTGTAAGGTGGATAAAGAGTGCTTGCCCAAGTGGAGAACAGAATTTGTTGCAAATCGAATTTTGTCGGTTGTGTGTTTTATTTGGAACTCGTTTGTAATAACTAAATGATGGTTATCGTAACTAGGAGTATTTAAAAAAATTATATCAGTCACTATAATTTTTATTTGCAAATATCTTTTTTATACCCCACTTACTCCATAAGGGATATATATTCTGCAGCATAATTTTGTAAATCGCTAAAGCTAAATCTCCATTGCTAACACTCTAAATAAAAATCTATTTACCGATTTTTGCTACAAATGCTATTCTATAACGCTTCTATCGTATTTTTAGCGATCAAGATTTAGATTTAGCTACGGAAATATTCTGTAAATCTACTGGATTCTTATACATTGCGATGTCTGTCTGTTTGTGTTGAAACACAAAATTTAAGGCCAGCAATCTGTCGAAATTTTTGCTATTTAAAATCTCTAGAATCGGCGAGCGCCTTTAATATTTATATTCTATCGTTCCATATATTTGTTTTTTTGATTGGAGTTACTTCGTTGTTCCAAATAATATGGAAAAATTAGAGGTGGGCGTGATGTTTTGCTCGCTGCGTCTAAAGACATGGACCGATCTTGTTGATTACCAATAGCACCCCTTTCGACACTACTTCTGATCGTTTGGCGTATTTAAACTGTGACACAAGGGCATCGCTCACTTGACTTTGCTATGCATAACAACTCAGAATATATATATACGCCAATACCCCGGTTTGCGTCGTTAATTGGGACTGAAAAATGAGACGCAAACTGAAACGACGCAAACTGAAGCAGAATTTTCAATTGTTTACGTATGTATTTCATTTTCGTTTAGTCAATACAGGATTTAAACATTTTAGCTTAGAAAAAGGGTTTTTAAATCAAAATATTTTCTTATTATTTTTTGAATAACAGATTTTATTAAAATAAAAATATAACAATGGATTTAATTGTAGAAGGGCTAGTCTAAAGTTATTTGCTTTCTTTTTTGGCTCATTTTTTAACTTTTAGACTGAATTTCACTCCACGACATATATGTAATTCGAAACTAATAACTACGCTTAACATGTAAATAACGCACACCTGCAAATTTGCTTTCTACTAAACGGGAAATCTCCTTTTTCTGCTTTAGCTTTGTAAAAACATTTTCATATCAACGACGCAAATCGAAGCATTTACGACGCAACTTCGAAGCCATGCGACACAAATTGAAACAAAAACAACGCAGCATTGAAATTCCAGAAACTTAAAAAAAGACGCAACTTCGAAGCGACGCAAACTAAAGCGACGCAAATCGGGGTATTGGTGTATATGCTTTATGTGGTCGGAAATGGATATTGTAGAAATTACAATCAGAATGACAAACTTAGACATAACCTTTTTCCACTTTTTGTGGGGAAGGGTATAAGTACATATTATTTATACGAATCGAATTTAAAACTCTAACTAACAATATTTAATTAAAATTAACTACAGGAATATTACATTAATCAATTATTATTTTTTTTAATATTGTGCTATTTTGTTCCCGAGGGTGAAAACACGTCTCGACGGCCATTGCGCTACCGCATACTTAGCTCTCCAGGAAACTTCTTACAAACATTTTAAATAAACTAAAGACTTTTGTCCAAATAATAAAGTAAAGACAAAAGTCAAAGTTTAAGCAAAAACAACATTTACCAACATTGATTTTATTTTTGTTTATCCACTGTGTACTGTAAAAAAAAATAAAAATTGATTAATAACAATATTTAATGTGCTGTTTCTATATTACAGGCGATCAACACGTCTGAAAGTTTCATTGTATCTCCTAATTAACAATCCGTTTACGCAAACTTTCTGTATATAAAAGGATGGTGTAAAATATTTGTCTGCAGGTATTTTTTTTTTTTTTTTAATTGCTAGTCTTTTTAATCCCACTGTAGAAGTGAGTGCACACATATGAATGTCACTGTCGCGGTTATCGCTTTATCAATGCTTACTCATGAATTTTTTGTTTTTTTTCAGTTGGTTAATTTCTTAAAATCCATAAGAAATGATGATGATTGCCTGAATGAATGTGTTCATTCTGTTTTATTATTTATTTATTTTACTCTGACTCAGGTTTTATTTTTCTACTTTGTTTTGTTTTATTATTATATTTTTTTTTTATAAAATCTGTCATCGTTTTTAGCAAAATTAATATGAGCATGGATCCCTTTTCGCCCGTTTACCGTATGTTTTCTATTCACACACCCGTCATGTTACCTACCACCTTCACCGTCGTCTTCATCATCATCACTCATGAATATTGGAATTTTATTACTGTTTATTTAGTAAAACTAATCTTTGGTGTAACGGTTTCCGTTTTTCTGTTTTTTTTACTGCTGCTACTGGCATTTAATTTGAACGTTAAGCAGTTTTTCTGTCTTTACTATGTCTGTCTGTTTGTCTGTTAGTCTATCTGACAATTTATAACTAAAGTTCAAAGAATTGGCATTGGTAACTTGTGAAAAACACAAGTTATTGTATTCATTTCAATTATTGTAGTAATAATGGGTGAGAACTATTATCATCGTATTGAGGTTATATTTAGTTATATTTGCACTTAATTTCGTTTAATATTTATTTTAATGAGAAAACAGTAACACAATGGAACTACAAACATACAATGTACATACAACCTAAAATTGTTATTAATATTAAATACACGAATTAAGAGCAGAAACTAAAAGTAAGGTTTTTGTTTTAGTTTTATGAACTTTAAAAATGGCAACAACTACAAAACTGCACATTGATAACAATCTGGTCGAAAATATACTTTAAAAAAACATCTATTTTGAAAGTAAAAACAAACAAAAACTAAATTATTAATAAATGAATCATAACGGTTATTCCTAAAAATTACACTAAAAAAATGACCTAATTAAAAAAATGCTGTGAGCATTCAGAATACACTAAAGTAATTATATATTTCTACAAGTGAAAATAAAAAAACATTATTCAATCTATTGAACACTTAAATTTTAACTTTTATAATCCTTATATTATTTTAATATTAATTCAAGGCTAACATATTTTTAATTTGTTTAAGTGTAAAAACTAACATTACAACATTGAAATTTAGTACGGCGAATTGTTCCCTTTAAGAAAGTCAAAATGAAGTCTTGAAACAAAATGTATTGAAATATTTTACTTACCTTTCAACCATCAGTTGAACCACTTTTCACGCAGAATATTATACATAATATTAAATTGAATTTTTATACCTACATACTTACCCAAAACACTTAACCTATCCCTGCAAACATTTTTTAGATTTTATGGCGATGGTTTGTTTAGCGATGATTACGCGATTCTGCTTAGGGAATAGAAATCGCTAACGATTGCCTATGCCTTACAACTAAGCAATGAAAACGCAAGCGTACACAAGTAAGTCATTTTTTGTTCTAAAAGCACTTAAATCTGAAAACTATTTTGCATACGTTTACGATATGAATAGCGTGCCATCGCCTATGCATTACAACTCAGCGATGAATACGCGAGCGTACACCGGCAACGTATTTTTGCATTCTTTATCCATTTGAGTTGGGTCATCTGTGTTTTTTCATAACTTTCGATGGAATTTTTTATTTTTTGTTGTTTTCTAAAGGTAACGGGAAAATAAGTATTTGGTTTTAAGAGCAATTAGCAAAATTTTCATTTCAGTTGGACAAGTGATCTCTGAAGGGTCTATTTAAAAGACAATAAGAATACATCGGAAATATAAAATATCTAAAAGTAATAAATAAATAAGTAGTGATCAGTGAAAGGTGTGGTGTGTAAAAGTAATATATTGATAAAAATGTCAAACAAAGCTATGCGGTTGAAAAGCTAGAGAGAAGCCGCTAAATTAATAACGAGAAATCGTAATTTAAATGCAGTATTTGCGAATCACCTGCGGATCTCTATTTGTGATTCGTGTGCGAGTCGTTAATTGTGAATCGCCGGCGGATCTCTATTCGCGAATCGCAACAGGCACACAAGCGAGCGTTTTAGCGAATCACTTAAAGGTAATTTTTGGCTCGCACGCGATAAATCGCCGCGATTGTAGACAACTTGCCGGCGATTCGGCAAGTTCGGCGATTGAGAATGTTTGTAGGGATGTACCATATTTAATATTACTTATACCTACATACTTACCTTAACTAATATATCTAATATTACAAATAAACACTTACCATTTGTTAATTGCTGAAAGAAAATACTAAGTTTAATTATTTTACAAAGAAAGAAGAAAATTAACCACCATCTTAATCACACATAGTGTGGCAAAGCTGGTCACTCGCAAACCCAAAATAATACATCGAGCGAAGCATTTGTATTCAAATATATTTTAAGAAACTAAACTCAGTATTAAAATTAGTAATTGAAATAAAAAAAAAATTAAAAAACCAATTATCGATTTAATTTCTTAAATAATTAAATTAGTTTTTACGGTCTCTGGTATAAGAATATCTGCTATATTTCAGTTTCCTTAGGCTGATGTTAAAGTGCGCGCTACAACCCTATAAGATATGTGTCGTTCATTTAAGTTAAATTTAAATATTACTAATGTTTAAGGTTTTTGTTTTTTTTATTTGCTAAGAAAATTTGTATTATTTTTATACCCTTCATCACCACAAACACTGGAAAAAGGGAATATATAAGTTTGTCATTGCGTGTGTAATTTCTACAATATCCATTTCCGACCCCATAACGTGTATATATTCTGACTTCTTATGCATAGCGAAGTCGCTTGAGCGATGTCCAAGTTTAAATCAAGTTTGCCTCGGCACAAAAAAAAATTAATTTAGGTCAATCGATCGGATATAGTTTCGAAAGAAGTGCTATTGAAAATCAGCATGATCGGTCCATGTTCTTCGAGGCAGCAGGCAAAACACCACGCCTACCTCTGATTTTTTTCATGTCATTTGGAACAATAAAGTAACTGAAATCAAAAAGTAAATATATGGCGCGATAGAGAATTAAAAAATAAGAAAAAAACTACAAGTGAAAAAATTGGTGCTCATCGATATTTTCCGAGTTACGGGGATCTGAAATTTTCAAGTTTTTTGAAATATCAGTATGGGTATTATTTTAAAGCTTTTGAAGAGATCTTTAAGGAAAAACTAAAATTTTTTAAAAATGCTTAACCCATTAACAGCCGATACCTTTTTTATTTAAAATTATATACATACAGTGACGTGCAATAAAATAGAGCCCCAATACTTTTACCCCTTATAAATCCCTTATACAAAAATGTACGCATAAAAAAGTTGTTCCGCTAATTTTACACATCTCTTATGAATGTTATCCCGTTATGTTTAAAATAGCTTCAGCGTCATTAATATTTATATTATTATCAGTAAAAATTTGGATGGGATAAGGGGTGTGCAAAAAAATAGAGCCAGTTTTGAAAAATAATTAACTTTTACAAATTAAATTACTTTTTCTAATTAAAAGTGTATAAAAAGTAAGCTTAGTGTTTTTTAAGTACAATTCGAAAGGAATCTCACAAAAACATTGTAACTTTGAGAGCCGGGAGACAATAAAAAAAACTCCATAATAAAGGAAAAAGTTATAGGCAAATTGCCGAAATAATTAGATGTTCTAAAAAATGATGGTTTGAAGCTAGCCGGCGCAGTCCGCAGACTCAACTCCTATCGTGAACCTATAGCAAATAGTTAAAATGTGTCTTCGAGGAACACACCCATCTAATAAAGACGAACTTTGGACTTTAATTCAGGATGCGTGGAAAATATTCCTGTAGAAACCTGCCAAAAACTTGTGGACTCAATGCCAAAACGATGCTCAGACTTTATAAAAAATAAGGGTTATTCAACGAAGTACTGAGCTAAAGAAATAATAATTTATGAGAAAAAATCCAGTCAGTAAATAAAATAAATTATTTTAGGTAACTAAATTTGCTAGCTCTATTTTTATGCACAGGCAGGACCTGGTGACTTGTAAAAATTTAATGGATACATTTCTATTTTAGTTTTGAATTTCCACATTTGCATTTTAACAAAAGGAATAATTATAACGTTTGTTGTACATTATTTTTAGCTTGAAAAATGCTAGATCAGGGTAGCTCTATTTTATCGAACACCACTATATATGCAGATGGCTTATTCTGAATTGCGATGCGAAAATCAATGCGATGCGCAAATGAAATGCGATGCGAAAGAAAATTGGTATTCTGTTAGACTTTCGCAATTGCATTCGCAATTTATTTCAAATCGTTGGCAACGCTGCTCAAATAAACATCAGTATCAACAAACGTCAAATTAAAAATAAATAAATTTTTTGTGCTTCGCTGTGAAAATTGTTTCTAAAATTTATTTAATAGGTCCAAACCTATTAAAATTTAAGTCAAATATTTTTGAATTTCTCTAATAGGTGGTCCATTAATATTTAGTTCTTCAGTTAACGGTTGCCACAAAGTATTTGCAGACTAACGTGCATTTGGTGTTTTTAAATGGTCTCTTGCCAAATGGCTCTGCTTATTCATAAATTCTATTTTTATTTAAAGTTGACGCGGTTTGTTGGTCTTATTGCTTACTTCCCTGAATTAAATAATATATATGATGAATACATAAATAAAATATTGTTTTTTACTTACATGTTTGTACTTTGCGAATGCTACTTTGTTGTCGAATAAATTTTGCGAATTTGACATGTGTTTTCGCAATTTAGAATACCGATTTACCACCTTTTCGCATTTGAAATGCGATTAAAATAGAACATTGCGAATATCGCAATACAGAATAGCAATTGTTCGCATTTATGTATTTTCGCATCGCATTGACTTTCGCATCGCAATTCAGAATAAGCCTCCAGTACCAAATTTTTTTATTTTTTGATTACAACACTAAACTAGATTTTCTTATGGAGTGAAGGGAATATAAGAAGTGTCTATTAGTCCGTCGTGTGCATATTTTTTTAGAATTATAATTGCTAGACATTTAAAACTTTCACTCAAAAGTTTTATTATTATCACAGCTGATACACACTTCAAAGATTTGTAATCACTTCAAAAAGTGCCTTTTCCAACACGTTTAGAGATAACAATACTTGTTTAACTTTAATTAATACGAGGGCTGCTCTATATATTTCTGGCCTAATAGTGAAAATGCGAATATTTATAATCAAAAATGGTTTTATTGTTTTTTAAGGTATTCTCCAGCATGATTAATACACTTTTGCATGCGCTCAAACCAGTTGTCGAAGCACTTTTTCCACTCCGATTGAGACACCTCAAAAACATGGTTTTTGAACACTTCAACAGCTTCTTCTGGCGACGAAAATCATTGACCACGCATTTTTTTCTTGATGTGCGGAAACAAGAAGAAGTCATTAGGTGCCAGGTCAGGGCTGTACGGCGGATGACCCATTAATTCGACGTTTTGGCCGGTCAAAAACGCTCTGGTTTGAGCCGATGTGTGAGAGCTCGCATTGTCATGGTGAACAATGATTCGTCTTCTCTTGTTGGTTTTTCGAATTTCTCCGATGACTTCAGGTAAACAAATTGTAGTGTACCACTCAGAAGTGACCGTCCTACGTTGCTCAAGCGGAACAGTCGCCACATGACCAGTTTTGCCGAAGAAACAGGCGACCATTTGCTTCGAAGTGCTTTTTCCACAAACAACTTTCGTTGGATTTTGCTCGTCTTTGAAGACCCACTCGGTCGATTGTTGTTTCGTTTCGGGCTCATACGCATAGATCCATGATTCGTCACCTGTGACGATCTTATAAACGTCTTTTGAAGCACCGCAATCTGTTTTTTGCAACATTTCTTTGCACCAATCGACACGAGCCTTTTTTTGAGCGACTTTCAAATTGTGCGGGATCCAACGAGAACAAACCTTTTTTACGGCCAGGTGTTCATGCATTATCGAATGTATACTGGTGAAAGAAATGTCCAAGGATGTCTCTATCTCTCGGTATGTCGCATGTCGATCTTGCATTATGAGTTCACGCACGGCATCAATCTTCTTTGGCACAACAGCCGTTTTTGGACGACCTTCACGGAATTCGTCTTTGAGCGAGCTTCGGCCACGATTAAATTATTTATACCAAATTTTCACAGTGCTATAGGATGGTGCTTCATCGCCATACAAAGATTTAAGTTCATCAATGCACTCTTGTCGTGATAATCCACGTCGTAAATTGTGAAAAATGATGGCACGAAAATGTTCACGAGTTAATTCCATTTTTTTTTCTATATTAATTTTTTCAAGTCACTGTAAACAACACAAACAATGGTCGTACGTCAAAACGTTTTGAGTACGATTATGCTTAAAAATGACAAACTTTCCGATGGAAATGTCAGATTGCACTTGGCAGCACTCAGTGTTGCCAGGCCAGAAATATATATAGCAGCCCTCGTATACATAAATATTCCAAGAGTGTAGTGAAGTTAAAATATGTACACTACGTTTGTATATTTACCGAGCACTCTTAAATTATTTACCCGTGTTTTTGTTATTTAAACGTCGACAAATTAAAAAAAAGAATCATGAAAGTCCTTAAATTTTTTTATATACAAAAATAATTCTTATTAAGTAGTGTAAAACATACATACATATCTAACATTATTTCATACATATCGATGTACCTGAGCAGACAATTAATATTATTTTGATTTTTAGTTTTTTAGTTTTCAGTCACTGATTTGAAATCTGGAATCGTTAAGGAACTAAAAGAATTCCCTACATCCATATCATGATTGTGTGTTATGTTGCGAGTATAAAATTCAAGTTCATCTAAATCGGTCACTATGCGAGCCTTACAGTTACGACTGCGCTGTTTTGAGCAAACCCAATATTTTCGACCCTTTTTTATTGAAGCGCAAATGTAAGAGTAACCACCGCAAACCATCTTGCGCGAGCCACGTTGACCCTTCACATATTGTATGGAATTTATGATATTCTTTTCAAAAAAATATTTTAAACCAAAAAATTCTGCAAAGAAAGTTAGAAAAAAAAATACGAATATTAAAATATTTAAACCTAAGATCTGATTAAAAATAAAAAGAAGAAAACTTTATATTTCAAAATATTAATTGTTTATTTTATTAATTTGTACATAATTGAACTACTTTTTCTTCAATTCTTAAGAAATTTTCATAGTTTTTTTTTATTCAAGAACATGAATAATAAAAAGAATTTTTTTTATTTGGTTACGTGTATAAATTTAATAAAATACATATTAATATACTATTTAATATTTATTTTACAATTAGACAATTTAACCTAATGTAACCTTAAACTTATTTACAAACTTAATGATAAATTTTTTTTTATTTTGTCAATTCGCATTGTTTTACTTACAAACAGCGATAATTTTCTCATGTTAATACGGATTTGAAGAAAAATTCTTTTCAAATGCATGCAGCACAGTGATTTGAGTATAAATAATTTCAGGGCCACAAAATGTGATTTAGGTTTGCAAAAGTAAAATGTTTATAGCAAAAAAAAAAATACTGGAGTCTAATTTATTAGTTAAAAATAATAACAGTTGTTCAATTCATAACCTGTTGTGTTATATATGGTTGGATTTAATAATAGTTTTACAAATATTGTTAGTAATTTCTATGTAAATATTTGCTACATTTTAAATATTTTTATATATATTTACGAAATGTTGTAGGAGGATAGATTGATGGATTTATTTGTATAAAAACATTTCCATCTTTTAGTCATTTTACTTGCATTTTATCTATTATTTAAATTTTAAAATATTGACATTTTTAAAAGTTTAATAATAGAAAGTACAAAATTATAATTTACAACAAGTTGTGAATTGAACAAATATTTTAAAATTGTTGATAATTACAATTTGAAAATAAAGTTATCAAGAATATTTTTTAATTATTCTCCATTTCCTTAATTACTGAAAAAAAACACAAAGTAAATTAATTTAAAATGGTAAAACAAATAAAAGTTAACACTTAAATTTGACTCTTGACGACCATTGTTTTCATTGACATGTTCAGAACGCTTATTCGCCAAACGATGTTGGTCAACAAATTTGCTCAGTCATACATAAAAAAAATTATAATCAAAATGAACTTGAACATCGAACGTATTTCCCAGGCAAGAAAAACATAAATACATGTTCGTTATTTTGTTGACGTTATGTTCATATTGCGAATATATAAATTATTTTTTATAACATTTTTTTGTTATTAAAAAAAAACTTGACAAATTGGACATTAGCAAAATGTAATGCAGCATTTTCTGAAACGCTACAACCGTCATCAGCATTCTTCGCATCTACAATATCTACCGTAGGTGTTTAACGTTGTAAACGTCATCTATTTAACCAAATAATGTAATAAATTAATATACGACAAATATTTCATAATCAAACAAGAAGAAGGTTAGAAGAAGTCGTTTGAGCAAGGAAAGCAATTCTATTTAAATTTGTTTATACTTATTTTCTTCACATCGCAATAAATGCCGATTGTTGTGTTGAAATAACGAATGCACAGTGCTTGTGAGTAATTTTAATATTTTTCGTTTTGAAATTAAATGCTTGTCGAACTAATTTAGTATTATAAGCAAATGAATAATTATTATTCCGGCATTATTCGGATATATCTACGTTAAGTTGTTAATGTATAACATTTTCTATATAACGAACCAATCTAAAAAAATAAGTTGGTGGATTTACACAGCTTACTTTGATCGATTATAATGCATTTTATTAACATCCATGCCCTCACTCTCATATTTTAACAAGTAAGTTTAGTTTAGTGAAGTAACTTTAATCAAAAAAGCAAATATTAGGGTGTCAGAGAATTTAAAAAAAATAAGCACTGCATATTTATAATATAATTTATAATTTTACATAAAAATGTCATCGGCTCTTAATGGGTTAAGCATTTTTAAAAAACTTTACTATTTCCTAAAAGATCTCTTTAAAAGCTTTAAAATGATACCCATACCTATAATGATATTTTAAAAAATTGGAAAATTTCAGAGCCCCGTGAAACTCGGAATACGAGGGCGAGTGTCAATTTTTTCGCTTGATGTTTTTTCTTGATTTTTAATTCTCTATCGCCCTATGTATTATTTTTTTTTATTGAAGTTACTTCATTGTTCCAAAAGATATGAAAAAATTAGAGGTAGGCGTGGTGTTTTGCCCGCTGCCTCGAAGGACATGGACATGGATCATGCTGATTTCGACACTATGTCTGATCGATTGACGTATTTAATTTTTCTCTAGCTGATCTAGTGTCTCGGCAAACTTCAACACCAACACGGACGGACAGACGGACGTCGCTCAATTGACTTCGCTATGCATATAAAGTCAGAATATACTTTATGGGTTCGGAAATGGATATTGTAGAAATTACACATGGAATGACAAACTTAGTTATACACTTTTCTCCACTTTTTGTGGTGCAGGGTATAAAAATTAGACATTTAATAAGCGAAAACCGAAAGTACGTAACTATTATATTATTATTATATAAACCAAAAGCACGTAACCACATACTTGTTTTTTGGAAACAGTCACTTATTTCAAATAATTTTAAGAATTCATTAGTAAGTATTGAATGTTTTCATTATAATATGATTATTCTGCACTGCCACTGCTAATCAGCTGTTGCGTATGCTTTGTTTTGCTCATTTTAGTGTTTGCATTAACAAACGAAGAAATATTGTGAAAATAGAAAAATTGATAATAAACTCGATTTGTCAACTAGATGATATAAAAATGTGTGTAACATACTAAAAAAAAAGAAGATTAAAGAATAAAAACTAAATTTAATTCTATAAAAATTATTAAACAGAAAAAGACGTTCATTGCATCAGCCATTTTTATGATTAGTTTTTTGCTTTTATTTGCGCATAATATACTTCAGTGATGCATTTACGAACAGACGACATTTGCAGTGCTGCCACTTTTTGCATTTACGAACGTACTGCGCATCATATGCAGTGCAGTGATGCATTTACGAACAGGCCCAATGTTATCATAGCTTTAAAAACAATTCCAAAGCTCTCTTTTTAATCTTTTTTTTATTATTAAGTTTTCAACATATACAGGCATGTTCTGAATTCCACATGAAATTTTCACTTCAAATTTTTCAAGGCATTGTTTTTGTAAAAAATAATTTTACACCATGCCTGGTAAAATATTTTTTTCTACTGAAAAAATAACAAAAAAATGTTTGTTACATGGTTTTGGATTTTAGCTAAGGATATGTAATATCTTTGCTATTAAGGGTTCTCTACAATCGTAATGAACAAACGTTGTTTCTACTTGCAATTTTGATAATTTGAAGAAAGCGAAAAAATTCATCTTCTCTGGCAAATGATCCAATGATCATTCATTTAAACTTTCGGACCCACCCATACGTTTTCTTTGGGAATATATAATTATAGGCAATCCAATATACACACAATACTGCCACTTAGACAATTATGAGCACATCGTTTAAAGTGCTTGAGATCATTGAAACATTCTATGTAGAAGATCCCAAATTTTCTTGAAATATTTCTCTTTTTTTTTGCGCCCATTAGTTATTTTAATAATTTAAACGAGGTCGAAGACACCTGAAAATAAAGGACATATAAGCAATGATTTAATTTTAATATCAACTTTTCCTACCTGGAACATCGTAATTATTATCTAGGAGGAGCTTAGTTGCTCCTCGTAAGAAACTCTCCTTTCTCTCTCTCTTTTTATGTCTCCATGGGAGGCAAATAAATTAAATATTTCTTTGTTTCTTTGCGATATATCGTTCAATAAATTTCTTATGCCTGCACGGATTATCTTGATTACTACTAATTTTTTACTAATTTTTTCATTGACGAAACTATCAACGTACTGCCTAACACAGTTAAAATTAAACGCATGATTTGTTTCCGTGAACCACTATTACCAGATTTTCTTTATTCTTTCCCTAATGAATTTATAACCCAGTGCAACAAACAGTGGGTTTAAAAAGGAAGGCATGATAATATAAAAGCATCTCACAGAACTCAATTCCGATCGAAAGTGGTTTCAATTTCACAAATTGTTTCTTCAAAAAACGAAAAATTGCTTCGGAATGAAACCAAAGTGGTATTCAGTTTATTGGAATTTTTTATTTGTGGTTATTTGCGATTTACAGATTTACTTTTATTATGTGCCCTTATTTAGATTAGTCTTGTTGTTTGCTTTGATGTGTGCGATATTGCCACATTTAAATAAAAAACATTTTATAGGAATAAGCAAAATCGATCGGAATCTGAAGAAGGTATAACAAAATCGATCGGAATTGTAATTACGGAATTAAAACCATTCCGATTGGAATTTGTGAAATGCCTGATAATAATTATTTTATTATAAGCCTACAAGTCATTTCAAAGCCTCTGTTAGTTTTCCTTTTTAAGATAGTTTTATTCTAAGAGCAAAAAAAACTTAATTCTACGGGTAATTCACCACGTTGCAATAGTAATTTGAAAACACTAAACTTGCTTACCGTTATTTTAAAACAGGCATAATCACAGATCATATGGTTCAGTGTTGCAATTTAAGGCATCAAAAAATTTTGTATCTTTGTTTCGATTTCTGTGGATTTGATTCTTATTATGGATATACGATGCTGTATCTGGTCCACATTAATATTCCATAAGGTATAAACAGGTTGGTGCAAAAGAAGTGTTATAACGCAAATAAGTCTTTATGTTTCCAAAACGACATCAAATGTCATTGTGCTTTGACGCCTATGTTGTGAATAGACACAGACTTAGCTTACAACAAGGAATATAGCTATAAATACCAGAAAAACATGGAATACTTTTTACCGTTTATTTGACCAACTTTCAATCTGTTGTTTTAATGTTGAAGAATTACTTTTGTTAACTTTTTTCAAATTTTGCGTTAAACACAACTAACCCACAAGCCTTAAAATTAACATTTAAATAATAATCACCACTTCGAAACCAATAGCTTTACGAGCAACAATTCAAAGTTTCGTTTAACGAACATAAATGTGCATCGGCTTTGGGGGATGTTCTTTTTGTTGATAATAAATTTCATTTTGTAGTTTAGTTTAAAATAATAAATATTTCATGAGAATATCATGAAATATTTAAATTTGAAGGAATCAAGCACGAATAAAGTAAATTAATTAAAGTTGATAAAATGTTTTCAACTTTATATATTCAAATTAATTTTAACGCGAAAGCAGAGCTGGTTTTTTTTTTTAAATTTCTAAAAAAAAGGACACATAGATGGATATATAGATAAATAGAAAGGAATTCACGTTAAGACATGGCAGGGTAGAGGTACCCTACCAGCAATATTTGATTTATTATAAAGCATTTAAGTGGATTTAAAACTCAGCTTTACCGTAATCTCTATAAGAAGTTAAGAAGGATTAAGAAGTTTTTAAGACAACAATATTGTTGCAATCCACACCACTGTGCGAATTTTATTGTTTATTAATTAAGGGTTGTGTAAACGAGAAAGCAATATAAAAGAAAAAAATTTTCGTCAAATCTTTTAAGCGTTATTTTCAGTCCGTTTTCATTTCAATTTTAATTAAATTTGACAAAAAGCGCTTTTGTAAAATTTCGATGCGATTGGGTTTCTTCATCAGGAATTTTAAACCATTTATGGAAAATCTCCAAAAAATTGTAGTGGAACAAAATCATATCTTAAATTTAAGTTGTATTTTAAAAATTAATATACAATGGAAAATTAATATAAATAAATAAATAAATTACATACTACATTTCTACATAACTGCAGACATACATACAAAAATATCAGTGGACTTTTGACAAAACAACCAAGCCGAGACAAGATTACTTCAAAATTTTTTTTTAATAAAAATAGATAAAATTAAAAAAATAAATATTACGAAAAATTACGTAAAATTAACAAAAATCTATAATTATTGTAATATTTTTAGCATTTTCTAGTTTCAATTTTTGTTTTTGCTTTTTTCTTTGTGTTTTAACTCAAGTCAAAAGACCAACGATACAAACTTAAAACTAACATTTTATATTTAAAAAATAAAAATGGGGGCCAAATTAGGCCATTCAATATCGATCAAAATTTCTATAGAATTTAAATGAAAATTTCGATCGATATCAAATGCCGTAATTTGGCCCCTGACTTAAAACAGAAATTTCTTAAGAATACCTACTTAATCTATTTCAAATTCTAGTTCTTTTTTTAAGCTTGGCAAATGATTGTGTTCCTGATTTTTAATTACCAGCTCACCACTTGCTGAACAAGTGATTATTCTTGCCTTACAGCGGTTGCAGCGATTTTTGGCACACAACCAATAGGTTTTTGTGCCCTTGACATTATTACGAAAATAGGCATAACCAGCAAGCTCCAATTTCGGTTTACCCTTGCTGCCTCTTGTTAGAGTTATTCCAGATTTTCGGGCCAAATGTTCTAAGTCTGAAAAACAAAAATGACAAAAAATTAGTAAAACATTAATAAATTAAATTTATTATTATTCTTTTATCTCTTGGCTGTTTTGTAGTTTTTATGAAATTTTTAAAATAACAGGCAAATTTCTTTTATGGCTAAATTTAAATTCATTTTTAATAACTTATTAAATTTTATATTTATTTTTATTAATGTTTTTTTTTTTTTTTTTTTTGTAACAGAACCTACTGCCAATAAAAAACTCAATATCTACAAAATATCACGTTCATGAGTATGTCCAACATTGTTGAATTTTAAATTTTGAAAGTTTTCATTTCTGGACGTAACAAGACGCGCCCGACATTTTTTCGTTTTGGTATGGGCACAAATCCAATATAAGCGATCAATCGTAGTTTTATTTTTAATGAATGAATAACCATTTACCACCAATTTGGGTTTGCCACGTTGCCCCGTTATAAAATAAATTGAATCTGAAATTTAAAAAAAAATTTCGAATGAATAAAAGTTACCAAAAACAAATTAAGGCAAATATATTGGCAATTGAAATATTTTATTAAGAAGTGAAAATAAATTGAAATAAAACAACAACAACAACAACACTGAGATATAAATTTTATTCTGGTTTTATTCTAAAGCCACCTCAGCTCTCAAAGCGTGTCAATGTTGTATTCAAGCTCGGCCAGACGTAGTTCAAGCCAAGGCACCTTTGCCACAACTTCAAGCACTCCGTCGCTTTTATTAAATATAACGCCATATCGTTATAACCATAATTCGGATATACATATGGATGTTGTCCAGATCAGATCCATGTCGAGGACCACTGATTGTTATAGTGTCTACTTTGAATCAGGAACTGTTATACCGCATTTCGTAAGCGGCACTAAAGAGTATGACAGACTTCATAGCGGACGTCATGTATCACATTTGCAACTTCACCAAAATATCGACTTTTGACAGCTGCTGTAACTTTTTATTGCGGTTTTTAAATTGAGTGTTAAGAATTAAAGTCGCTCAAGGAATCCGTAAAAAATTACAATATATTTTAATTTTTTTGGCATTTCCGCCAAACTTAAAATTATTAATTTTGTCTCTTCCCCCATATTGCCACAATTTTCATGTTTGTTGGTAATAAAAAACTTAATTTTTAATTTTTTGTGAATGTTTTAGGAAGAAAATTTATTTTTAAAATACGTTAATAAGAAAATTTATTATTTGGAATCTTTTTATTGTTAATTTGTTTTAATTATGCCTGACTACTTGAAATGATATTTTTATGAAATATATATTTTATATTGATATTGTCATGAAATATTTATTATTTAAAACTAAATAATGAAATGTTTTACTGCGGGGAAAGCATATATCCATATGGCCATTTCGCTACTACTCATATAGCTCATCAGTGGATTCTACCAAAATTTTATAAAGAAAACATATATACAAAAGCCAAATAAATTAAATGAGAACTTTATTGAATAAATAAAGCAAAAAGACAATAAAAAACTTCTAAATCTTTTATACAAAACGTGAGCTATAATACCGCTCCTTTATTGCAACATAGTCAAATCTCAAAAAAACTTGAACTTGACAAAATGCGATTTAAGTTTTCAAGACATAAGTCCTATGATCTAATTGCAGCAATTGCAATTGCTATAACTTCGGTTAAGCTTGGGATATAAAACAGATTTTTTTTTTAACAAGTACAGAAGGTCTAAAAGAGCAGTTTTGCTTAAGTAACTACAAATTTTTAATTTTTTGAGATATGACTATGTTGCAATAAAGGAGCGATATGAGCAGTGTAGCTCAGTGGTTTCGAAAAATATATTAAAATAAATTTTCTAAAAATCCAAATTTTTTTTCGTTTTACAAAAACAATTTGTATTCTTATTAAATGCAGTTTGATATTTTTATTTGTAAATTTAATTAACATTTAGATTTATTTATATTAATATCTATTTTTATTTGATCTACATTAATATTTATAAAAAATAAACAAAAAAACTTAATTTACAATCATATTTTGTATTAAAAATTTAGTGCTTGTTTATTCCAATTTTATTATTTCTAAAATTGTTATAATTAACTACTTTTTGATCGGCATTAAAAAAAAAGAAAATATATTCATAGATCTTTAAGCTTTTTTCGGCAGAACTGAATGCGCCAAATTATATTATATCAAATTATAGAAACATAATTTTTTAAATGATAAACATATCAGGAAATCAACGTAGTAAAATTCAACCAATTAAATGAATTTATATTTTTTAAGCAAAAATATAATTTATTATTTAATAATAATTGTAGAAAAAGAATTTTATATATTTTTTATTTTGTCTAGTACATCATAAAGATAAGGAAACCAAACAAATAGGGCAGGGCCTAGGTTTTACAGTTAAATAAAATATTTTGCATACAAATCTGATAAAAAAAAAACAACGCTAATTTAAGAGTTTATGAGTATTAAGCTAGCTACAGACAACGCAACGTGCTTCTGAAATCTGTTTCATTTCATTACAGATTGCGTCGTCTGAATTCGTGTTTCAGGTTTCACTTCAGGTTGCAATCCAGGTTTCATTAACATCAAAATGTTTTGATATTTTGTGGTTGCATTGAAACAGATTGCATTGTTTGTATCGCTGTTTCATTATTTTATGTGTTTAGTACATTGACAACAAGCAAGCAGAAAACATCTAAGTAATTAGGAAAGAACAAAAAGGGTTTGTAAAAAGTGATAAATATCAAATAAAATTATAAAAGCAGCAGTATTTGAAAAATTAGTAATTGAATATAAAAATATTGATATAAACGCAAGCATTGAAAAAGTTAAAAACAGGATTCATTTTTGCATCCTCTTTTCCGCTCGATGTTAATATTATGATATAAAATAATAGAACTGAGATTGCGTTTATGTTTCACTGTTGGTTTCAGTATTTGTGTCAAAACGTGAAACCTGAATGTGAAACGTGTTGCAGAAACAAATTGCGTTGTCTGTAGTCAGCATTAAAAGCGAGTGTCAAATTGGTTTTGAATTGTCAATTTAAAAAGGGACAAAAAACATAAAAGTCAAATAAAACCAAAATCATTTCCTAATTTAAAATTTCTTATTAAAATTGTCTCTTTAGCTGTTAGAAATTCTATTTGAAGGAATTTTAAAAGTTCACTTAGCGATGGCTTGCGATTCGAGTCCCAAAGATTTCTTGCCTCTTTTTCGATTTCAGATTCTATTCGCAATTTTTGCTTTTTGTGATTTCTATACCATGACTTTCTGCTTACTTTGGTAAATCATAAACATTAAACTAAACAAAAGTTAGTAACCAGGCAAAGTGTTAAGTGAGACTTGGCTTAAATAAACTGTTATATAACTGTTAAATGATTGTATAACAACTGCTACTTGGATTCGGAGTTAGTGACCTCCACAACATGGTGGAATTAAACAATATGTGATGGATATCATTGAAAAAGTGATTTCAATACCTGTTTAATTGAAAGAGTTTAAAAATAGAAAACTCAGGTTGTTACCGGTTTTTCATATAAACTTAAATTGAACAAAGAAATTAAATTTAGCGGCAATACAAAAAAATTATTTAGATGTAAAATTTTAAGGAAAAAAAAAATAAATGAAAGTTTTCCGGGGCCGGACGCAAGGATTTTCTCCTCAGCAGTATAACAAACAACGAATTCGATTCCAAGGTTTTTTTTTGTGTAGTATTCCCGCTAAACTTAATTTATTTCATGTATGTAGTTTTTATGAAAAAAATTTTTTTTGGGTCCTTATTTCTTTTTTTCACTCTTTTTCCTTTTTAATTAAATATGAATGGAAATTTCCTTTCCGAATTTACCCATATTGTCTTAATTCCACCATAAAATATTCGTTAAATGCCACATTATACATACAAATTTTGAAGGTCCGTAACTCCAAATCTAAGGTTCAGCCCCAAATTTTTTTATTTTACATTTTTTTGCTCACAATTTTATTTTAAATCCCGTACACAACTTTTCTTTAATTTTTAAGCTGCGCTCTTCAAAAAACCACTGGCAATGGACCCGTTACTTTGCATATTGTTGAGAAGAATGTCACGTTGAATTCACCGATTTTGCCTTAAGATTACTTTTTATCAACCTAAAATTTGTAATTAGATGAAGAATAAGTATTCTTTATATAAATTCCACCATCAAAATCAAAATTAATAAAACAATGAAAAAGTCTCACAAAAAGAAATTAATCATGATAAGGGATATTTTGTTTTCAGTGGAATGTGAAAAAAATTCATGTGGAAAATATTTCGCGATAGGGATGAAAATCAAGCCTTTGCTGCAAGAGCTTCATAGTGCGAAATTTTAAATTAACATGGAAAATGTTCTTTAGTGATAAGCCGCTATCTGACTAATTTATCTATAATGAAGACCAAAAAGTGGATACAAAATTTTAAGTATTAAATTTTAAGTTTTTTTTTCGAGTTTTTTTAGTTTTGCATAAAGTTTGTGATAACAAGAGACCCTGTAGTTTTCTCGTTTTTTTTATATAATAATAATTTCTGAGTTTTCTGTACAAGAAAAATAATTTCGTAACTCTCATTAGAGTAAACTTTTTCCACTCTAAAAAAAATTTCAAGATAATTAAATTTAATTACGGCATTTACACTATGCAATTTTTCAAGAAACTAGCATTAAATTTTTGTTTGTTGGTGAAGCAGGAGGGGTAAACAATATAGTAATGTTTACTTTTAGATAACGCATAACTCTGTAACTTAAATAGAAAATTGAGGCAAAAAAATGCCTTTAAAAAATTGCATAGTGTAAATCTGGACAATATGTGCACAGTGCAATTTAAATTTTAATTAAAAAAAACTGAAAAATCTTTTCCCTAGATTAAATTGCATAAATTTTATTTATTATTTAGACTTTCTTTTACAAAATGTAAAATTGTTTGATCAAACTTAACTTCTTCTAGTAAGTATGTCCAGATTTACACTATGCAACTTTTTGAGGCATTTTTTTTCTCAATTTTCTATTTAAGTTACGGCGTTATGCATTAGCTAATAGTAAACATTAGCAACAGTAACATCCCCTCAAAACTCAACCAATACCATATCGCTTACTCCTCTTGATTCACAAGCAAACAAAAATTGCATGCTAGTTTCATGAAAAATTGCATAGTGTAAATGCCGTATTAGTGTCCTACAAAAAACACTGCATAAAATTTGTTGCCACTGTAAACTTTCCTTAGCCAAAAAAAAACTATAATTCACATTTGTTGTTTGTGTTTTAAATGTACTGACAGTTAAAAAAAAGCACTTTATACATAAACACTAAAAGCACAACTCCTTTTAAGATCATAGACATATATTAAAAAAAAGTCTGAATTTAATAACTGCAAAATCGAAAGCAAATTGCGCATAAAAAAATCTCAAAAATAAAATTGAATTTAAGAATTAATAGTTAAGGTCATCTACTTAACACTTTTAACAAAAGAATGGTCCTTTTTTAATATCTGCTCAGCCGTGCGTGTGCTGGGGATTACGTAGAACAAAATGTTCAATTCCATGGGCATTAACGCGGGTTGTGGCACGTGCCTTACAGCGGGCACTTTTATAACGAGAACAACGCCAATTTGTGCTTTGTTTTAGTTGACGATCCACTACAAATTCAAAGCCGCGTATTAGCAATTTACGATTTTTCTTCTTCGTGTTGCTAAAGACTGCAATGTTGAGTTTTTTGTCTGGCAAGTAGAACAAAAAAAAAAAAAAAGAAGACAAATCAAATATTAGTAATAGTTTTTCAATATCATTTTACAAGCATTATGAAATGAAACTAAACAAGTAAATGTAAAAATGCTCTTAATTACAAATAATCATTGTTTATAATTGAATTATTATTTTTTAAATTTGGCTTAAGTTCGTTATTAATTGTATTAAATTGTAAATAAAAAAAAAATAATTCATTTATAAAAACTAGTTCTTATAAAAGACAATTTAAAAATCATTCTTTATAATAATTTATTTTCTATTCAATTAATAAACACTTTCTATTTTAGCGTTCCATTGTTAAAGTTAAAGGTGGTAACAAAGTTTGATCAGTTTCTTGATTCTTAAAAAATTCAAATTTTTTAAGTTTTCTCATATTTAGTTTTTCGCCCGTTTCAGTTTTGCCATGATTATGCGAGCTACTGTGCACAATACGACCTTCTTCGGTATGTAGACGTCCATGACAACGAAACCATGTTGTGTATTGGGTACAGCGCCAATATACTTTGTTGCGTACCTTCTTTTCACGCACATAATACAAGCCCTTGTGAACTAATTGAATGCGTCCCTTTTGTGAGGTTATGTAATGGATACCGTCTATGTTATTTGAAGATGAATTATAAGTATCAGGATTGATATCTAAAAAATAGAAAAATTCGAAATATTATTTATCAAGTTTTTAAGGACAAACATACAATATAACAAACATATCTAATTAATAAATAAGTCCAGGCGGATTCACCACAAGGAGGCATGTAATAAGCAACTGTCAATTCATTTCGCCTTAAAGCAAAGCGTATTTAACCAGAAGAAAAGAAAACTTGAAATATCTTTCTTTAGTAGGCAGTTTGACAGTTTGGGGTTTTAAACTGTTCAACACCATAAAAAAAGACTAAGCAAAAGTTCTCTCCTCCCACTTCAGGCCAATCAATTACCAGGTGATAGCAATATGAAATTCATTCACTTATGCCATTGTTCAAAATGCCAAACTCCATACATAAAAGTTCCGCGTCAAATTTTTTTACATTCAGTTTTATATCCTGAGCAATATCGAAAATGATTAAATTTCCCATTACTATCAGCTGGTTTATGATTTCTCATTGCTCTCACTTTGGAAATTACCTTATAAAATGCGCTTTGCTATGAACCTTTGTGCTGTAACACATATATACATTAATAAAAAATAGGTACATAATTATTTAACATTTATTTATTATACATATTGTATTTCTAAAGATTTACAAACACAATTTTCAAAAATCATATTTCTTTAAAATTTATTTCATCTTTCCTTTTATTAACATAAACTTTTGTATGAAAAAGAAATTTTTTTTTGAAATAACATTAATCGTTCTAGAACTGTTTAGTACTTGAATTGAACAGATATTAAGATGTGTTAACATACATTACAGATAGTTTATTTATAAAAATTTTTTTATATAAAATATTCCTTGAATATGGCGGTAAATATTTAACATATTAAAATGTACATCTTCTAATCAATGTTATTCATTAGTTTTAATAATTATTATTTTTATTCAGTTTTTTTACAAATATTTTTTTTTTTTTTTTAATTTACAAAATGATATATTTTGAAGTTCTTTTCTTCTGGAATATTTTTTCTATATAATTTTGTCAAGCTGAATTGTAATTTTTATTAAATTCAAGGCGAATTTGTATTAGGTGTAACTTGTATAACTGCATTTTATATATATATATATATATATATATATATATATATATATATATTTCTGGTGTGTTTTAAAATATAAAAAACAAAAGAATTTAAATTTTGTTAATTTTTTTAACAAAAAGGAATTGACAGAAGTACTTAACACTAATTTCACTGATTAAATTACAAATTAAAAAAAAAATTAAATTCGCCTTGCATACACTTGTATGTTAAAGCACATTTTTTGTTATTTACTCCAATTTTAAATTCTGATTTAATAAATTTCTTTAACATTAGGATATACAAAAAATTTAAATATAACTTGTATTACAAAAACTTTATATTAAATTTTTTTGTTATAAATTTATGATAAATCTTATGTATGGTTTTTATTTGTTACTAGAATTGTTTATTAAATTACTAAAAATGTGTTAAAATTACAAGAACACGTTTTTGAAAACTGCAAAAGGTTATTTTGTGGGAATAGTTTTAATAAGGATGTGAAATACAGAAAACATGTGTTATTTTTTTAATTAACAAATATTTTTACTTCTTTGTTATAGCACTTAGGTTTCAATATTTTTATTATTAATATAATTTTCATTCCTTTAATCAGACAAAATTAAATAATCGGAAATTCATTGTTTGTAAAGTTCTATTTCAATTACTAAATTAAGCTGAATGAAAAAATATATATTTAAAACAAATATTTTTTATAATGAAAGTTATAGATCTAAAAAAACATGCTGTTGTAAATTTAAATTCCTCGTCTAACACTTCTAGTGCTTAAATTTCAAAATACATAATCCTTTTTTAACACTAACATTTTCTTTTATGTTCACTTGGGAAGTTAATTTCAAAATTCGGAAATTATAGTTCGTTCGTTTGCAATTTACTTTTAAACGATTTAAAATTATTACCTTTCCATCAGTTTCGAATAAGTAAAATTAAGTTTGAAAATTGTTTGCAAAATTTGTAACGAAGCAAAACAAAAAAAAAAAAAAAAGAAAACAAAAAGAAACCAAACGAGGAAACAGGATAAGCGACGAATTAGAAATTTTAAACCTTAATTTCGCAAGCAAATTTTTTAATATTGTATTTATAGTCCATCAAAAAAAAACGAACAATTTCTTGTGTTATTTATAAGCAAACTTTTATTTAAGTCGAAGGATCTGAAATATAGAGAATGTATTTTGTTCGATACTGATTCAAAGTAACACAGAAAGAAAAATGTTATAAAAATAATATTTGAAATTTTTAAAATCTTTAAATATAAAAAAAGACTGCAGTATAAGAATTAGGAACAATTTTTTAATTATTTTGCAAAAAAATGTAATTGCTGAAAATGGTTACAAAATGATTTTAATATCTCCGTACAATTTTAAATTAACGAAAAATAATTACACTCGCAACTGATTTAGTGCGATTTAGTTGTCTCAAAACTCAAATTTTTCAAAAATGTCCATGTATTTTGGCAATCAATTTGAATACAAAAGAGTTAAGTTGTAAATAACACTAGAAGATGCCAATAAACATAATTAAGTATCGGACACAGGGGGTGTTCTATAATTTGGTAAAAATTACTTTTAAAACTGGCTCTCATGCGAAGAGGTTAGCAACTAAAAAGCCAGCATCACAATGACTGATGCCAAATTTTGTCAAACATAAAAAAAACTATATGCTTCGATAAGCTCAACGATTAAACGCTTATATGAAAAGATAGAGTCTACCGGATAAAGGAAGTATATTTTTTCGTCAAGCGCATGAAATATGAAAATATTTTAAAAATTAAATTTTCTCTTGAAAGCTTTAATATTTAGTAATACGGCATTTACACTATGCAATTTTTCATAAAACTAGCATGAAATTTTTGTTTGTTTGTGAAGCACAAGCAGTAAGCAATATGTTATTACTTGATTTTTGAGGGGATGTTACTGTTGCTAATGTTTACTTTTGATAACGCTGTAAATCAAATAGAAAATTGAGAAAAAAAATGCCTCACGAAATTGCATAGTGTAAATGTGGACTTATATTAATCGCTTTACGTTAATTTTTTTTCGTTTAATTTTTTATTGAAATTTGGTCGACCAAACTTCAATGTTATGTTTTAATTAAAAAAACTGGCTAAAAATTTTTTAAAGTAATATTTGAACCGCAAGTTTTAATACACTTTTTTTTATTATTATTATTTATTTTTGATTTGTTTATTTATGTTTTTTATTATTTCTTTATTTTATTACTTTTTTACTTTAATATATTTTCTTTATTTTATTTTTTATTTTATTATTTTTAATTATTTTGTTTTTACTTTATTTTCTTATAATTTTTTTTATTAACTACTTTCTTATTTTATTTTATTATTTTTATTTATTTTTTTTTTTAATTTTATTTTTTATTTAATTTTTTTTATTTATTTTGTTTTATTTTTTTTTATTTTATTATTTTTTTTTTTTTTTTATTTTATTATTTTTTTATTTTATTATTTTTTTTTATTTTATTATTTTTTTATTTTTTTTATTTATTTTTTTTTTTTTTTTACTCATCGAAATAATTGCATAAATTGAGGTCCAAGTGTACTGAAAAAATCCACAACGTGTTATTGAAATAAAAATATTTTCAGACATATTTTGGAAAAAAGGAAAAACTACAAGTTTTGTCAAGTCAAGACTACAAATATACAGTTTTTTTTTACAAAGAATTTCGTTAATTTCAATATACATTGCTTTAAAGTTTTCAACAAAACTACACCAATATTACGTTTCTAATGCGCGGCTCTATTTTCATTTATGAGCAACAGGAGCAAATCACGTCGTTCGATATCGATTTTAATTAACATATAAATACTAATGTAGTTCAATTATATTAAATAACTTCATTTTAAATTTTACACAATCATTTGCGGAGTTATAAACTAGGAATTGAAAGTTCGCATACTTGATTAAATTAAAAAATAATTTTTAAAACCTTTTGAAATAATAAAATAATTGTGGCAAAAAATTAAGATAAACATATCATTGAGCGAACCAATACTAATTAACAAAGGCGAGTGCACGTTCAAGCAAGCCCATCAACTTTATAATATTCCAGCGTCACGGACAATCGAATTTGTTTACAAAAGTTAAGGTAAAAATTAATCAATTGTTAAGAACATTAACATTTTTAAATATTTATTTTTGTTGGGTTAATTATTGAGAGAAGTTGGTGTGAAATTTGCGTGAATTTGCTTTGGATAATATAAAAAATTTAAATTAATTATTGAAAAATGCTGAAACAACTTCGAAAAGTAAAGGGTAGAAAAAATTAAATAAGATATAGATTAATAGTCTTGACAACAGGCATAATTTTTGCAAAAACAAAAGGGCTATCGTTCTCTTGAAATATATTATTTTTTAGCCCTACACTCACCTGTATTAATTCGCTTTACATATAAATTATTTTCTAAAGTTAATAAGGTATGCAAAGATGACTTTTATAAATTTTAAAATTAATTTTTAGATATTTGTTAAAACTTTAATTCCAAAGCAAGGCGAATACATGACAGGTGTAACTAATTGACAAGTTATTATTTTTTTTATCTGTTAACGTTAAAATACAATATTTTTTTAAGCATTGATAAGAATTATTATATATCTACAAACATTTTTATTAAAATTGATTTCTTAATCTTTTTAGTCAGCTCTTTTGGACACACTCAGTTTAGCAAAACAAAAAAAAAAAGTTTTGAATTCGCCTTGCATTCAATATGCCTTGAAACAAATTTTAAAACCATATAAATTACTTTAATAAGGTATGCAAAAATGACTTATAAATTTAAATTTTTTTTATAGACATTATTTGTTAAAACCTTGATTAGAAAGCAAGGCGAGTTCATGACAGGTGTAACTAATTGACAAGTTTTTTATCTGTTAACGTCAAAATACAATATTTTTATAAGAATTGATAAGAAATTTGATAACTAATTGCTTTCTTTATGTTTTAGTCAGCTCTTTTGGACACACGCAGTCAAGCAATGCATTTAATATGGCTTGGGTAATAGAAACAATTTCTAAATTTAATAAAATATTAATTTCATATCCTGTATTGGACAGCTGACTTGTCAAGTGTCAAAAAAGCATATTATTATAATTCAATATAATTAAAGAAGAAAAAGTGGAAAAAAAAACTTCATTAGGAGCAAACTGCGGTAACTAAAATGATACTTATTAATAATAAAAATAAAAAAAATTAAACATTTTTGAAGCAAGTTGTTATAAGTTGTTTGGTAAATAACCTAAAAAAAGGTAAGTTTAAGGGTTCAGCACACTGGCGCCAAATTTCTGACGATGAAATGTACCTTAAAGAAAAGTAAAAATTAAATAAAATGATTTAAAGTGCTTAAGAATTTGTTTGTTGAAATTTCATCTTACTGATTGTTATTTGCAGATTAAAATGTTTTTTTACTCTGCCCGCCTTGAAGCTTAAAAAAAATTTCATTCCGTGGTTTCAGGAGCATTAATAACATGATAACTAATGCTCGAATCAAATTCCACAACTTCGCTTTTAAATTTTGATGCATTGAACGCCTGATGTTTGTTTGAACCATATTTGTTGCGTTTCAATTGAGCATGAACATGTTCGGCTTTATTGATAATAAATTTGGGTGGTGTTTCTTTCAACATGGTGATACGGGCTGGACATTTAATTTTCTTTGTAGCCATTGAAGAACAACGCCATAATATTTTCTTTTTATTTTCGCTCATTATCAAAAATCGAACACCGTTGGCCATAATGGCGGGACGACCTCTCAAGGACTGGCTGAAAAATATTAAAAAGTCTTCCGGATTGGGCACCACTTCATTGGGTAAGACCACTAAAATGCGAAAAGAGAAAACAAAGGAAATAAATTAATTAGTAAAGAAATAAAAATACTTTTTTACTTAAAAATAAAAAGAAATAAATAACGTCATTTTTTGTTTTAATGTTTTTCTTTTATTTTCTAATTTATTTATTTATTTATTTATTAAAAAATTAAAATGATTTTAAATCAATAAAAAGGTTTTTCCTAATTTTCTTTTTTATCATTTTTTTTATCGCAGTTGCTGTCTGCTGTCTTCTTATGCTATCGTCACATTTTCTACAATATTATCCTTTCTCATTTGTTTATTCACTGACATTTTCCATTGTATTTGGCCTATTGGTGCATACTAATTTAGCTTTATTTTTTGCTGTCGACTTAATATGACAGTGTTTGTGTATTTGTCGAAAATCATTAATGTCAAATTTATTCATACATATTAAGACGGGACAACGTATGCGACGATAATACCAGTGACAGCGCCAAAATAAATTTGTACGATTTTCATTATTGCGAAAGTATTTCAAACCATCCAGCCATAACAGTTGACCTCCTCGCTTTGACACAGAAAATTGTATTTTAGGATGTTTGCCTTTGTACTGACCATGTTGAGAGAGTTCTTGAAAGAAAATAAAAAAAACATAAGAAATATTAGTAAAAAAAATAATACATACAGATTAATTTAACAAAATATTTTATTAAAAGAAAAACAAATTTATTAAGAAATTTTTTAACTAAAAAAAATCTCAGATAATTTTTATACAAAATTTCTTAATAAATTATTTCGACTTTATTAAAAACCAGGATGTTATTAGCTAGGATTTTCAATGCTTGTTATTTTTGGTTACTAAAGCTTTTTAAAATTTATATTAAATTTCTTTATTTGAATTGTTTTTTTTTAACAGATTTTGACAAAAAAAAACTACTTTGCTTTAGCTATATTTACAAAATTAGTTATAAATATAAATTTTACGTACAGAATAATAAAGGTTCAATTAGACGTGCCATACCATAACGCCATAGCCGTAACCATGGCCCTAACCATAACCATGTTAATTGCCAGCGAATAGTGGCGCCATAGCCATAAGCAACTTTTATTTGTCTTGCGGTTTGGTAAAAAAGCTGCGCACCGATAAATATAATTAAAACATACCAATAAAATGTTGTGAACGTAAAAAATAAGAATAATATAAAAAACAAACATTTAATACTTAAATTCAATAGTCAATTGTATATGGTTATGGAAAAAAATCAAAAAATAATTTATACTATGGTTATGGTTATGGCTATGGCATTATGGCATGTCACCAATAATCAAATACAGTGTTTCCCATAAGGTTGGTTTGAACAGCTGTTTTATATGGTTATGGTTATGGCACCTCTGATTGAACCTTAACACACTTCAGGGATAAGTTTCAAAAGTGTTTATGGCACAAACTCAATAACAAAAAATGATTTTTAAAATGAAGATAATTATTTTTATACGACTTATTCAAGCCAAAAAAAAAGTATTAAAAATTCAAGACATTTTCGCCATTCTGAAACAGATAAAAATAAATATTTTTTCTTTTAAAAATTGAAATTGTGTATTCGTAAATTTTATTTCGAATTTTGAAACCAAAATTTTTGAAATGCGTTGTGTTAGGCACGAAGATCATTTGCATTTAAATATGTATCTTTTTAAGGAAAGATTACTTAACCTTTACCTTTAAGGGTATGAACTAAACCTTTAAGGGCCATAAAACAGCATTGCATTTTATTTGCTGGATCCAGTATAGCGCTTACGGCAAGAATAAACATTTTTTTATTAATATTTAAAATATGTACCTGCACACACAAACCATAGATACATTTTATAAAGGGCTTCGAAAATGCTCTACAAAAAAATAATAACATTTTTATCATTTTATTATGCTATTATCCTAAATGTATATTATTTACAAATTTAAAATTTTTCTTATAAAAATAGCTTAGACCTGGGGTCTAATCACCGCATACGATAACGAGTTAAATCTCTCGTAATTTTTCATTTTGATATTCTCCAACTCGATATCGAATAAAAAGTATAGTAATTTGGGATGATAACATTCGATATTTATTTTAAAATTAATTTTTTTAGCACAAATTAGTATATTTTTTTGCTTTTACTATTGCTATCATTTGTTCACATTTAACATCTGTTATAAATCTATTGAATTTTCTTAAAAATAACGAGCCGATACTCGATATCGTATGCGGTAATTAGACCCCTGCTGGAAATACTTCCGATCTTCTAATTGTTACGAATTATTTTCAAAAAAACAAAAAAAGATAGAAACCTTTAAGTACTTGTTTTTTTATTATTATTTAAAACTAAACTATAAATACTTTATACATTTCCGAAAAATGAAAATTTTGGATATTTTTATTAGGCTCAAAAGAGCAAAATATTTCATGTTTTTTGTACTGTTTAATGTGAATTTAACGTCTTTTCTTTTCACACAATAAATAAAATAACAAGTTGGTGACTATTTTGTGACACCAAAAATTTTTAAAATTTTTTTAACTTTTAAAAAATTTTTTCTTCAACACCATTGCCATATTGTCATAAGAAATTAGCTGAAAGGCCTTCAAAAATTCTCTTGTGACATTAACTTAATAATAATATCTGATTTATTCTTTGAAGGAAGATTTAGTTTTGCACTTTATAACAGTGTAGCATATTCGATTAATGGTAAATAGCACAATAATCGTTAATATAGTTGCAAAAACTTTTAAATGGAACTATAAATTAGCTAAAGATTTTCAAAAGATTTTTTATAATTTTAATTTACAGATATTTTTTTTTCTACAGAGACCTATTTAAAGACAAATTTTGTTAAAAGTTTTAATTTAAAAAAATGAGCATTAAGATTCCTTTTACTATTACTTAAACGTATTTAATTTGATGACTTAAATATATTGAAATATTTTCCTTTTTAAATGAAAATTAAATTTTCATTTTTTTTTTTTAAATTTAAACAACAACAATTAATTTACATTACTTAATACTACTAAAAATAAAGAATTATTTGCTTTTTTTTAATTGTAAAGCTTACTTGAATAGAAAAGTTTAAAACTTGTATGTATGTGGATGTGTGTTTTGTATAATTTCATTATGATTTTAGCCTTGGGGGGAGATTATAAATCGTAAACCCTTGCACTTTTATTTACATATAAAACAATATGGGTTTTAATCAGTTTTTAAATGCCGCTAAAGCTGCTTCACCCATCATATTATGTTCTTTGGTTAAGAAGGGTTTAACTTCAATATCATTACTTGATACATGACGATGTTGGTGACATAGACGCAAATTTAAAGTATTTTCATCATAAATAGCTATGGCTGGACACTTTTCCTTATAATAATTACTACATTTCCAGTACTGGCGAGAACCATGTTTTTTATTGCGAAAAAACCGAAAACCGTTAATGACCAACAGTTTGCCACCATTTTTCTTTGAGTCAATAAAATCAATGCGAAACGCTGGAATGACATAAAAAAAGTCATAAAGTGATTATTAATTAAAAACAACGAATGTTAACAATATAAAAAAAAACATTTATATCTTTTTTGAAGAAAACAGAAAAAGGAAAAATAATTTAAATTAACTTCTTTAATTGTTTTCAAATAATTTACATTATTTATATTGTTATTTATTGAAAATTAAAGTTTGTTGTGTTTTTAAATGTTTGGTTGGTGTCGTTGTTGTTTTTGTTGTTGTTTATTTATTTAGTCTTCATTTGTTAAAGGATGATTATGACATCCTCTTATAATACATTTTGAGGGAACTTCTAGGGAGGTTATAGCTCTGGCTTTACAATTATTATGCCATTTTGAACATTTCCAATAAATATTTGAGTTGTAAATATTGTTCTTAATAAAACGATGGCCTTCAAAATACAACAATTTATTTCCCCGGGCCGTATCAGTATACTTAATGTTACCCCAATCATCTAGGGTACGAGATTTTAAGAATGTAGGTTTGCGCTTAGATATGCCTGTCTTAATTACAGTACCAACACCGCGGCCTTCATCACCTCCTCCGCCACCACCACCACCACCAACTTCACCATTACTGCCGCACTTTAAAAATGAATTGCGTAAAAATGTTTCATTATCCTCTGATATTTCCAATTTAACATTTGCCACACTGTATTGAAAGGTACGTACGGAGTCTGCAAACAAAATAAACGCAAGAAAAAAGGCCGCTTTTAATTATGAACTTTTTCAAAATAAAAACAAAATAAATTTATTAACATCAAGTTTCAAATTTTGAAACGATTTTTAAGAAATTCTACTAATTTTTAATAACAAAAAACTTATTTTATTTCAAAACTATAATTATTTACTTTAACGCTTAATTACATATACAACTTTAAAACTTTAAGTTTTTTGAACTTTTAAGTTCTTTTTGCTGTTGTCATTATTTCTATTCAATGATAAAACTTTTGATATGATTAAATGATTTTTGTCCTTATAGGTTTTACGATCGGGATATTTTCTTGTATGATTATGTCCAAAGGTATTCTGTAGTATACGTTCAAATCCATTTTCATCACGACCTGTGACAATGCGTGCCCGACATAAGGTTATATCCTAAAAGGAGAAGAAAATCAGAAAACAAATAACTGCCAGATATTTTTTTAATTAAAGCAAAATAATATATGATTTCAAGCGCCTTGAAAAAAACAATACAAATTTATTGTATTCACAATTTCGGTGTTGTTTATTCATTTATTTTTTGTCTTCGTAATGCTTGCAATTTTTGTTATTGTCCATCGTAGCATTCGGTTGTTTGGCTCAGTGTTGTTGTAACAACAGCCCAATTTTTATGATCGAAATAAGGTCAAGCATTTTAGAATTAAAATAAACAAACACATGACGAAACAGGCTTCAAAAAGCTAAAAAATATTGTATTGTATTGTATTTTTGAATTTTGGCTGAGCTACTTCGAGCCAATGCGTATCCATTTAAATCTTAAGTTCGAATTATCCTCTTCAGGAGTTGCTTGAAATTATATCAGACACTTGTGTAAGAAAATATATTGTTATACCCTTCACCACAAAAAGCGGAAAAAGGGTATAACCAAGTTTCGACCACATAAAGCAAATATACATATTGCTGGTCTCATGTAGAAAGGCCCTAACTCGATTTTTTACGAAATTGAAATTTTTCGTGATTCCAATACATTTCACACAGATACACCTTGTCACAAAATTTTAATGCAATAGTATCAAAAATAACGGTTTTCTAATCATTTGCATTTTTAATATTACATTGTGATAAATACAGTTTCTATTATGTTTTTACCTTCTCCTGTAAAGTTACTTATTTACGAGTTAGGGCCTTTCTACATATAATGGTGAAGGGTATATGAGATTCGGCATAGCCGAATATAGCACTCTTACTTGCTATTTAATATACTGAACAAGTAAAATATAATAACTCAACACGTTACTTCAACAATTGATTTTTGTTTGCTCAACATAATGAGCATTTTCGTCATTCTATATATTCAAAGCACTAACGGAACAGATCTTTTTAATACTTTTTTTTATTTTATTTATAACAAACTTACCTTCTTTGAACAAATCCAATATGTGCGTTTGGTTGATTTACGATTTTTTACAAATTTTTCATTGTTGTAGAGTAATACTGTACAGCCTCTTTGACCGGTAGCTAAAACTGCAAGTTCTGGAAAGAGTATTAACATTATTAGTAAAACTTTAAAATAACAAAATTTTAATTTTAATTTTTTTTTAACACTGACTATATTTGAGTACGAAATGAGAAAATATTTCATATATATAAAAAAAGTACTTTAAAGTAACAAAATTTATTTAAAAACTTGTGTAAATAAATGATTTGATCAAAAATATTTTAATAATTGAATTGCGTGTCTTATTTTACTTAACATTATTTCTTATTATAGTTGATTTATTGTTTTACTTATTACTTCGGAAGGAATAGCTTCTTTCGTAGAATTCGTGTCAGGAAATGTTATGCCTTTGAAATTTTCTTTGATTTCTCCTTTCTTCTTTTATTTTTATTTAATGAAACAACGTTTGATATGAACAAATTAACTTTTTCCTTTTTTAAGTTTCGGCGTTTATAATAGGAAGCTTTAAGTTTATGATTGTGCTCGCAATTGTATTGGAATATTCGTTCCATTCCAAGTGCATCGAAACCAGTTACAATACGTGCTCGACAAACTGTTGTATTCTAGAATTGTAATTATGAAAAAAATAAAACTTTTAAATAGAAAAAATTAAAAATGTGAAACTAATTTAAGAAATATTTTTTTTATCAAGATTTTAAAAGTCTATTATATATTTATTTTATTTCATTTTATTTTATTTACAAACTTACTTTCTTTGAACAAATCCAATATGTGCGAGTAGTTGATTTACGATTTTTAACAAATTTTTCATCGTTGTAAAGTAGCACCGTGCAACCTCTTCGACCGGTAGCTAAAACAGCAAGTTCTAAAAAGATTAATAACATCATTAGTAAAATCTTTATAAATATTTATGTTATATATTTAAAACATACACATTTGCATTAGAAAGAGAATATATTTTATAAATAAAAATTATTTTTAAGTAACACAATTTATTTAAGAAGTTCTCTGCAACAAATGTTCTTATGATTCAATTTTTTATTTGTTGTATTACATTTAATATTAATCCTTATAGTTAATTGTTGGTTTGGCTTTTTATATTAATAGGAAAATATTTTTGCAGAAATCGTTTAGAAAACGTTATGATTTTGAAACTTTCTTTGATTTTATCTTTCTTCTTTTATGTTTATTTAACGACACAGCTTTTGATTTGCTCAAATTCTTATTATCCTTTTTTATGTTTCGACGTTTATGAGCTTTGAGTGTATGATCGTGTGCGCAGTTGTACTGGAATATTCGTTCTCTACCCACTACGTCGAAACCAGTTACAATACGTGCTTTGCAAACTGTTGCATTCTAAAATTGTAAATGTTAAAAAAATAATAAAAATAAATTAACATTTTATCTATGCAAACAGAAAAAAAAAGATTAGTATGAAATGTTAATCGTATGAAAGAAATACAATTTAAGACTTATCTATCAGTTGTTGTAAAGTTGTTGCAGTTGCACATTTTTTGGGCAATGATGATGCATTTGGTTAAGCTTTCTATTATTACCAATTTTATATTATTTTTTTAATTAAAAATACAAAGATGAATCCTTTTGATTATTTAATTTTAAGAAATATATGTAAACTAAATTCACAATGAAAATGTATTTAGCACTATTTAAGTACAAAAAGTACCAAAAACGAGGCAATCAAAAAACATTAAAAAAAAACATTTGTTCTGTGTGTTTTTTATGCGTCAAACAGATAAATGGAAGGCTATTGAAAGAAATTAAATACCATAAGCCAAAAAACTACGGAAATTACAAGTCTGTCTGTTTAATTTGGGTAAAGTTTAAGAAAATAAAAGCAAGCATTGTTTTCTCTCATAAAGAGAGAACACAAAATCTAAATTTTAAACACAAAATAAAAACTCAAAGTATTTTGACTGTTTTAATAAGAAAAATTAATTTCAATAAATCAGCAAAAAGACATAATAATTTATTTTTTAATTTGTTTGTGTTTTAAGGCTGTTGCACAAGTTTAAAAAACTTGCACTAAGAAAACGTTTGGGCTGTTTCCTGCAAGAAAAAGAAGTCTCAAAACCGCTCTCATTTACCCAATTCTGAAGTAAGAAAATAATTTTTACACAAATTAGGGCCCCACGAGATCCCAAAGTATAGGAAGGAAGCAGACCTTATATGAGGATAGAAAAAATAAACATAATTTGATTGGCATATTTTAATTGGCAGTGATAGAAGATCATTAGTAAAAAGTCCTTAAAATTATTTGAAAATATTTCAGGCGACCTTATTTTTGCTCTCAACTGTATAGATTAAGCTTCCTAAAAACTTCAACACTATATTGAAAGCTTATAAAAAAGCCAAATTTGCAGGATCATATACTTTATTCAGAAGCGGGCTGAACAAATGCAAAGTAAAATGTAATAATAAACAAAAACGTACTCATAGAACAATTAAATTTCGCATTTGTTTACATAATTCTAGGCATTTTAATTTAAAATTAATTAATCATAGAATTAAATTTAACAAAGATGAGATTAATAGCCATCCAGCCTCTGTTTAAAAGTTAGCAAAAACGCAAAAGCGCTCAAATACGGTTCTACGAATATTTACTTCAGTCGGAATTTCGAAAATTCTGCGGAAAAAATATACAAAATGTCAAAAATTTTTCTAATTTACTTTCAATCATTATGCCAGCCCTGCACTAACTAACAATCATTTATTATCAGCCATGCGTTGAAAAGTGGAAAGTCGCTCGAGAAGAGACATGGATTACGTCTTAAGACAACCTGAAATTCAGGTAGAGCTGGAGTTCTAAGTTTTATTTAAAAATGCAACAGATGCACACTTAGGAGTTTTTCATTACGATTGAAATATCATTAGCAATTTTCACTACCATTTAATGCTTTGGGTTCTTTATACCCTTCTTCTAATTTCTACAAAATCAATTTCCGACCACATAACGTATATATATATATATATATATATATATATATATATATATATATATATATATATATATATATATATATATATATATATATATATATATTCTGAGTTCTTGTGCATATCGAAGTCGATTCAGCGATGTCTGTCTGTCTGTCTGTCTGTCTGTCCGTCTGTCGGTCCATGTTAGAGTTAAAATCAACTTTGCTAAGGCACCAGATCAGCTAGAGAAAATTTAAACTCCAATCGATTAGACAAAGTGAAAGAAAGAGAAGCTATTGGAAATCAGATCGTCCTGTGTGTTTCGAGGCAGCGGGCACGCGGTAGGCGGGGCTACCTCTAATTTTTCAATATTATTTGGAACAAGCAAGTAACTCTAATCAAAAAAATTATTATATATGGCGATATAGAATTAAAAACAAGAAACAAAAATCAAGAGAAAAAATTGGCGCTCGCCCATATGTTTCGAGTTACGGGCCACTGAACTTTTTAAATTTTTAAAAATATCAATATGGCTATCATTTTAAAGCTTTTGAAGAGATCTTTAAGAAATACTAAAATTTCTTAACATTACTTAACCCATTAAGAGCCGATGGCATTTTTAATTCTGTCACGTCAATCTTTGCTTTTTTGATTAAAGTTAATTCTCTAAACTAGATTTACATTGATGGTGAAGGGCATATAAGATTCGGCATAGCCGAATATAGCACTCTTACTTGATAAAATTATAATTGTTTTTACTGATGGTAATGAAATTGCTAAATTACTAATTGCGGTTGGTTGGAAAAAAATATTTGTTTTTATGAGAAACTTAAAAAAAACTATGCATAAAATAAATTAGTATTAACCCTTTGTTAATTGAACTATATTTAAAAGTTTTAATAATACAGAAGATTTTTTCTCTAAACTAAAAATTTAATGTTAAAACTTGTAGGAAAACAAGACAAGGAAATGCGGTTGGTTATTAATGATAGTGCTTTTGTTTTTTAACTAATTATCAATAAAACCTATTTATTAAAAGCATTACCATTACTAAGGAGAATGGTATTGCTAAAAGTCATTAACATTATTTATTATTCAATGCAAGTAAAATTGAGAAATGTCGAAAAAACAAAATTAACATTGCGACAAGAAAACGTTTTAGATGTTATCAAATATATTCTATAGTTATATAAATAAAAGTATTAAAGTATTAATAATTGTTTGAAATATAACAATGTTCTTTAAACTTGCCTTTTTTGAACAAATCCAATATGTGCGCGTATCCGATTTACTATTCTTTACAAAATGTTCATTTTCATGCCACAAAACCTTGCATCCTCCTTTACCAGTAACATAAACTGGAATATCTGTAAATAATAAAGTTATGAACAAAATAATTAAAAATATTGTGCGCCCACAATAAAGAATGCTTAAAGTATAATAATTAAACATAAATTAAATAAGGAATATTATCTTTTGTTAATTTTAAATTTTATTTTATATCTAGTTTTGCTTGTTAGAGCTATTTTTAAAAGTATTTTAAATAAGCCATAAACGTATCTGCAGCTTCTCAAAATTATATTCTTCTAAGTATCCATCAGTAGTTTCCTCTGTTGCTTCTGATATCAAGATGAATTTTTTATCTTTTTACTTATTTCTTGTACAGCTTTTGTGTTTTCACTTAGAAGAGCCTCCGTTAAAGCAATTGCTGTTGATTTACGTTTTTTACGAGTCACCAACTGTGAATGGTTATGATGATATGATTCCAAAACAATTTGTGTATTGCCATTCACAACATCAGTCACAATGCGGGCATTGCATTTTAAGCTGCCCTAGAATACACAAAAAGGATCATAAAAATTCAAGTAAGAATTTAAAAATATACGATACTATTAAGATTTTTGAATATAAAATTTTACTTTATTATTAACGTAAATAAGCAAGTGGTTTATTTCAAAACTCACAATATATTAAAGATATAAAAAATCTTTGTTTCGTTACTAGGAAAGGGCCAATAAAAAAATTGAAAATATTTTAAAGTTTCACCAAATTGAATCACTCAATAAGACTGATTGAGAATTTTTAATAGTGCAGGAAAATGTTGCAAGATTTTAAACAACATAATATCAAGAATTACTAAATAATATTTGATAATCTTTCAAACATCTGCGTGTAACTCTGTATTGTAAACAAACGCACACAAAAATACAATGTTTGAAAGCAAAAATTTGAACATCTAGCAGTTATTTAGGATAAAAACTTAACAATGATTTTGTTAAATAATAATGTGGTATTACTTACCTTTTTGGCACAAATCCAATACGTTTTGACGCCACTTTTACGATTTTTAACAAATCTATAGCCTTTGTACTCCAAAAGTGTGCAGCCGCGTTGACCCAATATATACGAGAAATTACAATTTTCCGCCTTTAAATCGCCTACAAAATAAAAAGTGTATATATTAAAAAAAAGCAATAACAATGACATCAACAAAAAATAACGATTTCAAACAAATTATAATTTAAATTCCCAAAAAACCAAACCCTTTAAAATTATTGCAATTTGTTTTCTGAACATTTTACAATGAATCAATAACATTTTATGGTTTATTATAAAATTTTTGAGTTAAAAAAAATTATTAGTTTTTAAAAAACTTTCATCTTTTAACATTTCAAAAATAAACAAGACAATTAAAAAAGAATATGATGACGCAAAACATACTGCAAAATGTTTGACGGCCTTTTTAAATGGTGTGTTCGTATTTGATTGTTGAAATAATAGTAATAAAGAAAACGTTGACATAATTGCCGTTTTGCTATGAGCCTCATTAAAAGGGCGGATGATTATGTTTGCCACATTTTAACACCACATCCTGACGAAAATCTTCATCTATTGTAACAGCACGAGCCTTGCATTTGTGAATACCAGCACGGGCACAAGACCAATAGGTTTTATTGCCTGATGCTTTATTGCGCGTAAATGTATAGTCTCCAACCTTAAGTTTACGACTGCCACGAAAGCCGGTTATATAAGTGATGAAAAAGTTGCCAACTATTAGAAAAATTAAAGAAATTTAAGCAAACAAATGATCAGTAAAACATATTATAAATTTTAAAATTTTGTATTTAAAGTACAAATAACAACAATAAAATGTAATAAATATAAAATAAGATAACGATTTAATTCATATGCTAAAAAAATAGCAGTGATAAACATTGAAATATGATCTTACTAATTTTTTTTTATTTTTTGAAGTTTTTTTAATTAATCTTAACTTTCTTTTTATTGATATTAATAATAAAACACAAAGAACTTAAATTTAAGTTTGAAGGAATTACAAATAAAATATATTAATTTGTTAAATGCTAATTAAACAATAATTTTTTTGCATCTTTAATAAAATAAATTATCTTATATATCGTTAGCTAAAATACAAAAAGGCGTAACTAACAAAAAATTCAAAATGGAGTTTTTATTTTTAATTCATTATTATTAATGTCAATAAACTACATACATGTCTTGACAAAATTTTACACTTCTGCAAAAAAAAACCAAAGGGATTGACTGACTGTCTAAGGCGAATAATAATAAAGGTGGTCTCGATGTGGAATTCATTAATTTTCGCCGTAAACGCTGAATGTCCAACACCATGTAAAACAAAAAATTATACATTTTATATATGGAGTTCGACATTTAGCGTTTACAGCGAAATTAATGAATTCGGCATCGATACCAACCACCTGCATTATTTCGCCATGGGACTGACACTTTTTTTTTTTAACAAAATGAAGAGAGTTTCTTTCAAAATTTAAAAAGAAAACTTCGTTAAAAATGTTTATAGTTTTCGTTTTATACAGTTTTTTGCTCTTCCTGTTAAATTATATTTTTGTTAGTTAAGTTTATTTTAGCATTTTAGCAAACGATATGTATTAATTTTATTATAATTTTAATTTTTTTTTTATTAATTTGTTAAAACTAAATTTAGCTTAATTATGTTACTCTAACTAAACCTGTAATTGTTCTGAACGTTTGAATGCATCTTTGCCATGGATTTTTTCTTTGGAATTTTTCTTTGCAGTTTGTTCAGCTTTGAGAGATTTTAAGGAGCCATATTTCCTTGCCTGAGTAATAACCTCATGATTATGTTCACTATTTAAGACTGTTAAGATATTCCCTTTAGTTTTGATGCGAGCCCTACAACGTAAAACGGCAAATTGACTGCAACGCCAATAGGTAACATCTTCACGGGTAACATGACGATTGAAGGTGTGTTGCTTTAACAACAATTGTTTTGTGCCATATTTGCTAACCACAAACACAGGTCCATTGTTACTGTTACGCAAGGTGGATGTTGAAAGTCTTTGAAAGCATGATGTTGAAGCTCCCGCCTCCATAGCCATTTCATCTTGGACTTGAACTTGAGCCTGTACAACAACCTGACGTAAGTAGGCATTTTCTAAAAGAAATATTTGGTAAATAAAGAAGACAACAAATAAAAATTATAAGGAAATATTTCTTTTTAACAATATAATGAGGATGGCATAGTACAAAATGAAACGCATTTTTATTTTTTTTTTTTTTGTTTTTAATTAGATAAAAATCCTTTGGAATTTTTTATTTTTATTAGAAGTTTTCATCATTTATTAAGCATTCCTTTAAATGAGTTTTGCATTTGATCAGCTGTCCACCCTTTAGATCGCTTAATATCAAATATGCAGGACACAGAAGAGTTAGACAAGCCCAGTAACTGCGATAAGCTGTAGAACGGGTCTTTTGATATCTTTTGCCATTATAATCGATATATTCCACATTGCCACATTTAGTTATTTGAATTTCTAAAAGTTTTTTTAAAAAAGTAAAAACAAAAATGAAATAAAGAAATATATAATTCGCTTCAACATTATAATAACCAAACAGGAAATAAATAATATCAACATTTTTAAATCACTGAGGAAAAGGTGTATTTAACAGGACTCTGGCACTGAGAAGATTATAGAATTTTGATTATGTTTTTGCAGAGCTGTTAAATATGCCTTAAGTAATGACTTTTTACGTTTTGAGTTTATTAATACATTTTATTTGAACTATTATTTAGAAATGAATTATTTGAGTATGTGATGGAAATCGATCGATTGATTTAAAAACAAAATTTTTTAAAAGGTTGTGAGAAATGGATTTATATCGATTTCATCACACACATTTTTTTTAAACAAATTTTTTAAGAGAAAAAAAATCAAAAGTTATTGTTTTTAATCAATCGAATTCCATCGTATACCTGATTACTTTTAAGTTAGGCTAAGGTTCGTTATTTAATATGATTAATAGTAAATATAGCAGCAGAATGTAATGTACTTTCTTTCTCTGCTATTCCCAGCTATATGATAGAAATAGATTTATTTGCAAACGAACGTTTCTAAAGGATGTGAATAATTTTATCCGATTTCAAAACACAAACCAAAAACAAAAATATTTTTAAATATTTATAAAACAAATCTTGAAAGGAATTGATATCTCTCACATCACTGAATAACTAGTTTCCCACTAATGGTTTCTCTTTACATGCAATTACATTTGAGAATGAACTTAAGCCTAACCGAACGTGAATAAATCTAAACAAATTATAATAATTTATCATTTGTCTTATATTTCATTATTTTTAAATAACTATATTTTATTTCAAACTTATTTTTTAACTTAATTTTTAACTTATTCTTCTATTTAATTTAATATAAATTAATATTGAATTGAAATTTGTATAAAATGTGTGGCAATGTTTTAAAATAATTTCAAACGTTGTGGCAAAACTCCATCACCCTTGATGAGATTCGTTGGCATTGAATCAGCGTTGAATTTTGGTGGATGATTATGAGGATTTTTCCCCAATTTTAAGCCACCTTCTAGTTTTGTTATACAGCGTGCTGTGCATTTATTTTCTGATACACGTTTTCCATTGCCACTGGAACAGATCCAATTGACCGTCGAACGAAAACTGGCTTCTTTTTTGTACATATAACCACGAAATATAAGATTTAAGCCCTGTTTCTGATTGGGCATGTAATAATAAGTTTCATTTTCCAGCCACACGCCAATAGGCAAGGATAGCATGAAGAAGTCTTTTTTTGTCGAAGCTGGGGCTGTAAAAATTTCAGTTGTGAAATTAGTTTAAATATTTAACATTTTTTTAATTTTTTTTTAATATTTACTTAGGAAAGAAAACACATTGTAAAATTAAAAATATTTTAAAAATTTATTTATTATTGCAATTTCTTTATCAAAAATCTTACTTTTCCAGTTGATTAATTTTTTTTTTGTATCTAAGAATCATTTACGTCTAATATTTCTTCTTTAATTGGTTTTGAGGTTTCACTGATTGTTATATTCGTTGGCTGCATATGTGATGTATCTAGAAATTTGTTTAATTGTGGATCTTGAAACAACGTGTGTGACATTAACTGCTGTTGCTTCTGCTTTTGTATGGCTTTAAACGCTTTGCGTCCTAATTGAATTCTATCGATCTCTTCCTCATGATCATGTTGACCAAAAACTTGTACAAATTCGGGAGTTAAAAACAATAAATGTGCCTTGCAGCGTTCTTTTCCCAGACGTATGCAGCGCCATGAACGATTTCTATTTTGGCAATAGACGAAATTTTTATGAACTAATAATGGATGACCACGTTGGCTATAAATATATTCCACTAGGCCTAAAATTAAACAATAATAATTGTATGATAGTTTCTCATTTCAAAAAAGAAACATTGTGTTATGAAGATTATAGACAAATAATTAAACTAGTAAATAATAGAGTAAAGTTAGAAGTGAGTTAGAAATATATTTAACTAGCAGATCCCGGTGTGCTTCGCTACGCATGAATAATAACATTGAATCGAATTCGGTTTGTCCGATCGTAAGTTATAGATTATATTACTATCAAGCTAAATTTTTATTTTTTTTTTTTTTTTTTTTTTTTTTTTTTTTTTTTTTGTATAAAATTTTCAATTTAACCAAAATGAAATTAAACTTCATGAAATATTATAATTCTTCTTCAATTTTTTGCATGTCAGCTTATTTTTTTTATAATAATTATCTTGTTTTTAAATTTTGTTCATAATTTTTTATTCTTTCCACACCCCTTTTAGGAATTCTCTCTCAATCTTCCTGTATCCCTTGCCAAAGTTCAGTTATTTTGAAGCATTTTAATACTTTGGCTTTTTAGTTTTCAATGCGAGCTCTGAGCAGGCCACTTAATTAATTTTAACTTTGATTGGATAATCGATTTTTAACCTTTTTTGGTCGTATGTTGTGACCTCCATCTTGCTAAAAAAAAAAAGAAAATAGTTGTTCTTTCTGATATGCGCAAGTTTCTTCAACTCCCAGCAAATTCATTACAAGGATATCGGAATAGTTCTCCTTTTACAATTTGGATCCATGCATCAATATTTCATTGATCATTGTTTCCCACTATGACATTTTATTGTGTTTCACCTAATGCCTCAAAATTACATCACACGTTTTTATTCGTCGACTGTCCATTTTCCGTATGTATTACAAAATTGAAGACGACATTTTAAGTTTTTCTACCAAAAAGCAGACTTTCTGCCAGTCCCACGATGTCGCAATCGTTCGTTCGATCGCATAATTACATGTTAAACAAAAACAATTTTTTAGAATTTGTTTTTGTTTTGAACGTAATTGTGCGAACGAACGAACACTTGCGATATCGTGGGACTGGTAATTTATTTACAAACAAAATAAAAAACATTCACTATTTATTGTTCGCCACTGTATATAAATTATAAATGAAAAATTATCTTTATTGTTAATGCAGTAAAATTATATTCATTTTATGCTGTTCTTCTCATAAAATATTATTAAGCTCTCGTTTATTTTATACTTCTTTTTATGCTGGTAACACTGGATGTGTCATGGACGCTTACTAAAATAGAAATTTGCCAAAAATTACGATAGTGGTAAATACGGTGATGAAATCCTTATTCGTCTTCATATTAATATGTGTAGTATTTTAATTTCAAAGCGTTGTAGTCGATAGCCCGCTGTCGTCGCTTAAAATTTTCGCCAAGGCGGATCCATTAACAGGGTCATTGCCGAACGCCCTACTTTCTTTGATCGGTTTATCATTCGTTGTACCGACCAAGTTATAGTCAATATTGAAGTTAAAAAATGTTTTTATTTATAAAATTATTTTGGGAATTTTTATAATATTATTTATTATATTATGCAACAATCCATAACATTTTCAAACTAAAATGCAATTTGTTTGTAGGTTGGAACAGCAGGTATCTATCCATACGTATTCGTCTGCATTAAGAGTCCTTAATTTCTAACGGCTCCATTTGCTTTTTGCATATATAGCCAGAAGTTCGGTTTTCTAGGAATTTTTGTATTTTTGAGAAATTTTCAAGTTTCGAAGATATAGTAAACTGTCAACATTTCATACACAACCTGGTGGAATGCCCTTTAATTTCTTTTTTAATTATTTGCTTTAGCATTCGCTACTGTGAACTTTAAAATACTGAATATGAAATGAAAATATATGATAGTTAGCCATGTATTTTTTTTACATTTTCTTAGTTTTATACCTTTCACCACAAAAAGTGGAAAAATGGTATATACACTAAGGTCATTCCGAGTGTAATTTCTACAATATCCATTTCCAACCCCATAAAGTACATATATTCTGACTTATTATGCATAGCGAAGTCGATTGAGCGACGTCCATCTGTCTGTCCGTGTTAGTGTTGAAAACCCGAGGCAAACTTGATTTCACAAAAAAATAAATATGTCAATCGATCAGATAGTGTGTCGAAAGGGATGCTATTGGAAATCAGCATGATCGGTCCATGTCCTTCGCGGCAGCAGGCAAAACACCACGCCTACCTCTAATTTTTTCATGTCAATTGGAACAATAAAGTAACTCCAGTCAAAAAAATAATTATATCAGACGATAGAGAATTAAAAGATAAGAAAAAAACATCATGGGAAGAAATAGGCGCTCTCCCTTATTTGCCGAGTTACGGGCCTGTGAAATTTTTAAATTTTTTAAAATATGTATATGGGTATCATTTTAAAGCTTTTGAAGAGATCTTGAAGGAAATACAAAAATTTTTTAAAATATTTAACGCATTAAGAACCGATATCATTTTTATGTAAAATTATATATGCATGTATATACACTGATGCATGTTTCTATAAACGCACATTACTTTTTTTTTGGTAAAAAGCTCTACAAAAACGAAACTAAAACGCAATTAAGGGATTATAAATTCATTTAACAAATATTTATTGTCTTCACTTTCAATACTAAAAACAACGAGGTTAAATGCAAGTTAATTAATTTTAATTTGTTTTTTTTTTTTTTTTTTAATAACTTAGTGGAATTTTGATGGGCGCTTTCCTATAAGCGCGCTTTAAGAAATTATACATTTTGGCTTTACTAATAGTGAGTAGCTGATCCGTTTTTTTTTAATTACTTCGAAAATACGGTCTGGCACTGATTCTATTATTATTTTTTTTAATAAATCGTCATCGATATTTTAGTTTTAGCTCCGTAACTGTCATTATATTTTGACTTTGGGCATTATTTGAGCAAATTTTCCATGCTATGTATCCACAAGTTTTCCACCGGGTTTAAATCCGGACTGCAAGCAGGCCAGTCTAACAGAGGAATACTACGTTGGTAGAACCGCGATTTACTCTTTTGAAACGTGTATTGCTGTATTGTCTTGCTGAAATATGCAATCTTCATCCATTTCATCATCCATAAATGAGATAAGAGCATCTTCTAAAAGTTCGGTATATGTTGTGCTGTTCATTTTTGTTGGAACAAAACAAATGCTTGCTTTTCCAACTTAGGAAAAAGCTGCCCACACCATAACACTGCCTCCACCGAAATTACGTTTCGACATTCGAATTTGATTTGATCTCAAATCGTGCCAATAGTACGAATACGAATCTGGACCGTCCAAATTAAATTTCTTTTCGTTTGAAAAAACTACTTTATGCCACTCATCAGTCCACCGCATGTATTGGCGTGCAAATTTCAGACGACTTCCTTTATGTTTTTCCTTCCTTTATGTTTTAGCATTGGCTTACATGTAGATATCTTCCATTTTATAGTATCATCTGTTCGCAATATGTGTTGAACGTGTTTGGAAGTAACAATAGGGACAAGTTTAGTTTTTATTTGAGTGGCATTTAATTTGTTTCGGGTGGCTTCATGTCTTATTTTATTAATGTCTCGTTTAGTTAATTTGTAGGCTTTCACACTCCGCATTTCTGTCCTTTCTTTAAAAACTTACGAATAACGCATTCTGAACGTTTAATTTTTCATGCAATTTCCCTTTTACAGAATCCCTGATCGCAAAAAAAATTAATTTGAATTTTTCCTTGATCAATTAGAAATGTTCCCTTAGACATCTTTTATTACTATTAGATATTTAAATCAAAACAAAAATATTTGATACAAATGCAAATAATGGCTTTAAGAACTTACATTTAGATAAAAGGGTCCAACAATAGGTAATATTTTAATTATTATAATTTTTTAAGCTAATTTTTCCTGCCTGCGTTTATAGAAATTTTCAACTGAATTAAACACTAATATTTTATAATTGCTCAAAAAAGCAAACAGTAAATTAAAAAAAAAAAATAGTTGTTTAAACAAACTTCAGTTACATCGACACATTGCAGTCCGTTTACTAGTTTTTGGTTAAAAATTAAAAATATGCAACACAGAGAAATCAAAAACTGAGTGCGCTTATAGGAATATGCACCAGTGTATATACAGTTCTAATTTTTATTTTTTTATTTTTTAATTATTTGTCACCCCAATATTTACTTTTTTGATTGAAGTTACTTCACCAAACTAGATTTACATAGATGGTGAAGGGTATATGAGATTCGGCATAGCCGAATATAGCACCCAACTTGAGTATTAACTTACATTTAAACTTACCTGTTAGTATAAATCGTTAATTAGCAAATACATCTCATAAGTGAAATCAAATCGTTTTCATTTTAGCCTTTTTCGGACAACATTTATCTCATTCCGTCATAAAATGCTCGATATATGCCATAATATATACTAGCAGTGCACACGACTTCGTCAGCGTGTTATTTCTATTTTTTCCCCCTTTTAATTGAAATTAAAAAAAAACATGTTTTTAAGTCTTTATTGTAGAGTTCGGTAAAGTGTTAAAAATTATCCATCTAAAATAGTAAAATGTGCTGACAACTATTTTAGTTTCATTACTCCGGTAAAATTGGATGCTTTCACATTTGTATCTCTATTATTTCTACGAAATGACATATTTTTAATATAAAAAAGTACTCTATATTTGATCCAATATTATAAGGGAACTTCTTATAAAATCTTATTCTAATCCATCCAGTAGTAAATACGCAATGCTAACACTAAGGGTACCTTTAAAATTTATCACTTTACATTTTTACATTTTTAAGTCTAGTTGAGTGAAGCTTCGCAAATAAAAAAGAAAATTGTGCAGAGTAATAGAGAATTAAAAAATAATAAAACAAAATTGAAATAAAAAAACTTTTCATAAAAAACTGTGATTTTACAATTTAGGATTTATTATAAAACTTTTGGACCAACACCGACTTCACACATTACAGTTTTCTTGGATAGGCGACCTTTTGGCGGACGAAGGGGCCTTTTCTTTCATGCTATGACCAACACCGGCTTTGCTTACTAAAGATTTCCTGTATAGCCGGGCTTCGTACTATTATCATAAAAAAGTAAATGGCACTTAATAGATTGATTTTAAAAAAAGCTAATTATTTATTTTTTATATTAGGAACAGCACTTAGGGGATGACCCCTACTTATGCAACGCATTGTGCCTGAACTAGGAAATTAGGTTATTGGAAGGACGATAGAGAGAATAGTGCTTGTGAACATTCGATTTGAACCTTTGCACAGTGAAAGTGAGAGGAAAGACCTCTGCAAGGAGTTTATTCCACATACGAACTGTTCGGCTGAAAAACGAATTTTATCTGTAATGCGTAGTGTGATTCACTGACAAATCGACCACAAAGGGATGCGCTCTTGATGCAGACCGAGTTGTGTGTACGAAATTACCCATAATTACAGATTAGGTAGCATATTCCACAGTACCCCTGTGCGAAAGCACACAGCACTGGGTTTTTCGAGCGTTAAATTGAACCCTGTTCGCAAGGCCCTACTCGGAGTTTGTCAAAAGATTGCGATTCAGGGTATCGTCCATCTGCTTTCGCATAGCCCTAATATCCGGAAGGCTTGGCCTATTTCAAAATCATATGAATGGGTTTGAAGTCTGACGTAGCAGGTCGTTAGTAAACATAAGAAATATGGTAGAAGAAAGGTTGGAGCAATGCGGACCATGAACTCGTTTGATGATATCCCATCTATAACAGCTCGTATAGTTTGATCCCTGAGACAACTCAATATAAATCGGGAGAAGGTATCACCAACACCAAAAGCAATGAGTTTGATATGAGTGCACCATGCCACACTTTATCAAACATCTTGGAAATATCCTAAATCCACCACCTTACTTTCGCCGAAATGGTGAATGGATTGACACCATTGGCTCCTAATAGGTTAATTTAAAAAAATTTCAGTACCAAGAGATAGATTATTCTAGAGCTTTAGCTTTTTATTGACATAATGCACAACCACAATTTCATATGAAAAGTTCAGAGACCCATAACTCGGAAAATAAGGGTTGCCGCCAAATTTTATATTTAATATTTATTTTTTATGCCCTACACCCTGAATAATTTTCTCCTTGTATGGATTAGATTTACTAAACTAAAGCCATAACATGTAACAAACAATCAATCGTACCTATTTCCCTTTACCAATTTATTTTGCAGTTGAAAACTGAAGCAACCGAAATACAAAAATCCTGCATAAAAAACTAAGTTTTAATGCTTGAATGTTAACAGAGAGCGAGGCCGCTAGTAATTGACGACGGTTGGTAAAAATTAATCTTAACGGCGGCTTATGGCCGGTGTTAAGGTTCAATTAGACGCGCCATAACCAAACCATCCTTATGGGAAACACTGTATTAGGGTATTGGTGACATGCCATAATGCCATAGCCATAACCGTAACTGTAGATAATAATTAAATTTTGATTTTTACCATAACCATATACAGTTGACTATTGAATTTAGGTGTTTGTTTTTTGTTTTGTTCATATATTTCACGTTCGCTGCGTTGTATTGGCAAGTTTAAATTTATATTTTTTGTTGCACTACTTTCCTAACAAACGACAAAACAAACAAAAGTTGCTCATGGCTATGGCACTACTATTCACTGTCAATATATGTGATTATTTTTATGGCCATGGTTACGGCTATGGATTTATGGTATGGCACGTCTAATTTAACCTAATATTATTTATACATTAAATGACATGAAAGAAAATAAAAAACAATCGGCTCAGCTGATTAAGCCGGCTAAAATCAGCCGCACACTTTGACGGCGGCTTTCTGCTTTTAAATAAAGTCGGCAGCGGCCGTTAGCCGATCGACTTTGCTCTCTCAATTAAAATTTCTTAGGCAACAAAATATATAAAAAAACGAAATTGTGCACTAATTCAAATTTGCAATTTAAGGAAAACATCTTGTTGGTACCGATGTACTTAGATACCATAAAATATTTTTATAGAAATGCTTATATTGTTATTGGAGCAAGTTTTCGTTGCTGGTTTTAAACGCATCTGTACTACAGAGCAAAACAAATCAAAAGCCCATAAAAAATCGCAGTCACTAAAAAGTTGTTATCTTCGATATTTGATATAACATTTATTTTAATGAACAAATAATTTAAGATTTAATATAAGTAATAAATTGTCCACTTTAAAATCTTCTTTGAACTAATGTTGACTAAAATATTTCATACTTTGCAATTTTTTTCACTGGCTTTTCTTGAACGCGACTTGCAATGGCCAACTTTTTTTATCCACTTTAAGGACTTTTTTTCAACAAATTTTATTTAACACTTTTAAATAACACATAAATTGTAAAAGTATGTTTTATATATCAATTTTATAGGTTTAAAGCACTATATATTTTTATTTTTCCACATTTTTGTACTCTATTAGGAGATATGCAACACAACACATCACGGCGAAATTCAATAACTATTATAAAAATGTAATAGATGATACAAAATGGCGTACGTCGTATTGTACAGAGATGTTTGAGCCGTTGATTTGCCAACTCTTTTGCATATTTGTTTACTAATTTCATTTTGCTTTGTGTGCTTTCTTCTTTCTCAAGGCATATTTAACTGATATGCATATGTAATTGACATGCCTTGTTGCTTCTCATAGTTTATTGAATTTTTAACTCAAATGTTAAGATTTTTTAAATTTAATCAGACCTTGAAAATATCTATAAAAATATGTTTTAATGTGCAGGGAGAAAATAATACAATTTTTTTTGTTTTGTTAATTTTGACATATCTCAACTTAGTGTTTTTGGCATAGTACGCTTATTATAATCGGATTATTACTATATTCTTAATAAAATTTAAAATAAACAAGTTTTGTTTTGATAGCACTTTCGTTAAAAGCCTCTGAATTGAGAAAATGTAAAAATTTCGTTTTTTAAGGATTTTCCTTAAAAAGGAATTTGTTTAAACAATTTATAATGCGAATAAAAGCAAAATTAGGTCAACAATTATAACGGTTCCCCTCCAGCCCTTTCCAACATTGCCAATTTTAAGACAAAATTTTAAAATTATTATAAAATTTCTCGGAGTGCAAAGCACCGATTAAAAAAGGTTTTAACAGCACCGTGATTAATTAAGGCCTCTTTTGTAAAAATAAAATCAATTTTTTGGGATATGTTTCCCCTTTACGGGAATTTATATGTTAAAACAAAAAAGTTAAAATTTTATTTCACCTTTTGATTAAATACTCTTTTAGCTACATAACTTCAAAATTTTGTCGAAATACCCCGATGCGTTATAATATTTAAATTATTAAAATATAGGGTGAAAAAATAATAACAATATAATTAATCTAGATGTCATAAGCTTTCCTTTGATGCTACTTACATGCATATATTTAAGCTAGAGAAGTTTCCTAAACCTTGCATCCTCGTGATTATGATAGCTTATTTTTTTATATGTAAAAACCAAAAATATGTATAAACACATTTTGTAACAAGCTTCTTGGTTTTAACATATAAAATGAGCAAACAAAATTATGAGGAAGCGAGGCCTACAAAAAAACTTTTTTGGTTTTATGAAAATTTCAAATATATTTTTACAACACCACTGTAAGAAAAAATTGTTTGTTGGAAAAAAAAATAATAAGTGTAAACAAAATTTGACATCTGAAAACATAAACAAGAAAGTCAACTGCCACTACCTAGTATATTAATCTGCCTTGAACAATTACAATAAGAAATTAAGCAATTTTGACATTTGCAAATTAAAATAAAGGCATTCACAAGGCATATTTATTTTACTAGGTAGTGTCGTCCCAGCTGGTTTGTAGTTGGAAATGTTAAAAGTTTGTATTTTACTGCGTTTGTTTACGAATAGCAAAAAACACTAACAACAAACATTCGCAAAACAAAGCTGGCATTTGTATTGAGATCAATTATCTTTTACTTCTCATTCAATAAAAGGCCATGTTATGTCAGCCAATGTTATAGAGCCGCTACTACCTAGTAAAATAAATGTGCCTTGGGCATTTATCTGTTGAGCGCAAGGCGAATTAATACAGGTGACCGCACGGCTACAACAATCCAACAACACAAAAAACAACAGGCAATTTGTTGCTACAAAATTATGTATGTTGTTAAAAAAATATTGTAAAAAACAAACAAAATAAAAAAATATATTTGATGAAAAAAGTGGTTGTAATTATCAGAATAAGAAAATTATAAAAATTAAGTTACATAAAAATACAGGAAAAGTGACCAAAATTCTTTTGTACCACTAGTTTGCCCAAATCACATGCACCGTTCCATTCTTGCACGTTGACCATTTGAAGACTAACATAATCTTCCACAAAAAAACCAAGAAATTATAAATGTGTTAACAATAATTTCACTATCTTTTTTACGCATATTTTGATTATACACATCAGGAACTCCAAATACGGTTACATGTTGTGGTAGTTTTCTCTAGGAACTTCAATTGTTTGTTTTCTATTAGCAATCAAAAAAAAAATTAAATTAAAAAAAAGTTAACAAATTATTTATTTTTGACAAATTTTTTTGACAACTGTAATGTATGCAGCTGATGGGCTTTTTCGCCCGTGCGTTCACCTGTATTATTTCGCCATGGTTGAGCGCATAAGCATCAAGGCAAATTGATAACAGGTATACTCACGGCGAAAATAAATACAACACTGCGATAGAAACATGTACATTTTGTTTTTGTACAAATAGTTTTCGGCTGTCAAAATCAAAGGAGATTTTAACTTTTGACACTCGAAGAAGGAAAAAAATTTTCGCCGTGAGTATACCTGTTATCAATTTGCCTTGCATAAGCATTCACTTGTAATTAATTCGCCTTGAACAGTACTTTGAATCCAAGGCAAATTAAATACTAGGTAACCGTGCAGTCACACGGTCAAGTTTTTGTTCAATTTCCTTTCCAGAAATTTACAAATATTGCTTATCAAAATTCACAAAAATTGAAAGCTGTGACGTAGGCTGCACGCAATTTCAAAGCAAGTTTTTAAGCAAAATGTTTTAAAGAAAACAACAAAAATTTATTTGAAGGAAAAAAACTTCAATCAGCAGTTCTCTTGAATGAAATTTGAAAGACTCAATTGAACGAAAATTTGAAAGCAAATTCTCAGCAAGTTTTTAAAGTGAGAGTGTATTGGTAAAAAAATGAGAGAAATTTTAAAAATTGAATGAAAACTTGATCGTCTGACACCCTAGTCAGCAAGTTTTTAAAGTGAGAGTGTATTAGGAAAAAAAATGAGAGAAATTTTAAAAATTGAATGAAAACTTGATCGTCTGACACCCTAGTAAAACTAATAGCGCAGGTGATCGAATTCGCTTTACACATTTCTCCGAACTAACGTCAAAATTAGCTTACATTTTGTTGCTCGCTTAACAGTGCAGTCACACGGCCAAGTTTTTGTTCAATTCTCTTTCAAGAAATTTACACATACTGCTTGTCAAAATTCACAAAAATTGAAAGCTGTGACGTAGGCTGCACGCAATTTCAAAGCAAATTTTTAAGCAAGATGTCATAAAGAAACCAAAAAAAATTTATTTGAAGGAAAAAACTGCAATCAGGTGTTCTCTTGAATGAAATTTGAAAGACTCAATTGAACGAAAATTTGAAAGCAAATTCTCAGCAAGTTTTTAAAGTGAGAGTGTATTGGTAAAAAAATGAGAGAAATTTTAAAAATTGAATGAAAACTTGATCGTCTGACACCCTAGTAAAAAAACGAAAAAATGTATATTTTTAGAGGAGTCGTAAAGTTAAAGTTTATTTTTTTTATTTTTAGATTTTATATTATATTATTCTCATAGTTTTTTAAACTTGTAATATATTTATATTGGCCAATTAGGCTACAGATATTGCATATGAATAAATAAATGAAATGAAATATTTTTAAATAATAAATTTGTTAATAAAACAGTGAATGTGCGAAAAGTGAAAAGAGTGTGTTCGCCCAAAAACTGCAGATAAATATAAATCCACTTGTCTTTGATTCGCCTAGAGCAGTATTTATCATTGATGATATGGTGACAGTACTTTTATTCCAACTATGCATGTTTAGTACAAAAAGTAGTGACGCGTGTGATTTAATAATCTTTTATATTTTCATTTTATATTATACTTTGTGTTTTATATATACCAATAAAGAATTCATTACTACCCTTTTTATTTCTTGTTTTATTTTATTCTTAAGTTTTCTCTATATTATTATATATTTTACTGATTCATATTTCTATTTTTGTAAAGATAATTCAGACTTGCTCCAGGAGTTACCAACAAACCATGCGCCTGCCAAAAGAGGCAGACCACGTAAAGATCACCCAAAAACTACTCAGAGGTTGGTACATAAAATTATAGAAGCCATTAATAACCGTCCTGGTCAACCTATCTTGTACGCTTCTACTACAAAAGGTACCATGAAACTAGTGGTAGATGGTCATCACTTCCGCTACTCCTTCCGCAAGGGTAAATATACTATATTCCAGTGCTGTTACAAAGAAAATAAAGAAGAATGCTTAGTACGTGTTGTAACCGATCAAAAGCTTGTTTATCCTCTGGATGGCGAGCATATACATTTCGTACAAGCCACTGATAAAAGTGTAACGTCAGTTAAATTTACACCCGGTGAAGAACCTGACTCGGAATTTGTTACTATAACAGAAGTTCAAAACGTTGAACATGCTAAGCCACAACAAGAAGATGCAACACCTAATGTCGAAGAATTGGCCCCAGAACCCATCAAGGCTAATGTTAAGGTTGAGAATTTTCCGTCACAGGAATCGTTAGAATTTACTGCAGAATCGACGAACGAAAAGTCTGCTGAAGATAAATCAAAAGAAGTAACTTCTTCAGAAGAGTTTCGTGAGAAAATTAAAAAACGTTTGCAAAAGGCACTGTTAGGTAAAAAGAAGCAGTGAACAAATGCGTTATGTACACAGACATTCGCCATTCTAAAATATCAAAGCAATATATTTCCTTTTGAGAAATAGTAATAACTATCATTCTAAAGCAGACGACATGTCAGTCTCTTTAAATACGTGTTTATTTTATTCGAAAATGCTTTAAAATATGTATTTCTTTATACGAAATTCCATAAAATTATTAAATGTAAAATTTATTTTCGAAACATATTTTTTATAAGAGCATGAAAATTTGCAATACATAATTGCTTTTTCGCAAATCAGATCAAAATTTACTTTTTTCGAATTCTTTTGATATGATTTATTGATTTAGTCAGGATTTTCAACAGGTTTTTTTTAATCACATTCTAATTTTATCGATTTTAAATATTTATATAAGTGAAATCGATTTAAGACACATGCCGTTTTTATTATTTACGCTCTGATGCCTTATAAAAAATTTATATCAAAATAATTATTTTTAATCTAATAGATTTAAGTATTTTTCATTTGAATAAAATAAATAAACTTTTCTAAACTAATTGATTTGTCTAAAATATTTTTAATATAAAAAAATCTGCTAGTTTGTAGTTTAAGCGACATCTATGTCTTACTTCTTTATTTATTTATTCTTACTTTACAGTTATGCAACACGTCCGTAATTGTGGTCCCCAATTGTTCATCATCAGCCGCAAGGGGGGCACATTACTGGCCATTAACGATTTTATTTATAGATCAAATTTAAAAAGGTTTGGACCGTTAAGTGACAAGGTGTACTGGGAATGCATACATAATCGATCAAAAAAATGTCGCAGTCGCTTAAAAACTATTGGTGATGATCTATATGTAACAAATGGTAATTTTTCTCACCAACCGGCAAAATTACTTTTAAATTTCTAGCCTTTTTTAGATATTCACAATCATTCCGGTGACGGACAGCGTATTGAATTGGCACGAAAATCTGGTATGTTAATCTACAAAAAATTTAGTGCAATAGGTCAAATACCGAATAAACTACCGTTTCAATGAGTATTATGTGCATTCAAATGTACTTATAAATACATATTACAATTTTGTTACCAAAAAGTTGAATAATATTCTAATTTATTAAAAAAAGATATATTTTGCTTATATTGTACAATGGTATAAAAATGTAAGCATATATGTACATCAGAAAACTATTAAAGGTTTGCAATTTATTACATATATAAGGGAATAAATAACGATTGTGTATAGAATATTTTAGGGCTATTATTACAACTTGCTGTTATTCAAAGGATGGATAAAATAAAAAAATAATTTAGAAACTATATTGGCTAATACTGTAAGCAGTCCTTGAGTTCAGTTTTTTAGGTCCTTTTTTTAACAGCTCAAGAGAAAATTAAATATTTAAAAAGTAAGTCATTAGCATTTATCCTATCGAAATTAGAAGCAGGTGCGATATTTGAGTCCATATAATTAAAAATCAAATCAGTTTTTCTTAATTCTTTTACTTGTGTGGAAAATTTGTTGTTAGTTAGAGTACGAAGAATAGATTTCATATGTAAACGCAAGGCTTATGCCTATAGCTCGTATAAGAAAAAAGTAATAAAATGATTCTTTGCGAATGGTAAAATACTAACAGTATAGAAAATGCTATCATCTACTTAGTGATGAATTATCGGATTTAAAACGTGTGCAGCGCCAGACGCACAAACGACTTTACCTTTGTATAAAGTTATTTTGGAAAGTAATAGCATTATTATAATAAAATTTAATTTTAAATTAAAAATACGGCCAACATTTATTAAATCAATTTTTAAAAAAGGAAAATTTATTGCTTAAACTTTGATTTTTGTCTTTACTTTGTTGTTTGAACAAAAATTTTTTGTTTTTTTTTTAATGTTTGTGAGAAGTTTCCTGAAGAGCTAAGAAAGCGGTAGCGAAGTGCCCAACGAGACGTACTTTCACCCTCAATAATCAATATCAGTGATTTATAATTTAAATCGGGATAATATAAAAAATAGCACAATAATTTTTTTAAGTAAAAAGTATAATTTTCCCCATTGTGCTTTAAACATGATACAACCAGGACATAGAAAATATAAGATAATATTTTTTAAATTGAAAAAATATCTCTCCGATTGATAAGTTAACACTACTTTTCGAAATATTTTTTTTTATAACGTTGAAATTACTTCAAAATAATTATTTTATAAATATTACGGATGGGAATTATTGACATATGTCATTTTGTTTGGTACATGTCCGTACTATAAACAAATATTTTATATACGTGGAACATCGCCAACTGGAAGCATAAGCAGGTTTTTTTTTTTTTGGTTTAGTATTACATATGTATGAGCGAATAATTTTCTATTAATAAAATAGGACGAGATTTTTTCGATACTCTAAAATTTCGCACAACTGGACATTTATCGACAAGATATCCCGTGAATGAGAATGTTTTGTTTTCCAATTTTCTTAAAAGTAAAAACGATAAAAAAATTTAACTGTAATTACTTATTATTATTTAATACTGTCAATAAATGCTAAGTGTTAGGTATGTGATGGAACGCGATTGTTTTTAAACAACCGTTTTTAAAATTCTTTTAGTTAAAAAAAAATTGTTGTTATAGATTTTGAAACATACCGATTTGTGTTGAGTTTGTACATTCAAATCGATCGCAATTCATCACACTGTTTAAAAACGAACGTTTTCAAATCGATCGATTTTCAATCACATATCTGAATATTTTTTTTTTCTATATACTGTTTATTAATTTATTTTACAAAAAACTTTATGATCAAATTGCATTAATAATAATAAAAAAATAAATATTTACATTTGTATAATATTTATAGTATTTTTCTAAAAATAAAAATCTTTAAAACTATAACTTAACGTATTCAGTTGTACGGCCATAAATAATTGCAATGTTGTACTTAATAATAAAACGAACCAAAAACTGAACATATAAAAAGTATCATAACTTTAATATTTCTTAGCATTGTTTTTCATGTTTAGGCTCGAGCTAATATAAATAATAGGAATAGGTATTTACTTTTAATGTGTATGAAAAGGATGTGTTATTCTATAACGAATATCACCACCAATTTGTTTGGTACACGCTCGTGCTTTACATAAATATTTTACATACATAGAACATCGCCAACTGGAAACATAAGCAGGTTTGTTTTTTGGTTTAGTATCACATACAAACGAATAATTTTCTATTAATAGAATGGGACGAGATTTTTTCGATAATCCAAAATTTGCGCACAACTGGAAATTTTCCGACAAAGTATCAGCTGAATGGCAGTTTAATGTTTTGTTTTCCAGTTTTTCTAAAAATAAAGTAAATACGAAAGGGTAAAAATAAATTAATTGGTAAAATCAATAAAAGCTTAATAAAATATTATCCAACCACTTTGAAAACTCGATACATAAATTGTTTATTAGCTTTTAAAAATTTTTTTATTAAAATTGTATAAACTGTACAAAAGCTTAGAAATACTTGAAAATCGAAAACATATTAAAAAGGTTTTTGAAGTTGCATTAAAAAAGTTATATTTAATAAAAAAATTGTTGTGGTATTTTCTAAAAATTAAAACCTTTAAAACTATAACTTAAAATATTCACTCTTATGGCCATAAATAATTACAATTTTGTACTTAATAAATAAAGAAAATCTGACCATTTTGATACAAAACAAAACGAAAAAAACTAAACATATAATTTGTCATCACTTTAATGCTTTTTTTTAGCATTGTTTTATCAAGTTATAAATGTTAAAATCAGTTTTATGCTTAAAAGCGTTAATGGAAAGTTTGATTATTAATTAATATTCCAAATTCCTGATTGCCCTTTTATATATGAGGTTGCGGAGACTGTTTGAAAACGCCATTAGCAGGGTTGCTTGTACTTCCTACATTATGTGCATTACTTGATGAAGAAGAATCAGAACGTAAAAAAGCAGACATTATGTTTGAGTTTGATGTTGGCGGTGGGCCACCCATAATCACTGGATTCAATTGTTCTTGACTTTTTGTGTCCTTGCCACCGCCACATGGTGTGTATGCCAGCATTATAGGTACCGATGAATTTGTTGTTAAAGTCAAAGGGAAATTACCAGGAAACTTTAAATCGGATTGATTGAAACAACTTAAGTTTTTGGCGGAACAATAAAGTTGGCACGATGGTAAAATATCTTTGTGACGTCTCTTTATGTGACTTAGAAAATTTCCAGTTGATCTTGGTGTACCAGAAATAATACCAAAACAAGTGGTACAAGTGGCTTGTATCCCACCCGGTGTTTTCGGATGCGGCTGAATGTTACTGTAAAATTTGCCATCCAAAATTTTGGGCAGGTTTAAAGGTCTGCGAAATTCATCGCTGTTGCCAGTTGAAGATTTTGTTTTTATTGCTGAAAGTACATGAAAGTAAGAATTAGTAAAAGATATTAGAACAACAGTCTAAAAGCAAAAAATAAAAATTAAAAATAAGACTTTTAATTAGATTAAATGTAATCTGAAGTTAAATTTATTATTAATTAATAAAATTTGTTTGTACATCAATTTAATTAACACTATATTTAACGCCTATTAAGCAGCGTAATATTATTCACTCAATAAGCTGACCATAGATCGCATTAAACCAATTTTCGATTCTTCTAAACCAAAATCTGGTGTCATTTCCACTAAGGAGTCTGTTTTAATTTCTGGATCATGCGTATGTGGAGACCCAGCTACACGTATTGAAACGTCATCGTTGACTTTTGAAGTGACTACGGTTGCACGACAACCATATTTTACGTAGCGTGAACAACGCCAAAATATATTTTTGTGACTTTGACGATTTTCAACATATCGATAACCGTTATAGATCAACATAACACGACCTCTTTGGGTAGTTGAATATTGTATATATGTGGTGGCATTCTTATCCTCGAATATATATTTTATATCTGAAATGAGAATCAATAATAAAGTGGTTAAAAACATTGTTTAAACAAATTTACTAGTAATTTGTTTATTGAAATAAATCTACTTATACAAAAGAATCGAGAAATTGTAGTTTTTATCTTTATAGTTTTATATTTATAATCTTAGATAGAAAAATGTTTATAATAATTATAAATCTTTAAGTGCTTAGTTTACAAATATAAAAAAGGAGAAAAAAAAAACATTATTTTAAGAGCTGTTTAATATTTTTTAGCCGCAGCTAGGCAGAGAGTGTTCCTTTAGACATGTTAGCAATTTTTTGCTCTATAAAATGTTTAACTATATTATTATCAATTATTTCGCCACGCAACTTGAAAACTTGTACAACATGAGCTAAAAATAAAAGAAAAAGAGAGTAATGAAATATACATAATATTGTAATAAATATTAAAATAAAATGAATATAACATAATATTTACATTTTACATAATTTTTAAGCAATAGGTCTTTTATTTTTTTTTTATATATATTCGATATTTCGCTACTCCATTGTGTAGCATCATCAGGAAACCAAATAGTTTTCCTATTGCTTAAAAATTAAATAAAATATAATTAATTTAAATGTCAAATAAAAACTTTATTATAATATAATGTAATAATAAATTAATTAATTTGGCTTTTGTTATAAGACTGAGGTTTTCTATACAAAATTTGGGTAAAATCCTGATAAGATATATGGGCAGTAGTGAAATGGCCATATGGATATGATTTCCCTGCAGTAATACATTTTATTTTGTAGTTTTAAATAATAAATATTTCATGAGAATAACATGAAATATTTACATTTGAAGGAATCGAGCACGATTCAAGTATTTTAATATAAAAATAAACAGGCGCGTTCTGAATTCTACACCAAATTTTCACTTTTGTATCTTTGAGAAATTTGAAGTGAAAATTTCGTGTGAAATTCAGAACATGCCTGAAAGTTTACGAATACTTTTAATATATTTCATATTCATTTTTAAAATTACAAAATATTCGACTTTTTCCCTCCTTCTCCCTCCTTATTTCAAGGCTAGCAAGAAAAAAAATTTAATAAAATTAATTTAAAACATTTATAAGTATTCATAAAAATATTTATTATTTATCAATTATTTACTAAATAAATTGTTTATGGATATATGTTGTATAAACCTTTAATATAGTAGTAGTTTGTTTATATTTAATCAGTTCTACTTTAGATTAGAAACAAGACAAGACAAATTTTTCTAAGCGAGTTAAAGAGATACTATAATTTGTTTAATAATAAAAATAAACAAAATTATGAAATATCAAACACAAGCAGCACAATTGCTCGAATGCAATTTACTATTTTGCACGTAAAGATTTCTTCAAATTGAAGTGATACAAACTACCATGTTTTAGTGTTGTTAAAATGAACAATTTAAGCTCCTCCCCGCATCTGTTTTGTTTGCTTTAAAAACTATACCAACCATTATTTGTGCATGTATTACTAGAAAATTTAAAACGCCTATAACTCTAGAAATACTGAACCAAATTGATGGATATATAGATTGTGCTCATCTTAAAAATACTATAATTATTCTCAAAATCTGATGTACCTATAATATGAGCGTAAATAGTAGAACAAGAATTCGCCTTTCCTACTGATTATAAAGATGTTAAAAATCCATATGTAGCTACTTACTTATTATTGACTTTAACAAATCTTCATTTAATAGCTGCAAACATTCTTTAGCTCCTGATTTTGCCACTTTTTCTAAATTTTCAACACCAAATACCATTTCACTTAAACGGGAAGTATAAATGCAAGCATTTGGTATAAATATCTTCATTAATTCATTTTTAGCGACGTAAACTCTACTTCCTGGGCACAACGGAATTTTACCAGGATCAATTTTCGTAGATGTTTTGGCCAAAGGAGCTAAAATATATGTAAAATAATAATATTATTACTTGCAACAGACAACTATTTTTTATGTTCTTATAAGAGGAAAATAAAACACAAATTTTTACAAAGATTATATTTATTCACAGATTTTCAGGATTTCAAGTAAAATTTAACAATTAGTTTGTTGTTATAACTATAAACACAGCTTGCAACACATTAAGTCGCTGTCATTAAATATATTTGAAAAACTTAAAAATGTAATTTATACATGTTTTAAATATTTCATTCAATTTTAATTACATTTTTTACAAAAATTTATTGAAACTTTATTCTAAAATTCACTATCTTTTCTTTTTTCCAAATATCACAACAATCAGACGCTTCTGGCAAATTGACATTTTACTGACAGAGTTAATTTCAGTGATGCACCAAAGTGTATTTTTTATAAATCTTTAATATCTCAAAAAATATTAACAAACAAAAAAGGTTTACATATAAAGTAGTGAAACAAAATTATTTTTATATTATTTTTTAATAAATTAATAACTATATTAATTATAAATCTTTTTGTTTATGTATTGATTTTTACTCATACTTTGTCATATTTTCACGTTTGACAACACTGCACATATTATTCCGACGCCTTGTTGGTTGTCAATTTTTTTCTTGTGGTTTGCACTTTTTATCTTCCACTAATAGCTTTGTGATTTTTTCAAGTGTTTTGTGTTATTTGTTATATGATAAAATAAAACATATTATTAAAACAAATTTAAGGAATATAAGCTAAAGCAGTAAAAGTAAACAGGATTGTTTCAACGAAACAAGTGCAAAACAATCATTTGTGTTTGAATAAACTCTTCAAACTAAATATACTATACATATGTATGTATTTATGTAAAAATAAAAAATGTAAGACGGCCAAATTATTTACAGTTTAAAATAATAAAAAACAACTTTAAAAATCGCATAATCATATATTTTTTAGGATAATCGAAATCAAAGCATTTTTTTTCTATGTAAATTTGATGTATAAAAAATAAATTACACATACTATTAATAATTGAGTTTTAATTAAAAAAGTTGTATAAAGTATTGTTCAAGTTTTATGTACCTACTTATGTATATGTATAATTTTAAATTTGGTTTCTATGGACATTGAAAAAAAGAATTAAACTTGTGTAAACAAACAATAAATTTTTAAATATTATTTTCAATTGAATATAAGTTGAAGACTTACATGTTTGTGTTATGGCTTCCTAATTAGTTTTCTCACAAGAACTACGCCTAAGACAAGTTTGTAAGTAAGCATAAATAGCTCTTACCATAATAATCTCAAGATTGTTTTAAAGAAAACTAAAAATACCTATAAAATGTAGCCATTCTGAAATATTTTCTTAAATTTCAATTAAATTTAAATTATTTTGGGTTAACCAATAATATTTAGAATCCATGAAACCAAATTAAAATCTGCGTAAAAAATTTTTTATAATTTTCCTGACTAGTTTTCTTCTTTGTATTGCAGCTACTCATTCCTGCTTGCAACAAGTTAAATTGGAACAGAAGAAATCATGTTATGATAATCTTAACGTTAGTTTTACACGTAGTGTACGTGGAAATAACTTACTTACCATAAATGGTAAAAATTATACCTTAAATCGACGCATAAAGGATGCCTGCTATTGGGAGTGTGTTAAAGTTCGTTGCAAGTATACGAAATGCTCAGCTCGAGTTATTACAAAATATAATCGTATTGCCTCCTTAAGGGGTCAACATAACCACAATTAAATTAAGAGTAATTTTAAATAAAATTCACACCCAAGTACAATTTAGTTATTTCAACTTAGTTATTAAAAAATCAATATTGTTATGAAAATGTTATTTATACGCACCTACATAAATTAAACTGAAATTATAATTTTGCTACTAAGTCTTACACGATATGTGAATTGTATTTTATTGAAATATTTTTAGAATTTAATGAACATATATCCCGATCCGGTGTATGGCTGAAAGATAAATACACATTTGTTAGAAATCGTCGAGGTGGAATGAATTTGATATGCAAAGGTTTTCTTTATACTGCTGAACGTAAATATAATTCTACTATTAATTGGATTTGCAATAAAAACAGCAATGCTACTTTGAAATGTCCAGCACGATGTGTAACTGCTGGAGAAAATGCCATAAAATTTGGCCGCAGACGACACAATCATGGGGCGATATCAACATTTATACCTATAGAGTGATATAACAAAATTAATGTAAATAATTTTTAATGTATGTGTAAATATTATTTATTAAATAAGATGATCCTTAAACAAATTTTTTATGTATTCTTTTCGTGTTGAAACAAAAAATTATAATAATCTATTTTACTGTCAATATACATATTTTAATAATGTAGTATGTATTTTTTATTTTTATTGCAGTTGCAAAACGTAGAAGACCCAAAAATTACACTGTAATAAATAATTATCGTTTCGTTATAAGTTCTCAATCATCGAATGCATACTATTTGAAATGCGCCAATTTTCGCAAATCATGCCGTGCCCGAGCTATTATGCGTAAAGATTCAATGAAAATACTCATCAGAGATAATAACCATAATCATCCAAAACATTTATTATCTAAAAATGTGCAAATAAAGCAAGAACTTCTTCACGGCGATGATGATGAGGATGACGGTGATGACTTTTATAAAGAAGAGAAGTGACAATACGAACATAAAATATATAAATACTTGCATAAGAGATAATTACTTACGACTTTTTTAAATTAATTTTAAAGCCTTAATAAAGAACTTAGTTTTTTTTTTTTTAATTAAACATAAGCGGCAACATATTTGTATGTAGAAAAATAATTGAAATTCGTTATTATAACCAAATTCTAATAATATGCTTGAATTTTTAGATCTTATGAATTCCAATCGTATCCGTTACATCATCTCCAGGCGTGGAACTCAATTGGTATTATATAAAAACAATACCTATACGCCAAATTCGAAATTGAAACCCGAATCTCGCAGTCGTGACTGGAAATGTTCCATGTATCATAAGGCCAAATGCAAGGCTAGATTAGTGACAAAACATACATCATCGGGTGAATTAATACATGTAACATCATCTGTTCACACTCATGAACCCATGTTTCCACCAATATAAAAGCTTTTTATGATACAGTGAGTTATAAATTTACAATAAGCTACAAGTGGTGTCATATTTTTTGTATTTAAACTAAGACTAAGTTCCAAGTTTTTCTTTCTAGTTAATAATGATCTCGAGATATTTTTTATTTGCTTAAATGTAAGAAATGTATTTTTTGTAGTCTAAAGGAAAATCTTCAGCCTAATATTGCATAACAATTTTTCATTACATTTTTATTAGTTACCGTTTTTTCTTATATTTTAAAACTCTATACTTATAAGTGCCAATTCGAACAAAAGATTTTTGTTTAATTTTAAGCAAAAACCATTATCAAACAATTCTGTTAAAAATTAAACTTAAATTGATTGAGCAAACCTTTGTATTTGCCTTGTATCAAAGCTAATTGCAAAACTAGTTTCTTTAAAATTATAAAAATTATTTTAAATTAAATTTGTCGACATTTTATGGAAATATGTGAAAAGTTAGCAAGCAGTATTTTTTTAATAAAAATTTTGTATTTCCAAATGAGTGCATTTAAATAAATTTTGTATATCAAATTAAAGTTTAACTGCCGTATTCATAGAAAATAAAATAACTTTGAAATGTGTTTTATGACAAATTTTTCATACAAATTTGTCCTAAAATATATTTCAAATCTATTTTGATTTTCTGTGAATACGGCAGTAAGAATGTTCACACTTTTATTGAATATAAAGATAATTTTTTAATATTGTTTTTATTTCTTTGTTATTTACAGGTCTAAAGGGTCTGTTGCATCTAGAACTTAAGCGTGGCATTAGAAATGAACAACGTAGAATTAATAAAGATATTCTACCAGTTGTTAATATTGAAACAAAATCTTCTCTTGCGGCGGCAATGCACACAAATCGGGACTTAGTTTTTATACCCGGACAACGTGGCAAAAATTTGCTATTCTATCAAAACTACACATACTCAAAAAATAATGGAACTGGCAGTACCACCTATTGGAAATGTAGAATTGTGAAAAATGGCAAACCGTGCAATGCTCGGATCACAACATTTCTAAGGCCCAATGGGCTTTACAATGTTTTTCTAACTAAACCGGAACACAGTCATCCGCCCTCAACGAGATTGTTTAAAAAAGAACAAAAACAAATTAGTCCGAAAGGAATTGAGGCCAAAAATTTAATAACAAATAAAATACCTTAATAAAGAAAAAAGCCATACATCCATACATGTGCCTGGAGCATATTTGTTTTATTTTCTAAAATTATAGTTTGTAATTAGAAAAAAGATGTTTATAAAATTCTTAGTTTAACTAATTAATTTTTTTTTATTTTTCTTCCTTTTTGAAGAAACTACACCAGCTGTATATTCGGCTACTTCTAGGGGACGCATACAATTAATATATGGCGGACAACCATTTATATTTGAGAAGAAAATTAAACTTTCTACTAACGAAGAAAAGAAATATTGGCGTTGTAATCAATGGTGGAATCAGAAATGTCGCTCCCGTGTTTGCACTATTAGTGATATGGTTATACCTTTAAATCGGTATCATACCCATGAGGAAATCGTTAGGCGCAAGAAACGAGTAAGCAAAAATACAACAGGCGATAAAGCTATCATAAAATCTGACGCACTCGCGCGCACCACATATCCTGTTCCAACAGAAGCTGGCACTAGTATTGATGTCAGCTCCCTTGGCATGCATTTAAAATACGAAGAAATTGTTGCAGATGTTACACAAATTGTCGAACCCTTTCCGATTGGCATAAATAAGAAATAAAATTAAGTTGTAAAATAATTAAAATAATAATAATAATAAAAAAGAATCATATTGAAAAAATTTGATGAATGTAATGCAATCTATCTAACTACGAATCTAACATTCTTTTTTCGAAAATTTTTTGTTTTCATTTTATTAATAAAATAATAAACTTAAATATAGAATAAAATACATCTGTACATATATTTTTTCTTTTGCACATGCAGCTCAGCCACAACAATTTTATTTCTTTAAAATTTTATGTTCTAACTAATGCTGTTTCGGTATTTTTTCCCCAAACTTTTTAATTTTTTTTCAGCTTTCACCTTTAATAAATTTTACTTCACAACTGGTCAACGTTCTTCGATAAAACTGGTTTATGACGGCTATCATTTTGTTAAATATATGGAAAATTCTCGTGGCACCAAATGGATATGTGCAACTCGTTCCTCTACAAAATGTCGTGCGCGAGTACGTACCACTAAAGACTCCAAACTAGAAGTATTACGACCTGATCATAATCATGGCCTCACAAAACAGCGTATGGCAAAGAAAAAATTGAATGTGTAACGTACTGAATGGCAATTAAAGACGCAGAAAAGAAGATCAAAAACTATTATATAAAACAAAGTTGTTCACTACTTGTTTTTTTTTTTTTATAAATACAGCAAACAAAATTTTGTTTTCAAAGATTAATTTTATTGAAACCCCATTTTTAGGGTCATGTTTTCTGCCACATTCATAAAAAATAAAATAACTTTGAAATGTATTTTGTGACAAGTTGTTCATGCAAATTTGTCCTAAAATACATTTTAAAACTATTTTAATATTTTATGAATATAACCCTCTGTATTTATTTAATTTCATGTATTTCGAATACAAGCCAAAAAACTATTGTTATTAAATGCGGAAATTGTTTATGGTTCTCTTTATTGTTAATATGTTCTGCAAATTTAATTTAGTTTTAATTAATTTACGAAAATTTTTCAATAATCCTTCTTTATTATTTGTAAGTTTTACATACAAATTCATTTAGTTTATTTGTTTAAAAAATATGCGGGAAATCGCAGTAGGCAAAAAATTGGCGACAGCAATTTCAAACTGAGAAAATGGAGTTTTAAGAAATCGCAATCGCAAGCCTTAAGAAAAATTATCGCTGAGTGAATTTGTGCATTTTGTAAAATATGAAAAAATACGCAAAATTAACATTCAATGTGTTTTTTGCACATTTGCTAAAAATACAATACTACGGCATTTACACTATGCAATTTTTCATGATACTAGCATGAAATTTCTGTTTGATTGTTTACGAAGAGGGGTAAGCAATATAGCATGGTTTTAGTTTAGAGGGAATGTTTTTGTTTTGTTTAAAATAACGAATAAGCCTCCAACTTATAAAGAGAATTACAAAAAAAAAAAATGCATCAAAAATGGCATAGTGTAAACGTGTACTATATTGCAAAACTTTAATAAAAAATTTAAAATAATTAAAAAAAAGTCTGTAATTAGTTAATTTTACTTAAATTTTATTTGCATTACCCGTACAAAAAAGATTTAACATAAACATGTTTTGAATGAATAAGGTAATTTCAAGTCTCTTTTTTCAAACTTGTAAAAATGCACATTTCCAAAAAATGCAATCATTAAATTTTTACTGGTTACTGAAGAAATTGCAGTAGTCAGGATGATTTTACTGGTAATGCAAATTAACCTTCATTATCAGTAAAAACTTACTGGTTACTGCAATTTTGAATGCAATTATAAAATAATGGCGTCTTCCCATGTATGACAACTATAAAATCTTTCAAATTGGTGTTTTAAATAAAAGAGCTAAACATGCAGCAATGATATTTTCGACTTGCAAGCGATTTGAAAATTGCATAAAATAAAATGACTGATCGTTATTCGCTTTATTGCTATAAAATACTTATAAGTGGTTACATACATATATTCATTATTCATTTACATTGTGTATTTCATCAAAACATGCTTCACACATCCAACAACCTTCTGGACACTTTGGACAAAACGATGTTATTTTGGACAATTTCTGTTTATCATTCTTTGGATTTTTCAAACAGTAGACACACAGACCCAATAGTCGTTTACGATTAACAACATTTAATGTATGATCATTTTTAGCTCTTTTTATAACTGACTTTGGACTGGTTAATTGATTCTGTACCACCTGCTTATCAACTGGCTCTATTATGGTTTTATCCAGCAAACTCGAGAATGTATCAGTTGCTTCTGCTTTTGTGGGTTTAGAAACATACTTCTTTGTTGGTTTGCGCAAAAGGTTAGACTTTTTATTAATTATATATGGTTGAGGTCCGATTTTGGTAAAACCTAAAAAGTAATAAAATTAATAAATAAAAAATAATTTAGTAATCTTAAGATAAATAAATAAAAGTACAAACATTTTTATAAATTATTTAAATAAATAAAATTTATACACATAAAATTAGTTAATATTTAAAATAATTGTTTTATTATTTAATATTCAAATGTTATTTATTATCGATAAACTTGCGGTATAAAAGTTGTTTGTTTTCTCGATTGGTGATTATGTTGATTTCTTATGTTTAATAAATGTTTGCCTTTTGTAGTCAACGCAGCTGGACATTTTGTTTTATTATAGCTAGTGCAACGCCAATGAACAACACATGATGCTGATCTTTTGTTATGAAAATAATAGGCAAAATCATTATAAACTAAATGGCCGAGATAATTGTAGGTAAATAAAATAGTTTCTAGGGAGAATCAAAAAATAAATATGTTTACAATAAAAGTCTACAAATCATTTAAATTATTTTAGGTAATAAGTAACAATGTATTTTTTTATAAATATTTTTTATTTATTATTATTTTTTAATAATTATTAAAAAAAAAACTACGATTTTCTTTCCTTCGCTAATTTACGTTGCTCATAAACAATTTTAAGTGATCCTTTTTTGCGTCGCTCTTTAAGAATACCGTGATTATGATTTTCATCGACTATAGATACACGATCGCCAGACGGATTTGTTCTAACGCGAGCCTTACAACTGGAATTATAAAAGGCTATATTACATATAAGAAGATTAAGATTCAATGCAAAACGAAAATTTATAAATTACCAAAAACTTCATATAAAATTAAAAAAGCCGTAAGTTATTTATAATTACAGTTACATTCATTCAATTATGCGAAACAAAAAAACAAAACAAAAAAAAAACATTTCCAAAAAAAAATTAAGTGAAATTTTTCAACATTTCTTTAGGTGAAGGTTAGGTTAGGTTGCAAATGCAGCCAGCACTTGGGTTCTAGAAGGTCCCTTACTATTTAAGGAAAAGTTTCCAATCTTCAGATCTGTCATACTTAACATTTTGTAGGAACATTGACATGATTATAAGTTAAAACGTCGATTTAGAATTTTTTTTTAGCTTACGGCTTTTTTGATTTGATATAATTTATTGCAGCAAGGCCAGATTTAATTAAAAAACAAAGTATTATTTGTAAATAAAATTATCTTCTTTCTACTTACTTTAGCGGTCGAAATTGTACACAGCGCCAGTAAATAGTTCCTCCTCTTACACGATGTCTCGTATAAGGAAAACCATCTAAAACTAATTGGTAGGAACCTTTTAAGCTACTACGATATTTGACACGATTTTGATCGGTAACAGGTTTTTCAGCCACACCGCTGCCTAAAAAATATACAAGAGAAAAGGTTTAATTAGCTTTGAAATAAAGCCATTGGCAGTGTCTAACTAAGTATAATTACCAAAATTACTTTTTTACACTCATTTCGCAAAATCCAATACGTTAAAGAAAAAACATTTTTTCTTTCTTGTTTTTAAGTTTAATTTTAAAGAAATATTTACATATTAAGATTACGGATCTAAATACTTAAAAACCTAATTATGATTTTAAGCACCTTACAGTTTTGATCATTTTTGTATCAACATTATAGTTGAATGGGTCAGTAGTTGATTTTCTGCAGTGTTCGAAGTAATGACTTCTGGTTCATCTTGTGATTGTTGTGTTATATGATATTGCTGTGTATGGCGTTGTGTTGGTATACCTGTGCAGTCTAAATGAGATCTTCCAACTTTGACACGCTGCAGTAATGTACCAGTGTTTTGACCCGTCATTCGATTTCTTACAATCATTTTAGCAATTTTATCAGTATGAGGTGGGTGGTTGTGAGGTCCACCGGAGAGACCTTTTAGTTTGCCATTTTCTAACACACATCGCGAACGGCAACGCTCTTGTTGTAATTTTTTGGAATAGTTATGACAGCGCCAATATTCTTTATTACTTTTTCGACTATGGCAATTATACATGAAATTATTCAATATAAGACAGGGAGTAGCCCAAGGGCTTTCGATAAATAATAGCTTAGAATCTAAGGGAAGATAAAACAAAAATTAATACATAAATTAGTGAAAATTTCAATACAAAATTTAAAATTCACTTGCGACTCATTATTTGAAATTATTTACGCTGATTGTGCTTAATTGCTTATTTCTTCTTTAATTGAGCACGACTAACGTAAATAATATTAATATAGTTTTCAATATGTTAATTTGATTTTATTTAAACAGTTAAACACATTTAAAATTTTAAGATTTTATTTATCGTTATATTATTAAAATAAATTTAACTAAACTAAAAACTACAATAGAAGTCAAAATCCCTATTCTCATATTAATTTTACAGATATTTTTAATAATTGTTACAAATTATATTCTAATTTAATTTGGCGCGTGGTGTAGTGTGCTGAATTCGAAACCGCAACTCCCAGACTGATAGGTTAGCACACTACCTAACTACATTCAAATATACTCTCAACATAATTTGTATTGCACAATATTGAGTTAGTTGAAATTGACAGCATTAATAGCCATTTTTAACTTATAGAATTATGAGAAAGTAAATACGTATTTATTTTATTTGTTTTTTTTTTTTTTTATAATAATGGATATGAATTAAAATTTATTACATTGAGTCTCTTTTTAATAGAGAATGTGTTTTCATATCCAAACCAGCACAAGCAGTCGGTACATATAATTTGTATTCCTTGCCACTTTTTTGTGCTAAAATATCAATATTGGTCATTGATATAAAATCATTAATAGATGCACTATCAGGTTTCAATTCAATGTAATCACTCAAATCTTCTTCTTCGTTGTATAGAGGCCGTTGGTTAATTCTCTGCGTGTGATCCTCGTGATTGTGTTCCCTTCTTGCTGTTACCAATTCATTTTTCTTTGTAATGACTACAGCCTTACAACGCATTTTCAGTACGTCAATGCAACGCCATGTGGTATGACCACTGGCTTGTGTTAGTTTCTTATTGTAAATAAAACCATTATACACTAGTTGAGCATTTTTCTTCTGGCTGCGTATGAATTTTACTTGTCCTAAAAGGCAAATGAAAGTTATTTTGCAATTTATTTTCATACCATATAAAATAAACATCTCTTAAATTAATTTAATATTTTAGAAATGAAACAACAGCCGAAAATATAGTTTTTGTTTTTTATTTAATATTATTAAAATATATTCATTAACTTTAAAACCACGTTTAACTGAAAATACAAAAATTTATTTAAATATTGTAATTTTTCATATGCACAAAATATGTTGCAATATAAGTATTATACACACATATTTATTTGAGTCCATGAACTTCTCAATTTACTAAATACTTACGAATACCATTTATTTTAACAGAGCACTAACACTATTCACGAAAACATGCTCTACACATTTAAATACTTATGAAATTTTAAATAATAGGATCTTTTACCAAAACACACACATTTTGTAATTTATTTAATAACATATAAACAATTTATATTTTTCACATTCACTGTCAACAACGTCTGGACAAATAGTTTCTTCTAAAAATTCAGTGTTGGTTAAGGTTGGTATTCAATTTATAACTAAACAGTGTTGTATAAAATAGCATTGTGAATTTATTTTATTTATTTATTTACATATTTAACCGAGCCCTAGTGGGCCATATATGGTTAAAAGTATTTACAGGGAAAAATGTACAAGATAATAAAACTTAAAAGTAAACTTATTTATATACCTAATTGAGAAAAAAATTTAACAAATTGTCAATAAAATTCGATTTAGAATAAAAAATACAAAATTCTAATATTAATATTTCACACATTTTTCTAAATTTGATTTTAAGAAGAATAAAAATGACAAGCTGACGAAGTCGCAGGCACTGTTAATTTAAAATAAACAAGCTTATTAAATATAAAATAAGCAAAATGTTATTTGCTATGTTTGGTTTTGGGAAAATACAATTAGAAATGTGCGTATAATAGGATTCGAAGAAGACTCGCATAGACCTAGTAATATCACTAAAAAGTGACTGGAAAAAGATTCGTATTAATTTATAAGTACGATTGAAAACAGTATCGAAAATGACTAAAAAAAGCGATTCATAGGGGACACGTTCAGAAGAGTCGCAGCTTGGGTACCATTTCCTACTGACCACCGAGTATGCTTAGTGCTACTGACAACAGAACCATGGACTCTAAAACGAGCTTAATCGAGTTAATTATAATCGTGTAGAAGAGTCAAAAAAGACTCGAACAATGGCCAATAATTAAAAAAATGCTTACTGGGATGTTGCAAGAACCAAGACGGTTTAACCCTTTCGGGACTACTGGGATAATACGTCCCAGCAATTTTCAAACTGTCTTTTTTTCTTTATTTTCAATGGAATCGCCAGGGAGGTAGAACTCCCAAACGTCCAAAAACGGATAGCCTCAATATTAGAGACCACTTGCCAGTAGAGCAAGAGAAGCGTTGTCGCTGTGTCCGCTGTTCTTCACTTGGCATAGAAAAGCGAACAAAGATGATATGCTCAGGTTGTAACAACGCCTTATGTTACAAGTGTTTTGGGCCATTCCACAAATAAATACCTAATTTCATTTCTAAAATGTTAAAAATAAATGTAAACTTTTATCTAAATCTAATAATATTTATATTTTAGTTATCTTTTTAATTTCGAATCGCTTTTTGAGAACACTGATTGGGATTTTATGTCCCATGAAAATATTTGTTGGGATTATATGTCCCAGGATAAAAGGACAAATTTAAAATGTTTAAGTATGGAGAACATAATACTTTTATCATACCTTTTAAAATATGAAAAAAATTTTACCATACATAATTTGGTTTTCAAAATAAAACTCCGTCCCGAAAGGGTTAAATAAATTTCACAGCGACAACACCTCCTTTCACTGAGACTTCTAATTTTTCAGGTAAAAAAAATAACAGCTTTTTAAATTGTTTTTCTAAATATGTAGTTGAAATTATATTCATCCTTATACCACAGACGTATCTACATGTAGAAATTAAGCATTTGCAAATTCCTTTCACGATTCCTTAAATTTCATTTTAAGCTAAATATGGAAAAATAAAAGGGAGTTGCAAGTAGTTGGAACAGTGGAATTTCTTGTCCGCGGAAAATATTTTTCTCCACAAGATTCTTCCAACTATAAATTCCGTGGGAATGAAATTCACCCCTATTGTGAATAAAAAGTGAAATTATTGTTTACGTGAAATTTTTATTCCACCTGAAAATTGGTATCGGGATTTTCACGTGAACCATTTTCCCACAACTTGAATATTGCATTTGCAAAAATGAAAAAAAGTTGTTTAAATTTTGGACTGACCATTCGATTCGGCGTTAGGGGGTATGAGGTGTATATATCGATTCAATTAACCTGTTACTTTGCATCTTGTTAGGAAGAAAGTCACATTGAAATTTATTTACCGATTTTACCCTAAAATTACTTTTAATCAACCTAAAACTTCTTACTAGTTGAAAAATACGATTGCATTGATTGATACGTATGAATTCCACTATAAAAATCAAAGTGAAAAAACAATGAAAAAATTCCACAAAAAGAAAACAATAATGGTTTTCAGTGAAATGTGAAAAAATTTCATGTGGAATATAACTCGCGATAGGGGTAATTATAAAAAAGTGGCATCATCGTAATTTGAATAGTTTTCTTTTGCATATAATACCTACTTTTTTCCACTTTTCGCAGTCAATCAAAAGGGGAAAAAATTTATAATTGGAGAAAAAAAGTGAAAGAACACGCACGGAATTTTTGTATATAATTGGTTTGTATAATTTTTGATACACGAAAAATCACCTGGGCTGCCGCCTGTTTTAATTCGCCCTGTATTTCATAATACTCAACAAGGCGAATCAACTACCAGGTGGCAGCGTTAGAGAATTTATTATTTTTTGCTGGTAGAAACGAATGTCAAACTTCAGATATAAAAAATAGTACACAGATTTTTTATATATGGAGTTTGACAGTAGTGTACACGGCGAAAATTAATGAATTCGCCTACGCTGCCACCTGGTAATTGATTCGCCTTGATACTCAAGGTACATTAATTTTATTTTAAAATAAATATACCTTGATAATAGTTTTTTCGAAAACACATCAATTACCAGGTGGCAGCGTTGGATAATTTATTATCACCCAATTATGAATATTCTTACGGAATTTCATACCTACTTTTTTCCCCCGAATTTTTTTCACTTTCCGCATGCAATCAAAAGGGGAAAAATTTATAATTAGAGAAAAGTGAAAGAACTCGCACGGAATTTTTGTTTATAATTGGGTTGTATGTTTTGCTGGTAGAAACGTATGTAAAATAAAAAATAGTACAGATTTTTTATGTATGGAGTTTGTGAGTAGTGTTCACGGCGAAAATACATGAATTCGCCTTGTGGAGTCTGATAGTATACTTCACGGCGAAAATTAATGAATTCGCCTGCGCTGCCACCTGGTAATTGATCCTCAAGGAAAAATTTTTTCTCGAGAAAAGATTCCTCCAATTATGAATTCCGTGGCATCATCGCAATTTGAAGAGTTTTTTTTTGTTTATTTTCGTATAATTTTATAATTTAGAATACCTACTTTTTTCACGTTCCGCAGTCAATCAAAAGGGGAAAAATTTATAATTGGAGTCGAATATCTCCAGCTATCGAGTAAGCTAATTTATATAAAAATGTAAAGTTATACAAATTTGTTCCCAAAAATTTATTTTTTCATTCGATATCGAATTTTATCATCCGAAATATACAGCCCAATTATGAATATTCTCACGGAATTTCTTTCCCACGGAAAAAAATTTTCTTGAGAAAAGATTCCTCCAATTATGAATTCTGTGGGGAAAAAATAATGAAAAAGTGGCATCATTTATATTTGAAGGGAGTTTTTTTTGTTTATTTATATATACAGCCCAATTATAAACAAAAATTCCGTGCGAGATTTTTCACTTTTCTCCATTTTAAAATTTCCCCTTTTGACTGCGGAAAGTGAAAAAAAGTAGGTATTCTAAATTATAAAATAAAAATTAACAAAACAAACTCCCTTCAAATTACTGTGATGCCACTTTTTCACTATTTTTCCCCTCGGAATTCATAATTGGAGGAATCTTTTCTCGAGAAAAGTTTTTTCCGTGGGAAAGAAATTCCGTGAGAATATTCATAATTGGGCTGATAATTCTTAATTTTATAATCCATAATACCTACTTTTTCCCCGAATTTTTTTTCACTTTCCGCAGTCAACCAAATGGGGAAAAATTTATAATGAGAGAAAAGGGAAAAAACTCGCACGGAATTTTTGATTATCAGCCCAATTATAAACAAAAATTCCGTGAGAGTTTTTTCAGTTTTCCCTTTTCTCCAATTATAAATTTTTTCCCGTTTCGATTGACTGCGGAAAGGGAAAAAAAGTAGGCATTCTAAATTATAAAATAAAAATTATATGAAAATAAACAAAAACTTCCTTCAAATTACGATGATGCCACTTTTCTTTAATTTTATTCCCACGGAATTCATAATTGGAGGAATTTTCTCGTGAAAAATTTTTTCCGTGGGAATATTCATAATTGGGCTGTACAATTTTTATAATTTAGAACACCTACTTTTTTCACTTTCCGCAGTCAATCAAAAGGGGAAAAATTTATAACTGGAGAAGTGAAAAAACTCGCACGGAATTTTTGTTTATAATTGGGCTGATAGTGACAATAACACCAAAATATTAGATTTTATTCGACATTGAATGCGGTAATTAGACCGCAGATGAAATTAAGGATTCGGCAATAAATGCCGTTGCTACTCAATTGAAGCAACATCCAATATATTCTGAAAATACTTAAAATTTGCAAAGCGATTTTAAATTACAAATGTCTAAAACAAGTGCTATATTCGGCAATGCCGAATATTATATGTATACCCTTCAATAAACAGCTATTCAAAGTGGATTATTAAATTTTCATGTCAAATATTATTCATACACAATAAATTTCTTGGTTTTATAATTATAACTAAGCGGTTTCAAAATCTGAAGCAAGTTTTTTTTTACAGCGCGATATATTGCAACACAATGCTCACATTCAAAGTGGGAGTTAAATAGTTTTCGCCGCAAACGTTAAATGTCAAACACCATATAAAAAAATTATACGTATTTTTTGTATATAGGCCTCGTTATGCGAACGTTGATGTAAGAAAAACTTAACGTATTTTAACGTACGGTCGTTTATGTACTTATAGAAACTTTACAAATGTGACGAATGTCAATAAAATAAACAAAAACAAAACATTGTGCAGCACAATGTGTTTGTAATATTAATTTCAAAAGCCCGAAAAGAATTTAAAAATCGATATGGAGGATTAATTTACTGATGTCCATGAAATAAGTACAATTGTCTTGCAAAAAAAAAAAACTATAAAGCCAAAATATTAAATTACAAAACCTAACACAATTTTCAATTTGCTGAAGCTGTTCAGAACAGTGTTGAGATTTGTGGCATAGTTACAGGCACTGTTCCGTACATGTAAATTTAGAATAAGTACTAATTTCGCTTCGAAAAATATTTTACATTGCAATATGTGCAATATATCGACAAATTTAATTATCTGTTTTAAAAAATATTATTATGTATTTAATGTTACTATTTATTTATTATACTTTTATTAAGCAAAATAATAAAAACTGATGAATGATACAATTATTATCAATACTTAAAAAGTACCTAAAAAGGGCAAATGTGCCGCAATGGTACTACACATAGAATTCCAGCACTATCTTACGAATGTCACGTAACAATGCCGTCAAAACCTATTTTATACAGGTTGAAGCGTTCCGGAAACGTGACAGTTAATTTCGGTAAGCGTTTGCATTGTTTTAGTATATTTAAAAACAAACGGCCGTTAGGTTAGCTTACGTGGACGTTCGCATAATTGTACCTTATGGAGTTTGGACATTTTGCGTTTACGGCGAAAGTAATGAATTGGCCATCGAGACCACCTGTATTATTTCGCCATGCAGTTAATTTTGAAACATGTAATCACTGTTTTTGGTCTTAGGTCAGTGTTTTATATTGTTTAAAATTTTCTTAAAAATGGTACAAAAGGACCAAACTACAATTAAAGAATGACATTTGTCACAAACAATTCTGACAACCACAAAACTATCAGAGAAATTGCAGAAATAAAAGAAGTTTAATTATAAAGATAGTTATAAAGCTACTAAGGGCCAGTTTTTGACTTTGTATTTAAATGTCATTTATATTTAAGTTCTATTTAAGTACAAAATTCAGTTTTTCAATGCACACTTAAATGACCAATCTTGCGCATTTAAATAATACAGTTTAACCATGGCATTTTTTCTTATTCTTTCGCAAAAAAAAAAAAACAAAAGTAAACAAACATTTTGACTATTGATAGAACCAAGGCAAATTGAATAGTAGGTAAAACTAGCAGCGCAGGTGATCGAATTCGCTTTACACATTTCTCCGAGCTAACGTCAAAATTTATTTACATTTTCGTGACGCGCCATTTAAAAAAAAATTAAAAAATAATGAACTTGAAAATAAAATTGAATAATTAATTTGAAAAAAAGTGAATGTGCAAAAACACGTTGTTTAAAAAGTGAAAAGTGTGTGTGCCAATAAGTGCTGTAAGAATATAAAAAAAGAACAACAAACTTACTAAAAAAAAAAACGTTTCTTTATAAAACATTTGTAAATTAAAAAGATTTTAAACAAAATATACATTTCTAAAAATGTGTTATTGTGCGGTTTGCAAGAAAAAGTACGAACGCGGGTGTGGAACTTTGTTCGATATGCCAAAGGACACTAAAAGAAAAGTGAAATGGAGTAGCATTTTTGGCGCGTATATGTCTAACATGCCAGTGATAATAAACAACTTACCTCCATATTTTTCATTTCATTGGACACCACAGTGTACAAATATATACGCCTTAAATCTAGTTTACGGACGCAGCTTAAAAATTAAAAAAAAATTCTACGGGGTGTAAAATTTAATTTTAAGCAAAAATGTAAAGCGACAAATTTGGGGTTGACCCTTAGTTTCAGAGTTACGGGCCTCCAAAGATTGTATGTACAATATGGAATATATCGAGTATTTTTTGGTGAAATAAGACAATATATGGGTATCATTGGAAAGGTAATTTCAATATCTTTTCTATTGAAAAGGAAAATAGTAAAAAAAATTTGTATATGAAAGTTTTTTGGACAGCTCTTAGTTTTAGCTTCGCTTACTAAAGATTTTCTGCTTAAAATTAAATTCTACACCCCGTAGGCAACCTTTTTTTAATTTAAAGCTGCGTCCGTAAACTAGAATTTGTTCCATATATATACAAACACTTTATAATAAATTTGTTTTTATTTTCTGTTTTTTTATATTTTTCGTCAGTTGTTAACTGACAAGTACAAGTAAATTTACACAAACAAAATACATGCGTTTTTTGTCCTCATGCGATTACCTAGTATTCATTTCGCCTTGGATAGAACAATATTTTATGTTTTGCACACATTTCTTAATAAAAAAATTTAAAAAGTTTAGGTGGTGAATACATGAGTATCGCTGACATTTTTAAATATATTTAAAATATTTTTCAGATTGCAGTTCACTGTTTGTTAGTAGCTGTTTTTCATAAACAATGGAGATTTATGTTGATATTTCGTAATGCTGTCATATTTTTATCATAGTTAAAAAAGAACATCATAAATGATTGAAAAATTGAGACTGTATTTAAATACTACTTAAACGCGTATTTAAATATGAAGTCAAAAACTGACCACAAAGTGTCTAAAATAAAAAAATTGTACAAACAGATACAAATTGTCCGACCGTGATAAACGGTTTATTTTTTTTTATCATTTTTATATCATATAGTTCACAAATCGAGTTTATTATCAATTTTTCTATTTTCACAGTATTTCTTCGTTCGTTAATGCAAACACTAAAATGAGCAAAACAAAGAATACGCAACAGCTGATTAGCAGTGGCAGTGCAGAATAATCATATTATGCAGAGCACTGATGCATTTACGAACAGACCCGTAGTTATGCAAGCAAAATTTTGAGACAACTTGTAATGCTAGGAATTCAGATGCGTATTTGCTAACTAAAAAAAGAGAGGAGTTAAATCTGTAGTATGTATTCAAGAAAATCCGTGAAAACTGCCAAAAACTAATTTTGTTAAAATAAGGTCGACTTATGTGTTGAGCGTGTTTGCAGGTAGACTATAAAGTTGGGATTTTGATTAAAAGAAAGCCCGCATTAAACTATCAGGCATGTTATGACATTCGCAAATCGCTTAAAACTGGCGATGCGAGTTGAAATCGCATGAAAGGTGTTCTGTAGTTCACAATCGTAAAAAGTTTGGCGACTTCAAATCGCAAGCACATACTGAAGTTGCGAATTTTACTTAAAATAAACTTTAAAGCAACAATAAAATTATTTTAATTTTTACACAATTGAAGTCACAAATAATTAATTTAAAGCCTGTTATTTGTTCTATCAATTGTTTGTTTTCTTGAGTACTGGCGATTTCATAGAAACAGCTGTTTTAATTGATGTTTGAAAATATATTAGGATTAGTGCGGTTGAAAGTATAGTCAGTAGTCAAAAAATGTGTGGTTATTTTAATTTTCAATTCTTATAAAATATTCGGTGCTTATTAAATGTGTAATTAAAGTGTTAAGGGACATTAAAAAATTTATTTCAATTACTTTTTGGACGATATGAGTTCCAAACGTGCATGTTATAATTAACAAAAATACTTATTAAGTACTGATTACTTACAACATAAGTAACCTTTTACATCAAAGATGCTAACTGCAATATCACTAATAGAAAATTCATTTGTCACCAAAATATTTCTTGGCTTGGATTATTTTTTAAATAATTAAATATACATTGGATTGAAGTATCCATTGAATTGTTACAATCTCTAAGCTTCCGTTTTTTAATTCCTTCTTTTTTTAATTGCATGTTTTTTTTAAAGAAATGAAACTAAGCTAGGCGCGCTGCAGGCATTTTGCTGTAATTTTCTTTGTTTATGTTTTGCACCGTAAAAACATATGTTTTTCTTTTCGAACATAAGTTTGAAAAAAAGCAAATCGCAAGCAAAACGCGTGAGTTTCAGAACATGTAAAACAAAAGTTGGCGTTTTTAAAATCACATGCGACTTCAAAAACAGGCGAGTGTCAGAACATGCCTGTATGCAATTATGCAGAGCACTGATGCATTTACGAACAGCCCCTAGTATTAATGCCTCCTAATGGGTTAGGCATTTTTTTTTTTAAATTTAGCATTCAGAATATATATACACTTTATGGGGCCGGAAATGCATAATATAGAAATAACACACGGAATGACACTTAGATATACCCTTTTTGTGGTGACGGGAATAATAATTTGGAAACGAAGTTTGCATTAATACCGAAGAATGTTTAATCACTTTCCTTCAAATTTAAGACCGTTTTTTTTTTGTTATACAATTTGTAGTTAATTTTTTTTTTTGCATGCATGCATTGGTTTTTGACGAAAGTAGTTTGCGGTCAAGCGATTGAATAAATCTTACTGCCGGTTTCTCTAAATGCGAACGAACATTTCTTTAGCATAGTTATATTGAAAACAATAACAAATTTTTATATTTTGTTTTTAATACAACTATGCGAAAGAAGCGTTCGTTTGCATTTAGTGAAAACGGCAATTTATATACTGATTTACTTGCACATGGACTTGAGTTGAAATTTTATTTGAAAATAACACACAAAGCTGCTTTATCTTTGAACGAAATAAATGCAATTGTTTTTATAAAGTTTTTAAAACAAATATTTGGGAGACATGTTCTCAATTAAGGTACATTTAGCCGACCGTAAATGTGTCAGCTGATCATTTTTGTTATACGAAAATCTATGCAAATGCTTAGCCGACTGAAATGTTATTTAGCCGTAACGTTTCAACCTGCTGAAAATAGAATTTCAATACGAGATTACGTAACAAATGTAGCCATTGATGGTAAATATTATAAATAATTGTAGTGAAGTACAAACCCTCCTTTAAGTACTTATTTGTCCTTTTTTACTTAAACTTTTAAATTTTATCGCACACAATATAATTTTAAAGAAATTATGAAGTTTTCTTTTCTAAATTTAATTTTTAATAATCGTAATGTTTTGTAAAATTGTTGTTATTTATTAATAAACAGAAATATACCAAAAACACATGACACATTTTTACACATTCTATAAGCAGAACTACATTTACTGTACAGCTACATTTACGATTTCTACGGTCGGCTAAATGTACCTTTACACATAAAATGTTCACATTTTTAATATTTCAAGGCATTTTTTTTCTTAACTTTGCACAATTTACAAATCCTTAATCTTATGCAGAAGGGACTTACCTTATTTAATTGTAGCTTAAAAAAAAAGAAGTAAAAAATGTATGTGGAACTGAATTTACCAAAATGTAAACTAAATGATTTTTATCAAATCTGACTACTCAAATGTATTAAAAGAAATATTGCCAATATTTATTTAATCGCAAGATAAATCTTGAATATTGATTAACTTTATTATTTTTAATAAGTTCTTTTAAAATAGTTTTGTGTAATCTTATAGATTCCTTAAGACAATATATCAAATTTTACTACTTTATTTTATACTTACCACTTAAATTTTTATTTCTTTTACCATTTCTATTTATTTATTTTTTCTCATTTGCATAACACTTTAAAAAACTTGCCACTGTTCGGTATTTACGAATTTCTGGGCGCTTTTACTTTGCGACAATGTTCTTAAATTTAACAACGAATCGTTTAGCATATCAAATGGGCTTGTTTTGTCGTTCATTAAATGTTTGAAATATATTGCTTTTATAAGTACTTTTTAAAAACAAATTCGAACAAAAAGGTCCATTTTGACGAACTTGTTTTAAAAAATTTCCAATTACATACATCTTTAAATACGACGTTTAAATTAGCTCATCGATTTCAAGAATCTGTTGTTAAATTAAAAGAATTCCGAAAAATCTTTGCAGCAAATAATAAAAATGAACGAAATAATTATGATAAAAACTATTTAGTTAGTATGTTTTGCGAATAATCAAGAACATGTAGAAGTTAAAAAGGAAAGTTTTTAACAAAATCAATAAGAATTTTGACTATAAGGTTTAATGAACGTACTTTCTTTTTTACATTTACAGCAAAGATTTTTGTGTTAGAAAAGTATAAAACTACCGCGCGTTTACTTTTCAATTTTTTTTTTTCGTAACGCAAGGATTGTGTAAAACTAATTTTTGTTTAATATTCAAAAACCTGTTCCCCTTCATTGGAACAGGTTTTTGAAAAAACATGGAAGGAGAGGTAGAAAATCAAAGCTATCTTTTTAAACATGACATTAAATTACGTATTGCATATAAGCAAATTTTTTGGTTCTTAAATTAATATGTGTCATTTTGTATTCTGTTGATCGCTTGGATTTACTACAAATCTCCACCAATTCAATTTAAATCTAATAATATTTTAATTTTAAATAGAAAAAATCACAAAACAATTTGAATTCCAAGTCAAAGACTGGCGTCGAGCGCCTAGAAATTTGCTATGGAATACAAAAATTGTTCTATGTGCATAAAAAGTGTCAACCAACCTTGTGCTTCATTATTTGATGGATCTGCTGATGTATCCATGTACGACGAGTCGGAAAGATTTTGTTGTTGTTTTACAACTGCTTTTGAAGTAGTCGCTGCCGTTGTACTTTGATTTTGCGTTGATGTCGCCGTTGTATTACCACCCGTCGCTGCAGCATCTTCATTTTCTGTAAAGTAACTTTCGTCGTAACGCATATCACCATAGGACTCGTCTTCAACATATGTGCCATCCTGTTCGGCCTGATCGACTTCGCCCGCATCTTCAGCATAATCTGGTTCCGATTTAGTTGGTAAATCTATGGGCAAGTCAATATATTCAGGTTCATTTGTTTGTTGTGGCGTTTGTTGTTGTTGGTGGTGATGCGTTTGTTGCTGGTGGTGGTGAGGCTTACCATCAGTTACAACAGATGTTTGTACGTTAATTTGATGCGTTGCAGCAGTGGCATCTGTAGCTTCTAAAGGATCAACTGTACTTTTAGAGCGTTTAATATGCGGTACGCTACCTAAACTAGTGCGTTGGGCGGGTCGTTTTTGGGTCACCACTGTTGTGGTCGTGGCCGCTGGCATACTAACGTTGGTAAGCTGATGTGTTTGTGTGTGTAGAGTTTGTTGCGCTAAATGTTGCTGCTGTGGTTGGTGTTGCTGCTGAGGTTGGGTGGTAATTGTAGCTTGGGGTGGGTGTGTTGGCGCCGTAGTTTGTATGACTATTTGTGTAGTTTGTTTTGCGTCATCGCCGGAATCTTCTACCGTTTCTATCTTATATGAGCGAGCAGTCGACGTACGTTGCCGTACTCGAGGTGAAGTCTGTATTTGTTGTATTTGCGGCGTTGGTGTTGAGGGTTCAGGTGGCGTTTGAGATTGTGGTGGATCACTCTGTAAACAGAAAATAAACATAAATTAGAAATAGGTGTGTGTTAAGTTTGTCAACAAAATTGTACAAAAGCCAAAATATTCATTTCTTGAATTGAAGATAGCTCGTACGATAGAGGTGAATGTGTTAAAAACATCTGAATTTTAACAACACAAAAAATCCCAGTAAACTTAGACCCCTTTACTTGCGCAAGTTTTGTGCCTGTGAGAGGAAAGGTCGGTTTTTAGGGGGAAGAAGTACGAGATTTGAGTACAGACTTGCTTCTACTTCGCATCTTGTGTTGGGGTTCAAGTATATCTTTAACTAAATCAGTTTTTTTTTTCTTTAACTTCAATTGTATACACCAAATTTCAAATCACGTTCACAATTGTAATAAATACAGAAATTAAACAAATCTTCAACAAATTAAGAAAATTAGAGCATAAGGAATTTCAACCAACTTGCTGAATGTGAACATAAAAGAAAGTTCAACAGGAAATTTGCGCAATTAAAGCTGCTAATCTGAAAGGGGCCTTATTAGTTACAACATTTTAAGTATACTAAAAATGTACAAAGTTTAAAGATTTTGGGCTTAAATCTAGTTTACGGGCACCGCTCCAAAATAAAAAAAAAGTTGCCTATAGGGTGCAAAATGAAATTCTAAGCAAAAAATATAAAGTGAAAAATTTGGCGGCAACCCTTAGTTTCGGAGTTACGGCCCTCCAAAGTTTTTATATATAATATGGCATTTATCGAGTAGTTGATGGAAAATCCGCTGTTGGTTATACCGTAGAGGAGAAAATTCTTTCGTTTTTGAGTAAAGTTATGTTTATATAGAAAAAATAGATTTGTTGGAGCCTTACCTGATTTTTTTTTTTATTTTTACTTTTTTTCCTATTGAATTCAATATGCCCTTAAATTCCCTTTCCAATGATACCCATATTGTCCCATTCTAACATCGAATACTCGATATATGCCTTATTAGATACAAAAACTTCGGAGGTCCGTAACTCCGAAACTAAGGGTTGCCGCCATTTTTTCACTTTACATTTTTTGCTTAAAATTGCATTTTTTTATTTTGGAGCGGTGCCCGTAAACTAGATTTGTTCCCTCGGCTAGATTATCAACTGAAGCAACTGATTATTAGCTGTACCAACTGAAACATTTTTATCACGAAAAACTCATACCACAGAGCTGTTGCAACTAGAAAATCACTCGTTAAGGTTTTGCAAGTTTCGTTGGTTTTTTAATCTTTAACATGGTAATTTTTCATTTTATAAATTTTGTAAAAACAATGTTTGATGTTTTACTTTATTTCCATGGGAATCAAACTACTAAAAAAATAATACATATGTTTTTGTACAACAAAAACCTTGATGATGCTACTTTTTTCACAGTTGCATTAAGTGGTAAGCAATATAATCAAAAAGAGTACAGTTTATATAAACGGCGAAACTAACGCACAAACACACAAAAGATAAATGAATGGTGGTTGTTAAAAATATATAATCGAAAAGGGCGGCAAATTTTAATACAATTACATGAAGAAATAAAAAATTATTACTCACATCAGTTAAGCCTTTAATTTGTAAAGCCTCTGCAGTACTAATAAACGCCGGTAGTGCCTCCTGTTTGACATTTACCTCACCACAATACATAAATTGGATGAGATCTTTTAAGGCCGTATGGCTAACGTCTTTGAGAAATACTGAAATTAAAGACATTTTTTAATTTCATTTATTTTTTAAGATACAAATTTTTAACTTACCAAAGGCATGTTGATTGGCTGGCATTTGAGTGAACATTTTACGAAAATAAGGCGAACAGACAGACAGAACAAGACGGTGAGCCTTGACGAATTGTCCCTCTGCCGCCAGCGTCACATCCACAAGATCACCTCGGCAAAGTGACTCATGAAATCCAGCAGACAAATTACTATTAAAATTATTCCAGCACAACGAGAATTGCTCGTCGTCCGCCATATTGAGTGGTAGCACTATTCACAGTAGCGTACCTTATTCGTTTAACATTAAAGAAACAACACTCGATAAAAATCAATACTATTTGATGTATACAGAATAGTTGCTGTAAGTAGAAATAAAATATATAAAGAACAAAATTATATTACAAATTAAAAAAATTGGGGCATCGATTGTATTACAAAAAAACAAACAAAATATAAGAGCACACAAATTAATGGGAAAGTATCTTTTCAAATATAAATCGCAATTATTATTATTAACGCGTACCATTTATTACATTAGTATTTAAAACTTACATTTTTCCACTTTGAAATTGAAGATAATTCTTTGACAACTTAAACCCTTTAACTATTCTTTTTTTTTCACAAAATACTAAACACTATCCGTCGTCAACCAACAAACGACTTTACAAATCCGTAAACTTTTCACAAATGAGACGATGCCTAAAATTTTCGATATTCGTAGAAAATGTGTGTATCCGTAAGCAAAATATTTAGAAGCTTGCTTCTGATTGGCTACTTTGATTAGAGTTGTATAGACGACAAGGTTGTGTTTTAATGGTAAAATTTCCTTTCAGAGTTGTATTCGCAGTACCTGCACGGCAATATTTAACGGAGAACTGCATTACCTTAATAAAATAGTACTTTAGCGTTATCATGAAAATCCGGATATATTTCTGCTCTTGAATATAACTTTTGGGCCACTCTTTGGGACGTTTTGTTAAAAAGAAATATTTTTGATAATTATATTTCTGGCTTAGGAGCTAAATCAAATCTATTTTTTTTTTCAATATATTCTTTTTCGTTTTGTAAAATATTTTTTAACTTGTTATTTACTATTCTTGTATATGTTATATATGTTTTATTGGCCCAAAGGGGCTTTTTATATAAATGAATTGAAATAGCTTATTAAAATAAATAAATGCACATATTTAAACATTTAATTAACACAATAAACTTCTTTTAAATTATCGAATTTTTTACCGAAGACTAATTCATGATTTTTTTTTTGTTTTTGCAAATCATTGTGGCGATCCACAAAAGCGAATATAGAGAATATGACTTAAGTTTTCTGTAAAGTATTTTTTTTTATTAAATAAATAAATAATTAACAAATAATTAAATGGGGTAAAGCCCCATTAAAATTTTTTATTATTCCGTAAAATTTATCAAGATTAATAAGAGAATTGTTTGACGCTTTTACCAACCAAAATTGTCAATTTCGAGAAAATTTTAGCTAATAATATACAACACAATCAGTGAAAAAAGTTGTGATTGATGGTAAAGCTTTCTATATAGGATCATAATACTTATCCCATATTATGATAGTTTTGTGAAAATTTATTAGTATGTGTTTCGCAGACGATGCTGGATGAAAAATATAAAAAAAAATTTGTCTTGCTGTTTTCAATACTTTGATGTGTGTATTGTATTTGTTTCTCAAGCACGTACAAATTTTTTATTTAAATCGAGAGGTTGAATTGTAGAATTGTCAATTGGGACGTAAGAAATGCAGAATACAGTGACCGTAGTTTACATGAAGAACAATGTACAATTTTATTAGAATGCTACAAAAAGCAACAACATCCGAAGGAAAAATTGAGACTTTAAAACATTAAAAAATATACTGTGTACGATGTAAAATTACAAAATCAGTTAAAATTAGTGCATGAGGGCCATCTGTCATGTATACATCAAAGCGTCCAGGACACGTGCACACCTTTACATTAAGCGTTTTGATCATGCATAGACCACTTTAATGATGTTGCAACTCCAAATACATGAAACATACGTTAAAACTTAGAGCAAACTTACACGACGAATTATTTCATGAAATTTTTGTTTGTTTGCAAGAAAAGTAGAGAGGCAAAGGGGTTATCAAAATGGGATTCCTTAAATTTTAAGGGGATGTTTTTATAATTGCTTTTCGTACGTTTTGTTAATTGCGTGCTATTTGAAATAATACAAACAACTTTTACAACGAATATCAAATTAAAAGCGAAATATAGAAATTCCGATAGCATAAAAATTGCATTGTTTCTTAATGCAATGAAACTCGCTAAAACTTTAGAAGAGAATTGGAAAAAGGCATGGAAAAAAGTTTTATAGTGCGTTTCCATTTACGTGATTTTGGCCAAATCACTTGATTTGCTCAAATCAAGTGTTTTGCTACTTGATTTCCCATACATATTTCCTATGAGCAAATCACTTTGTATGACATGATTTGCAGCAAATCATATCGAAAACTATAGGTACGACACTGTGTAGCCTCTGTAATTGCAAATGCAACACCGAGTCAACCATGAATGGTGAATAACAAATTCGAAAAATGTAACAGTTTTGTTTGTCATTAAAAAGAAAATACAAACATTTTAAAAATACAAACTATAAAAAATATATAAATTGTAAGTAATTATTATAACAAAGAATAAGTGAACATAACTGCCAGTCCCACGATGTCGCAATCGTTCGTTTGTTCGCATAATTACATGCAAAACAAATGTGTAAAAACATTAATTTGAATATAAACATACATACATATATGCAATAATAAAGCCCCAAGTGCAATAAAAAACATAATTTACTTAAAAGTGACCCGGTGCGTTCATCCTCATTGTAATTTTTTTCTTTTTAATAGAGCACACATGTCTGTAATTTTGAAAAAACAAAAAAAGAAAAAAATATGGTCCAGTCAGGAGGATTCATTGTTGTGCGACCTTTGGGCGTCCAAAATTGATATGTTGAGGGGATCTAGAAAGAACTCTCATATCATGGAGGAGATGCGCTTGGAGTTAGAAGCTATGGGTGGAATTTTGGTATCTGCTGAAGAAATAAAAAACAAAATACACAATCTGACTACAAGATATAGGTAAATAATATTTTATTAACAAAAGAAATGAAAAAAATTTTTTTATATCAAATTTCAGAAAGGAAAAGGACAAAATCGGTGTTTCTGGTGGCTGTCCATCCTCATGGGAAATGTACCCTAAAGTACATGAAATTTTAGGGTCATTTAAAATGCACAATCTAAAAGATGTTGTGCAGGAGAGTATCTGCGGTAAGCCAATTTTGCAGTGTTTTAACTTTGTAATCTTTTAAAATAAAACATTATAATCCATGATAGTGCCTCTTTTATTGTAACTTTAACTTTATTGTAAATACATTTGAGAAAAGTAATAAAGAAGAAATTGTAATTATTTTTAATTTTTATTATTTTTTATTTAGATATGTTAACAAATGTATATATGTGCATTGTTATCTTTGAAATTTCAGACAACTCAAACTGTGAAAACGAATCGCAAGAATATAGTGATCTAGAGGTGTTATTAGATGACTCTTATTCAATGAATTTTGATGATGTTCCCTCAACTTCGCAAATTTATTCGGATTCCCCATCTCCGCCAGAAAAGTCATCTACAACATGCATCACTGAAAAAAAAAAATAAAATTAAAAGTCGTGATGATTTAATACAGAAGATTTTAAACAAAATTGAAAGTATAGAGCAAAATGATGTTAAGGAAAGATTAAATCAAACTAAATGGGAAGAAAAAATTTATAATTTAGAAGTAGAAAAGAAAAAAATTTTAGAAAAATTGTCAAAAGACAATGAAGAAGTTAAAAATGAGCTAATAAATTTTTTAAGAAGAAAAAATAACTAGCCTTATATTATAATTGTTTACATTTATTGAAAAAAATGTATTAAAATTGTTACTTTTGTTGGTTATTTTTTCAAAATAAATTAATTGCATTACACTCACAATGTGAACTTATAGCTTGACGTATTCTTTCGGCATCACTTCGCATGTCATCCGGAATCACTTCACTTTGAGGATATTGGCGACCCTTGTCATAATTTTGAAAATCAATAATCCACTTGCTGTTAATTTTATCATTATTTTCATTAAGGAAGTTATGGAGTACGCAACATGATTGTATAATAATATTAACATTTTTTATGTCATTATCAATTCCTTTTCCTATGCGACGAAACCTAGCTTTAAGATGGCCAAACGCGTTCTCTACTACTCTTCTTGCTTTTGACAGCGAATAATTAAATCTTTTTCTTTTAACATCATTTTCGGCATTAAATGGATATGGCTTCATTAGATTTTTAGAAAACCGAAACGCTGAATCACCAATAATATAAACTGGAACGGTTACTCCACATATATTTTTGGAATATTCGTCCAAAGCTTGGCTTTCAGAAAGAGATTTTTTTAGAAGGGATTTCTCGTATACGTGCAAACATGTTTATAGAACGAAAAACATATGTACTTACCTATAGCTCCGAGGCATTGGGGTAATCCCAAAATTGTAAAGCCTTGTACACAGTCTGCAACAGTTTCGTTGGATAAAGGAAATTTATTTAAGTACATTGGTTTTAGCTGTTTGTACACTTTATGGCAGAAGTCTATTAATAATTTGCACACCATTGCTTTTGATACTCCAAACAAATTCCCCACACTTCTATATTCGGAAGATGATCCTAAAGCATATAAAGCTATGGCTATTCTTTTTTCGAAGGGTATAGCATTCCTAAAGGTGCTGTTTTTTTTTTTCATATTTTTTAAATGTCCACATAGTTTATTGAAGGTTTCGCGAGACATCCTAAAGTTATTTTTAAAAATTTCAGTTTCATGTTCTTTGCAATCATGTTCCCAAAAACGCGAAGATCGGTCCTTTAAATATTTATGAAAATACTTATTACATATTTACTCAAGAATACAAATCTTACCAGTTTCCAAAATGTCGGAGACTTTGCAATTGCAGCTTGTGCAAGAAGAATTAAAATATATTTTTTAATGAGGTTTCTTTTAATTCTTCTCTTGCATAATTGCCTTTGTCGCTGACATAAAATCGTAGCATTTGTAAAGTTATTAAACACTTTTGTCAGCACATGATTCCTAAACACTAAATAATTTTGCAGAAACTCAATTTTATTATTCATTATATTTATTTTGTTTAACTTTAAAATAACACAATTTTTTTCAATTAAAACAAAACTTAAATAACATAAACCTCAAAACAGTCACGAAAATTCGAACATAAAACACCTATGAAATAATGGAAACACTTCGACATGTTTTGCCAAAAACAACTTGATTTGCTTATAATGGAAACGCACTATTATTGTAAATCTGCACTTAAATTAATTTTAATTTAATTTCAAATGCTATTGAAAAACTGTTGCTACTCATCTTTGGGACATAAACACTGACATTTCAAAGTAAACTTAATTGACATACAGCCAAATATTAGCGCACAAGTTTATTAACGAACACATCAAAAAATCACATGAAACAAAGTTTCAATTTCTCGTAATAATAAGTTCTTGTTTTAGTTTTAAGTATTACAATAGTTATTAAACAATTTTTCTCTAATTTGATTCAAAAATTACGCATTGCAGAGAAAATTCGTTTTATAGCCGAACACTTCATATGTGGAATAAACTCCCTGCGGAGGTCTTACCTGTCGCTTTCTGTATGCAAAGGTTCAAATCAAATGTCCACAAGCTACACAAGCACTACTTTGTCTATCCTCATTCCTTTAACCTAATTTTTTAGTTCTGGCTCAATGCATTGCATAAGTAGCGTTCATCCACAAAAAAAAACAAATGTAATTAATACGTTTTTTATTTTGGTTATAGAAAATATAAAAAAAAAAACATTTAAATAAATTTATTTCTTTTGATTATATTTAATCAAACAAATCTAGTTTAGCGAATAGCTTCAAAAGAAATAAAAAGATGACCGGGGTTTAGAAAAAGTAATTTTAAGGACAAAATGTTATATGAAAAAGTGTACGAAACCTCACGTTGTCGGAGTTACGGGTCCTAAAATTTTTTATTGCTATATGTGTAATTTGTAATATGTTAAATATTTTGTATCGAAATGGGAAAATATGGGTATAATAGGAAGCCTTTTATATAAACTGTAAGCCTCTCTACAAAAATTACTTATTTTTATTATAAATCTTTAAACATCATAACTTTGTTGAAAAAGATGCTGTTCTTTCCCTAGTAAAAACATTTTGTTAAATGTATTTATGAATTTCGGAGTACTTGACATACATTAAAGGGCGACTTCTTAATTCACACTTCTTGAGAAGCTTACTGGTTCATAGTGGGTTAACAACAATGTTTTCCCATTCCGCTATAAAGATTTCAAGATACCATACTTGGGATAATTAGGAGGTATTTGTTTCAACAAACGTAAAATTCTATCTCAAATATGAGACTTATTGCAATGCCACGATATTATGATGATAGCGTTTTCATGACAGATTCATCAATATAACTTCTTAAAATAAGCTGTCAATTAAACGTACACAATTACAAACAAACGCTTTTATTTGTTATTTATAAAATAAATAATTATTTTTTAAAATTCACTACAACAGAAACTAAAGAAATTGCATAAGTTAATTGTACGACTCCCGTAATTATTATGAATTTTCACAAGATTATTACAAGTTTGTTTCAGTGTAGCCACTGTATAAAACAAGGAAAAAAAATTATTCACACAAGCTATATTGTTGACTGAAAGATTGTAAAGTAAAGGGAAGCCATTTTTAATTTGTGAAACATTACTAAATGATGATTGGCTGATGGCAATCAAGGGAAACATGCATACAGTGGTGTAAAATAATTTTCGAACTTTATTCTATGCTATATGCCACTATAATCGTTAATTTAAGACGTATTCTTAATTAACTGATTTTATTAAAAAAACAAAAAAAAAAAAAAGCACAAAAGCTTGCAAAGAAACTGATCTATTGTTTCAATAATTTTTAGAAATATAATTTATAAAATAAATTTCTAAAACATATTCCAATATATTTTGTAATAAACATGATACACTAGATTTACTCATCAGACCAGTAAAAAAGCGAGTATCTTCAAAAAATAAAATAGTGTTTTTAAAACAAAAAGTAAGACAAAATTTGTGACAGATCTGTCTGATTTGGTATTCTTAAAAAAAATCATATATCTTTTCAGATAGTCAGTCATGCTCTAAAGTAGCCATTAGTTACACTATAAGAATGAAATAATTCAACGAAAAAGAAAAAGTAATTCTTTTGAGTAATTTTTTGGAAGAACACATCAGCTTATTAAAAAACATTTTCCTCTAACATAAGGTAAGCTAATAAAATTTTTAAATGAATATTTGTATAATTTTGCTTGAGCTCCCAATTTCTATACGTTTAGTAATGGTGAAAGTAAAATGCAAATTTGCAATCAAGTGTATAAGTATTTGCTTTGTGTGTATATAATTTGTAAATAATAAGAATAAAAATTGTTCCAAAGTCCCACATTCACAGGTGCTTGTTAAAACAGCTAATGTTTACAATAGATAACTACGAAAAATTTCATATAAGAATATAGCGATAAAAAAACATTCTGCTATTATCTGAAATTTTCTATTATATGAGAATATAAGAATTTAAAATAATACAATGTAAGTTATTTAGTTATATACAGCACTAGCTATTCCGGGTGCGCTTCGCTGCCCCAGTCCAGCCAGTTTTTTTTATTACTTTAAAACCCTTTTTCTCACAGTCCCTAGTTAAACGGCAAAAAATTTTCACTTTATATGGGGGGTACCACTTCCACTCTCCCAATCAATACAGTATTTCTCTTAACGATTTATATTAATAAAGAAGTTTCTAGTACAAGAATTCAGGGCTCGTTGTGTTTTATAGGGGCAAAATAACATGTTCTCATGAAAAGTCGCAACTCACGAACGCGTAGACCGCAAACGTTAGATAAACCATCTGCCCTACCATACGAACAGACTCTAATAATTTAATCGAATTCATTTTGACCGTTCTTGAGTTATAAAGTCACAACACTCTTGCAACAGTTTTTTACACATAAAGATATTAAATAATAAAAGTCTTTAATTCAATTTTTATAAAGTGAATAATAATTAAAAGGAAAAATAATTTTTAATTTTTAAATAGTCAATGAGCAATACTTTTTAAAAATGTCATAGCTTTTAAATATTATAAAATTAAATCACAATAAATTTTAAATTTTTTCATTATTATTATCTTGACTGCAGCTTATATCAAGAATATTTAATAATTAGTATGTACATATACCCAGCCTTGGCATAAATGCTTAAAAGTATACGCACACTCTTCCACACAACATAACGGATTTCTCATGATATTCATTGGTTATTGTATTAATAGAGGTGGGTGTATACTTACTTCTTATTGCTCTGGTTTTTGTTGTTGCATTTGTCCAAAAAAAAAGAGATGTTAAGTAGGTTTGAATGTTTGTGCATGTGTTTTGGGGTTGCATGGTATATGTTTTTCATTTGCTGTTTACTTGAAGGTTCGGCCTTTTATAATTCTTCTTAACTATCAGCCATTCATTTTTCTTCTGTTTAGGAATTTCTAAATCAGTTGTTTGAATGTGCTGACAAATTGTATACGCACGCACGCGTCGCTTTTGTATTTACTTTTTGAAAAGTTCTTTTTTTTCTAGTTTTTTTTCATTGTATTATTTTTAAGGTGTTTTAAATTAAGGACTTAAAGGACAAAAAAATACATTGATTTAATTAAATTGGCACTCATGTCAACAAAAGATCCCGAGAACTAAAATAGCAAGTGAAAGTGATTTGTTTTTTCTTTTTCTAAGTGTGTTTTTAGTGGTTTAATTATTGTCTTTGTTTAACTAAATGTTGAGTGGATTTCAAGTGTGGCTTTAATAGAAATACCTACACTTAGATTGATAGTTTTCGTTTTGAATAACAATCAGCCAATAAAACAAATACAAATAATAAGTAAAAATAATATGTTACAACATCAACAACAGTCATCACAAGTATCTCAAGGTTATTATGATTATAACCAACCTAGTCCTGGTAGTATAACTAATACAGATTCATTAAACACTACACCATTCTCTGTAAAGGATATTTTAAATATGGTTAATCAAAACGAAGGTTATGAATACGGCACTTTAGAAAGGTATGTACCTACTTATTTTCTTTAAGAAAAACTCCAATTAAAACAAAGCAACGAAAAAAGCTTAATTTTAATCAAAAGAATTTAATGAAAATATAAATTACAAGTTAGATATTTTTAGAAAACAAGCGTTCATTGAGAGTAACATCTTTAGACCTAAATAATGTTTTGTATGTCATGTAAGTAAGGTATTCCGCGTCAAAGGTCTTGTTATATGGGTTGTATTATCGTATAAATTGTTGAATTCAAAACCTCTTGAAATGTGTTAAAGGAATTTCAATAATTGCGAAATTTAATATACAATTATATTTGCTTCTCATTTATTTAACAAACTTTAAAGCCATGATAAGAACTAAGGAGTATAGGTATTATCGAAATTAAGGCCGCCAATGTTTGCCAATTTTATTACAAACTACTTTTACACGGCATGTTTTTTACATAGGTACATATTTTTATTAGCTTATTGGTGCCCAAGGGCGTAGCCAGGTTATGAAATAGGATGGTGCCACCAAAATTATGATTTTTTATGATTATTACAATTTCGATCTATTTGAGGAGTAATCTGCGTGGATCTTCTGAAAATTTTTCTAGAATTTTTTCCAAAAATTCGTCCTTCTTCTCGGTTACCAATTTTCGGTGTAGGCTTAAAAAATTGCATATTATTCTACGGTTTAACGAGCTTCAGTCATTGTGGAGCGCAACCATGTTTTTACTCGCTAAAAGTGCTAAATGACCGCTCAACAGTTGCAGTAGTGCACGGCTGTGACAATGAAATTAATAACGCCTTCCTTATATTTGGATAAAATAAACCAGCATCTTTCACAATACTCACCAGCTCTAAGTCGGCTAATTTGTCTTTACCCTTTTTTTTTTTTTTTGTTGTTGCCAAGAATTATACCAAAGCTTAATTTCTCCTTCCAAATCATGCAACTTATAATACTGCTCAATCTTTAAGCTCTTCCAGCTTCAAAGAAAGCATGTTTGACGGGTGCAAACAATTGTTTTTGTGGTATAATCTCTGGTCATACGCTAGAAGCGAAACAATGTCTTCGTACTATTTGATAATAACTATGTATATTTCCTTCAATTGAATAGTACCTTCAGTGGATTTTTAATAATTTTATATTGTACGCATGTAAAAAAAATATTATAGAATTAGGTGGGTGCCACGCCGTCTAGGCCTATACCTTTGAACACGTGAGAAATAATATTATGTAATCGAAAGTAATTTTGAAGAAAAAATATTAAAAATCTAAGAAATGTCTTCACCTGTCAGAGTCAATCTATTAAATCAGTTATGATCTTGGACATATCTATAATTCAAATATTTTTAAAATCTGAATTTGTTTATTTATTTTCGCATTCCATTAAAATCGATTAGCCGAGATTTTATTAAAATTCATTTAGACGCATACAAATATCCGCTTTCCATTTTTCTCCCCTTGTGGTCCGCTATTTTACCAAAATGACAAATATCTTAACGTACATAAAATTTAATAAAAATCTTAAATTTCATTAAACAAACAAACAAACAAACAAAGAGATTAATAACATAACTTAAATGTCTCGCACAGACTCTTTTATTATTATTTACTTATAGGTACTTTTTATTTTATTATTTATTTGTATTATTATTTTTTAATAAAAGAATTTCGGCCTGTTCAATTAAACAAATTTCAAGACATAAAATAAACAGCAGGTTTATGACGAAATTAACTAGAAACTTGTGACTATTTCTAACTGGTCCTACAATTGCTGGTTAGTACTTTTAATTTGTATTAACTCAGGATGCATACTTATTGGTAATCCAAGTTCTAAGCTTTTTTTGTTAAGAATTTACAGCTCTCCTAAATTCCAGTATTCAATTTAGAGCATGTCATGCTCTGTGGGCGCAAGTCTGTGGGTCAGGCGATCTGTGTTTTGTAACACAGATTTAACTTCTTAAGATACTTTCTTTTTAACTTAAACCACAGTTAAGCCTTATGTTCCCAAAAACTGTTCTCGAAATCAGTATAAAATACATAAAGGTGACAAAGGTGAATAACCAAAAAAAAAAAAAAAAAGTTGAAAAAAAGATTTTCTCAGCTTTTAAACATGTGATGTCCTGATTCGCTTTTAGTCAAAATAATTTTTCTAAATGTATTAAAATTTATACATATGACATCGCTAAAAATTGCACTTTTAATAAAAAAACTAGATTCCTTAACCCTTCTTTGCCTAGTTCTACTTTAAGGGTCCTTTTACGCACAAGTGAAATTGAAAAACCTAAACACATTTCAAAATCTAACGAGTCAGATACGAAAACTACACCGAAATGACATTTTTCCCATTGATGCCGCCTTTAGGTGAAAATTTTAAAAACAGGTACAAATTTCATTAGCATGGACAGGCGCTTAATTTTTCCACGCAGTTTCTAGTTTTTCCTAACTGCAATTCACGGATTATAGGGGCTAGTTGAAAAAAATAATACTCCTATTAATCTGTAAATAATATTTTCAAAGGTCACATTATAGTATCCAGTAAGACTTAGAGCAATTTTTACACCTTAACATTAGTTTAGGAATATTTAATTCATCATGTTTTTCTGTGGAAAATGGTCAGAAAACGTGTTGTAGCATATTATTTGAACAGTATAGTTGCAATAAACATTATACATATATACTTTGCGTTATTATTGATAGAGAGGCTGTTTGTTTTGAAAATGGTATAAGTCCACATTAAAAAAAATAAGTTGACGGTAATAACGGTATAAGTCGACTTAAAAAAAAACTAAGTTAACGGTAATGTAAATGACCTATAGAGACTCCGTCTTTCCATAATTACAATCACAATTTCAGTTTAGTTCTATCTTGACATGAAATAAACAAAAAAAGTTTTGCTGTACAATTTTATCGCACTAATATTTCTTTTGAAAGTAATATAAGTCCATTCCTAATAAACTTTATTTAAACAACTTTCTTTCATTTCTTTCAAACGACAGATATTTTGCAGTTGTGGAAACAGCATTAAAGAAAAATACCAATTATAAACTACCCAAGACTATTATAACGCAATAAAGGCTTGCCGAAAAAAAAGCTTCAGTTTTCATTTTGTTGAAAATGAAAAGAGAAGACTTTGTCTCAACTTAATCTTTAGAAAAGGCATTATTAAACAGAAAAAATACAGACAGAGAAACTTTTAACTGCCTCAGCAAAATTAACCCTTATCGGACGCGACTTTTCACACGTTTGATTCTCACCAGGTTGTAGTTATTTTTAACAAATATGAAAAAAAAAAACAATAGTATGTTATTATACATTTATATTCATTTCTTTTCAGTTTTGTTACAAATTATTTATTTTTTGTACAACTACTACATGTCTGAGTTTCTGATAATTATTTATATACTTATTTATATACTTGTAGACAGTATGTTTCGACATAATTCGCCTTGTCACTTCACACGTGCCATACGACCGTTGCAGAAAAGTACTGTTGTCACGTCAGAGGTGACTTACGACCGATAAGGGTTAATATTTTCTTCTAAAATGTTATTTTTAAAAATGGTGTAAGTCCATGTGGAGCCAAAAAAAAATCGGTTATTTTTTAAATAACTCAGTAATTATTATTTCATAATAAAACTTAAAAGGTATATAGTGTAAAAAAAACATCACTTGAATTTATTAAAGTTGGCCAATAATTTTAAATTGATTCAAACGCAAACCCTTAATATCTGAATATATGAAAAATGGACTTATACCATTTTCGAAAAAATCAGTTCAAATGTTACTTTTTTTTCATAGGGTGAATTTATGTTGAACATACATACCATATTCTTGCAACATATTATACACAAGCAAAGCATGGATATAACACGGTTTCACCGTCGGCTTAGTTGAAGCCGCCTATAACCGACCATTATCTTGTAATATTTATATTCTGTTTGGCCATCTTAGCTGCATTGTCTGCTATGTTTTTTTAAATGGCGCGTGTCTCCGCATTGTAATTTTTTTCTGCTGATTATTTGATTTGTTTCTCGGTGGTAAGACCCATATTTTAAGAAGGGGGTGAAATTTAAATAGTACTTGTCACTTTACAAAGAAATTTACGGACATCTTAAAGATTTTAAGAGATTTTTATACCCTTCACAACAAAATGTGGGAAAATAGTATATCTAAGCTTGTCATTCCGTTTGTAAATTATGCAATATCCATTTCTGACATTTTTGCATAGCGAAGTCGATTGAGCGATGTCTGCCTGTCCGTCCGTGTTATTGTTGAAATTAAGTTTGCCGATGCACTATATCAGCTAGAGCAAATTTAAATACGCCAATCCATCAGACATAGTGTCCAAAGGGATGCTAATAAAAATCAGCAAGATCGGTCCATGTCATTCGAGGCAGCGGGCAAAACACCACGCCTGCCTCTAATTTTTCCATATCACTTGTAACAATGAAGTACCTCTAATCAAAAAAACAAATACATACATGGGGCGATAGAGAATTTAAAAAAATAAGAAAAAAAACATCAAGTAGAAAAATAGGCACTCGCCCATATTTTCCGAGTTATGAGCCTGTAAACTTTTCATAGAAAAGTGCGATTGTGCACCATCTTTTTAAGATATTAATATTGATGTCATTTTAAAGCTTTTGAAGAGATCTGTAAGGAAATACTAAATTAAAAAAAATGATTAACCCATTAAGAGCAGACAGTTTTATGTAAAATTATATATAATAATTAATTTTTGTCTTATTTTTTAATTCTCTGTCACCCCAATATCTTTTGCCTTTTGCTTCACTAAACTAGATTTACATATATGGTGAAGGGTATATAAGATTCGGCATAGCCGAATATAGCACTCCTAATTGTTTATGGTAAAATGAATAAAAATTAGAGATCATTTTGAAAACTTTATTGACATTGGGCCAGAAGAACACATTTTTGATTTTTTATGTTAACCGATAGAAATCTGTATTAAACAGTAACCAAAGCATTAAGGAAGTTTTACCTAAACACTGTGTATATTTTTGAATTCTTATGAAAAATTACAAAATGCCATTTTCATCTCTCAACTGTGGGAGGTATTACAAAACTTAATAAAAGATTATTATTTTTTCTACCAAATCTTCTCAAAAAGTTAATATTTATCTAGTGTTAAGCCAGTAGATCTATACAACTGCATAAATACTAATAATTATTTTTCTTTTTTGTTTTAAATCCATATGATCTAGTTATTTTCTTATTTAGTTGTGTTTAATAACGCCTTTCATAAAATTTTCAAAGACAATGAAACATCAAATTAAAACAAAAATAACCATTCGACAGACTGGCATTTTATGTTTTTATAAAAGGCACTAAGAAGAGACATGAAATTCCAAAGAATAATATTATTTGCTTAAATAAAAGTTAAGAATAAAAAAGAAGAGAATTAATAAATATTCAAAAATAACAAAAAAATATGAAATCCTATAAAAACATGATGACAGGCAAACTAACACATCATTTCAGAGACAAAATCTCGTACCTAGATATTCTCCTCACGTGTTCCAGTTTGTATGTAAAATATGTTTAAATACAGTTGCGGGCAAAAAAATCTGTTCAGTGCCACGTTTTAATAACTGAGGTGATAAATTTCCCACTTGAAACTGTTGTTTCGTACAGGGTAAGCCAGAGTAAAACATGAACTTTTTGTTTACTTTATAATGTAAAATTATAATTCGTGACTTACTTTAGCCCAACTTAAGTAAATTAAAATGTCAGAAATTTCTCACCTTGGTTACACGATGTTATGATTCAAAAAATGATTCCAAATCATTATTTTATTAAATTATTATTTTTTGATTTCCCCGATACAATTGTCAATTAGTTTTTGTGCATTCATACAATTTTTTTTCTATAATTTTCTTTGATTCTCTTTTAAAGTTGCATTCGTGTTCACACATTGAAATTTTCTTTCTGCAATTTCGACTTGATTACTTATAATTACAAACCGTAAAACAGAATATAAGCGAAAGTACTTGTTATTGCCCATCCTTTTTCATTCGTCTTTCCTCTACCTCACCGAAAAACTAAAAAACTTGGTAACAAAAAATTGCAAGGTGTAGACGAGGATTTGGCAAGCTGACTATTTCATAACAGGTGAATGCAATAGTTCAAGCGGCCTACAGACGATTCTTTTTTAATGTGCAAATATCAAAATTGACTCTTTCTGTATAATAAGACTTTGTCAATTGAATTGAATTTTCTAAAAGCGAATTGCTCTTGAAGCTAATGCAGTCACCTTCTATGACTTCGCCTTACTACGAACTAAGCGAATTGATTGTTTTAAACTGTTATCGTGTGCGATTATACTGTCAGGGTCTTTTTTTCGCATTCCACATTTTTTAATCTCTCGAATAAAAGACTTCATTACGGGAATATGTAGCTACAAATACTATTGCTTTTATATGAACATAACATATTGTTTGATCTACCGATAAACCCTTTAAGAAAGACCAAAATTATGTCTAGTATTAAAAATTCTAGAAGAAGAAATAAATTCTTCCCGAACAGTGTAAAGGCAGCGGCGTCTATGTTTACGTTTCGCTGGTTGGTTTTCACTAAATTTGAGAAACATTTTCAAGCGCGATCGGGATGTAGCATGACACTCAATAGTTTTATTGCCACTAAGGATCGGTGGCTCTATACTGCTTGTAGGAATAAGAAAAAAAATATATATATAAGGATTAGTCAGATATCTTCTTACTCTAATGCTTTTCATAAAAGATAATAAAATAGCATTTTATTTAAAAAATTTCAGTTTGAAAAAAAACCATTCGACTTTGTGAATTTGAATTTAATTTGCGCCTAAAAAGGCACTCACAAGAAGATATTTTTTTAACACAATTAAAAATTATAATTTTGCTTGCAACTGTTTGAAAGCATGTATTCATGTAAGTATTTACTTATATATGAAGGAGAAAGGATGTCAGTAAAAAAAGACAAAATTAAATACATCTCACACACCACACCACACCACACAATTCAATATTCATTTATTTATAAACGTGGATTTTACTTTTGGTTAAATTTTGTTTATTTAAAATATTTTTGTCAAATCATTATGAGAGAATTATAATTTCATGATCTTTGAATGAAAAAAAAAAACTAAGCATTAGATAAACATTACCAAAATATAAGAAATACATACAGTGTTGACTATTAGGTTAAAGGCAAGAAATCTTTTTTTTTTTTTTTTTTTTTTTTTAAATAAAGCAGTAATTTATTAATATAAACTTTACTGTTATTATACGCATACAATTATAATTCGTGATTTAGATTTAATTTTTTTTGGAAACTTATAGATTAGTGCTAATTGCTATTAAAAGAAAGAGGCTTTCTAGTTTTGAAAAGAAAAGGTCCGGTTTGCAACAAGTGCGGACGTGCATTGAAATTAATTAAAAAAACTGCGAAAGGTCTCACATATGTATGTATATCATAAAAACTAGTATGTTTATTCGCTCACTTCTAATGGTCTTGGTATTGAAACTGTTGGTCGAAACTGTTTACAAACTCTTACTTGTTTGTTTGCTATATTAGGTTATGTCGAATCTTATATACACTTCACCATCTATGTAAACCTTTTTTAGTAAAGTAACTCCAATCAAAAAATCAAATATTAGGGTGACGGAGAATTAAAAATAAAAAAAATTTGGCACTGCAAACATAAAATTTTATTGGGTTAAGCTATTTTAAAAAATTTTAGTATTTCCTTAAAGATCTCTTCTAAAGCTCTAAAATGATACCCATATTAATATTTTAAAAAAATTGGAAAATTTCAGAGCGCCGTAACTCAGAAAATATGAGCAAGCTCCAATTTTTTCACTTGATGTTTTTTCTGAATTTTTCATTCTCTATCGCCCTGTGAATTTGTTTTCTTAATTGCAGTTACTTGATTGTTCCAAAGGATATCTTCCTGATTTCCAATAGCACCTCTTTCGACACTATGCCTGATCGATTGGCGTATTTGATTTCAACACTAACACACACATAAACAGACGGACATCGCTCAATCGACTTTATGGGGTCGTAAGTAGATATTGAAGAAATTACAAAGGGAATGAAAAACTTAGTTACACCCTTTTTCCACTTTTTGTGGTGAAGGGTATAAAAAACGGAACATAGATATAAATACTGATACAGAAGTCTAATTGCGAGTAACTTATTTCATACTTTCATGAGCGTGCATGTACGTAAGCCAAAAAGTAAGGTCTCGATATAGTGTATGATGGTGATTTAAATGCCAATCATAATCCCATCTCTGAATAATAGCATTATTATATTGAAATTGAATTTTTGAACTGAACCTAGGGACATACAATTTTTCTTTTAAGCCAGTTATGTAATACTTTAAAAACTTTCGCTTCGAGAGATAAATACGTTAAACTTCTTTTTATTAATTTTGCATAGAAAATTTTTCTCACTTAAATATATGCCCCTGACTGCTTAAGCTAAAATAACATTGGGCGCCCAAGGTAGTTTGTCACACACACACACACATAATGTTACAAACAATAATAATAATAAAAAAAAAAAATTAAGAAAAAGATGACCAGTTTTTTTTGAATACTCACTCTGTAGCATGTTGCTGTTTTTCAACTGTTTAACATGTGTGTAAAAAGTATTTATCTGTCCGTCTGTCTCTTAAATTTGATGGTCATAAGAAAGTTACGTTTCAGTTTTAAAAATCAATATGTGCGACTGATGGTAAAATGTGTCTGCTTTGTATTCGTTTTAATTTCATTTTAATAAAATAATGACATGGTGATGAACCATAAAATGATGTCACAGTAAGAGACAAAAAAAAATTTTTTTTTCTGAAAAACATTGCAAGACTTTCTTAAAGAGTCGTAGCAACATAAATACTTATGTATGTGTGGGCGCTTATGCAACACGTAGAGACATGTGAAAGTATTTAATGTAAAGCATGACCGCCCAGTAGGAAGCAACAAAAAAAAAAAAACATTTAATCAATCTACATAAATAGATTTTGAAGGAGGTTTATTTAACTAAAAAGTATCTTTTTCTGTTTTATATTTTCAGTCCCAACCAAACACTTTCCTCATCATATGCTGCAGAGTATGATGCACGTGCTTATGAAGCTCAAAACTCTTTGGCCAGCATGGTGACACATGGACATCATATACCCCCGGTCGCAGCAGCCTCTCAATTCTATCCAGCTTATCAGGATTATGTAGCTCCTTTACATACACACGCGCCACCTCCACCACCGCCTCCTCCTCATCATCATCACCATCACCATCTTCATCACGCAACACCACCCACACATCAATCCTTTCAAGGCTATAATGCCAGTCATCAGTTTTTTATGCCACCAGCCGCCACATATCAACCATCTAGTTATGCAACGCAAACTGCTCCTCCTCCACAAACTCTTTACAATTACGCTGGTTATGCCACTACAGATGCCTACAACACAAATCCAGCCCAACAATGTGCATCGCTGACACACCCCCCCATCACCGCTACAACTCATATCGATTTGACGCAGTCGAGTGTTAAAAATGAATATGTACCCACACCCTACGTAACACCATCGCCCACTTTGGATCTTAACAGTTCAACAGAGGTGGATGTTCACAACACGCCCTCTTCGGCTCAAAAAATATCACCATTAAGTACTCAAACTACCATGCACAGTTTGATGGAGACTGCCAACAATTCCAACTCGTTAAGAAATATTTCAACAGGTTTGACTGCACAACTGTATGAACAAGGATCTTTGCTGTCAAGACAACAGGATAACAATAAGAAAAGTAAGTGGAATTTTTTTACAGCACAAGGACTTTTTGTTCTCCATCTCAGAGTTAGTTCTCTAAGTCATGAATCGAATTATTCATTTGTGAAACTTTCTTAAAAACGTACTGCATAAATATTTTTTAGTCATACGAGGGCTGCTCTATATATTTCTGGCCTAATAGTGAAAATGCGAATATTTATAATCAAAAATGGTTTTATTGTTTTTCAAAGTATTCTCCAGCATGATTTATACACTTTTGCATGCGCTCAAACCAGTTGTCGAAGCACTTTTTCCACTCCGATTGAGACACCTCTAAAACATGGTTTTTGAACACTTCAACAGCTTCTTCTGGCGACGAAAATCGTTGACTACGCATTTTGTTCTTGATGTGCGGAAACAAGAAGAAGTCATTAGGTGCCAAGTCAGGGCTGTACGGCGGATGACCCATTAATTCGACGTTTTGGCCGGTCAAAAACGCTCTGATTTGAGCCGATGTGTGAGAGCTCGCATTGTCATGGTGAACAATGATTAGTCTTCTCTTGTTGGTTTTTCGAATTTCTCCGATGACTTCAGGCAAACAAATAATAGTGTACCACTCAGAAGTGACCGTCCTACGTTGCTCAAGCGGAACAGTCGCCACATGATCAGTTTTGCCGAAGAAACAGGCGACCATTTGCTTCGAAGTGCTTCTTCCACGAACAACTTTCGTTGGATTTAGCTCGTCTTGGAAGACCCACACGGTCGATTGTTGTTTCGTTTCGGGCTCATACGCATATATCCATGATTCGCCGCCTGTGACGATCTTACAAACGTCTTTTGAAGCACCGCAATCGTATTTTTGCAACATTTCTTTGCACCAATCGACACGAGCCTTTTTTTGAGCGACTTTCAAATTGTGCGGGATCCAACGAGAACAAACCTTTTTTACGGCCAGGTGTTCATGCAGTATCAAATGTATGCTGGTGGAAGAAATGTCCAAGGATGTCTCTATCTCTCGGTATGTCGCATGTCGATCTTGCATTATGAGTTCACGCACGGCATCAATGTTCTCTGGCACAACAGGCGTTTTTGGACGACCTTCACGGAATTCGTCTTTGAGCGAGCTTCGGCCACGAATAAATTCATTATACCAATTTTTCACAGTGCTATAGGATGGTGCTTCATCGCCATACAAAGATTTAAGTTCATCAATGCACTCTTGTCGTGATAATCCACGTCGAAAGTTGTAAAAAATGATGGCACGAAAATGTTCACGAGTTACTTTTATTTTTTTCTAAATTAAATTTTTCCAGTCACTGTAAACAACACAAATAATGGTCGTACGTCAAAACGTTTTGAGTACGATTATGCTTAAAAATGACAAACTTTCCAATGGAAATGTCAGATTGGACTTGGCAGCACTCAGTGTTGCCAGGCCAGAAATATATATAGCAGCTCCTCGTAGTTCCACAACATTCTCATATTAGGTTTTTTTTCTTTGTATTTATTTATCGCCTTTTTGTCGTTTAAGCACTTCTACGATCATTTAGAGTCTTTAACTTTGCCTGAGATCAAAGGGTAAATTGAAATCCGCTCAAATTCTTTGTTTCGTGCGTTTTGCTTTTCTCTCTTCGCGGAACGCTTCCTAGAAAATTTAAAGGTCAATATTAAATCGACAAAAAAAATTCTTCGTGTAAAGTGGTCACTCACGAACGCTACGGCCGATTACGAAATGAGTTGATTATTGTTTCTTCACATTCTTTTAAATTAAATTTGATGAATAGGGTCCGCCATCTAACTTTTTTTTTAACTAGTGCTTATTTCGTGAATGGTAATACTTAGCTCATGTCTGATTTAACAGATAATTAGTTTTATTCTTCCGCTGAACGCTTGAATAACGCTGGGAAATATTGCGACATTACTTTGAAAATCCGGGTAATGTTGCAGAATGTGTGCGAAAATTGCGTACGGATTTTTGAAGAAGAGAAGCACCGTCAGCTATGTTCGTCAGTATGTTCGTTATCTTGTGGAAAAAGTGAAAAAAAACTGGCATCCTCATCGATAAACCAAAGTGTGAGATGGCAAAAACAGTGCGTACACCCGAGAATATTGCTGCTGTGACAGAAAGTGTGCGTGAAGTGCCATCAACATTAACAATTGAACATTTCGGAGTTATCATTGAGACAAATTTCTCATAAAAACATTGGTATGACGCCATACAAAGTCCAATTTGTTCAGGATTTGAAGACAACTTACCAATATAATGCGTGTTTTTATAGCATTTAAAAAAAAGTTATTTGGCGGACCCTTTATATAAATCAATAATCAATAATCGTCCTAATTAATAAAATTAAAAATCAATTAAAGTTAAAATTAAAAAAAGCTGTAGAGTGACGCCAATTGTTTTAACGGAATTCTTATTGAATGAATTTTTTCTCGAGAAAAAATTTTTTTCGTGACAATATTCACAAATAGACTTAATAATTCATTTTTAGAAAATGCTTAAAAAATTAAAATTTTCTTAAAATGAAAGCGGTGAAACTCTGCGAAATAACAAAAAAATTGTTATCGATAACTTCAAATTTATTTTATTTTTATTACATTTATTTTTTTTCAGAAGACACATCGCTGGTTACATCTTCTAAATCAGAATTACGCAAAAATGGAAAACCCCGATCGAAACGCAAACCACGCGTTCTATTCTCTCAGGCTCAAGTTTTAGAACTAGAGTGCAGATTTCGCTTAAAAAAATATTTAACGGGTGCTGAGCGTGAAGTTATAGCACAAAAATTAAATCTCTCACCAACGCAGGTTAAAATTTGGTTTCAAAATAGACGCTACAAATCAAAGCGGGGAGAAATCGAAGGAGAAGGACCGGCAGCTCTTAAAATAAAAACCGAAATAGTGCCACAAAATATTTCCATGTGGCACCAGACAGCCAGCTCAGCAGCTCATTCGACACAGGGTCACCTAATGCAAACACATCATCATCAACAACATCATGGCCATCATATGGCTGCCCATCAGCAATTGTAAAAGGATATTCAAGTATTATTTTTATAAGAATTTTTTATCAGTTTCTTTTATTTTAAATAAGTTTAAAAATATTTTAATATTTATTAATTTTACCGTGTCTACACACAACAGCTAGGCTTGAGGCAAGACTGATTTTTGTGGAAGAGAAAGGAGTGCACACTCAATTTATTTCTGTTTTTCTTTTTCTCTTTCACAAAACTCAGACTTGCAGCAAGAAAACTTGACGTGTGTGAACTCGGTATTTTTGCTTTATTTTATAGTTAATTAAAAATAATATTTTTTTGTATGTAGATGAATAGAAAGCAATATAATTTCCATAATACTCTTAATTAATTAAATCGTACCTTAACTAGTTTTAATTTACATAAGTTGAAGAAAAAGAAATAATATATTAAAATAATATAAAAAAACAACAAAAATAATGTGCCTAAGTATTAGTCATACAATTATTTACTAAATAAATATTATTTAAAGATTTTAAAATATTTCCAATGCAATTTGTAACTTTTTTTTTCTAGTTTCTAATATAATTTCTAATTTAATTTGTTATTGTAAATAAAACGCATCATCAGTCAGCCATTTAATAAAAAAAGAAATGAAATGAAATAAAAATTAAAAAGAGAACAGAGATCATAAATAAAAACAACAAAAAAAAGTAACGTATTTTTTTTTTATTTTCGATTTCAAATGCAGTTTTGAAAAACCACTTGAGATTTTAGGTATGTTTACATTTAAATTTGTCTGTTTTATATGAAATTTGTTATTGGCAAACAATTACCAGCAATAAAATAGAATTGAACTAAAATACGAAGATAAAATAAAAATAACAATAAAAGGATGCTCGTCGACATTGGTGCTTTTTTATTTTTTGTTTTTACTTTTGGTAAACAGCTGCTTTGGACTTATTTTTATTTGTGAATAATGAGTGCAAAGATTGTAATGATTTGTGTAATTCGTAACAATATTGAAGAGTGTTGTCTGTCTGTTCTTATCGTTAATCTGTGTAAAATATTTACTTTTTTTCATTCATAAAATAAAGAAGTGTCACAGAAACAATTTCAACTCAATATTCTTTTCGTTCTGGATAATTAAATCTGTGTATGATTTTTATATTCAATTAAATTTTATTTAATTTAATCTTTTTAAAATCTTCAGTCCAACTAACCAAATTTTGACAAAAGGACTTTGTGTTGCTAAAATAAAGATATTTGTTATATTTTCTACATCATAGAAATGAAACCATGTTGATATGTAACGGCGCACATAGGGGTATTTTACCAATCTAGCCGCACATTAGGCCAAGAATTTATTTTGCAAAATGTAAAAATTTAAACTGGACAGAAATCAAAATTCTGCATTCTATAGTGAATTTTTAAGACTTTTGCTTGAGATTTGTCGTTTTGGGACCAGTGGTGTAGCTAGGTTACCAAGGGCCCTGAGGCAAATTTAAAAATTAGGCCCCAATGCTACGTAAACTGATCATTCTATCAAATAAAAATATGAAATATACATATATAAACATTAAATATGCTAAGCTACTCTTTGTGCACAGAAGAACAGGTAATAAAAATATTAAATAGTAAAAACATAAATTTTAATTAATACTTGCAGCCCGATTCTGTGCACTTGATAAGTTCAAAACATTGAGTATTTATCAAGTTTTGAATCAAGATTTGGTATTCTACTACAAAAAATAAAAGCTTTTTAGTTGATAATTTGTCAAAGTCTCGTTTGGTATTGATAAATATATTTTATTGTGCGTGCGTGTATTCAAATTCGGTAAATAGTGCACGCTTCATGCAAATATCAACATAATGGATTCTTTTTTAAAATACATGAATAAATTTACGTATCCTTTTAGAAAAATGGAAGAAGAAATACATTTGTTAATGCTGATTTGTCAAGACAAAGAATATAAGGAAAAAAAGGCGAAGGTGTGACTTACAAAGATTACGTGACTCAAACGATCCTTTTCAGTTCAGGAAGAATTTATAAAAAATTTTCGCCTGAGTCGTGTTCTTGCTCGGCAATTAATTTGAGACTTACAGCCGATCATATTTCGATTTCCTTTACGGGTTAATGAATTATACAATTTTATATGTTTATTAATACACTATATAGCCAACTAATTTGTAATAATTCTTGCAAAAACCGACTTAAAAACAGAATTCATCTGTCTGCCTATAACGGTTCAAGAGTATGGCCACATAAATTAGATTACATTAACTATTGGGACACTCTTATATCTTCAAATTTTATACTTGTTCAACTGTTCAATAGTTTCGCAATATACATAAAATTACAGCAACTATAGGGTCAGCCTTTATTTTCAAAAGTCAAATTATATACTTTCTCTTGTAATAAATTAAGCAATCAAGTCCTGTGTAAATTTCAATCGTCTGTTTATAACAGATCATAAGTTTGCCCATACACATCATTTTATATCAACTATTGTTAAACCCTTTAATTTATAATTTAATATTTTTATACTTCTTATTATACCAAACAATGTAGTGGACATTTTGTCTACAACGGGTTAAAAAATACGGCCATATAGAACAAATAACATTATTTTGGGAACACCCTTTAAATTTTTAAAATCAAATTCTATTCTTCTTGTTATAGCGGACTTAGCAAAACAGGTCCCTTTTAAATTTCATCTGTCTGTCTATAACGGTTCAAAAGTGCGGCACATACACCAAATTACATTAACAATTGGGACACACGTTTAATTCCAAAACCAAATTTTATACTTTTATACAGGTTCTTTGTAATTTTCAAGCGTCTGTCTACAGCTGTTCAAAAGTATGGCCATACACATCAAATTAAGTAAACTAATGGCGCACCCTTTAATTTATAATTTTTAATGTAAATACTTGTTACTATAATGACCATATCAATCAAAATTATGTCAAATTTGCAATGGTTTGTCTATAACGGCCCATATAAGTAAATTTACATCAATTATGGGGGCACCCTTTAATTTTTAGCTGTATTTTTTGTTTTTGGGAGCTATAGTAATACGCAGTCATTTTAAATTTTACAGAAGTGCCCTTTACAATTCATAATACATGTAAAAAATATGTATGTTGCATGGGGACACCCTTTAATTTTTAAGATAATGAACTGTTTTTTAAACGGGACCAATCTGTAAGCATAATCTATCATATTATTAAAAATTTTCAAAACCGGTGCAGAAATGTCTTAGTTCTGCAGGCACAAACCTAAAAAAGCAACATTCAGTCGAATTGTATAACCTCGTTCTTTTTTTTAAGTCGGTTAAAAATACTTACTTAGCTGGCGTATCCATATTTTTGCTTTTGTCAATAATTTAATTTAATAAATTTAATTAAAATCAGCTGTCAATAAAAATTCACCACACTGGTGAATTTCAAAAGCTTTTTATTTATCAATGTTTCCACAGAATACCAACCGAACTTTTACTTGATAAAAATCTTGATAAAAAATTTATCAAGAATTCACAGAATCGGGCTGTTGGAGAATAGAGAAGACTCAAGGGTTTATTATAAAAAGGTCGGGTTTATTAACTGACTAAATAACAATTATATATTATATACAATAATATTGCTGTAAATACTTTCGTTAGGTCGCATTCTAGCACTCCATATTTTCTCATTATTTCCTTACATGCTCGAAGTAGTTAAGATAAAACTAGGTGGTAAATACTAATAAATTGAAGTGAAAAACTAGGCCCTATTATATCTGAATATTTTCTTTGTTATTCGTTACACTGTTGTAATAAAGCTGCTTTATTACAAATAAAATTGAATATATGACAGACTGCACTCATACCAATAATTAATTAATTATATAATTAAGATATTACTGTGTCTAGTACATTATTGAAAATCTCAGTTTTAAATAATTTTTCTCGGTTTGGAAATCGGTGATCGGAAGCTAATTCTTCAAAATGTTTTTTAACTTTTCTTTGCATTTTTTTTAAATGGCTATCAATACCATATTTTCTTGCAGTTTTACTGGCCTTGAAATTGAATAATTCGAAATCATTTTTATAATTTTGCAACTTTGCTTTGGTCTCTGCTAAAACTTTACTCGCTTCGCCCAAAATTGATGTCGGATTATTGTAAATTTTTGGACGCATAATTGATGTCGTACAATAAATACAATGTTCATGAATTCGCAAATCAACACGAACTCAAAATTAATCATTTTTATTTTAATACTCTATTTTACTACGCTCCACTTTATTAGGACTCCTTAGAACTATTTCTTATAATGCTTTGATAAAATCAAAATAACGAACTTTTATTGCAGATATCGTATTGACCATCTAGTCAGATTTAGTTTTTTAGAGTGGTGACTTACATTTTCGTGTTATACAATAAGCTGTAGCAGAAATCTATAGATTTGACACGACAGTAGCTACGCGACTGTTTGGGACACTGTTAAAGTGAGGAAAGTTGGAAAAATCACATACGTTTTTATTGACTTTATTTGATTTTGAGAGCTTTGCAATATATTTTATTGTTAAAGAATAAAGATTTTCTATTACTTTGTTTTCCTATGAAAAGCTATATTAGCAGCTACTTATATTAATTTTTAGAAAAATTTTGTTTTAAATTTTTATGGTAAAAAATTTCGTTCGAAATTAAAATAATTATTTTTTGTTAAATTTTTTCTAGAAAAAAATTTTTATTTTGAAAGTGACCTCCATCTCGATCCTAACAATGTCACTATAAAATTTACGATCTCTACTTTTAGACTGTGGATATTTTTCGGATATTAACATAAATGGTAAGGATAATCCTATATCGATCGTTTGCTGCAAAAGGGTCATAACTAAAAATTTTTAACTTCTGAGTTGAGCATGCAAAAAACCATGACTTTATCTTCAAAAGGGTGAAACTGGCTCCAAATCAAAAAAAAAAATACAACGCACGTATTTCAGTTTAACATTTTTGAGATATGTCTATCTTCAAGCAAAAGCTCATATCGAACGTTTGTGTTCTTCGGTTCTTCCGAATATTAAAACAATATTGATTAAAAATGTGCTTCCGGCTTGTAACCTTCACAACGAAAATCAAGAATCTGTAAATTCAAATGCTTGAATTAGTTTTTTTTTAGGTTAAACTAAGTACTCGTACGTAAGGATAGTTAGTAGTGTACTTTGCTAAATAATTGTATACCGTTCGTAACGGGATGCCAATCGCGACTGATTTTTAGAAATCTCGGGATTTCGGGGATTAGAATTTAAAAATTCCGAAATTGTGAAAAGTCAAGAAATTTTAAAGTTTATCGGAATTTCTGAATTTTATTGGAATTTTTTAGTCTAGAACTTTTGACTGCTGGAAAAATAGTTTCAATAAACAATTGATTGTTTCGTATTAGAAATTTATTAAATTAAACAAAAAAAAAAATATATTTTTTAAAAATTAATTAATTTTATTTTATGTTCCTGTGGTTTAATTTCATAGTTTGCAAAATGCCCGTGTATAGAACAAAAATTAATTATCGTAGTGTTGTGTGATTTTTTATTTTTTATCATCTTTTAACTGTATAAAAGTTCCAAAAAGAAGTCAGCGGTACACAGTGGTTAAAGAAAAACAAAATCAGTGTTGATTATTGTTGTTTTTTGTTTAAACTAAAATTTTTGTATTTATTTTATTGTTTGGAAAAACATCTTTAGTTTATTTAAAATGTTTGTGAGAACTTTCCTGAAGAGCTAATTGAGCGGCACCAAAATGGCCATTGAGACGTGTTTTCACAACTTTTTAATTTTATACATCCATCATACTAATTTTAGTCATATTGCCTTTCTCTATTAATTTTTTAAATTTGATTCTAATAATTATTGCTTCAAACTTATTATGACAATGGCCACCTGTGTACAACAACAACTGTTTTTTTTTGTTATCATTTCCTTTACAGTAAACATGTAGAAAAATTAAATATAATTCAATTTATTTTGGGTTACTTATAATTTAAATGTAGAAATTAAAGAGTGTTCTCATAGTTGATGTAAATTGACCTGTATGGGCCATTATAGACAAATGCTTGCATAGTGGGCAGCATGTCGATTGCTATGAGCACTATAACGGTCAACAAGTATTAATATTCAAAATTATAAATTGAAGGGTGTCGCTATAGTTAATTTAATTTGATGTATATGGCCATACTTTTGAACAGTTGTTGACAGACGCTTGCAATTCATAAAGACCCTGTATTGATAACTACGCCATAACGTCAAACATGTAAATAAGGCAGCCCATCTCTTTTCCTGACAACGACTTATCTTAATATCAAAGGGTCCAAAAATATGGGAAAAAGGCACAGACGAGAGAACCTGCCGTTTTTTTTTTTGGAAGTAGCCTTACACCTAGTAATCCAAGTTCATCGACGTCCATAGGGGTATTTTGCCAATATAGCCGGACTTACTTTTCTTTAGTTTTATTGGCTCTAAAAATTTACTGAATGCCCCAAGATTAATGAAACTATTATGGTCATAGGATGGTAATGATGTAAATTAAAAATAATTGGACCAAGGAGAAAAAAGTTCCCTTTAGAAGAACTAATACTACCTCTGAAAAATGCAAGTTGCCTTAATTTTTCTGTTATTTTGTTAAGCAGTTAAAACTTTTAAGACCAAAGAATATTCAAAAACTTAAAGTCGGGCTCAAGAGATTCTAAAATATTATTTTTAGCCCCGCCCCCTTTTGGGCATTAAAATGAAAATTCATGAAAAAATTGCATCGTATGTATCTAGTCTAAGGTAGTAGGAGAAACAATTGCAACTTACGTCCCTAAAAGAATTTAAATTAATCTAGAAATTTATAGTTTTCATTTGAAGCCTTTTAATAGCAAATTTATTCTTTCTTTTGCGTGCCTTGATTTTTTTACTGTGCAAAATGACTGTGGACTTCGAGGTTGGTCACTTTGATTTCCTCTGAAGCATGGTTTCGTAAAGTAAAGCAGTCAGTAAGACTAGGTCTTCGTATATGAACCGATTTTTACTTAATACAGATCCCGTAGGTAGTAGAAAATAAGAGTAGGAGTCCCAAGTGGACGCCGTCAACCGTGCCAAGTCTAGAACATGGCTCAAAGATATTGCGCACCAAGAGTTCGTTTTAAGTAATAGTTAATGTTTGGAAATTTTTTCATAAACAAAAAAACATTTAAACAGTTAATCACTTCCCGTCGGATTGTTTAAAATTTAATGAAGCAACAGTCACAATTTAAATACTCTCACTATTTGTATTTGTTTGTTATACATTTTCAAAATAAAAACAAACAAATTGCCACAAAATGTTCGTGGTAAAGAAAAGAAAACCTCTTCAAGAGCCGTTATCTGCAGTCGTTGTAATAACGTTTTGAATTTCCTCAAGTTTTTGTTATGGTTTTGTCATTTCGCTCTTAAATGTCATGCAACTGTTTTAAAATGCATGTCACTGATAAGAAATCTATACACGAAATGGGTTAAAAAATTCATCTTTATATTAATATTTTTTTTATAAATAAATTTTATTTTTCTCTACTTCACAGTAATTCTTTTTAGACTAAGAAAAAATTATGAATCAGCTTACAGGAGATTAAATCGATAAACTGCAAAGATATTAACCAAATTTTTTTACTCGATTAAAAGGAATATATTAAAATTTAAATGTTTTAAAAATAAATAAATTGGATTACTTCTGTAGATTAACCGAAATCGATTAAGAGAAGGTCTATTAGAAAATTATATAAAAAAATAACTAAATAGGATTTGTTCCGTTAATAAATGACAGCGCTGTTTAAATATATCCAACAAACAGCCAGTGACGACAGTCTTTATCGTAAAGCATTTATGGAAATTTAAGAGTTTTGGAAAAATTTCAATCTTTTAATAAATTTAATATTTATTCGAATAAAATTATTCGATTAATCGGTTTACATTTAATCGATTAAATAACATAATCCATTCAAAATGTTTGCTGTATGCTAAAAGGAAACTCATTAATTAAAAACCCTATCACCGTTTTTATATTTTGCAATTTTTGTTATCATTGATGACAAAATTTAGTCCTTCGAAAACTTTACTTCATCCCTGTAAATAAAAGGAAGCAGTCATTGTATGGCGATACATTAGACTTAATAACATAACAATGATAAATACACATCTAAATATATTTTAGATTATTATGAGTTGTGAAAAAATAAACATTTCTTAAAGGTTCCGTCACATTTTAAAACAGTCCTCGTACATATTTATGAGATTGTGTCGAGAAAACCAATTCTTAATCTTATTAAATGGCGCTCAAATTTAACTTCCCCTTGCAAGTTGTTATTGTATTATACATATACTTATGTATGTATTTACAAATCAGGATAAAATATTTATGTGGAGGTTTTAAATTGTCTACTTTTTATTTTAAAAGTCGTCTTTATCATTATTTTGTTAGGGAAACACAAATACACAATTATTATTAATGCGATAAAGGATCAAAGAAACAGAAGCCGTAGTCTTATTTGTTGTTATTTTTGTTCCAATCTATTAAGTCAATCCTTTTACTTTCAATGCCTCCATTAAACGTTTCCTTAATTGACAAATGTGCAACGGGTGTGAAGCTCCAAAGTAAAAATTAGGGGCTTTAATTCTACTAAATGTTGTTTAATTTATAAATATTCTTTGTATAAAAGAAGAAACAATTTGTTTATAATTAATCAATTCCATTTTATTTATTTATTTACTTTTAGATTTCATTGACAAAATCTTTAAATCATAATTTTTGACTTTTATGGCTGAATGCTGGCTCGTTTGCATTACACAGTTCTTCCGTTTCTTTTTTTGTGTTGTTGGTTAAATAATTTATGTTCTAATTTTTTTTCAAAAGGGCGGGACTTTTGTTAATTTCGTTACAAATAAATATTTTAATGGTGACATGTCAAGTGCTTTGAAAATTTTTTATTCTAATTTCATTTTATTGATCTCTGCTGACATTTATTATTTTTTTATTATATTTTTTTTTTCTTTAAATTTTTCATCATTTGTGTTAAATTGGTTAAATTTTTGATTTGATTTTGATGTGGGAATTTTTCTTAAATCGTGAAGTTTTCATATCACAATATTCTGTTTTATTTCAATGTTTTGTTCATTCACTTTTTGTAGATTTCAAGTGGCCACCAGTGTTTGCGACATTTAAATAAAATTATTAATTTTACGACACTTGTGACTTTGAATTTTGTTTATTACATCAAAATAATACAACAACATAGCAATGAACTCGTAAATATTGTAATAAGCAAGGCAGAGTTATTTTACTAGGTAATAGCGGCTCTACAACAAACACAACATTGACAAAAACAACATGTCTTTTTATTGTTGTTTTGTGCGTTGGAAACGTCAAAAATCCAAAGAGAAATAAAAAATAATTGCTCTCAATACAAATGCTTGCTTTGTTACGCACACGTTTTTTGTTAGTGTTTTTTAAAATTCGTAAACAAACAAAGGAAAATACAAACAACTTTTGACTTTTCCAACTACAAACCAGCTGGGCGGACGACACTACCTAGTAAAATAAATCTGCCTTGGTAATAATATAATATAAATAAAAATAAATAAATTTAGGCAAAAGTATTAAAAAGACTTTTAATTAATTTCAACTTGTTAAAAATTTTCAATGAATATTTAATTTCTAACATGTTTTGATTTAATAAAATTATAAATAAAGTACACAATTTAATTTTAATAATAATCAAACCCCACTATTTCTTGGCCTCAGGAAGTATCCCTTTAAAATTGGTTTGCACTGTACTTATTTTTAGTTGTAGCGCCTTTAACTTCAAAAGTTTGTTTTCGCCACAAACTGTTATATTTTAAGAAAAATTATAGCCGCCATTATGACTTGCGAATGGCTTCTAAACAAATTTATTAAACTCCGACGTCATCATAATTTAAGGAAACATGACGAAAAATCATTTAGAAACCGTACAAAACCTTAAAGTTTGAAGACTTCCTGACTTTGAAATAAATGAAATGTATTTTTTTTTTCGTTAAAAAAGGACATCGTTTTCCCTTTCTTTGAAATACACATTTTTCAAGGTCGTTCTCGATGACCTTTTTATTCGATTCAAAATTTTTAATGCCGAGTCATTTTTTAGTTTTGGAAAAATTTATAGAGGACTATAACTTATATGAAAACTAGCTTATTGTACTCGGCGCACAGAGGATCTATTGCCAAAAAATGTAAAAATTTAGGTACGCAGCTGGACAGATTACAAAATTCTGCATCGTATAGTGAATTTTCAAGACTTTTGTTTAAGATTTGTCGTTTTGGGACACTGTTAAAGTCAGGAAAGTTGGAAAAACCGCACACGTTTTTATTGACTTTATACGATTTTAAGATGTTTGCAATATAATTTTTTGTGACTAAACGAATAAAGATTTCGTATAGATTTTTTTGTGTGAAAGGCATCTACTTATATTAATTTTTAGAAAAATTTTGTTTTAAATTTTTATGATAAAAAATTTCGTAAGCAATAAAAAAAAAGAATTTTTGTGTTAAATTTTTTGTGAAAAAACAGTGATAAGGTTTTAAAGGGAGATCTCCATGGCGGTCCTAAAAATGTTACAGATCACTATAAAATTTACGATCTCTACTCTTATACTGTAGAAAAAATATTGCGCGTTTTTGCACCATTTTTTTTGGCGATTTTTTGAAAATTCACCTTTTTGTATTCATAAAATGTTTTGATTTTTAATAATTAAAGGTAAATGCTTTTTATTTAAATCATTATTTATTTAACACTGTTATTACCTGAACAAAACACCCTCTACAATTTTTGCACAATTCAGAATTTTTCTCGAAAGTTTTCAAGGGTTCAGTGTAGCATAAATATTATTAATAGGCTTTTGCTAAGTTCTAACACACTTATTACTAGTATAAGACCCACTCCAATAAAAAAGGTTGTTAATTTTCTTTTAGGCTTCCACCAATATGGCACTCATCATCATCTCCGTGCAAAGAAGTTGTTTTAAATAAATTAATTGTTATAATTCTAAATAAAATTACCCGTTACAATCACAAATAATTTATTACTATAATAAATTAAATTAACAAATTACAAAAAAATATTTTCAATAATATTCTTGAGAGGCAGGGATTGGCAAGACATTGGAAATTGGGGAAAAAAATTAAAAAAACATATTTTTTTTACACCGGGACGTTTTTGAGGGGAAGGATTGGTGGGACACTCCCCCTGCCCTGTAATCCCCCTGCGTTTGTTATCCATTTCATTTAATATTTATATTCTTTTATTTTTTATTTATATTTCATTTCACCGCCCACAAAATGGGGCGTGGCTAAAAATTGTGTTTTAGAATCTCTTGAATCCAACTTTAAGTTTTTGAAAATTTTTGACCTTAGAAGTTGTAATTGCTAAACAAAATTAAAAAAAACATGTATTTTGCAGAGTTCTTTTAAGGGGAACTTTTTTCTTCTTAGTCCCATTTTTCTTGTTTGCCAGCTTTAACAGCCTGTGACTATAACAGATTTTCCTTCCAAATTCCATTAATATTGGGGCATTCAGTAAATTTTGAGAGCCAATATAAGCTAAAAAAAAGTAAGTTCCGCCTAGGTTGGCAAAATGCCCCTATGTGCGGTATTGCCTGGGTCTGATTTTAGGTCCTTTCTGGACACTGTGTAATATTTTATAGTTGCTATTGCAATATACTCTGAACAAGTAGAAATACATCAAATCGGTTTGGGTGTTTCAAATATCTTTAGAATCTGATTCTGATTTAAGATCGGTTAATATTCGTAAAACTAGGCGTTTTTCCTCTCCCCCACATATTCCCGGTGCTTAAAATTTTATTAAGATCGGTTCAGTCGTTTAGACGTGATTGACGCACGCACAAAGAAACAAACAACTTATAATAGAATTTAAAATTTATATTTGATGGATGTAGACTTCCCCCAAAAAATTAAAAATTTTTTTTTGGAGTGAAAATCCAATTTTTTCGGCAACTTGGAGTTTTGTTTCGGAATTTTCTGTTTCTATTGAAAATTTGATTTTTTATTATGAGAAAAATTTTTTCGTAAAAGGTATTTTTTATGTCAAATCTTGGTAAAAGTGTGTAAAAATTTTATTTATGAAATTTTGACAAAACCCCGATTGTAAATCTTTTAGCGAACTTTTAAAATATTGAATGTTTTTTTTTTAATTTCGGTTTTGACGTAATTTAAGATTTTAGATTGTAAGTACAGTTTTTTGGAGTAAATTTATTTTTTGGAAAATTTTGCTGAAAATGTGATATTTTAGTAATATCGAGTTTTTTTTCTTGAAATTTCGGTGTTCCATAAAAAAATACATAAAAAAAAACATGTGAAAAACCCCAGGTGCTCGACTTTTCCGATCATATTTTTATCATTTATGGATTAATATTGTTGACTTGTTTCAAAGCTGTGCTTGGCAGATTGGTGAAATCAAATTTTCTATAACTCTTCCTGGGCCTTGGCAAAACTGATTTCAAAACGACTACGGACAGACGACCTTCGTTAAGTTGGTGGCATGTCATAGTGTCCAAGGACATAATGTCCATGGACTTTACATCGCATACAAAAGTGACATAATGTCCATGGGCATTGTGTCGTTTTTAGTATGGACATAGTGTCACTTATGAAAGTGTCATAATGTCTGGACTTAAAACAACAACGGCTTCGCCTACCAAAGATTTTCTGCAAGCCAGTTCATAAAAACGATGCATCCTTCTTACATAGAATACCATTAAATATACCTATAATATCCACGGACGTGATGACATGCAATATATGACAATATATGAACCCTTTCCACATGTGGTGAAGGGTAAAAAAAAATTTTGGTGCAAGACCAAATCTTCTGCAGAACTCGATTGTCAGACGCCAAATTAAAGTGGCCCAAAGAAACAAAAAGTAACGGATTTCTGTTGTGCAATATTATAAATAAAAAAATAATTTTTAATGCTTTAACGTCTAGACTAAAGACTTTAAAAACCAAGAAAAATTTTTCTAAAAAGATTGAAAAATACATACTCCGTTTAAAAACAGCGTGTGAGTCCGTGTTATTTAAGTAAAAAAGGAAGAAGGATGTAGTCGTCGTTTACCATTTAAGCAAAACGTATTGACGACATGTAATCTGAAGCCCAGACTAACAACAACAATGCGGTCAGTTACAATGCGGGTTGCATTCCATATGTGTCCTAATACAACACACATGACAATCCTAAAAACAATTAAACAACATGCGACAAAGGCTCAATGGAAAAAAAAAAAACAAGAACTAGGGATAATCAGTAAGACAATGCATAATTTCAAGGATACAGTCCTATCAATGTCAGTGGGAGGGAAAGAATTTGTGTATGACGACAAAACGACTTTAAAGGCGTTTTATTTAATTTTGCAATGATGTCTTAGAAGGCGTAGATTTGTAATTTGTTAAAATTAATGTCTGATTAACCTTTTAAACAATTTAAATTGTTATAAAGTCAATGGCTATTGTGTACTGTAAGTATTTTATGGGATTAAGAAATATTTTATATACAATTTAATACTCGTACGTTTAATCTCAACCCCCAAAACACGTACATATTTTTGATATCTTAATAATTTATTTACTCTTAAACTTGCTTAACTTTGGGTTAAAGTGTAATCAGCTGTATGGAATTTAAAACCCACAAATAAAAACACATCAAACAAGTGCATCTACAGTTTCCATCCCATCCGTTTAACTGCATTGTGATTTGATGTTTTATCTGACTGTTCCCCCACAAAAGAGAATGCAACAAATACTCATAAGAAATACAAAAAATATACGCTGACATTCAGTCAGTCAATCATTTTTATGGTTGTGTTTATACAGTAATTGATATGGCACTCTGGCATACTCCACAACAAATTCTTTTCACTTCGAACACTCTCACTCTCACCCCTCAGAGAAACCAACATAAAAAAAGCAACAATAACAATAACTAATAGTATTCATTTCATTCTCCTTGTACTCCATCAGAGGACTTTTGGTAGTGTAAGCTGTCATAAATGTCGAAATGTCGGATCTTCATGTAAATGGAAATATTTATTTTTTTTTAATTTTTTTTGTAATTTTCTAAAAGATAATTTTGTCCTAATAAATTTATACAGTTGCTTTTTCGTTAATACTCTACTTATTTTTCGATCGTATTTCCGGTTTAGCAACGGTTTTGAAATTAGATCCTCCTGTTGGACTTTTATAGAGCTGTAACAACATTTCCGTCGTTATCTAGCTTTTAACCAGTAACGTAGAAGGCTTGTTTGGGGGGAGCACTTAACCACCCTTAGAACAAGCTTACCTCCGCCAGAATTTGTTGCTTGTTCTGTTGCGCTAGGCGGCGCTTAAACTAAAACTAGTTAGCGAGTTCAAAAAGGCTCTCGGTGTGCTGATGGACCAGAATAGAGTAAGATTGCAACGTTAATTTCAACGCTGAATCCACCGATTAATCACTATTATAGGCTTCTGTTTGATTTGGTAGTAGGGAGAGCTAAGGGAGCTTAGGCTGGGAGGCAAGGAAGGATTGCAGGGTCTCACAGCTCATTTGGCCAAGACGGGGAATGGCAAAATCTAAGCTGCTTTTGGGATTAGACAGGAAAATTTTACAGAAATTTGTGGGTATTATTACTGGTCATTGCGCAATTAGCACCAGAACGAGTAGGCGGGTCAACGGTACATCGGATTACCATAGGATGTGCGAAGACGAATTATTAGCTATTGAGCACATAAATTAAATGATGGGTTAAGAGACGTGGAAGTCAGGTGGCTAAGGGATGGATTGTAGTGGCTCCTTGTTTAGATATAGTGGACCTTCTTCTGCTCTTGGTAGGGCCGTATCTTTATGCGCACTAACTTTCTGAGCCTAACTGAACCTTCGAAATTCATACTTACTTCGATTATGTTTTAGCAAGTTTTCGAAAATAGAGATTAACTCGTCCGTCCACCTCTTGAAAAATATTCTTATTTATTTTTAATAAAAAGTGGAGTTTCTTCAGAGAAATCCTCTCGATATCTTGTAATGGTTTCCATGTCCATCTTTGTGTGATTCTCACGATCCTGTTAAAGTGTTGTTTTCCAAACATTTTATTGCTAATAAGATATGTTTTTTAGTCTTTATCAATATTACTATTCCTGCGTTTTGTTCTAGAAACCTCAACTTTTTTTTAATTGTAATACCTCATTATCGTTTAGGCAATAATTCAAATAATATAATAAAGAAAGATTTTTCTAAAAAAACGTAATGTTTGTGAAATATGGTTAATAGAGTTGTTGCTGAGTTAACAACTATGGTCGACATGGAGCGCAAATACATCAATCTCTAAGTGCTGATCAGAACAATGTTTTTTATTCTTTTTTCACTTTTTAACCAAAAATGGATGACACTGTATTTCGCTTCAAGTTTTCAATTAGAAATTTCTTTTGGTATTTTCTTAGTAGCACACAGATTGATCCAAAACGTTGAAAGGATCCTGGGCGGGGATAGTAAGACCGCTAATGATTTATTTTGAGTCTCAAAGTTGGGTACCTGGAACCTGAAAATTTTTCTAACGCTTTGAATTTCTTCAGCTCTTGTGTGATTTCAAAAAATTATACATGGTCATTAAGGCCTGGTCAATACCTACAAAAGGAAGCTTTTACCTCTAGTATTCAAAGTCAAAAGACTAACTGGGGAAAGGTACTGATTTCTAAGCAAAGCCTTCACATCAGTGGCCTGATGGAAGCATTTCCTTACCTTACCATTATTTAAGGAAGATGATTTGTCAAGCAACTTGAGTGAAGATCTCATAAGAAAAACATCAATCCTCTCAAAGTCTATACAACTATAGATCTTCCTTCAAGAAGGTCTTCGAAAGATGCTACCAAAACCTACCCTGGGGTGTAACCGTAGGCTGGAGCAGAGAACACGTCTCTCTCATATTCTAAGTCTCTCCGTATGGCGGGAAGATATTTCAAGCCAAACTGGAAAAGCATAATCTTATAAACTGCCGGTAAATAAGGAGCCTGACTTTCGTATTTAGACCACCCCTGCGGCGTAAAATCCTATGGTACAAGAAATAAACCTGTTTAGCACGTTCTAGTATGAAATCAAGGTGTCTATAGAAAGTACTCATGGAATACTCCCCCTAGATACTTTATCCTATCAAAGGTTATGATGCGCTCGCCAGCAATGCTTAAGTTCGGCACAAAACTTCTTTCATTTGGATAGAGATTACCACGCCTACCCTTTATCATTTAATGAAGTATTCATGAAGAATGCTCAGATAATAGTTGACCCTGTTATTCAAATTCTTAGCCTTAGGACAACTAGCAGCAATCAATGTGTTATCAACATACATTAACAGAAGTTCTCCCGCAGGGCCCCAATTGGGTACAATTTTAAGTAATTACCGAGTAATTGAATTTTTGTGTATTTTAGCCTAAAAGGGTTATCAATCTTATTTTTAAGGTAGAAAAAATTTCTCTTAAGGATTACATAGCGCCATCCCTGAAAAGTGGATGGTACCCAGCTTTAAATCTTAAACTCAAATGCAAAATCTTGGATCAATCGTGCTATCCCCTTACAAATTGCTAAGTTATTTGCAAAATATTTTGATTCTGCCCCACTTTGCATTGAAAAACGTGATCGACTAAATATTGACAGAGCTGCAGGGGAAAAATGATATGTATGTAGCTATCCCTCTATTCAAACTAAAAAATTTTAAATTAAAATATTTTTGCTATCTCCATAAACTTGCAAAAAAAGGAAAATTGGCCAAATATAGGATCCTGATTACGAATAACAAACCAAAACGAACTGAGCAAGTCCAAAACCAAGGTACATTTATTTTGCTAGGTAGTGTCATCTGCCCAGCTATTTTGTGGTTGGAAATGTCAAAAGATGTTTGTATTTTACTTTGTTTGTTTACAAATTTTCAAAAACAATAACAAGAATTTGACATTTCCAACGTACAAAACAACAATAAAAAGCCATGTTGTTTTATTTTGTTGTAGAGCCGCTACTACCTTGTAAAATAAATGTACCTAGTCCATAAGCATTTTCGTTCTATTTTCCTCTATCATCTTTAAATACAAAACTTTTGTAACTTTATGACCAGATATCAAGCCAACACTTTGTAAATGATTTAAAATTTAAACCTTGCGTTGATTTTGGGTAAATTCTTGTAGTGGTCACGAGATAATTTTTCATTAGCATTAAGAACATAAACAACGACTTTTAATTCATCAGTTAACCTTTGTGTCAATAACAAAAGAATTAAAATGAAACTGAGAAACAAAAAAATTAGTTTAGCACATTGACTGTAGTTTAAAATTCGCTTATTGCAAAAAAAAAAAAAAAACGCTGTGAAAAACAAAAGTACTTTTATTTTATTTATATCCAAAAAAAGAAATGCAAAAACAACAACAATAAAGCGAAAAACATTTAAAACACTTTATCTTTATAAAATTAGTTGCTTTAAAATAGAAAGAAAGACGACTCATTTATTAAATGCAACAATAAAGTGCAAGCAACCTTTGTTGTTGTTTAACGGGTTCTGTAACAACAACTAGCAGTACCACCAATTAACAAAATAAAAAAAAAATAAAAACAAAAACAGTTCACCCCAGCCAAAGATGTGCACGGACGCATGCACGGTAAGAATAAAAGCAGGAAATATTTCCTTAAAAATTAAAATGTGATCGTTTCTTTTGATTATATTGATTTATAATTGAAACAACCACAAACCAAAATAAAAAAATATATATAAATATAAAAATAATAAAAAAACATGTACAATTTCATACTCTGCTTGTAGGAAACAAAAAATAAAATAAAAATTAAATTAAATTAACCGCAGATGTACTCGCATGTACGGGAAAGCAGGCCTTCATTCGAAATCATTCATTCATTCGTTATTCAATTCAATACAAAACAATGAGAAATTCAACGAACAGTAGCAGACACAACCATAACAGATAGTGAAACTGAACTAATGGAATCTGGCATTTGATGGCACTATCTGCACACTAAATTACTTTCCAACTGATGAACTTGCAACTGATGATTTAAGAATTAATAAAGAATATACACACAGATTACACACACGCTTACACGAACTACAAATGAAATAGTTTTTTTTTAACAATTATTTAATGTGATAGACTGGCAAAACAGAAAATTGCTTGAACTCTAAGATAAATTGCCAAATTTTAAATGTTTTAATGTGGAAATATTGTACTTAATTACGTTTGATTTTAAATGCTTTTAAAATGCTGTTGCACATTTCTTTTTTTTAATATAATTCTTTATTTACAATATGTCTATTTAAGGACAATAAGTAATTTTAATAAAATAAAAACTAACATAAAAATAATAACCTATCTTTTCAACCGTTATAGACAAATGCTTGCAAATGCAAGTAACCAGTATAAATATTCAAAATTAAAGTATTCAGGTATGTGATGAAAATCGATTTCGAAATCGAGACGACTTTAAACCGTAAATGGTTGTGATATCCTTACTACTATTTTCGATTTGTTAATACCTTCAATATATATTTCAATAACTCGCCATTCAGTTTCTACAATTACTTTGGAGTAACTTCTTTACTTTTGTTTAAAATTTGACTTAAAACGAATCGTTTTCCAATCGATCGATTTCCATCACATACCTGATTGTAAAAAATTTTAAATTTATTTAAACTTTCAAAATTTTTCCAGCAAACAACATAATCACGCTTTGGTTGTTTAAGGTATATTTTCCTGCATTTTCTTTTTCCAAATCTGATAAACCTTTCCCGAGTTATGGTGAAATAAATTAATGTGAGCGCCATTTTATTAGCGACGACCCTTTAAATAACAAATAACAAATCAGTCAAGTGCGAACTGGACTCACGCATATTATTATTAAAAACTTAGGCAGATAATGGTTGAAAAGATAAGACATTATTTGAATAGGAATATAAAGCAATACTCTTTCATTTTAAATATTATATTTGTTCTGATAGTGTTCCAAATGGATGCCAAAATGAAGATATATATATTAAAGAGCTGCACAAAATGTTTTGAAAGTTCTATGTTCTAGTGTACACTACTTCCAAACACAGAATTTCAGTGTAAATATAAATAGCAAAACAAGCATAACAAAACATGGCTCTCACTAAAACAAAACAAGCACCATTCGAAAAGTTTCTCTTTACAGCTTTGTTAGTGCTTGTGTTTTAAAACAAAGTAGAACATCAAAACAAAAGGCGACAATGAAGTAAAAAAACTGTAAATCATAGTAGAAACATCGAGTGCACTAGAACATATACAAAAATGCTCACGATAATAAAGCAGTGTTGTTAAATAATGCGATTTAAGGCTGTTGAAAGAAAATACTTTTATACAAGCAATTTTTGTACTCATATGCTATTTATATATTTAAGCTATTTGAATTAGTTAAGTTTTTAAATAATATTAACATTTTGAAATGCTCCTTTTATAATTCTGTGCTAATAAATAATAATAATAATGGTAACTCGGCTTAGCTCGAAATTAAAAAAATGCTATTTGTAGCGTAAACCAAATCAATTAACCAAAAAAAAAACCATCGGTTTTTTGCGATTAAATTTTAGTGCTTTAAAATTTTAAAGTTAACAACTATCATAGAAAAATATTTTTGGTCTCATTTTAAAAAGTTTTAAACAGAATTTTTAAAAATAATGTGCAAAAATGATATGTAAGCACACAAATTTGTTTTTTCATAACAGGCTGTTTTTTAATACGAAAATATGATACTTCTGATAAAAAATAAATTTTTAAAACATATTTTCATAAAAAGATAAATACTCCCACGTATTATTAATTTTAAATCCTTACTATCAATTGCTGAACTCTTTTTAAAAACTTTTGTATAGAACTTGTGAAAAAAATTTATCTGGTATGATCGAATACATGCAAATTTGTTGTATTTTTATTTTTGTTAAGTTTCATTACTATTCGTTTTTCTGAAAACCCCGAAATGTAAAAGACAATTTTACTATTATATTTTTAATATAAAACTATTGAATTTGTTTTGAAAAAGTAATTCAATTAACATTTTAAATAAAACAGATATTATAATGTTTTTTTCTCCATTTTTATGCGTTTTCAAATCTTAAAGTTTACAACACTCATATTGAGAAAAACGAAAATGATTGTAGTTTCTCTTTAGTCTAATTCTGCTATCAAAAACTTCAAGCATGTTTTGAATGTTCTACTTCAGTTTTGATATTCTATTTCATTTTTGTTCTAGTTCAGTTTTGTTTTGCTTCAATGTTGTTCTAAAACACTTTTGTTCTCTTATTCTATATTTTGATAGCAAAGCAAAACATTTGAGTTTGGAAGTATGTGTTTGAAAATGAGAGTGTTCTATACACACACTACTTGAAATTTACGTGATTGCTTATAAGACATTTTTCTTATGCTTGTGCAGCCCTTTAATATATATAACCGCTTAAAAGAAAGTGTCATATACATATGTAAATAGAATGGCTAAATGGCAACACCTTTTAATTTCCAATAATTTGTAATACCTTTATAAAAATTGCAAATTTTCAGCTATTGCGGTTCCAAAAGTAGCGACCTTTGAAAAACGGAACAATTGTAAAGATAACAATAGGGTTAAATTTAGCCCCCTTTGTGTACGATGTCGATTTTTTTTTAAGAGAAGTAGCACTTCAGGCATCAATACCTACTTAGTTCGCAACCGTGCTACATTCTTTAGGAAAGGGACAGATGAGAGAGACGAAAGGTGGTGAAAGGAGATAGATATAGCCATTTTATTAATTATTTTACTTCGCCGGCGAATATGCTATAGAGAATTACCGACGAAGGAGGCTGCATGTTTTAATTTTAGATCTGAATATGTGTATATACCATTAAACAGAAAGAAAACATTTTTATTTTTTGACTACCCCAAGGATTGAACCCAGGGCAGCTGGTTTGTAGTCAACGTGTTTACCACTTAGACAACGGCAGCCTCAAATTTAAATTTAAAAAAAATTAAAATGTCAATTTGATCGATATCTAATAATTTGCCCCTAGATTTTTATTAGGCACATGAAACCCTCCATTCTCATCCCATTTTTGTTACAAGAAGAATTTCTCATGGTGTAATCTTTAGGTTGAGGGTTCAATTGCGGCCAATGATTTTGGTCGGTAGGTAAAAGTTTTTTCGAATATGCGCGTTGTAGGTTTTCCAAGGCTGTTGCCTGTTGTTTCTCAAATACAAAAATCTTCCTGTTCAAACCGTTGCTGCCGAGTTGACAATATCTTATTGACTCTGATTTTGAGTCGGTTCGAAACGAAATTAATTCTAAAGAAAATGTGAAGCATAAGTGCGGGAAAATTTTCAGCACTGTTGCCAGATAGTTGAGGAAGTTTCAGTTTTTTTGGTGTGTGCCTAATCAAAACAAATTTGTAAGTACAGGATAGTCTGTGCTGCCTTTCCGCTCTCTTTTATAAAGTCAAGAACGTGCAAGGCAAATTTTAGCCGTCTAAATGTGAGCTTTACGGCATTTACACGATGATTTTTTTCATCATTTTAAAGTTAAGAGCTAAGAAAAGGCACTCAGAATGTTCTAAATTGCACACGGAATATTTTCTTTATTTTTTTTTTATAAAGCGTTGTTGCCAGAAAATTATTTCTACAATAACAATTCAGAAAAAGTCTAAAAAGACATAAACTTGCAAATAAAACTTAAATAAATTTGCCAGGTACGAAGTTGGGCTTATGCACATCATTTAAGTGCCATGGAAATTATCTAATAAACAAATCAAATTTTGTAATATGTACAAATAAACACATCAGCCACCATTTGTTGCGTTCTTATGATTACATCTCCATTGATGTTTCGTATTAACTTGCTTTCATCAATCACAACCATTCGTCAAATGCAAACAATCTTAAACTTCATTAAGTAGTGTCGATGACGCGTACGTGCAGCAGAAAAATTATGACTACTCGGACGGATACAGAGGATTGATGATGCTCAGGACACCCTTAATTCAGAAAAGATTTAAATTAAAAAAAAAAAAATCAGGACTCTGCAGTCTTTGCAACCATGACTAATAGGCCTAATGCATTTCCTGCTGCTGTGTCATGTGACACCAATAATCGAACAGGTTTCACTATTTTTAACTTTTGAATAATAATAAGAAGGCTGTCGTCATCGAACAATAGAGCATTAAAAATCATATGTGAATAAAAAATTTTTAATGACAGTGTGAGAGAAAATTATTTTTTATTAAGCTTTTTTGATAGAAAATAAAATTAGCAACACGTGTTAAAAAATAACGGTTTAGGAAATTCTCATTCTTTAATACAAATTCCTTGCAATCTTTTAACAAATAATAGTTTTACTTTATAAAAACAAGTCATTATCAAAAAATAAGCACTGCATTACGAAACACTTCTAAAACGCATGTTGGGTTGTACAGTCAAAGTATGAACCAATTATCTAATTTTTAAACCTTATATAACAAGATGTGCCATCTGGTGTCCATTAGGTCAGCTAAAACACAGAAGAGAATTCCCAGTTGGAATAATTAAAAAAAAAAGTAAAATGTCTAACATCTCCATTAGAATTTGTCAGCTTTTTCATTATAGTTGGAAAATGGATTAATTTTGTAAGTTTTAAAGGAATTAAAATTTTAAACAACAAATTAGTACATTCTCAAACCATACAAATTTCGTGTTTTCATTACAGGGTGGTATGAACTTTTTGTAAAAATGCTGATTTTGAGAATGAAAATTAAAATAAAATTTTATCCGATTTTAAAATTTTTTTTTAACAGACGTTTAAGAGGAAAATGTTGTAAATTTGTGTGCATTTATTTACCACAAAAAGTGGAAAAGGGTATAACTAAGTTTGTAATTTCTACAATATCTATTTCCGACCCCATAAAGTATATATATTCTGACTTCTTATGCATAGCGAAGTCGATTGAGCGATGTCCGTCTGTCCATCTGACCGTCTGTATGTCCCTGTTAGTGTTGAAATCAAGTTGTTGAGTTAAAAAAATAAAAAAAAATAAATATGTCAATCGATAGTGTCAAAAGAGGTGCTATTCGAAATCAGTATGATCGGTCCATATCCTTCAAGGCAGCAGGTAATACACCACGCCTACCTTAAATTTGTTCATGCCATTTGGAACAATAAAGTAACTCCAATAAAAGATATATATATGAGGCGATAGAGAATTAAAAAATAAGAAAAAACATCAAATGAAAAAATTGGCGTCCGACCATATTTTTCGAGTTACAGGGTTCTGAAATTTTCAAATTTTTTAAAACATCAATATGGGTATCATTTTACAGGTTTTAAAGAGATCTTTAAGGAAATACTTAAAAAAAATAATTTAAAAAAATGCTTAACCTATTAGGAGCCGAAGGCATTTTAATTTCTTTTTCATTTTTTAATTCTCTGTCACTCCAATATTTGCTTTCTTGAAGTTACTAAACTAGATTTACATATATGGTGAAGTGTATATAAGATTCAGCATAGCCGAATATAGCACTCGTACTTGTTTTAGCTTACAGTACTGTCAGTTAAAACTCAAGAAGTCTTTAACTAAAAATTACATGAGAAGTAATTAACTAAAAACTACAGGAGTTTGACAATTTGTTAGAAAAAAACATACAATTTATAAGTTTTACTTTCTTTTTCTTTTTGAATGAATATATTTACATTGGAAAAAATTATATTTAGTATTTTGTGTTAAAAGTTTTTTAAATTAAATAAAACATACAAATATACTACAAACTCGCTGTAACTGAAAACTAATTATATTTTTTTATTTTCGCAAATTTTTTATCCCAAGTTATATATAAAAAGTATTCGCCCCGAATTAAATCCTGCAGGAGCTTCGTTAGTTTATGTGTCTAAATCGTTGATTTCTTTTTATGGAGATTGATGATCCTTTTATAACTAAAATTTTATTAAAAAATTTTTGTCTGTCTTGTTAAAAGCTGATGAAAAACAATAAAAGCCACACCTTACAAACAAAATTCTCGGATTAGTAAGGAGGCAGTCAGTTATTGTAACAAAGGGCTGTCAAGGCCATTGGCGAAAGAAGGCCTGTGTAGGCAGGCGCAATACACCCATAGAATTAATTTCTAGTTACGATACTGGGCAATGCTGGGTCGGCTTTCGTCCAGTACTTAAGTCTAGGTTACAGAGCATTGGGGTCTCAATTCCGCTGGGGCTATTAAATGCAGTTTCTTTAGACACTTTCTTCAAAAGGCTAAATAAAAATTTGTGTAATCTGAACATAAATATAGCATTGGCTATCTTTTATTGAGAAACGCATTTTATAAACTGAAATTAGAAGGATTTTTTGAGGTTGCTAACAGTACTGACAGGTCCCTGGTCAATTTCGGCTCAGATTCTTTTTAACGTTTCTTGTCGCTGGTGAAAGGGCAGGAAAAAGGGGGTCAACTACCCGCCTTTTTCGACCTTATTGGAATTTTTAAGGCAAGGTTGGGTGGCCTTAACACCTCCTCACTTTAACGTTCCCATTCTAAGGAGTAGTGTTGCAGTCTTATCAAAACAGAGTCCGTTTGTCAATTGAAGTACATTTCTACTCCTCGTATATATTAAAACGTTTATTTTAGTATAAATTCTATTTGAATCCTATGTTCTAGAGATTTTACATTTTAATTGAAATTTCATTGGTCTGATTTTAAATAATTAGTATTTTTTAATTACCTTTTAATGCTACTGTTTTTCAATTGTAATAGTTTTGCTAATGGTAATGAAATTTTAGTAAAATCATTAAAATACTAATTACAGTTAGAAAAAATTATATATGAATGTTTTTTTGACCTTTTTAGTTAATTTTTGTTTTCTAATTTTTTAAGCACTAGGTCAGTTTATAAATAATAATAAATGTTTATTTATATTTTCAATATTTCGCCACACCTTTGGGTGGCATCATCAGGAAACAGGAAACAAAAATTAAATTTTCTTTTTTTAAAATAACAAATTTCAAATGAAATTATTTTTTCAAACAAAAACAGAAAAATCAAAAACCAAACGACAAAAAACTCAAATATTAAAAATTTACATTCTTATAAATTTAAAACTCAAAAAACATTCAAGTAAAATAACTCAAAAATTTTAAACATTTACATTCTTATAAAAATTTAAAAAACAGAAAACATTTAAATTATTTAAAAATGTTAAAAAACTTAATTCAAATACATTAACATAAACTTTCACGATAGAAATGTTACAAGCAATCATATACTCTCAAACGTTTATTATTTTTTATGCACTAAATGTCTATAACATTGCGCAACATTATCAGTATCAGCCTTAAAGTTTATTCTTTTTGTTGCTGGTAGTTTAATTATTTGTAACATCTCTAACATATACCGACGCTTATAATTATTTTCTATATTTAAAACAGATGCATCTTCAAAGTTAGGATTATGATTAAATCTGGCACAATGGGAAGATAATACAGTTTTTTGTGAATTATGTCCAGCTATTCTAGTTTTTAGTTTATTTTTTGTCGTTCCTACATATTCCTTATTACAATTCTCACTATCATTACCATTACAAGGTATTTTGTAAACTACATTTGACATGTCCCATTTTTTAATCTTATCTTTTGTTTTACTAAATAATCTATTTAAAGTATTATAAGTTTTGTATGCCATTTTATATTTATCCCCATCAAAAATTTTTGATTTTTCAATTCTTTCTGCTATTTCTGGTACATAAATTAAAGACTTATAAACTTTAGTTTCTGTAACATCTCTTGTATTATTTGCTCTTCTAAACCTTAACTGTTTAAACAAACTATTTATCACTCTCATTGGAAAATTATTATCAATTAATATCTTTTTAACTTTATTGGTAATACAGGAATATACTAGAATGGAAAAAGGTTTATTTTTACGAATTTTAAAATTTTGTATTGAAGATAATAGATACTTTCAATATAATGATAACATATATTTGCAACAAAAAGGACTTCCAATGGGATCTCCAGCTTCCCCAGTTGTGGCAGATATTATTATGGAGAAATTATTAGACACGTGCATTAATGAAATTAGTATAAAACCAAGAATAATGACAAAATATGTGGATGATTTGTTTTGTATTATTTCTGCATCTGGTATTGAAAATATGTTGGAAACATTTAATAGTTTCAATAGTTGTATAAAATTTACAATAGAAATAGAAAATGATTTTAAATTACCCTATTTAGATACGTTAGTAATAAGGAGAGGGAATAAACTAAAAATGGATTGGTACCAAAAGCCAACAGCTTCCGGGAGAATTATTAATTATTATTCAAAGCATAACAAAAGAATAATTATTAATACGGGAAAAAATTTGATAGAAAAAGTACTTAAGCTAAGTGATAAGGAATTTCACAAAAGCAATAAAGATAAAGTTAAAAAGATATTAATTGATAATAATTTTCCAATGAGAGTGATAAATAGTTTGTTTAAACAGTTAAGGTTTAGAAGAGCAAATAATACAAGAGATGTTACAGAAACTAAAGTTTATAAGTCTTTAATTTATGTACCAGAAATAGCAGAAAGGATTGAAAAATCAAAAATTTTTGATGGGGATAAATATAAAATGACATACAAAACTTATAATACTTTAAATAGATTATTTAGTAAAACAAAAGATAAGATTAAAAAATGGGACATGTCAAATGTAGTTTACAAAATACCTTGTAATGGTAATGATAGTGAGAATTGTAATAAGGAATATGTAGGTACGACAAAAAATAAACTAAAAACTAGAATAGCTGGACATAAGTCTGATCAAAGATACAGGGACGTTAATAATTCACAAAAAACTGCATTATCTTCCCATTGTGCCAGATTTAATCATAATCCTAACTTTGAAGATGCTTCTGTTTTAAATATAGAAAATAATTATAAGCGTCGGTATATGTTAGAGATGTTACAAATAATTAAACTACCAGCAACAAAAAGAATAAACTTTAAGGCTGATACTGATAATGTTGCGCAATGTTATAGACATTTAGTGCATAAAAAATAATAAACGTTTGAGAGTATATGATTGCTTGTAACATTTCTATCGTGAAAGTTTATGTTAATGTATTTGAATTAAGTTTTTTAACATTTTTAAATAATTTAAATGTTTTCTGTTTTTTAAATTTTTATAAGAATGTAAATGTTTAAAATTTTTGAGTTATTTTACTTGAATGTTTTTTGAGTTTTAAATTTATAAGAATGTAAATTTTTAATATTTGAGTTTTTTGTCGTTTGGTTTTTGATTTTTCTGTTTTTGTTTGAAAAAATAATTTCATTTTAAATTTGTTATTTTAAAAAAAGAAAATTTAATTTTTGTTTCCTGTTTCCTGATGATGCCACCCAAAGGTGTGGCGAAATATTGAAAATATAAATAAACATTTATTATTATTTATAAACTGACCTAGTGCTTAAAAAATTAGAAAACAAAAGTTAGAAAAAATTATAATTTTTATGAAAAATAATATATTACTACATTTTTACTAAAATTCAGAATTTTTTTTTAATAATAATAATAATATATTATGTAAAATAATGCTCTATTATTCTTTAGAGTGCTTAGTTAGTACGTAAAGACAAGGAATGACGTTTAGTAGTGGTCATGCTTTGCAACCATTTAATTATTAGTGAATGATAATGGGTTTGTTTTTTTTCTTATTATCAATTAAACAATTATTTAAAAAGCATTGCCATTACTGGAAATATTGATAATGCTAAAAAAGTTTAGCATTATTCAATTCATTATTCAATGCTAATGAAATTGACAATTACTTAGATCATCTAATCAATTACTCTCACCAATGCTAATTACAAACTTTCAAATAAAAAAAATTAACTTTCCAAATCGAATATTTAATTTTCTACAGATCTGGATATATTCGAAATTTTTTTCGATAAATAATGTTTATGTAAATCTGCTTAAAAAAAACTTTTTTCTACTGTTTTTTATAATTAAGTTTTGAGACTTAATACTACTCAACAGTGTTAACTTAAGCATCTAAAAGGACACTTGCTAGAATTGATGATTTATTTGCTCATCAAACATAATTTTTATTCAGATATTAAATTTCATTTCAACAAAATACTAAATAAACGCAAATGGCAAAAAAGTATTTACAAAAACAATTTCTTAACATTGATTAAGTGGTTTTAGTACCAACAAGCAGTCAACGCCACAACAGAGAAAACAAAGGACCACATTAACTGAGGGAACAATTGTTTAAAAAATTGTAAATATTTACACAACAAAAGATTTTCAAGAAGCATTAAATTGAAAACGATAATAGATCATTGAAAAGCGACATTTATAATTGAATACAAAAAATTTAGTTTTTTTCAAGGAATTATTGACACTAATTCAAGTGTCACGAATTAGTTGTATTTTGTTTTGTCATACTTGTCATAATACCAAGGTATACTTCAGACACGCGTCATTTCAAAAGTAAACTTCAAAAATCGTATTTGTGTACAAGTAATCCTATTTTGTTCTAACGGCTATAATGCACACGTTAAACTTCCTGTTTAACTTAATTTAAGAGCCACCACACAATACCACACAGTTTCTTTGTTTCTTATATTTCAATAAAGCAAATTTCGTGGTCGCAACTCTGTTGCAGATTGTGACAAAAATAATCATATCCTAATTATTCAAGTATTATTGAAAATCACTGAATTGAAATATAATTAACAAGAATGTTCAAGTATTATAACAATTACCATTAAATATCCTTCTCCATATAATGGAATGAAAAAAAGTCAACGTCATAGAAAATCATTCATTGTGGCAAACAAACAACCCCTTGTGAGAATAGTTTTAATATAATTACAATTAAAGCGACAGGCTGCATTTTCTTGTTGATTGATTTAATGTTTATTTCTTATTTGCTTATTTTAATAATTTGAAAACATCTTTTAAAAACATGGAATGAAGAAACCATGTTGCCTGACACTGTTATAAAACGTGTCACCTGTGTCCAACTTAGGAACTTGAGACAAGGACAGGACTTTGCAGAAGGGTATGTTATTATGGCAAAAGCTGTAAAGCCTTTTGGGAACGATAAATGTTTTGACTATAAATAAATATTAATGATTGTCTGAAAATAAATGAGATCTGATCAAATCGATTTGACAGCGGAACTTCCATTGCGGACCTAATTTTTGCGTTCGGTATTACCTGTGAACGGTTAAAAATATTGGTTTTTTTTAATACAAATAAAAGGAATTGGTCCTTTAAGAGCCGTTATCATAACTTACCTGTAACTAAAGTTAGGGTTTGAATGGACGGATAAGTAATATGTCGTTATTTTACATAAAAATTACATCGGCTCTTATTGGGTTAAGCATTTTATTAAAATTTTAAGATCTCGTGAAGATCTCTCCAAAAGCTTTCAAATGATACCCATATTGATATTTAAAAAAATTGAAAATTTCAGAGCCCTGTAACTCGATAAATATGGGCGAGCGCTAAATTTTCCCTGAATGTTTTTTTCTTATTTTTTAATTCCCTCTCACCCTATATATTTATTTTTTGGTTGGAGATACTTTATTTTTCCAAAGGATATGAAAAAATTAGAGGTAGGTGTGGTGTTTTGCGTGCTGCCTCGAAGGACATGGACCGATCATGCTGATTTCCAATAGCACCTCTTTCGACACTATATCTGATCGATTGGCATATTTATTTTTTCGTGAAATCAAATTTGCCTCGGCAACAACAACACTAACACGGACGGATAGACGGACAGACAGACAGACGGACATCGTTTAATCGATTTTGCTATGCATAAGAAGTCAGACTATATATACTTTATGGAGTCGGAAATAGATATTGTAGAAATTACACACGGAATGACAAACTAAGTTCAATATCCATTTTCCACTTTTTGTAGTAAATGGTATAAAAAGGCCAATAACAAGATGGGAAGGTCATGCGGCCTTTAAATTTTTAAGCTAGGATTAAGAGTTTAAAGTTGCCATATTTTCTAATCTAAGAGTAGCCATTTTTCCAATTTACAAAAAAAGATAATTAATTGTTAATTTAATCTGGCTATTGAACATGGAAAGCAGACAGAACCTTTAAGAAAAAATTTGGAATTCTTTACAATAAAAGGTTTGTTCCAGCATGTATTTAATTTATATAAAAATTAAAAAAAATATTCTTTAAGGTGATATGCCGTATCTCCTCTGGCTAAAATACTTGTAAATTCTTCTCCAATTTTTTCCATGCTTCTTCTTTTTCTTTCCATGTTACGACATTAGACTGCTTGTGTTCGATGCAGTTTTTATGAGCATCCACCAGTTCCACCAATAAAATTTCTTCTGTCGTGTAATTTTTGGACCGTTTTCTTGCCGGTAAATTTATTTTAATTTTGTTTTGCGTCGTAATTTCAATATAAACATATTAGAATAATGAAACCATTCAATGGCTTAAAGGACGGCTAATTAAAGATCTTTCATTGTAGTGTATCAGATACAGCCACTGGGTGCCTTATAGCCAAAAGATTTACTGTGTAATTTATTCGGGCTTGCAAGAATTAAAGAGAAAATTAGAAAGATATTTATTTTTACAAAACTAGGTTTAATTTACAGTGGAAATTGATCAACAAAAGCAAGTGGCATAATTTAATCAATTATTTTTTTTTTTAATTAAAAAAGATGTAAAGAATTTTCTAATTAAATAATTAATTAAATCAATTAAGGTTTGGTGTTAAATGTTAATTCTAAACCAACAACCAATTATTATTAGGTGCAAAAACTTTTTTCACTGCATAATTACTTCTAAAGATCAATTTTAAAAATTTAAGAAATTAGCTTTATACCTATTTGCCAAAAATAAAATTAAAGTGAATGTATTTTTGGAGCAAGAGCTTAAAACAATTTTTTTTTAATTTTATGTTTCGAAACATAAGTGTCTGTTTATTAGGAAAAACAATTTTTTTAAAATTCCATGTAACTTCGTATAACGGTAAAAACCGTGATATGGTGATACCCTTTAAATTTTATTTGTACAAGTGTCTAGTTGTTACGGTTCTAGCGGCCTACGACAGAAGGATACAAATTGTAGTGATAGTGTTGAAATTTTACCCTTTGGGTACGAACCTTAAAACTAGTTTACCAAAATCATAGTCTCATGACGAATTTGAAGTATGTATTTTAAATGTCGCTTTAATTCTAATCAGAACAATATTTATCATTTCAAAAGAGTAATTTTTTTACTTTTTAACTTTTCCAGCGAAAAAAAGGTGACCACAAATAACAACAAGCAACCACTTTTATGCCAAGCAGCCACACAATCAACTGCTTGCTGTGAGTTTAACTACAATTCAATGAATATTTTTGCCCTCAAGCAATCCAATTTCTACTCTTACTTTACTACAGCAACAAAAAATTGAATAAGTAATAAAACGCATTCAAATGACATTAAAAAGCTTGTTTAGTTTCAAGGTAACAGTGACAAAAACAAAAAGGAATGAAGCACAACACACACATACACATGCACATCAATTTATATATAACTGAAAAATGCCATCCAAGGTCTTTTTATTTAATACAAATAAATAAATAAATAATCACTATTATTTTTAATCACCCACTGTGCTCTCTTTGATTACACTTTGGAAGGTTTATTTCTGTGGCACAAATTTTAAAATTACACAAAAAACAAATTGTAATTGATGACTACTTTCTCTTGTGGCTTAACGGGGAAATTACTCACTCAAATATTGAGAGCATAATAAAGTGCCATTTTTATGAGTGTCCGTGAATGCTTCTTCTATTAATAAGAAATCTAATTATTTTTCCTTCCTTTCTTACTAAGAAGTGTTTCAATCAGTATTATTTTTAAAGCAACCATTTTTATTTTTTTTGTTACTTCTCTCACCCAATCATATGTAGTTTATTTATTCTCCGACTCTTTAAACCAATGGCTTCAATTCAATATTCCACTCTTTCTTACATGTGTGAACTTGTGTTGTTTTGTTTATAAGTTTGTGCATGTGTAGTAATATAAACAAGTATTTATTCATGGTGGTTTCTTAAATGATAATTTGATTGACATTTTCTTAATTTTTATTTATACTAATCATTTTAGATATTTTTTTTGTAAAATAAGTTTTGTGAAATTTGACTTTTACAAAAAAAAAAAAAAAAAAAAAAATGAAATGCGTATTCTTACGTGAGCGTGCAACAAAGTGAGTCAGAAAAAAATAAGACAGTAAGTAACTGCATGTGTAAAATATATTCACCTGTGCGTGCATGGTCGTGATTAAAAATCACTCATGATCCCATCTCTGGTTTTATTATTATAGAAATATCATTTTTATAATTTTATTTTTAATACTTGTTGTTTTTGCAGGGCTCTGGCAGGTATGGCAGCTGCGCCCTATGAGCGGCTCAAGAAAAAAAATTTTTTTTGACCGACGTTAATTATTGAGTAGAAAAGCAATTAAGAGTCAACTTTTAAGAGCTAAAGATTAATATCTTCAAAACCGTAACGAAAAATACTATCGACCAACAAATATTTTCAAATGGCTAATAGGGTTGAATAATTTAGACAGAAAAACCACGTATCCTATCTTTTATAAAGTAGTTTCTGATTTTTTGTCCATTCCGTTTACCGGCTGCACATCTAACAGAATTTTTTTTAAAATTAGCGGCCATCCAAAATAAGTTAAGATCTACAATGACGGAAGAACGCTTAGAGCCTCTTCTTAAGGGTTTCGTCGAGCAAGAGTTTTGGCTTCACTTAATGCAGGAGATGTTATAGAAAGATTTGCAGAAATGGGTCCGAAAAGGAAATTAAAACTTAAATTATGAATCCTTAACCTAATGCAAGAGTGTTATGCAGTTTATATCAATCTTATTATATATAACAAGTAAGAGTGCTATATTCGGCTATGCCGTAAAAATGACATCGGCATGGGTTAAGCATTTTTTAAAAATTTTACTAAGTATTTCCTTAAAGACTTCTTCAAAAGCTTTTAAATAATACCCATAAATATATTTTAAAAAACTTGAAAATTTCAGAGGCCCATAACTCGGAAATAACTGGCGAGCGCCAATATTTTAACTTGATTTTTTTTTCTTATTTTTCAATTAATTAATTAATTGGAGTAACTTCATTGTTCCAAATAATATGGAAAAATTGGAGGTAGGCGTGGTATTTTGTCCGCTGCCTCGAAGTGGATATATTTTGAGTTCTTTTGCGTAGCGAAGTCGATTGAGCAATGTCCGTCTATCCGTCCGTGTTAGTGTTTTGAAATCAAGTTTGACAAGGCACTAGTCAGCTAGAGAAAATTTAAATACGCCTATTGATCAGATATAGTGTCAAAGAGGTGCTGTTGGATATCTGCATGATCGGTCCATGTCCGTCGAAGCAGCAGGCAAAGCACCACGCCTACCCCAATTTTTTCATGTCATTTGAAACAATAAATTAGCTTCAATCAAAAAAATATATATATGGGGCGATAGAGAATGAAAAAATAAGAAAAAAATCACGTGAAAAAATTGGTGCTTGCCCATATTTTCCGAGTTACGGAGCTCTGAAATTTTCAAATTTTTTTAAAATATCAATATGGGTATCATTTTAAAGCATTTGAAGAAATCATTTAGGAACTACTAAAATTTCTTAAAAATGCTTCACCCATTAAGAGCGGATGTCATTTGTTTTTTGTAAAAATTAATTTTTTTTTTTAATTCTCTGTCACCCCAATATTTGCTCTTTTGACTGGAGTTACTTTACTAAACTAGATTTACATTGTAGAAGGTGAAGGGTATATAAGATTTGGCATAGACGAATAGCTCTTTTACTTATTTTTTTTTTTGGAAAGTGTGTAGCTGTTACGGGTCGAGAGATAGAAGATGAACACACATTGCAGGTAAAATAATAGAATAACTTTTTGCCTTTAGGCACCCTAAAAACAAATAAATGTTAAGCAGATTTTTATATTGCTTTATCCTCTCAAAAATTGTAGCTTATAAAATATCTCGCACTGGATGTAATAGAGCGGAAACAGTTAAAGAGTACTTTTAGGACTTTTAAGCAATATTTTGTTAAAATTTATCAAGAAAACTTTTACGGATAAAAATCGAAATCTGCAATGCAAATGAATTCTTTGAGGATGTATCACACAACAAACATTTTTTCGTTCAAAAATAGGGAAATAAGACAAAAATATGAACTTGAGTTCAACTAAAAATTCTTAGTTAAATATAAAAAGTCGAATATTTAATAGCAATCGAAATTTTCATTATTTTATTTTATTATAAAAACTGTACCAAATTTATCACTTTTTAATAGGAGACTTTCAAGCGAAAGTAAACAAATAATTCACTGCTTAATATAAACAAATTTTTAAAAAGGATCTAATTTAAGCATTATAGTCTTCAAATTTGAAGGTAATGAAAAACACAGCCATTAGTTTTTTTGCTCCAAGAGTTTTTAAGACAACATAAACACTCCGATACGAAGAAGCTGGTGCATTACAAGATAATAAGAGGCACTTGTTGTGCTCCAGAAGCAAGAGAATAAACAAGGAAATTAGTTGTTTAAGCAACCAACAGCAGCCAACCAACCAGTAAACAGTGAAAATGTAAGAAAAAACCACTCAAAGAGAAAAGGAAATTAGTGCACATTGCGCACATTGCGCACATGTGTTTTATTTTTTGTTTTTTTTTAATGAGGAGTTTAATGGTGGTGGTTGCTTGATGATGAAAATCTTCCAACAATTTAAAAATAGAACAACCTCTTTGAATGAGAAGACCATAGAGAAAATAAACATTTAAATTTCTTCTTAATGAGTTGAATGAAACAAAGAGTTTATCGAATAAGTTTTTGAGTGGATTTCTGTGTTTTTGGGCCAGAGCAAGATCAGTATTTAAATCGGAGGATGTTGGAGAATCAACAACAAATTCAAAGTGGCATTTAGAGAGTAAAGACGCACTGTTTTTTATATTTGAAAATATTTAAATAAAAATAAAAAACCTTACAAATAATTATAAAAAAGTTAAGAGAAATTAAAACATAAATAAAATTAAAAAAACAAGCAAATAAATATTAAAAAGAAAAATGTTAACAAATATGGAAAGTGCTAATAGTGGTTTATCCGGTATCGGTAAAGTGCTTACTACTCCCTTTTCAATCAACGATATTTTAACGCGTAATAACACTGAACGTCGCCTATCAGGCACGGAATCAGAAACGGAATTAACGGCCGTTAATATGCGGGCGGAAGAACAAAATTTACAAAATTATATGACTTATAAATGCCAACGTATGTCCAAAGACAAAATATCCGATGCCAATCCATCGGAACATGTCATCAGATCTAATGATTTTCGTCCCTCATTTTATGCCTTGAATCAAAATATTAGCAACAACAACCATAATTATGCAGATTATATGGCCCATAAAATGGGTTATTTTAGTGCTGCCGCCGCCGCAGCTGCCTTAGCTGGCAGTCGTTCCGAGTGTCCCATTGATATGAGAAGATGTACCAGCAATGATTCCGGTAAGTGTTCTGAAATTTTTATTTTACAAAAACGCCAAATGATTGTTAAATTATTTTGTTACAAGTTGTTTTATTATTGTGTTTTTTTTATATTTCATTTTAGATTGTGATTCTCCGCCGCCTTCTGGCAATTCTTCTGGTTTATACACTTCGCCCACTAACGATGATTCTTTGTCTCCCCTGCAAGATGATTTGCAGATTGGAAGTTTAAATCGCAAGAAGCGTTCTAGAGCCGCCTTTAGCCATGCCCAAGTTTTTGAGTTGGAGAGAAGATTTGCCCAGCAGCGCTACCTCAGTGGACCCGAACGTGCAGAATTGGCCAAATCGTTAAGATTAACTGAAACTCAAGTGAAAATTTGGTTTCAAAACCGCCGCTATAAGACCAAGCGCAAGCAAATTCAACAGCATGAGGCTGCTTTAATGAATGCTGCTGCCAGCAAACGTGTACCTGTTCAAGTACTTGTTAGAGAAGATGGCACCACCACCTATGCTCACATGTTTCCTCATACCGCCGCCACTTATGCTAATGGTTTGGATCCCGCTCTTATAAGCTTCTATCGTCATCAATTGCAAATGGCTTATGGTGTTGGTGTTCCCCTACCTCAGATACCTTTGCCCTATTTTCCCTATGCTCATGCGGCGGCAGCGGCAAATGGAAAAATTCCCCAGCCCATACCACCACCAAGTTTATTAAACGTCAACGCTGACATTAACACAAAAGCACCATTGTCATCCCATTACCTGAACACTTCATCTGCTTCATCTTCACCCATCCATTTGAATAATTGCACTCCCAGTGAAAGTCCTATTAGAGGAGCGCATAGTAATGCCAATGGCATCACAAATTCCAACTCTGCCAGCAGTACAGAGAAGCATAACTTACAGGTGATGGAGCGACGAAGTGAACATTCACATTCAGAAATCGAAGACTTTGAGGAAAATGTCGAAATTGATTAAGAATCCCTTCATTATTGTGTGATTTTGAAAAATTTCCATTAATGTGAATTGTGATATAATTGAAGTTAGGAATTTTTTTTTTAATTTTAGTAGTGCTAATATCTGTCTTAAATGTTATTGATATTCTTTATTAAAAGGTTTGATTATTCTACAGCTAAACATCCAAAGATTAGAAATTTAAGTTTTATTTTTAAGTTTAAGATTTAGTTGAATATTGTAAGATTTTGTTGTCGGTTAAAAATTAGAAAAAATAATGTTCAAATTTAATTGTTTAAGAAGAAAGAAATAAAAAGAAAAGTATAAAAAATAATAAATGAATTAAATAATTTTTATTTCTAAAAAAATGTTTATAAATTAAATTAAAAAAAAAAAATGAACCAAAGCCAAAAATAATTCAGTTTAAATTCATTTATAATATCAACGATGCGAATCTTGATTGGTAAAAAAAATTTAAATAAAAAAAATATCAATAAATAATTTTTTTGCTATAAAAATATTCAAAAATCTTTTCTTAAATTGAAGAGAGTATCTAAAACCTAAATAAAAATTTAGGTAGAGTAAGTGAATTTTGATAAAAGCTATAAATTGTTTAGTTAAAAAAATGGTTGGTAATTTTATAAAGGGTCATCCAAAAAACGCGCCTACACGTTTCTTTGAAATAAAACACAAACTATTTGCAATTTTTTCAAGCTGTTTTTTTTTATTAAAAGTATGATCCATTACAATTATAAGTGGAATAGAATATCATTCAAATGTCCACCATGACTGCGGCTGCAGACATCAATCTGAATATCGAAATTTTCAATGACTTTCCGACATGTTGCTGGTGTTATTTCACGAATTGCAACTTGAATGTTGTTCTTTAGATCATTAATTATTTGTGGCTTGTTAGCATACACTCGACTTTTCAAAAAACCCCACAAAAAAAAATCTAATGGTGTTAGATCACATGACCTTGAAGGCCAATTGAAATCTGCATTTCGTGAAATTGCACGTTGAGGAAATTTTGATCGAAAAAGCGTAATGTTTTCTCGAGTTGTGTGACATTTAGCACCGTCTTGCTGGAAATAGACGTCAGACACATCAATATGATTCAACTGTGTCCATAAAAAGTCTCTCATTATTGATTGGTATCGCTCAGCATTCACAGTAACAGCATTTCCAGCAATATCTTCGAAGAAAAATGGCCCAATGATTCCATTTGCCCAAAATGCACACCAAACAGTAACTTTTTGTGGGTGTAGAGATTTTTCATGAATATCACGAGGATTTTCATCACCCCATATACGACAATTTTACTTATTGACGAATCCATCCATTCTGAAATGAGCTTCGTCATAATAACTTTGAATGATGTAAACGCGTTGTTGCAATGTGTACCTGTCCATGGTTAAAACTGTACAACCTTCTAATAAAACAAAATGGCTTATGTCATTTGAAAAGATGTCACGTGTAAGAATTATATAGAGCTGACATCTAGGCGTCCCATTTGGATGACCCTTTACAAAGTTTTCAATAAAACTTTTTTTAATTTATAATTTAACATGTACATTAGAGCGACTCACCAAAAAAGTGATTTTTAAAATATTGAAAAAGAGTCTATTTTTCCATATTTCTTCAATATGAGAATTTATTTCCTTACCAACGTATACAATATGGGTATCATAAGAAAGTTTTTTTAAGGCGCGCCCTACTGTATATACAATTTGTCCAAGGACGATCGTCCATGTTTTTTTTAAAAGGATATTCTGTAAAAAATAACGGGTTTTGTATGTTTTGTTCGGGGTTGTTTGTAATAAAAATGCCAAATCAACATATTTTAATCTTTAGTCGATTTAAAAAAATACGGGACTCAGCTTCCAGTTATTTAATACATGTGAGTTATTAATTAGAGCGATTAGTTTATTAATAATTTCAGAATATTTCTGAGCAAATTTAAAATTTTTTCAGATCAAATTTTAATGAGTAGTGGAATCAAAAGTCTTTTTTACACCCTACACCACAGATGGAAAAAGGGTATACCTAAGTTTGTCATTCCGTCTGTATTTTCTATTTTTCTCAGTTCTTATGTATACCGAAGTCGATTGAGTGATATCCGTCTGTACGTTCGTGTCTGTGTTGGAACCAACTTTGCCAAGGCACTACATGAGCTAGAGAAAATTTAAATACGCCAATCTATCAGACAGTTTCGAAAATGTTGCTATTGAAAATTAGCAAAATTGATTCATATCTTTCGAGGCAGCGGGCAAAAACGTCACGCCTGCCTTTAATTTTTTCATATCTTATTTTGAAGTTTCGTTTGTATTCCTGCAGGCAGTTGTGTTAATGATAAACAATTAATAAAAAAGGTAAGAAAAATTGGTGAGCTTTTCACCTCTTCTTACTTATTCCCACTGAATTATATATACTAGGATCTGATACAGTAACCTTTTCATTTACTAAGCTTGTACAATAACCCTAAGCAAAAGTAACATTTTTCAAAAAACTGTTTTTTTTAACAAAAAAACTTTATGATTGGTAAGAATTTCCTATGCCGATTTATGGTGAAGGGTATATAAGATTCGGCATAACTGAAGGTAGCAATCTTACTGGTTTAAATTATTTTTAATTTACGATAAATATTTTAGTATTTTAAAGCAGAAGTGGTAAGAATCGTTTGCTGTATCAAACGCTATTTGAAAGTAAATTAACTTACAAATAAAATAATTTTTTATTTCAAATTATTGGCATAAAAGAACGTTTTAAAAATTTAGTTTTTTCAGGAGATCCTATTAAAAAAAAAACATTGTGTAAAAAAATGTGTACTTAAAAATGGCAATAAGCTCTATCACTTTTTTTAGTTTATGCTTTTAAAAGTATAAACGCCTTGTAGGAATCAATTACCATGTGATGCAATGATGAGTTCATTTATCTATTAACAAAAAATAATTATTAAAGATGAAACGAAAAAATACAGGGAAATAAATTAAAGTTCATTATTCATTATTTCATTTAAACAATTTTTTTATTGAAAAATATATTTTCTTAAAAATCATATTTTTATTTATAAACATTAAGGCAATTAGCTCGGGTTTTCAGGCGGTGATTATATCGGTTTTTTCTGCCTTATAAATATCGATTTTTTTAGCTGTCAATTTTTCATCATGAATACAGCATTGACTTGAAGATAACAGAAGTAAATAAGTGGAATTAATTTGTTGTAAAATTAAAATTAATATAAACTACATATCTCCGAAAATTTGTTAAAATAAATTAAAATTAATTGATGATGATTGATGATTTTCAAATTCCATTTTCAAGCTAAGATCCGCATTTTGTCAATAAATCTCTTGATCTGATAACTTTGCATTTAAAGTTTAATTAAAAAAAATTATTATTTCTTACTTATTCCGTTTTTACAACAAATTATCTTATTAAAAATATTTTTTCAAAAGCTTGTATTTATCGAAGAAATAACATTGCATTCATTGATGCTCCTTGGTTAAAATAATTTTATTAATATTTTGATTTTACAGGCAATTTCCTCTACAAAAACAATAAAACAAAAGCAAATAAACAGAAATGATTTTAATCCAAGAAATTAAGAAAAATTTGCAGAAACTTAATTTATTTTCTTAAGAATACTTTTACAAACAGCAACAACCAAACAAACAACAAAACAAAACAAGGAATTGACATGAGATCTTTAGCAAAAAGAAGAAAAAAATGGCAAAACGAGTAAATAAAAAACAATAAACAAAACCAACAATAATATCAAGATTGATGTGTAAACGATTAGGAAAAATCCAAAAAGAACAACAAACAAAATTCAAACAACAAAAACAATTAATGTTGATATAAAAATATAGGGAAGAAAAAGATGGCGCAAAATTCTAAACAAGATAAAGAAATCAAATCATATTTAAAATCAAATTAAACAAAGATTAAGAAAAGTAATGTAAAAATAATAATATTAATAAACAACAACAAAACAATGTATTTACATACATACAGTGAAAACAATTTAGTTATAAGAAAAATGGTTACAGAATCTTAAAAGAATGTAAAGCCCAATTACAGTAAAAATATCGCTGCAGCTGATATTTGCTTTGTACTAATTAAAAAGTATACTTTGCGTGTTTCCTTAAGCCTAATAAAACTTAAATAAAAACAATAACACAAGAAAATATTTATTAAAAAAAATGTTATTGTTATTCGACATATGGATACCGCGGCTATTCTTAAAGAAACGCATTTGAAGAAATAAGATCCAACGATGCCAACAGGGTTTAATATGCACCAAACGGCGTATTTACTGGGTGTTTTGGAATCTGTATGGTCAAGTTGCTCGAATTGATACTGATTTTCAAAGTAAATGTGGATAATTTGGTTGCGTTGTTCAAGCATTAGCTTATCGACCATGACTTTCCAGAATATACCGATTGTAAGTGTCAAAAGATAAGCGCAGTATGACAGCTTGTTTGACACACAAGATCTTTTGTGAGCTCTAATGGGCTTACAAAAACACCCCATAAAATATAATATTAAATGGAAACAGTATGCTACCTTAAGTATTCAGTTGGAGTGCCAAAAATGTTAAGCTTTGAAAGACATACAAGTTAAATAATGTTTCGGTGTCAATCAAATAACTGCAATCATAAATTTGTGCTTCCTAAAAACAACAATTTATTTCTAATTGTAATTATTAATTTTACAATTTCTTTATAATTTATTACACTTGAACAACTTAAGCCTCAAATTATTTAATTCACGGCGAACGGTTTTTTAAATTCTGCTAACATATAGCGAACGTCGCGTTATGGGGGGGTAAACGTCCCTGTTCAGGTTGAAATGAACTTTGCCAAGGCAGTAAATGAGCTCGAGAAAATTTTAATACGTTAATCGATCCGACATAATTTCGAAAATTTTGCTATTGAAAAACATCAAAATCGGTCTATGTCCTTCGAGGCAGCGGGCAAAACACCGCGTCTGCCTCTTAATTTTTCCATGTGATTTGGAACAAATCTTGTTTAGTGAAGTAACTTCAAATAAAAAAATAAAAAAAAAAAACAAATACATGAGGCGTTAGAGAATTAAAAATAAGAACAAAATCTCGAATATGAAAAATTGGCGCTCGCCCATATTTTTCGATTTATGGGCTTCTAAACTTTTCATAGAAATGTACGATTGTGCACCATATTTTTTAAGATACCAATATGGGTACCATTTGAAAGATTTTAAAGAGTTCTTTAAGGTAATACTAAAATTAAAAAAAGAAATTCTTAACCCATTAAAAGCCGATGAAATTTTTGTGCAAATGTACATTTAGTACTTAATTTTTTTATTCTTATTTTTTGATTCTTTGTCAGCCTAATATTTGCTTTTTTGATTGGAGTTATTTCACTAAACTAGACTTAGCACTCTTACTTGTTAAATTTATTTAAACAATATTGCAAATAATAATTCATTCTTTTACATACAAATTCCGCTTTAACGGTCAACATACACCACTACAAGTAAAAAATTCCCAATATTTACACACATTTTAATGGGGACAATTAAAATGGAATTTCGATTTTTTAATGGCGACAAATTAACGATCGATCATTGTTTTTCTGGTACTGAAAACAGCTTCTTGCCTTTTTTTATGGATTTTACCAAGTAAACTTTTAAAAATTAATTATTAACAATTTGTAATTTTTTTTATAAACGATTTACGATGAGTCGTTGTTAAGGCCCAATAAGAAATTAGAAAAATTGATTTATTATTTCAAAGAATTTTTTTTGTCTTGTGTGTGCAAGAAGATGAAAATGATGATCTTAAATTGTTTATGTTTGGTTAAATATATATCTACTAAATATAAGAAAATTTAAAAAACTTTTCATAATTTGCAGTTATAAATATTAAGAAGTGTAAAGATTTTATGGGCAGAATAAAAACGACTAATAAAACAGAGAGTGGACAGAGTATATTGCAAAAAATATATAAAAGTAAGTAATAAAACGGCTTTTACTTAACAAAATCTTTGAAGTAATGTGTTTTATTTTATTATTTAACTCGAATAGTTCTAAAAGCTTGTGTGCACATGTACACTAAATATCCTTAAAATTGTATATTTTTAAACATCGATTCTATAATGTTCGTTCACATATTAAAGCTTTTATTTGTTGTTACTGTGAAAAGTGTACAATTTTGAGTATTGTGCTATGCACAGTGGTTCATAATCAAAAAATTTTGAGAATACCTCAGCTATTTGCAAAGGGCTGGGCCACTACAGCCCACCCCAAAGTTACTCTGTATTCCAAGAGTATTTTGTTGTGCATCTTTTGGAAAAAAATCAAGCCGATCCAATCATTACTTTAAGAGTTATTAAGGTTTTAGTGAGAATAGTACGCGGACGTGTGAATAGGTCCGTATGGACCTTGTACTGAATTTCACTAATAATGGATGTTTTTGGGCATCATAACTTGGCAGCAGCTTACACTCCTCATGAAGCACTAACAGTTGATGAGCAGTTGTTGCCTTACAGAGGCCGCACCCGCTTCACACAATATATTCCGTCAAAGCCAGCTAAGTATGGTTTGAAAGTATGGAGGTTATGCGACTCACAGGGTTATTATCCTGTGAAGGGAATGATATATTCTAGAAAACTGCCAAACCAACAACGGGAGATAAACCAAGGGCAGAACGTAGTGCTGGATCTTGTGGAAAAATATTTATATGCTGGCCGTACTATATACGCGGATAATTTCTTTACCACTTTTGACTTGGCGCATATTTTGTTGAGGAGGAAGACCGCATATGTTGGTACAGTGCGCTACAACAAAACATTCATTCCACAGGAGTTCAAGAAGAACCCGAAGCGCACGATCAATAGTACATATTTTGGGTTCAACGAAGGGGATATAGCGTTATGCTCATACGTGCTGAAAAAAAATAAAGTGGTGAACGTGCTCTCCACAATGCACTTGTTACTGCTTGTTCTTGTTACTGCTAACGAAACAATTGGCCACACACAAGGATACGCAATGCGATGGAAGCATTTGATGTCAGGGTAAGAAAAACATCTTCAAATTCAAGAATAGAATATATAGTTATTTGGTTTTTATTTTTCTTTTCATTTCAGGTATTACCAAGACCTATGGAAGGCAATGCACCGTCGTTTGCGGCTAGGTCAAGTAGACCGTCATGTCGCCTTTGCCGTTCTTAGTACGGGCGGCAGCGGAAAACGCGGCCATACTGCTTCGGCTGCGACAACGCTGTTAGCGGAGAACATAGCACACTTTTACATCGCTGCACAGGGCGGAGGACAAGAAGTACACACTCAACAACAATAATTTTTTAACTTTTTTATAATAGTCTTAAGAAAATTCAAGCAAAAAAAAAATTTAAAAAATTATTTTTATTTTTAGAATTTAGTTATAAACAATAAAAACAAAAAAAAAATAATAAAAAAAAATTTTATATGAAAAAAACATGATTTACAAAAAAGGTCCGTAGGGACCTTTTCACACGGCCGTGAAGTTCAGAACTGTCACTCATCGGAGGGCTAATGAAAATAAAAAAAATTTGTGCTGTTTATGTGTTACAATCGATCAACACTGTAAATTTTTTTTTTTAGAATTAATTCAAAAAAGCTTGTCGTTTAGAAACAGTATAATGTAGCTTTTAAAGTTTTTGTTTGTTTTCAGATTAAAATTTAATTAAATTTTTAATTGTCTTAATTATATATTTAATTGAAAAAATAATTACGAATTTTTTCTATTAAATAAATAATTTTCTAATTAAATACATATATAATTGAAAGTATTTAAATTTAACAAAAAATTCAGACCGAAAATTCGTGAAATCTTTATGTATGTTTTGAAGCTTATTGATTTTATTTTCATAAAGGTCGGCCTCTAAGAACAGAAAACAATAAAACAGAAACTTAACAAGTACGAGTTCTATATTCGGCTATGCCGATTTTTATATACCCTTCACCATCTATGTATGTAAATCTAGTTTAGTGAAGTAACTCCAATTAATGGGTTAAGCATTTTTTAAAAAATTTAGTATTTCCTTAAAGATCTCTTCAAAAAATTTGAAAATTTCAGGGCCCCATAACTCGAAAAATATGGGCGAGCGCCAATTTTTTACTTGATGTTTTTTTGTTTTATTTTTTAGTTCTCTATCGCCCCTTATAGGTGTTTATTTTTTTGACTGGAGTTACTTCATTAATTCAAAATACATGAAAAAATTAGAGGTAGCCGTAGTATTTTGGCTGCTGCCTTGAAGGACATGGACCGATCATGCTGATTTCCAATACCACCTCTTTCGACCGATTGGCATATTTAATTTTTCTCTAGCTGATCTAATGTCTCAGCAAACTTGATTTCAATACTAACACGGACGGACAGACGGATAGTTTTATACCATTTTTCCACTTTTTGTGGAAGGAGTACGACAATGAATACCACAATAGTCTGCGATTCAGGCAAGACTCGAATAGTATCTGCTTTAGCAAACATGCGTCTTTAACGAGCTTCGCCATCCAGTGGCTCTGCTTAGAATTTTAATCAATGCGAAATACGAATTCTTGTTTAGCAAGCCTACTGTTTTTACCAGTGTTGCCGTCAAGACAACAATTTTTTGTGGTCTCCAATAAGTTCTGAATGCACGATCTTATGTTTCAACAAACAGATCCTTAAACCAATCAGCCACAACTGCCACACTCTATTGTAACTTACCAAGATCCAAGGATCTGCAGAGATTTGGACCAAAATTTTCTTGTTTTACTACACAAGCTCATTAAACATCTCAAATTTTTGCAGTACACAGGTGTCTTCAGAAATTCATTTACTGCATTTACACAATAACTGTTTTGCTTATCTACTTCAGACTCCCTTAAGCCTCATAAGTTATTATTAACCATTAAGGCATCATTATAAGTCTCATATGTTTTCTACGGTTTTTTACCAACGATTGTTATTTTTATACTTTAAAAGCTTTGCTGGGATTTGAACTCATGATGTTTTGCGTAACGTGCCTTTAGACTATATGTTTTTACATAAGACTTATCGGTTTGAAAATACGCATGTAATCCCTTATGTATGTCAAAGTTGTCATTTTTACATGCGTTTTTACGTTAAACCTAAATGTAAATTACGTCTGACATAACCTAAAAAATAAATCATTGTATTTTAGTGAGTAGTTCTGCGAATGCTAATGGATTTAAGAGCTTTTTTGCATTTTTTGGTCATTTAAAAAACCTAAAGGTAAAGAAAGAAAAAGTTGCGATACTAAAAGTCAGATGCTTTGTCACATAAAAGTAGAAAACGCTCTAAATTAATAATTGTCATCTGAATTTTATATATAAAAAAAAAATCATTTAACATAAAATAATCGTTTAGTCTAAAGGCAGTTAAGTCTACATTACCGCGGTTCTTACTGGCTAACTTTTGTTTTTGTTGTATTCATCCCACACACACGTCACTTGTCAATGGAATAATTTCTTTATTTATGTTTCAACACAGCATTTTTAACGGACAATAAAAACCTTCAATTGAAGCTTTGTTGTTAAAGATATTTTTAGGTTTTTAAATTGTTTTTTTTTAATATTAAATTTTTTTTTTTTAATATTTAATTATAAGACTTTATTTTATAAATTTATAAGGAGAGATAATCTTGAATTACAATTTGTTTAAAATTAGAATTCAAGGCATAACTCATAAACAATGATCGACAAACAAGCCCGCGCGGTTTCAAAACACAACTACAGAAAAAACTCTTAACAAAAATAGTCATTTTGGATATTTTTAAACAATCATAAAATATACATTTGTTACTTTTTAATAATGTTTTTTAACTCTAAGCCGATAGCCTTCGCTGCTCTTAAAGATTTATTATAATTTTAATTATAAAAATATCTAAGAAAAATAAATAAATAAAATAATAATAATCCTAAAAATACGCATACAGCTTCTAAATTATTATAATTGAAACGCAGAAATTTTTCCCAGTGCAAAATATGCAATGCGCTTTTATTAAAAGAAAACTCTCTGGATGCCGACCTCTGCTCGTAATCAATCATTATTAAGTGGTTAGGCGAAGTCCATATATCATTTAAATCTTGTTTTTGTTCATCTCTTTATTAATCGCCACATTGGTCTTTCCTTTTGCTAATCGACGGTTTAGCAAAGTATGAAATTTATTTTTTTTGTCAAATTATTTTCAATCAGTTTTTAAAGAATGTTGTTGTAAAAAGATTTATCAATTTAAAACTACATAAATGAATCTAAATTTGCATATTTTCTGGGGAGTCTAGGCTGCGGCGCTGGTATTATTAAAAATTTATAAATATCTTTTTCAAAGTGCCCTTTTAAATCTTATAATATTTTCCTAATAAAATCTTGCAAATAAGTTCTATTCTATAAAAAATATGTTATGAAATTGATTTAAATGAAAAAGTACTTAAGATTTATTAAAGATTTTTGCAATAGCACTTATATGAACAGAAAAATCCACTTAAGTCCTTCACTTAAGCATAATTAAAGTATTTTTTTATATTTAATTTAATTTTACTTTAAACTTTTAATAAAGTGTATTTTAACATAGACAAGAATACATGTGTATGTATGTTTGTTTATAAGTATGGAAATATAGCCTTGACCCAACCAGCAGCCAGTCTTAAGGCAGCAGCAAGCAAAACTCATCATCATTAAAAATACAACAAAAGAAACACTTCAAATCAACTAAAAAGCTACTTAAGTTTCTTTCTTAAAATAATTAACCATCATTGTGGGTTGCTGCTGCCACTACCACTGATGATCTGATTCTGAACAATTATAAATCACTCCAAACATTTTTACTTCTGTGTGAAGTTTGATTTCATGTAATCACTTCAAGACATCTGTAATTTGCATATGCTTTGGAATTTGAAAAAGTATTTCAGTTTCCATTTATTTCAGATATTTCTAACATTATTTTTGTTGTCCATTAGAAATCTTTTTTAAAAATCTTAAAATTTATTAGATTTTTGATTTCAAACAATCAGCTTTTTGTAGATTGTTTTACTGAAATCAACTCTATCACTGTATTGTGTAAAACTTTTGTAATTTTGCACATTGTTCACTTGTTTAAGTTTTGTAGATAGGCCATTGTTTAAAGTGTTTTGTTCTAATTAAATTGTACATTTAAAATGTACAAATAACAGAGCCGTAGGTAAATCTGTTATAGATTTTGTAGAATTTTCGATTAAGAATTTCGTAATTTTTTTTAAAGTAGTTGTAACGGGTTTTGTAGGGTTTGTACGTGTGGTTGTATAGATGGTTTATCTAAAGTTTGGAAGAATTCGGCCGTTGTAACTAAAACGGCCATTTATGGCTGCACCAATTTAAAACATTAAAACATAGATATTTATTTGGAAGTTCCAAGAGAGTATGCTTATTTAAAATAATTCTTGCAAAAAACAAACCGACTACAAAACAGTTTTCATTTGTCTGCCTATAACGGTTCAAAAGTATGGCGACATAAATTAGATTAAATTAACTATTGGGACACCCTTATATCTCCAAACTTTATACTTGTTCAACTGTTCAATAGTTTGGCAATATACATCAAATGACAGCAACTATAGGGTCACCCTTTAATTTTCATACTCAAATTATATATTTGCTGTTGTAGTAGATTTAGCAATCAGATTCTATGTAAATTTTAACTGACTGTCTATAACAGTTCAACAGTTTTCCCATATACATGAGATTATATCGACTATTGTAACACCCTTTAATTTGTAATTTAAAATTTTTATACTTCTTGTTATACCCAACAAAGTAGTAGACATTTTGTCTTAAATTCAGGTGTTTTTATATGTAACGGTTCGAAAAAACGGCCATATAGAACAAATAACATTAATTTTGGGAACACCCTTTAATTTCTAAATTCTAATTTTAAGCTTTTTAGAAATACAGGTCCCTTTTAAGTTTCACCATTCTGTCTATAACGGTTCAAAAGTACGGCAACATACACCAAAATACATAAACTATTGGGACACCCGTTTATTTGCAAATCGGAATTTTATACTTGTTGTCACACCTGACTTAGAAATACAGGTTCTTTGTAAATGTCAACTGTCTGTCTACAACCATTTAAAGTTATGGCTATATACATCAAATTATATGAACTATTGGCGCACCCTTTAACTATAATTTTAAATTTTATTACTTATTTCTATAACAGCCATAGCAATCGACATTCTGTCCAATTTTCAATTGTTTGTCTATAATGGTGCAAAAGATAGACCCATATAAGTAAATATACTTCAATTATGGGACACCCTTTAATTTCTAAATTCAAATTATTGACTCATTGATATAGCGGGCTTAGAAATACACGTCTCTTTTAAGTTTCAGCGTTCTGTCTATAACGATTCAAAAGTTCGGCCACATACTTGAAATTGCATCAACTATTCGGACACCCTTTAACTTTCAAATCCAAATTTTATACTTGCTGTTATAGCAGACTTAGCAATTCAGGTTCATTGTAAATTTCAAGGGTCTGTCTACAACTGTTAAAAAATATGGCCATATACATAAAATTATGTGAACTATTGGCGCACCCTTTAATTTATAATTTTTAGTATTAATATTTGTTATAGTATAACGGCCATAGCAATCGACATTCTGTCCAATTTGCAAGTATTTTTCTATAACGGTTCAAAAGATAGGCCCATATAAGTAAATTAACATCAATTATGGGGGCACCCTTTAATTTTTAGATTTATTTTTGTTTAAATTTTTGTTATTGGGAGCTATAGTAATATTCAGTCATTCTAAAATTTACTGAAGTGCCCTTTATAGTTCATAGTGTACGTAAAAAATATGTATGTTGTATGGGGACACCCTTTATTTTAAAATATTATTAGATGTTTTTAAAACGGGACTAATCTATAAGCATAATATAACATATTACCAAAAATTTTCAAAATGGGTTCAGATGTGACTGAGTTCTGCAGGCACAAACATAAAAAAAAAACATTCAGTGGAATTGATAACCTCCTTCTTTTCTTGAATTCGGTTAAAAAATGGAACAGGACGGGTAAGTGTGGAAAAGGAAAAAAAAGCGGAATCAATTTTAACAAGAAACAGTGCTAAGAATATTGGAAAGAAGAATAAGTCCTGATTAATAAGGTCCAATAGGCAGAAGAAAATCTTTTATAAGTCCCACAAAAAAAAAAAACAGACTTGGAAAAGTGGTCGTGGTGCGATTATTCTCATTGAGATAGCGAAGCGCCCCGGAAACAGCTAGTTGTTTTATAATATGTTTATGCGTTAAACATAATTATGGTTGTTTTTAATAATGTTATTATTATGTTAGACAACAGCATGATTCTAATCAAACACAAAATATTCTTACTTTTTTTTTGTGTATAACTTTAACATGGTTTTACAACAATTATAAAATTCCATCAAAAATGTTGTTCTTAGGTGGTTGTTAAACCATAAAAAATCACCTTTTTTCTGTATATTTAAAAATTTTTTTAACTAAAGTTTCGATGGGTTTTTTACCCTTTTGAAATACAATTTACCTACGCGTTTGCTTTTCCTTGGGTAAGTACAAGACTAATTCCCATTTCACAGGAGGTCTGGTCTGAAAATATTTTTTTTTTAATTTATTATTTAATTTATATATAAAAACATAATACACATATTTATTATTTCGATTGCTTCATAATACTTGGCTAATAGTAGACACAAGTACAACAATAATAATTCAATTGATTGTATGTACATACATAACATCACATAACATCATACAACACAAGTGTTTAAAAAAACTTTTTAGTACTTGTACTCGCAATTAATTGAAAATTGAAAGAAAAAAAATAATTTTTTTTTATATTTTCATTATTTATAATTGCAAATTATAAGAGTATTGTGCTGGTGGAAATTAAAAAGCTCTTTTAACTATAATTTTCAAAAGAAAAACAGGCAACTACAATTGCAATTCAAATAAATTACATATTGAAATGCGTAATTCCTATTAGCAATTAAAAAAAAAACGAAAATATGTGCATATGACTATTTTAAAGATTATTAAAAAAATATTTTAATAATAAATTTCAGTAAATTTCTTCCAAATTTATAAAAAGACCACCCATCGCACCATTTGACTGAGTATTTAGCTTGTGTCCAGCAGCACTTTATGTCTGTCTAATGACACTTCAATGTGTCAAATCAGTCTGTAATAGTCCTTTTTCTAAAGTCAATCAAAATTTGTAGAAATATGGCACAACCTTACTGAATGATTTTCCCACACACACAGATATACGTGCACGTTCTTGTAAAAGCGCCCTTGATAATTTAGCTACACTCGAATTACGTTCAAGTCCTTTAAGTAACAGCAGGAGTTTGGTGACAACAACATATTTTCTCAAAGTGCCAGTAGTTACAGTCCTGTGGATAAGTAGTCTTTGGTGTTCATTTCTTGTGTTTGAAAGCAGCAAAAATTAATCTGTCCAAAACAATATTTGCAATGTTCTTTAAAAAATGGAATTTTGAAGATAGAAAATATATGGAACTTTTTTAAGATAAAATGTTAATCGCGAAAAGAGAAAATCTAAAAGATTTATTTGAGACTTCTGCTAATATCTTTTTGAAGGGCCCACAATTAATCCTTCTGCTGGTTAGAGGAAATAATTTTTTCGTGAATTTGTAAAGTAAGATACTCTTGGATAAGACATTCTAATAATTCTGTTTCACAAGCCAAAGTTTTTAATACAAAAATTATTAAGTTTGTCATTCCGCTTGTAATTTCTACAATATCTATTTCCCCATAAAGTATATATATTCTGAGTTCTTATACGCAGCAAAATCGCTGGAGCGATGTCCGTCTATTCGTCCGCGTTCGTGTTGAAATCAACTTTGACAAGACACTAAGTGAGCTAGAAAAAATTTAAATAATTAATGATTTAAATAATTAATAATTAATAATAAAATTTAAATAATTAATAATTTAAAAAAATTAATAATGAAAAGCTAAAAATTAAAAAGTTTTATAAAAAATACTATTTTAACAAATAAAAAAAAAAAAAAATAATAAAATAAAATAATATGTTCAAAAAATTAAATTAAAAAAAGTATTTTCGAAAATATAAAACTTACAAAAAGCTTACTCTTAAAAAATAAAAATTCCCATTAAATTCTAAAAATCCCTCATAATAATTTTACTTGCAACACAAAATTCTGAAAAAAATAAATTAAAAAAGCAATAAAATAAATAAATTGTAATAAAAATAATAATAAAAGATTGAAAACTAAGCAAAAATTCTCAACAAATAATTTTAAGGTTAGAAAAAAGTCGCAAGATGAAACATAAAATTTCGTATGGAACGTTAATACGTAGTTACCAGTAGTTAAAGTAAAGTTTTTGTAGAAAATATAATGAGCTTTTAATTTAACTTTAATCTCAAAGAAACTATTAAGCTAAACTCTGTATTGTCCACCCTTTGACAAGTCGCTCAATTATTGTTTAAATTATACCCGATAACAAAATGTTTGTCCCATACAATATTAAAGCTAGAATATTGGTAACTTGATTTTTGAAACTCTTCACAGTACTTCAGCATTTAAGCCGTAGGATATTTTTTGCCACAAAATTTATCTTGAAAGATTTCCCAACGGAAAAGCTCTAAGGCGGCATCTTAGATAATCTCTCAATTGAGTTTTTTCTATCATAATTAAAATCACTGAATAATTTGATATGATTTTGCAACCTACTAATTCGTGCAATTAAACTAGTTTGTCACCCACTAATTTTAACTAACGAACTAACACATACATGTTTTTAAAGTGAAGTACGAGGGCTGCTATTTATATTTCTGGCCTGGCAACACTGAGTGCTGCCAAGTGCAATCTGACATTTCCATTGGAAAGTTTGTCATTTTTAAGCATAATCGTACTCAAAACGTTTCGACATACGACCATTATTTGTGTTGTTTACAGTGACTTGAAAAAAAATTAACTCGTGAACATTTTCGTGCCATCATTTTTCACAACTTTCGACGTGGATTATCACGACAAGAGTGCATTGATGAACTTAAATCTTTTTATTGCGATGAAGCACCATCCTATAGCACTGTGAAAAATTGGTATAATGAATTTAACCGTGGCCGAAGCTCGCTCAAAGTTGAATTCCGTGAAGGTCGTCCAAAAACGGCTGTTGTGCCAGAGAACATTGATGCCGTGCGTGAACTCATAATGCAAGATCGACATGTGATATACCGAGAGATAGAGACATCCTTGGACATTTCTTCCACCAGCATACATTCGATACTGCATAAACACCTGGCCGTAAAAAAGGTTTGTTCTCGTTGGATCCCGCACAATTTGAAAGTCGCTCAAAAAAAGGCTCGTGTCGATTAGTGCAAAGAAATGTTGCAAAAATACGATTGCGGTACTTTAAAAAACGTTTATAAGATCGTCACAGGTGACGAATCATGGATCTATGCGTATGAGCCCGAAACGAAACAACAATCGACCGTGTGGGTCTTCAAAGACGAGCAAAATCCAACGAAAGTTGTTCGTGGAAAAAGCACTTCGAATGAAATGGTCGCCTGCTTCTTCGGCAAAACTGGTCATGTGGCGACTGTTTCGCTTGAGCAACGTAGGACGGTCACTTCTGAGTGGTACACTACAGTTTGTTTGCCTGAAGTCATCGGAGAAATTCGAAAAACCAACAAGAGAAGACGAATCATTGTTCACCATGACAATGCGAGCTCTCACACATCGGCTCAAACCAGGGCGTTTTTGAACGGCCAAAACGTCGTACAGCCGTACAGCCCTGACTTGGCACCTAATGACTTCTTCTTGTTTCCGCACATCAAGAAAAAAATGCGTGGTCAATGATTTTCGTCGCCAGAAGAAGCTGTTGAAGTGTTCAAAAACCATGTTTTAGAGGGGTCTCAATCGGAGTAGAAAAAGTGCTTCGACAACTGGTTTGAGCGCATGCAAAAGTGTATAAATCACGCTGGAGAATACTTTGAAAAACAATAAAACCATTTTTGATTATAAATATTCGCATTTTCACTATTAGGCCAGAAATATATAGAGCAGCCCTCGTATGTTACACATCACGAAACTAATTTTTTGCCCGATTAACATGAATGCTTTTGTAAGTAATTATTTACTTCTAAGTTGATTGAAAGCTTTGTAAAAGCTTCTTTAAAAAAAAAACATATTGTTTTTGTGATCGCCAAAGCTTTTCTCGGCCACACGGAATGTATGATAAAAGACTTACAGCTTAAACGCATTCGGATCAAACAGTGATCAATAACAGTCATCTCTACGAGGCGCCTCACTGTGTCGCGATTTTATACAACGGGTGGCCAAAATTAGAAGCAGCATAGTAAAGAAAGTTTTTATGCAAAATTTCAAGAAAATATAACAAGTGCCACGCCCACCTCCCATACAACCTAAATTTAAAAATTGTAATAATTGAGAAATTAGCAATCCAATAAGATTGTAATTTTGCATGTGAATATGATAAGTAATATTGTAAGAAATTTCTAATTTTCATACAACTCGGCTAAACGGCACACCCATTTCCCATACAACTAACATTTAAAATTCACATAACTTGTAACTTAAAAGCGACAAGTTCTATCACTCGCTTTTTTTTTGTTTTCACTGAACTCTCCTCATAAGAAACATTCGTTTGTCCTTAACCAGTTGTATTTGCTTCCTTATAAAGTAAAACACAATTTAGTTTTATTGTAAAACCCAAACTTACATTACAAATTTATTCACCAAATAATTGGCCAGCCACTTAACTCAGTTTCACTTCTATCTCTCATGCGATGATATTTAGACCAATTGTTAGAAAATTTTAAAATAGTAAGCCTTATTTTCTGTTGTCCCTTTTATAATAATAATTCTTTATTATAATTTTTTACAGAATCTTTAACATGTCGCATAACATCGCAGAGTCTGTTTTGCTGTATCTTAACCCGGAGTTAAAAAATAGTACGAAACCGCAACGAAGTTAAAACTAAGAAACAATCACAAAAACAATTCTGGCAATATCGGGAAGCTAAACTTTAAATAAATACAAAAGAAAAGGAAAAGTGTTATTTCTACTTTCTTTTAAATTCTCTACGAAAGTTCACGGTTGCTGAAAAATCTTGACAATGCCTCTCTAACATCTTTTTTCTAACGGTATCTGATATATGATCAATATTTGTACACAACAAGTAAGAGTGCTATATTCGGCACTGCCGAATCTTATATACCCTTCATAATTTATGTAAGTATAGTTTAGTGAAGTAATTCCAATCAAAAAAGCAAATATTGGGGTGACCGAGAATTCAAAAATACAAAAATTTGGTATTGAATATACCAGTATAATTTGACATAAAAATGCCATCGGCTCTTAATGGGTTAAGATCTTTTTAAACCCTTTAAAATGATACCCATATTGATATTTTAAAAAATTTGAAAATTTCAGAGCCCTGTAACTCGAAAAATATAGGCGAGCGCCAATTTTTTTACTTGATGTTTTTTTTCTTATTTTTTGGTTCTTTTTCGCCCTATACATTTATTTTTTTTGATTGCAGTTATTTTATTGTTCCAAGTGACGTGAAAATATTAGAGGTAGGCATGGTGTTTTGCCTGCTGCCTGGCAGGACTGGACCGATCATGCTGATTTCCAAAACCAACTCTTTCGGCACTATATTTGGTCGATTGAAATTTTTTTTTTGTGAAATCAAGTTTGCCGAGACAGACAGACAGACATCGCTCAATCGACTTCGCTATGCATGTCGAATATAAGATCTGGCAACCCCTGTTGTTGTTATCCGTATAAGCGTGGCGAATAAGTGAATTCAACTAATGGTGTGTGTATATAATAAAACCACAATTAGCTAACAAAAGCTGAGCAACCTCAATGGCTGCGTTGGTAGAGGTGCATGCTGCAAAACAGGAGTTTGCAGCACGCACCTCTACGATACCGCATTCGGACATGCGTGCAACGGAAAATATAATTGTTATAAGCAATTAAAAATTAAGAAGCAGCAGCACAAACCTCCCAAGAGGCAAAAGACAATTATTGTGTGAAGCCATGGCAGATAATTTAGTGGTGACGTTTAATCTTAATTTATCTTGACAGATAACTGTCAAGAAGCCCGTTATAATAAAAAGTAAGAACTGTAGCGGTTAGCGAAGGGAATCGTAAGAGTATAATAACAGTGTTTGGCAGACGTGTGTTGTGGCTATTAGATAAAGGGGATGATTGGCTTGGATAAAAGGAGTAGTGGAGATGTCTGTGGATGGTTAAGGTTACTAAACAAGGCATCGAGTAGTTCATGTCTCGCCGGAGTAATACAGTAGTGTAGCGTGGATGGCTGCGTATGTAGTAATAACGCATGTTTAGTAAATACGAGACCAAGGGACACAAGCCAGAGAAAGACATAAGGATCGAAGACAGAATTTAGCCACAGTGGTATTTGCAATCAAAAAAGGGAAAAACGTAACAATATATACTTTATGGGGTCGGAAATGGATATTGTAGAAATTACACCCGCAATGACAAACTTAATTATAACCTTTTTGCACTTTTTGTGGTGAAGGGTATAAAAACTACGTTATTATAATAACTAGAAGTATCACTTACAGCCCTGTTTCAAATTTTGGTATTCGTTACATTTAAATACTTAAATTTGTATTATCTTTCACTTTACAGAAGCTGTTTTCGTATTTTAGGCATTCAACCTAAAAATCCTCTCGGCGTTAATAAATATTTTTCTTTGCATCCATGGCGCTAAACGAATTTTTATATCCAGGAGTCTAAAATAACCGTCAACTTACACTGCTTAGGCCGAAGTGGAAAATAATGCATTAGTGTTTTTTTGTGGAACGCTCTTTAATGTTGAACATATCATCCAGGTAATCGATACTTCGAAAATAGTGAGAATGTAATATTTTCTGTTTTCTAGGGTCTTTATTAGTAGATTTTACGTGTAATAAACTTTTATCTCCTAATTTTAATTGCTTTGATTTTTTGTTTATAGCAACACAAACTAATTTTTCTTTCTAAAAAAATTTTAATGATATTTTGTATAAATTTGTTTACAAAAATCTATAAAAAAAAACAAACGTAGGCGCTTGTTTAAAAAACAAATTTTAAAATTGTCCCACGTTTTCTAAACAAAACACATTTTTAACACACTTTAGCAACACATTACAAAAGCCCTTGTAACATTCAGTTGAATGAAGCACTCTTACAATTAGTTCTCCCTACTCCAAAGTTTTGTTTAACCTTCAACTCCCTTCGCATTCGAAGTACCCCAATCACACTGATTTTTACTCTCGTATAAACAATCACTTATTATGATGATGCATGCACGTTTGACTTTTTAAAACTCTTGAAACTGTTTTTTTTTTACTGTTTGGCCCTGTAGATTTTGTTACGAAACGGAAATTGCACCGGTTACTCAAATAGAATAAATGAACAAACTTTTATATTCAAATTTGATTTTAAACATAAGACACACATACATACATGTGGTAAATGCTTGCTGTTGTTGTTATTGTAGCTAATGAAAGGATATTTTGTGTTTGTATGAGTGATACAATATGATTACAATACAACCGTGAGTTTTTATAAACAAAAACTGTGATATTCATGATTTTGTTGATGTCGGGTTAAACGAAACAACGAACTAATGTTTGTTCATGTGTGTGCATTGTTGTTGCTTCACATGTAAATAAATATACATATTTGTAACAAGTCATTTACTTTTTATTTGAAGCTACTTAAACAAATTTTTATAGTACTCTGAAGGAACGAGTTACCATTTGACATGCAGAAATACTTTACTTTTGAAAACCAAATAATATTTGAACTGGTAAAGAAGGCGTTATAACGTAGCCGTGAGATGTGTCAGAAGGTAAGCTAACTTTAAATTGCCTAGTGTCTCTCAACAGAAGTGGCAGAATATTAAAATAGGGGAACGAAATAACTTTTTTTCTGTTGCGTTTTTTTAAAACTTTGACAAAGTTTTCTGAAATGAAGTTCGCGTTGCATCCTGTGACCCATGATTATTTCCACTAATATTGAAATATCCTACCGATTGCAATGCACTTTTTTCTTTGACTGGAATCTCAATGTAGACCGCATAATAAATGTTGAAAGCAACGTAAGTTCTGTTTAACTCATGCGCCTATGCACTGCTGAAGTAGGCCCTTAATTGATTTTTAATTTTGATCGAGCTCTTTAAAAAAAAATAATTATAATTAACTAGCGGACCCGGCGAACATCGCCTCGCCCCTATTTTAAGCCCTCAGACAAACTTTAGAGTAATAATACAACACAATTATGAATTATCATCAAATATTGTAATAAAAAAATAGGCCCGATAAATAAAATTTCATACAAAAAATCAATTTTTGATTTTTCCCATTTTCCGCCTTTAGCATTTTCCGCAATTTTCCATGTTTTACAGCATGAACTTTCTATTTGTTCAGTTGGAAAGCCATTGAGGAATAATTTCACATAAAATTTCCTAAAAAAATCATTTTTCGATTTTTCCAAATTTCCGACTTTTCCGGAGGGATTCTTCCGTAAAGACCTTCCCCTTGACTGACAAAAAATTTACATAAATCGGCACAGTCGTTTTTATATATATAGATTTATTCGATTATTCGACTTTAATCGAACTTATTGCAGCCTTGAAAACTTGTCTAGTGTGGCTTTGGCATGAAAATTTTGCCAAAATATGACCTTGACTTTCTGCTTTTGGAAATATTTTTTACTGAACTCATTATAGATTCTGGGTCACATTAGAATGCTAATATTTCTTCCAAATTTGCCTTAAGTACAGGTGAAAGTATATAGGCTTCCCCCGGTTTTAGTTTAAGGGCAACCCACTTCAGTTTCTTCTAAATCTTTGACGTATTTTTGAGTGGCTTTCCATTGCTTTCAATAAATTTGTATCTTCGAGAAACATTTATTTTCTTATTATAATTAAAACTTTCAAAAGCAAAATGTTAATCCCTTGATGCAGTACGCGACCTTCTTGAGTCCTTTTTAAGCCCCCTAACGACGCTCATTATTACTGAGATGATAAATAATCAAGCCCGCGGTATCTAACTGGTTGGTGTTTACTTTCTGGTCGTCGACCGGTAATTGCCGACCCCATTTTTCACAGAATTCCACTAAATCTACAGCATTTGCTATAGACTGAGATGCCTCATGGCAATCACATTTAATATGCTATCACACTTGGTCTTCATTACAATGTTAGTTTGCTTTCAATTTTTTATCTTTTGCTCCCATGTTCTGAAAGGATTCCATGTTCTAAATGCAAGTTAAACTACTCGGCAATTTCACGACTACAATACTCACCACAATTTGATAGAACTTAAATCCGGTACCCTCTACTTTTGGAACTGTATCATCGTCTACAATGCTGGTCCCTATGGAATTCTGGCTTTCGGCTCTGCTTGTGCGCATTGTACGCCATTGATGGTATCACTTTACGCTTCCGTTGTTGGAATTCTACACCCCAATTTAGCAGTTCTCACATTCCTTCAGCTTCAATCTTGATTAGTGCGACCTGTTGAAAAGTGTCGTTTTCCATCTTCTTATTGTGTCTGAATTAATTATTATTTTCCATTACAAAAACATTGGAGTCAAAATGTTTATCTTCGAAGAGCTCTAATTACATAGGTATCAGGCATCCAGAGTCCACATTCGAGAGACCAAGTTTTGTTGTGGTAACGTGTACTTAGCCTCTGTTTCCACTATGGTAAGGTTTTAAAGAGTAAAGTTCCTATTGGGTGTTTTTATTTCTTATTATTTTCAGCAAACTCTGGCCAATCATTATGAATAGACTCATGCTTAAAAAACGCTATCAAACCATCCAAGTTTACTTTGAAAAACACGCATCAATTTTAGCAAATTATAGATGACTTCGTGATTTTTGTGGTGCACATAATCGTCTGTCAGAGCAAGCTATCCGTCAAACTGCAATAACACCAACTCGCCAAAGAAATATGCGTACTAAAGAGAATACGGCTCCTGTAAACGAATGTGTGCAAGAAGATGCAAATTTATCGAATCGAGACACTGTACGCGTAAAGATCTTGGCCTACACCCGTGTAAGATTCAGCTAGTGCAGGAAGAAAAGCCACTAGGCCATTTTATGCATCGTTCTTTCGCCGATTGGACTCTAGAGCAGTAAGTAACTGATCTGTTGTTTTATCGCCAAATTGATGTTCAGCGAAGAGGCTTACTTTTGGTTTAAAGGGTTTGTCAATAAGCAAAATTGCCGCCTATAGGGTGAGACCAATCCACAACATACCCTACAGACTCCATTGCATCTAGAAAAATCCACCGTTTGGTGTGGTTTACACACTGGTGGCATCAGCGGACCTTATTTCTTTAAAAATGAGGCGGGATCTCATGATACGGTCAATGGAGATCGTTACCGCACCATGATTAATGATTTTTTGTTTAAAAATATATGGATGACATTGATTCGGACGAAATGTTGATTTCGAGAAAGGGACCTGTCAATTGGCCTCCAAGGTCGTGCAATTTGACACGTTTCGATTAGTTCCTGTGGGGCCACGTGAAGTCACTGGTTTATGCTGATAAACTAACTACAATTGACGATTTGGAGGTAAACATTCACCCTTATCGCGGTTGGCAATTTTGTGTCGGTTTTTGGCGTTTTTCAGGCGTTTTTAAAAAATCGCATCACGGTTGGCAAAAATGCCAGCAAATACGGCACAGATTGTAAATCTATTACAAGAACGGTATCGCAGATGGCGTATTTGCCTGTTAAATGCGCTTAAAATTGTCGTTAATTTGTTGCTCACGACAGCGTTTATTTTTTAACAAAAATTATTTAAAAATGGAGTCAAACAAATTGTAAGTTAAATAAAAAGAAGGTTTAAAGATATTTATTTAAATATTTGTATTTTTGCTTTCTATCTTTTATGTTTTAGTATAAAAATTACCACACCCGTACAGTTTCCCAAGTTAGTAGAAATTATGAAAAAAAACCACACTTGGAAAAAGGGTATAATAAAGGATTGAATGAAATTAATACGAAAGATAAATGAAATGAGGCCGCAGAAGAACTCAATAGTATAGGCCCTCCATTCCGTACAGGAGTAGGTTGGTTAAAGGTGTGGGGAGACTTCAAATTTAAGATTTTCGGAATTATTAAATTCTTTTACGTCTTCTGATGATGAAAAAACCCAACAATAAAAATATTTGTTAAAAAAAAATTATTTTTATTAGCGCAATTGTATTTAAAACGTTTTTGTTTTTTTATAATCTGTTAAATAGGGAAATCAAGCTGGTAAAGCATTACCAGCTTCTCTAAATGTCAAACAGGGTGTTCCATAAAAAAATAAAATTGAGTAATCTTTTACAATACAAAAAAAAGGGAGTCGTAGGCGTAGGCGAAAAGTTTTCACAATACCATTGAGTTTTAAATACGACAACAAATACGACATTCGCCTAAATACGCCTATGCCAACCACGATAAGGGTGATTGTATGAGTTATTCGTAACATACGGCCAGCGGTACTAGAAAAAGTGACCCAAAATTGGACGTCCAGTTGTGCTTCGTCATAAGTTCTGATCTTTCATACAAAAAAACTTCTTCCTTACAATTTAATTATTTGTGTTATTTTTTACAATTTAAAGTTCTATCGGGCCATATAGCCAGCACCTACTATGCGTCTGCTTGCGATTGTCACTGCGAGGTGTTATAAATCTCACTTTTAACTGTAGCCATTTGAATATTTATGAAAATGTTTTCCTTTAACCCTAAAGATCATAACTTTGCTATAAATTTTTATTGCATTCATATGGCAACCCTTTAGCTTAATCGATATCCGAGTATACAACTGTTTGTTTTTTGTTTGTTTGTTAACCTGCTGCTTAAAGCAGCGATGTCATGTCTATAGAGCTGTCTGCACTGCAATCAAATAAAATTCCAAAAAATATTTGTTTATGGGCTGGAAAAAAATAAACAAATATTAAGACTATTTTTAAAGAATTTTTATGAGAAGATATAAAATTTCTCCTGGGGAGCTCATTAAGCTAAATTAGCAATTGAAATAATGTTTAATTTAAACATCTTTTTTTTTCTTTCTTTTAATTATAAATAAAGTGTTGATTTTCCGAAAGTTTTAAAGAACAAAAGGAAGTAAAACTCAACAATACTTGAGCAATTTAAAGATTTAATTTATTTACATTTGATAAATAATTACTTTTATTTTTTAACCAGTAACAACTTACTTTTCGAAATTTAAAAGGAGATTTTAATTTTAGTTTTTATTAAAAATTCCTTTTCTTTGAAATGAAAAAAAAAGAATAAACTCATTATGAATTCTAAACATTTTCTAAAGAATTCATTTATTTTTTGACAAAAAGTCATTAAATAAAAGTTTTCTTTATTGTCGTACTTTTCTTTACTTAATCTGCTTCTAACAAATTATAACGTTTCTAAGCACAATAAACGAGTAATAATAAGTAATCGGTAAATTGTGTCCTTGTGTCTTTTATCAGGAAAAAAAATTGAAAAGTTTGAAAGGACAAAAAAAAAGAAGGAAAATATTAAGAAAAGAAACTTCTTCAATGAAAGGAAGGCCAATCAACACAATTTTTCTTACGTTTTTTTCCTTCACTCCCTATTTTTTTGGTTCTTTTTATTATAAAACATGTAATTTGCTCTTGCAATGTGCTTCATCAGAAAGGAAATTGGAAATTGCTGTTAAACGTACCAGAGTATGAAAAAATTGCTCAGAAAAAAAGGTGGAGAAATGATTACACTTGTTAAGTTATTATAGATAGAAAAGAACGAAACTTATTATAAGACGAGAGAAATAAAAAAAGTAGGTGGAATTTTTATATCAGGTACCCAAAAAAAAAAAAAAAAAAAAAAAAATACGAAATTGTGAATTGCCATAAAATTGCTAAGAATGACTGCAATTTGTAAAAAAAGAAGAAGATCTGAAGTTAGCAATAAATTCGTTTTGTATAATTCGCTTCATCTTATCATGCTGTAGGAATAGTGTGAGTGTGTGTAATTTTTTAATGGATAAAGATAAAGAAAAAGTGCAAATTAACACTTGTGTTAATGAATTAAACATTTAATGCTTAAATTATTAAAAATAAAAAAGACAAAATTACAAATTAAATACATTTTAAGCGACTTTAAAGGAGAAGGTTATCAATGCATCTGTATTTTTTTTATACGAGGGCTGCTTTATATATTTCTGGCCTAATAGTGAATGCGAATATTTATAATCAAAAATGGTTTTATTGTTTTTCAAAGAATTGTCCAGCATGATTTATACACTTTTGCATGCGCTCAAACCAGTTGTAGAAGCACTTTTTCCACTCCGATTGAGACACCTCTAAAACATGGTTTTTGAACACTTCACCAGCTTCTTCTGGCGACGAAAATCGTTGACCACGCATTTTTTTCTTGATGTGCGGAAACAACAAGAAGTCATTAGGTGCCCAGTCAGGGCTGTACGGCGGATGACCCATTAATTCGACGTTTTGGCCGGTCAAAAACGCTCTGTTTTGAGCCGATGTGTGAGAGCTCGCATTGTCATGGTGAACAATGATTCGTCTTCTCTTGTTGCTTTTTCGAATTTCTCCGATGACTTCAGGCAAACAAATTGTAGTGTACCACTCAAAAGTGACCTTCCTACGTTGCTCAAGCGGAACAGTCGCCACATGACCAGTTTTGCCGAAGAAACAGGCGACCATTTGCTTCGAAGTGCTTCTTCCACGAACAACTTTCGTTGGATTTTGCTCGTCTTTGAAGACCCACACGGTCGATTGTTGTTTCGTTTCGGGCTCATACGCATAGATCCATGATTCGTCACCTGTGACGATCTTATAAACGTCTTTTGAAGCACCGCAATCGTATTTTTGCAACATTTCTTTGCACCAATCGACACGAGCCTTTTTTGAGCGACTTTCAAATTGTGCGGGATCCAACGAGAACAAACCTTTTTTACGGCCAGGTGTTCATGCAGTGTCGAATGTATGCTGGTGAAAGAAATGTCTAACGATGTCTCTATCTCTCGGTATGTCGCATGTCGATCTTGCATTATGAGTTCACGCACGGCATCAATGTTCTCTGGCACAACAGCCGTTTTTGGACGACCTTCACGGAATTCAACTTTGAGCGAGCTTCGGCCACGGTTAAATTCATTATACCAATTTTTCACAGTGCTATAGGATGGTGCTTCATCGCCATACAAAGATTTAAGTTCATCAATGCACTCTTGTCGTGATAATCCACGTCGAAAGTTGTGAAAAATGATGGCAAGAAAATGTTCACGAGTTAATTCCATTTTTTTCTATATTAATTTTTTCAAGTCACAACACAAATAATGGTCGTACGTCAAAACGTTTTGAGTACGATTATGCTTAAAAATGAAAACTTTCCAATGGAAATGTCAGATTGCACTTGGCAGCACTCAGTGTTGCCAGGCCAGAAATATATATAGCAGCCCTCGTATATGCGCCATCAGAAAAACCAAGTCATTTTCCCTTTAATTCAAAAAGGTCATAATGTTAAATAATAAAGGGTGCCCCTATAAAACTCACATTTTTCTTACATGTCTATTGAACCGTAACGCTCACTTATATACCATTCTAACAAAGTTGGTATACTATAGCTCCTAATAACAGAAAGTTATAAAAAACTAAGTATACATATTAAAGGGTGTCCCCATAGGTGATGTAAATTGATCGTATTCCTTAATCCGTTATAATCAAAAACTTAAAAATTAAACAAAACGTGCTCTTCTACGTCTTCCACAACAACAAGAATAAAATTTTTTAAAATACAAATTAAAGGGTGTCCCCATAGATGATTTAAATTGATCATATCTCTTGAATCGTTATTGTCAAACACTTGAAAATTGCACAAAATGTGTACTGCTACGTCCATTGTAACAACAAGTATAAAAATTTTAAATCACAAATTAAAGGGTGTTCCAATAAGCGATGAAAATTGACTTGTATTTAATGATCATTTAATTGTTATAAACAGACAGTTAAAATTTGTGTATTGTTAAGACGGCTATAAAAACAAGTATAAAAGTTAAAATTGGAAATTAAAGGGTGTCCCCATAGGTAATTTTTTTGAATTTTCTTTAATTGTTTTAGACTAAATAATAAAAATTTCAATAGTGTATTACTATATCCACAATTACAAATATGACTTATTAAAGGGTGTACTCATAGCGGACGTAATTTGAAATACAGATATAACCTCATATTTTGAACCATTGTGGACACAGATTTGAAATTTACCCAAAAGGTGCATTAATATTTCCCCTAAAATACGAGCTATAAACATTTAAAATTAGAAATTAAAGCAAATCCCTATACTTAAAAAAAAGACTGAATTGACTGAAACAAAATAATATTATGGATTAAATGGAGTCTCCTTTGTATTTTCTAATGAATTAAATAATTAATAATTAGTTCGTAAATCATAAAATACACCCACATTTCAGCGTAATTTACCATTAAAAACAATTAAATAAAATTTTTTATAAATTGTTATGATTTAATACATGTGTATTTTAAAAATGGAAGACGGAAAATTAAAAGCTTTTTTTTCAATAATTTTAATTTTTAGTTTTAACAATAAACAAATAGAAAAAAAAACAACACACCTACTTTACGAAATTGTTTATATAATTTGACTTTTTACAACTATTATTTACTTTACCTACAACGATGCAATTTATACATCTTTTCGTTTAGACAAACACAATTTTTATTAATTCTTTTTTCAGATAAACTAAAGAAATAAAAAAAAGACAAACAGATTTTTAGTTGTTCGATTTAACGAGAAAATGTGGCACCTAAGCAATTAGTCTCAAAGTTTTCCAATAATAAACAAAAATCAAAATTATCCATTTTCATTTTCTTAAAGAGAAAGAAAATATAAATTGCTTAAATTTTATTTTGTTTAAATTGAATTTAAGGAATTTTATAATTTGTTTACAATAAGATTGGGTCACATGAAACTGTTCTGCTACACTCTTGTTCCCGTTTTTGGTCGAATACTCGATTTTTCTTAATTGTTAAATAAATAAACAAGAGAATTTTTAACGCATTTCACTGCCATTTAAATAAACCCCCATTACACCATTGATTTTCCAATCACCCATCTGGCCAAGTATTTTAATTTTTATTGTCTGGACAAGTTTTCGGTGTCTACTTGAAGCAAAATATTGTATTTCTAAAAATATTAAAACAGTACCAAATTTAAGCAATTAAAAGTATATTTTTACCCTAAGAGTACCTTAATAAAAGACATTTATAGTTCAAGGATCTAAGTAAAGGATTTAAGTCAAAGTACTTTAACAGCAAAAGTACCTACTAACAGCAAGATTTTTGTTTTTGAAAAAATCTTTTTTTTTAACAAAAATGTCGTAATGACTTCAAAAAATTCATTTTAACAAAATAAAAAAAAAAAAATTTATAATAAATAAATAAGTACTTTTTTAACAGGAACAACGTTTTCGGGAAATTGCTCGTTCAGTTCAGCAACCTTTTATTAAAAATACCTTTTTACTGAAAACACTTTTTTTTTAAATAAAAGTAGCTATTTAACAAAAGTACTATTTTAACAAAAGTACCTTTTTAGCAAAAGTACTTTACAATAGTAATTTTTTAAGTTTTAACAAGTACTATGACAAAAGTCATTTTTTAAATTTAAATAAAAATCTGTTTTATTAACACATACTTTTTTAAAGTACTAAGGTACTTTTTTAAAATATTTTTATATTTTTTATAGAAAAACTTATTAAATAAAACATAATATTTTTGAAACTATAAAATAATAGAAATTTAATATTGTAAGTAAATTTAAATTCTAATGTAACTTTGGATAAAAAACATATTAAAAGAGTCCTTAAAAACCAAAAAATTTTAGTTCCAAATAATTAATTTGAAAAGAAGAGGTTTTATATGGCCAAGTGGGTTGTTGTATTTCACACATACAAACACATTTCAAGCAGCTTATAAATTGAGGTCATATAAATTGATAGTGCATTTTAAGGATACAACATGAGTTTCAAAAGAGTTAGTTCTTAAGATAGCAAACAAATTAGTTATTGATATTGTTTCAGAACACTTACAGACTCTTTAGAAGGTGTTTAATGCCCTTTAGAATGAGAATGCTTAGAACCGTTATACAAAGATCATAATAAATTTACTAAAATTTTTATTGATAGAAAAAAGTTAGTATCTGTCGCTCAACTCAATATGGAACCTTTTATATAAGACTAAATATAGAGTAAGCGCCACTTGTCTTGGACTGCGAAAGGAAGTTATAAAACCCTAATTAAAACGAAAAAAAAAAATTATTTTGACTTAAAGATTCTCCAAATTTGTTTAAGCCCTCGCCAAATTCAGAATTAAAAATTCCCCAAAATAAAATTTGCTAGTCACATGACCTCTTCATTAGACATGTTTATATATTTTTCAGTAGACTTTCAAAGTCAGTGGCTTCACAGAATGTACTGAAAGAGTTGCGAAATATATGAACATTGGCGGAGAAAGGCTCATCAGAGACAACACTCACCCCCAAAAATTTTTACTATATTATTTCACACAACGCCATTTTTCTTTTCGTACAGCTCCTGTCTGTGAGCTCATTTTATACAGAAAATATAAATGAATGGCGGATTTTTTTTTTACAGAAAAAAGGCAATTCGTCCTGTGAAACCTGAAATGTTTCAAAAACCCACTTCTATTCTATTTGTTGTGAGTTTCCAAAGACATATTGACTCGTTAGTCGTTTCAATAATTCTTACACTTTTTGTTGTACACGTTTTTCATCAATGGCCCTACAATTTACAGCTCCCATAGCGAGTTACAGGGAATTCGTTCTTTACCCTGTACGATTCTGCCGTCTTTTGTGTTTGTATTTTTCTAAGAGCTTCACGCCTCCTTAACTTTCGTAAACCTGAAACTAAGCACTCTCAAGGTTTGATAAGTCTGCATGTGGAAAGTCTAGAACATATTAAGTCCCTCCAAGAATTGTTTTCTTTTTAAGGAATTTTTAATACATGTTAGATTTTTTTATTCGTCTCTAGGTATGCTTATGTTAGCAAACAAAAACTTGTATCGCAAGAATTAGTAGTCAATAGGTTCTTAGGCTCCGTTTATTAATGAGTATCTTTCAACGTAACGTAAGGACTATTGTTTAAATTTAAATTTTAAAAATATCTTTATTGCAACAGAAGCTTTCAAACAGAAGTGTTAGAAGTGACGATTTTACGTCATTTTCACGAATTTTATTTTCCAAAAATATGGTGGCATTTATGATTCTTTTGGATCAGAGTAAAGTATTTGATACAGTAATTACGCAATCTTAGTGAAAAAACTTCAAAACTTCAGAAACTAATTGAGCGGCTTGCAATCTATTGTCCTCCTACCTAGAAATCCGATCTCAAATTGTAAAAATTAATAACCATGCGTCTGATCTCCTTAACGTTGGTAGAGGTATTTCGGACCCCTTCTGTTTTGTCTTTACATCAATGACCTACTTGATATTGGAATTAACAGTAAAATGCATATGTATGCGAATGATATTCAAAACTATAACTATAGCTACATTGAGAATATTACCCTATGTGTAAATAGTATAAATACCGATTTGAAGAAAATTAACAGCTGGGTAATATCAAAATGTTTACAGACCAACCCAGCGAAGTCAAAATCTAGGAGAACTTTTGACAATTATCAAATAAAAATTAATGATAAGCTATTGAGCATGTAGTTTCAGAAACTAATTTAGGTATCGTTTTTAAAGATAGACTCCCCTGGAGAGATCATATAAATGCTGTCGTTGGAAGAGTTTATGGCAAGCTCCGTACTTTGTGATTGATAAAAGACTCAACGCCCTTTGCCATAAGTATGCTTCCGACAAAATCATATCCGATCCCAACACTTTTATATGGTTGCGAAATCTACGCTAATTGTGACTGTATGGACCTACGTAAGCTTAAATTTGTATATAATAATGTTGCACGTTATATCTTCCAGAAGGATCGGCGTAATCATATTTCCTCCTATTCAAACATGATTTTCAAAACGACATTTGAGGATCTTCTAAAATACAGAGATCTCACTTTTCTGCACAAAATCATAATATCGCAACAACCGCTTTATTTATATGAAATACAAAAGTTTATTATCTCAAAGACATTCTTTGCAACTCCTTACCGAATAATATACAGAAAATAGGCAACGCAACTTTATTATAAAGGAGTTACCAACGCGAATCAATTATAAGGTGGTAGCGATGGCGAATTTATTGATTTTCGCCGGTAGCCTAACTGTCAAACTTCATCAATAAAAAATCTGTATACCAGTTTTTTTATATGTAGTTTGACATTTGTGCTTACGGCAAAAATTAACGAATTCGCCATCGCCACCACCTTATATTTTAGTAACTTAGACTAATGTCAATTTCTTAAATTTTTTTTTCTTTGTTTTAACTAAATATTTTCATATTGATGGTTTTATCATCAATTTTTGAAACTTTTTTCTCTTAAGTTTTAAATCTATTTAATTATATTTTATTTATTACTGACTACTAAAATTTTATCTATGTTTTTATATCTCCATATGTATATTTGCTTGATCACTAGCACTAGCACTGTCACTATAATAAATAAATAAAAAATAAAATATTGACGTTTGACGAGTTTTCTTTTAAAAGTTCTATATATATTTATATATATATATATATATATATATATATATAAGTGTTAATAAAGTGGTAAAGTAATATTTTTACTCAGCAAAAAGAGTCAAGCAGTCTTCAAGGTTCTAAAATATTCTTCAGGAAGAACAGATTTACAAACAGTGCGAATCTCGATTGAATGACAAGCATATTTTAGTCACAGCAAAAATACTTTTTACAGCACAACATTTTTTTCTATTTTGGATTTCAAAAATAATAATTGTTATATTATAACAACAACAAATAAATGATAATTGTCCTAAAGCACTGTAAATTTAACTAATAGTATAATAGTTGTCCGAATTAAAGAATTATCCAACGCCCTAAAAATTTACATATTTACTGTTGCTGCTAGTATTAATGGAGTCGATACGGCAAAAGAAAATTAGAAAATATAAATAATACCAATGGACTTTTATCGAGGTTAAAAATATAAATACAAAATGAAGATTTTTGTGCAGATTCATAATTTGTATGATAATATGGCAACACTTAATAAGACTTTCTTTGCGATTTTATTAAAAGTAATTGTATAGAAAATAACTCAATATATGAAATTAGTTTTTAATAAGGGATAAATTAAATAGGGCCAGTTTCACGATGTCGTATTCGTACGTTCGTTCGCGCAATTACATTTAAAACAAAAACAATTTTTTATAATTTGTTGTCGTTTTGAATGTAATTGTGCGAACAAATGAACGATTGCGACATCGTGAAACTGGCCCTTAGCTTGACTTTAATTTAGGTTTCTTTTTTAATTTTTAAATATTCCCCATATTTGTATGTTATAAAAACAAAAAAAGTTCAGCTAATAATTTAAAAATATAAAAAATTAATTTTTTTTATTTTTTAATTTTTGGAATGAATTTTTGACGATTTATTTTTGAATTTCTGACGATTTTTCTAGAAAACAAGTCTTACACTCCTGTTTTCAAGAGTCGGAAGGAATTTATATTGTATCCAACTCTCAAATTAAGAAAAAACTACTCCTTTAAAGCTCTTAATTATTGTGATTTTCTTAAAGGAGATTAAGAAAACAGAACGCGTTTTTATAGTGAAGTTTAACTCTTAAAGAAAATTTCACCGAAAATTTGTATGTGAACTTTTCTATTTTTGTTTATTTTTATTATTCTTTTTACACAATTTAAGAGCAATTTGAAATCATTACAAAAACATATGGTCAACAGATTTTAAGTTCTTGTTTTTCATTTGTTGTTGTTGTATTTTTGGTCTAAAATGCTCACAGTAGTGAGTGAGTAAGCATTTGGTTGAGTGAATCTGGCACAAGAGTTTTATTTTACAAAGAATTTTTTATTTATTTAAAAGACAATTTGTGTCGTATTTAACAAGAACAACAACAACAACAGTAGCAACAACTAAAATATTTTTGTTTTCGTTAAATAAACAATAAAATTTTAGTTAATAGGAAAATGAAACTATTTAGTTTTTTTTTCTATTTTCCATGTTCCAAACAACAACAACAACAGTTTCTGTATAAAACTTTTTAATGATTTTAATTTTATTTAGTGTTTTAATTTTTTGTTTCTTTATTTTTAATTTGTTTATACTTTAAACATTTTGAAAAGCTGACAGTTGTAGCAATTGCAATTTTTGAGTGCTGCAAACAACAACAACCACAAACACAACAACATGAACCATTAGTGCGCTCTCAATATTTCGATGATTGTTTAATAGGTCTGATTGCACCAACAATTAGGCGGCTGGTCTTCCGTTTTCTTGTTTCTTTGGCATTAAATATTTTTGCAATGTTTACATTTGATTTCAGTTTAACTGTAAATGACAGCGGAAATTGCTAATATGCCGTTAATGTCAAACAACATTTAAAAGCAGAGGATACAATGAGTAGTAAACTGAGTGTTTTGAAATGTTTTTTTGTTTTGTTTTCCACTTTTGAATGGTGTAGTTTACAGTAAATTGGATTTATTTTAAAAATTTGTTTGGTTTTAAAATACAGAAGATTTTTTTTTGATTTTAAAAATTTATTTAATAAAATCACCGGATGCTCAAATTCCACAAAAGGAAATGATTAACACAAGTTATATGTGAAACAAATGCAGGCATGGTTTTATATTAAATAAATAACAGAGCTGGCATTCGTTTTTGTGTAAAAAACAGAAACTAAGAAGAATAAAATCCTTTGAAAAGGAGAAAGTTCTTGTGGTATGGCAACGCTAACAGATGTTTATATCTTTACGGGCAGCTAAAGCTTGTAAAAGAATAGTTATTTATTAGGACCAGCACTCAGGGGAATTAGGAAATTAGGTTATGGGAAGAAGGATAGAGGTAGTAGTGCTTGTGGACATTTGATTTGAATCTTTGCACACTGAAAGTGACAGAAAAGACCTCCACAAAGAGTTTATTCCACATGCGAACTGCTCCGCTAAAAAACGAATTTTCTCTGTAATGCGTAGTGCCATTCACTGGCCAATCGACAGCAAAGGGTTGCGCTCTTGATGCAGAGCGCATTGTGCGTACGATATTTCTTTTCTCAGAAACAAGTTTACTGATTTCATAAGAGCACATTCCGTTGTAGTAACGATTAAACAGTAAAACACACCCCACATTGTGTCATGCTCCAGTGAATCAATAGAGCTGGATAGTCTACTGTCACCGCTTCTGTCAAGCTTCTTCGCTCTCTCCTGCATGCAGTCGAATAACTCCAAAATAGTCTTCATTAGAGTTGTATTCCATTTTCGGCCTGATAAGGGTGACAAAGATACCATTTCAGAAAACCTAGACACTTGAATGCTTCTTTTGCTTGTTCCACTGAACATCACATTGAATTTTCATGCCAAGAACATCGAAAGCTTATGATTATTTAATATCTACATACATCACCCATAATTAAAGAATATGTCTTCTACGTGGAAATTTAATACAATATTTTATTAAACGAATAAAAGCCAGGTAATACAAATTGGTCAACTTATTCTACATACTCGTACTAATGTAATATTGTTGTAATCTTTTTTTCAATTATAAAATTTTAATTAAATTTAAAATTTGTTATTAATTTTTTAATGAATTTTATTACATAAGAATTTATTACAATTCATTTACACCAACAACAGTAATCGTATTTGTAAACAACTGTTGAGAAAAATTAAATGGAAATCTATTACTTAAAATACTATTTTCTATTTATTTACTATTTTCTATTTATTTACTAAAAATTTTAAATTGTGAATTTAAAAAATTAAATATATATTTTCCATGAGTGTAAAACATTTTGAAATCAAGGTTTCTTCTCTCTTGAGTTAAATTTCGCTTTTAAAAACACATGTTGTTGTTGATTGTGAATATTGTTTGCGGTGTTTTCTTAATCTAAACAAATTCAATTGTTGTATTTAATTAATTAAATAATACTCGTACATCACTATTGATGAAGATTTTTTTTAATTATTGTTGTTTTCGTTTATAGCCAAAATTTTATGTAGTCAGAATATCGCAAGACATAATTGTTCTACAAAACATTAAGTCTAAATCATTTTAATGATACTTTTTTCCATATAAAATGATGTGAAATACTAAAAGAATCAACAAGAAAATAATAAAACGTTTCCAAGATTTAACAAATAGGCTGAGCCGAATCTTATATACCCTTCACCATTTATGTAAATTTAAATAAGTGAAGTAACCCCATTAAAAAATGCAAATATTGTGTCAACTGAGATTTAAAAAAATAAAAAAAATAAGTACATAAAAGCAACATCGGGTCTCATTGGGTTAAGCATTTTTAAAAAAAATTTAGTATTTCCTTAAAGATCTCTTCAAAAGCTTTAAAATAATATCCATATTAATATTTTAAAAAATTTGAAAATTTCAGAGTCCCGTAATCGAAAAATATGGGTGAACGCCAATTTTTTGACTTGACGTTTTCTTCTTAATTTTTAATTCTTTATCGCCCCATATATATATATATATATATATATATATATTTTTTTTTTTTTTTTATTGGAGTTACTTTATTGTTCCAAAATATTAGAGGTCAGCATGATGTTTTGCCTACTGCCTCGAAGGACATGTACCGATCATGCTGATTTTCAATAGCACCTCTTTCGACACTATATCTTATCGATTCACATATTTTTTATGAAATCAAATTTGCTTCGGCCAACTTGCAGACGGACATCACTTAATCGACTACGCTATGGATAAAAAGTCAGAATAAATATACTTTGTGGGTTCGGAAATGGATATTGTAGAAATTATACACGGAATGATAAACTTAGATATATCCTTTTTCCTCTCTTTTTGTGGTGAAGGGTATAAAAATGCGAAATATTTTCTTAAAGACAATAAGCAGTAGACGTGTGGAGAATTTTTATGCGATTAAATAAAAAATAATTTTGTGATTATTCTAAAATTAAGAGAACTAGAGATTATTTCACCCTAATGTAGGCGAAATGATTCTTTGTTCAGCTCTTTATGCATCAATTATTTTTAATTATAATTGATTTATAATATTTCAGACAGTAATAAAACAATATTTTAAGTTTAATATTGGCCAGAACTAATTTTCATTTTATTTCTTTATTGGATGAATTTTGATTAAATTTTTAATTGATAAAATTATTTAAAAAATGAATGTAAAATTTTCGAATCAAATAATTAAAAAAAATCAATTATATATTTAACTAAAAAAAGGAAATATTTTTTTCAATAAATAATTAATTCAATTAATAGCTTAATAAAATGTTAATCTGAGAGCAAATAAAACCTTGTGCCAGGTACAAATACTGTGTGCAAACCGCATTTCTTTGCGGTGTTTTATTAATCAGTAGATATAAATGATGCGTGTCAATATACCTAGTGCCACATGTATGCATGTTTATGTGTACCATACCTGGGTACATTGCATTACCAATAGATTTTACTGTAATTTAATTTGTTAGTTAAAATCTTCCCGTTTATGAATGTTATAAACATGTCATTTATAACATATATTATTCATTATTATTTCAGTCAGCACCAGTGTTGCCGTTTGGTTACATTTTATACATTTTTTGGAACTTTTGAATGCTCCACATAAAATGTATAATTTTGTTATATTTGGTCAAATTTTCGTAACTTTCGGTACAGTTACGAAATAAAGTAGTGTACTTGTGTCATTATTTGAGATAAGAACCTTTCTTGTATATGCTTTCAAAATTCTACATAAAAATTTCTTTGAAATAAAAGAAATTTAACGTTGCTGTTCATCAACAAGAAATCACAAAATATTTCTAGCTTCATGTTTAAAAACAGAAAAATGTTTCTGGCAACAATTTTTCCCAACTGTGCGAAAATTGTGAGCAACTTTAAATAATTCGCTTGAAAGATTTGACAACTTGCTAGGGGTACCGGAGCAATACCTCGATTTAGAAAAATATTCTCTTTTAATTTTCTTGAAGAAGTGCCGGATTATATAAAAATTATCAATGATTTTATTTAAAGTTTTAAGCAAATAAGACTCAAACTTATCTTTAATAACGGTATCTTAAAAATAATTAAAGTACACAGAGAAAAGAAATTCGTTATGAGAACCGAATTTGTTACCAATCGAATTTTGTAGGTTGTGTGTATTATCTTGAATTCGGTTGTAGTAACTGAATAAATATAGCAGTCACAACTATTTTAAAAAATGATTCTTGTGTGATTATAAAATATTATTGTGAATTAAATAAAACAATAAAATATTTTAATGTTTATTTTTATTTTAAAAGTAAATTATAGGAATACGATTACAAATTACATTTCATGTCTCGAGCCATCAATTTCAGCCTACTCCTTTCATCATCATGATTCTTCTCCTCCACATAGTTTTTTAAAATATTCATCCCATACCGCACGTCTTGCTGTAGAAATGCATTAAACATTTAAGAGTTTTTTTAATTTTCAAATGTCTTTGTGAGGGTGTTTTTGGACTTACCATTTAACAATATTGGGGAACTTTTTACCACTAATAATATACCTTGTATTTTTATTCTAAAATATTGATTATTTTTTGTGTAATTTGTACAAATTCCTTTTTATTATGTCAAATATTTTTCGATTTTAGACTACATAATCGATTTTTACGATTCTAACTACCAAAATTTGGTTTTCAGTAATAATTTGCTGAATAAGTTTAGTTGCATCTTCTATTTAATAGAATAGATTTTAGTAAACATACAAATCGGTCAGGTTAACTTCTTCAAGAGGTGTTATAATCAACATTTGGAGACAAATATCATTTGTTGGCTTTTAATGTAAAAAATGAATCAAAATGATTAATTATTGATATTAAAAATCAAATTATTATATTAGTAATTAAACTTTGAACATACTAATCGAATTTATACCTATCTGTTTTCTGTGTGTAGTAAATTCTATTGAAGCTTTATCTTTTAATGAAAAAGGTCCGTTCCGAAAATCCGTTTATTTATTAAAAAATCATACTGTAACTAATTTCATTAAATGCCGAGAGTCCTGATTTATTTACTTATGAGTATCATCGCGCTGAATTTTTTTTCAGTAAATGAATTTGTTGCTTTGTTATTTCCCTGAGACATGAAATAAAAGTTTTTACTTTTTATATATAAATTATGTACATCAAATTACTATTTATTATATATATATACTACTTTTCTGAACGAAAAACGTTACTTTTTCCTGCTTTCTCCGGTAACACTGACTTTGACATCTATGATTTGCAGCATCTTCTTGTTTTGTTTTCGCTCTTGCTGTATTCGTCACCATTATACTCATTGTGTCAAACTCATCTGTCGTTACTTTGTTTTCAGTTGAATACTTGCCCCAGCATTGTGAAAATTATTTTGTTTTAATTGTGATATTTAAGAACTTCATACAACTATAATCTTCTTCACGAAGAGCAAATTTACTCAGACATTCTAAGTCTAAGAAACATTAAATTGTTGTTCGAAAATTTATACTGTTTTTGCAGGTTCATTCTGAAGTTGAAGTTTTCATGACATATCGCTAAAGCCGTTTATTATCCAGCTTTAAATACTACGATTATATAAAATCATTTTTCTGGACTTCCTGCTAAACAGCATTCGAGGCTCCCTACATGTAAAAGCTCCCCCTTCCCCTTCTGATTTAAACCCGAAAAAATAAATTTTTGAACTTTGGTGTTTAATTGACCTGTTCATGAAAATTATTAATAACTTCAAATGCGCATCAAATTTAAATAGCAATCTTATGGCATACCCTTTATGCACTAAATTATAAAGGGTGTCCCATATCTTAAAAAATTCGGTTTATTAAATTTAAAAAAATTATGTTCCGAAGCCCATCAGTCATTAAATTTTTATTTATATCATTTAATTTTTTGGTAAATCATTAAAATAAACTGCTGTTTGTATTTTGTTGTTTTATTTAAAGAAAAATAATCACTCGGCCAGTGAAATATTTTCATTTCATTCAAAATGGTTTTGTTTTTATTGCGGCTGTTGTTATTTATTTTTTTTTCTACCAAAAATGAATTCTTATGTCTCATTTATTGTTTTGTGGATTTCATTGCGTTTTGTTGTTTGTTTTTTTAAGAACAAAGATGTTTCTGATAATGTTTTTTTAAAGCTCTACAATAGAAGCGTATAAAACCATTAAACTAAACATTGTACGGTGGGTGGCCAAATTTGGTTTTTTTGCCTCCCTTTCGCAAACCTCTCTGCCAACAACAACTGAACTGATTGCGGAGATAAAGTGAACCACCTCATATGAACATAATTAAAAAACAAGGAATGATGAAACTGATGTTTATGATGATGATACTCGTACATACTTGCATTTGCTGTTGGAAGGGTAAACGAACACAAACCAATTAGGGCGGGTACAAATGATACATAATCGTACACTCGTACATTTATATCTACGTGTGTTTTTAAGTAATTTGGTACTTTTAGTACTCCCGCTACCCAATCAATGTGCTGGAAAAGCACACAATATTAAAAAATTAAATTAAACATTTCCTTGCGCCAAAGTAGTAAAACTTTTCTTAAAAAAATAAATATTAATTTTTATTTTGTTTGTTCTTCTAAAAATTAAGCGAAGAAACAAAAGAGCAGGTTTTTAGTAACTGAATGTTGTTTTTTTTAAATTATTTATGCCGCATCAATAACCGCATGATTTCAACATCATTAGACTCACTCTCTTATTAATTACTACAACATATCGAAAGATGTTGAAATTGGCCAAAATTTCAATCTGTTTTTGAAATATGGCACACATTTACATAAGTGCGTGCGTGTGTGTGTGTGGTCTTTTACTTTAGATGGGCGAGTGCCCATTACAGGCGACAATTGGTTTATTTTAAATCAAAACATGCCACTTGATTAAAAATAAATTGTTGCTGCAAATTGAAAGTGGCTCCTGTGGTCAAGTGAAGTACCGACCACCAATAAGCGTCTAGACCTTAAATGTCCTTAAGTGTTGTTTTAAGGTGCCAATGTTTGGAAACTTGTATCATTAAGTAGTTGAAAACAACACAAACAAATATGTTTCAAAGTGAAGTGAAATATTTTTCTTAAAGATTTAAGTTTTTTTTTCTTAGATTTGTAAATCGTAAACTTACCATCCTAGAGCTTAAATAAAGAGAATATGTGTTTACGTAAAAAATATGTAAAAATGAATTTTAGAAATAAAAATTTAAATTTAAAAAAAAAATCGGTTTTGATCCCAAGAATATATTTTATTTTTATTTCACACAGATAAGACAGCTATTTTTGAAATCCATATTGTTAAAGCCAATCTTGGCATGAAGAAAATTAAATCCAGTCTTAAGAATCCTTTCAAGATTCACAATTAAATTCTAAAGAAATTTCTTTATTTCAAACTCTCTGGGCGACTTTAAATATCTCTTCAAATGACTTTCTTGCATCAATAGCAGATTTTTGTTTATCTTTTTGCACTTGTTCAAATCCATGAGTCCGAAAAGTGTCCCTGTTTAAACAGGGAATAATTTTGGCGGTTACTTTATATTAAAACTCCTCAATTTAGACTAGTGTTTTCCGTTTTGCTTTTCAGTTGTTACTGGTTGACGACTATTAACTGTCAATATCTTTTCTTTAAAGTCTGGTCTTCTATGACACAATCAGATAGTGTCTGCAAGTCTTTCTTTCTAAATATCGCGTTGATAAAGTTTGTCAACCTATCATGTGTCAATGAAAGACATGTTTCCGTTACATGGTTGGACTGGTCTAAAGTCTTCGGAGATTTGATTTAAGGACATACCTCATAATAGCCTCACTTTCTTAATTATTTTCCGGTGAAAATTTCTACTAGAATTCGTTCCAGACATGTTTCAACCAATACATTTCTAAGAGATTCTACCCTCGTACGTCCTTAGGTATGTCTGCTTCAAAACACGACGCCTACCTCTAATTTGTTCATGTCATTTGGAACAAATAAGTAACTCCAAGCAAAATATATAGGGATATAGAAAATTAACAATAAGAAAAAAACATTCAAATTTTTTAAAATGTCAATATAAATATCATTTTGAAGCTTTTGAAGAGATCTTTAAGGAAATATTAATTTTTTTTAAATGCTTAACCCATTAAGAGCCGATGCCGCTTTTATGCAAAATTATAGATGTGAAGGACCAAATTTTTATTTTTATTTTTTAATTCTTTGTCACCACAATATTTGTGTTTTGATTGGAGTTACTTCACTAAAGTAGACTTACATTGATGGTGAAGGGTATATAAGATTCGGCAGTGCCGAATATAGCACTCTTACTTGTTTTTGTTTAACATTACCGCTGAGATTGTCTCCCTCACTTCTGCAGATTTTTTTTGTCTCGTTCAGTTAGTTCTTCAACATCGAACGTCGAGAAAAATGGCGCTAGCACATCGCCGTCATGACAAGGCAAAGGTAATTTAAACCTCTAAGAGGTACATAAATTGTAGTTGCGTTCAGAAAAGACAATAAAATTTCTTTGCTTTTCATACTTATTTTAAATTTAGCCTCAAGCCTTTTTGTCTATAATTTATTTCGGAAAGTTTTTTTCGAGGGATTTTGTGAGTACAGGCTCATATTTAAATAATAGATTCTAAGCTTTGCTTACTCTCCTAAACTCAACTTAAAGAGAAGCCTAAATTTCTTAACGTCACAAGCAACCCCCTTACTACGAACGTCCTTTGTTATTATGATTGGTTTAAAGAGGGGGGCGGGAGTTGGAGCTGGTGTCAACATAGAGCAGTTTCGTGGCTCAGATGATCGTAGAGATTTCTGCTATCACGAAGGCCACCCTTAATTGGGATAGGTGAATATTCAACGGTCATTCTCTTTTGGGTGCTTGAATATGGGAATATTTTTATCAATCACAATGCTGATAGGCTGGCAAAGGAAGGGGTTATGCTCCATTATTCAGACATTGATACCCTCTGTGGCATTCCTCTGTGCGAATAATTTTGCTACGATTATATGGTAGAAGTTGGATTGGGCAATCATTATAAAGCTAATGATAATGCAACTACGAATTTGGAGCACATACGAGAAGAATGAAGCTCCCTTAACTATGTCGAAACTGCTATGATGAGAAGGAAATGGTAAATCATCTTCTCTGCTTATGTTTCGCGCTAGCTGGCTAGCCTCTACAGTTCCGGGAAAATTGGTATCTCATCAACATGTCGGCAATTTGGAAAAGGAAGCCAGGTTGGAGAATATTTGTAAGGGTGGGTGGATAATGCACTAGATACATATAGTATGCGGGCACATCTATACCACATCATTCCTAGTCCCCTTCGTCTCTCGTTTCCTCACTATCACATTCTTTTACCTTCGGCATACAATACAATGAGAACTTTTAAGGCTGCCGGTATAACTCTGACTTATTTTCAAGTTTAAAGTTTTAACTTATAAAATTCTCTCCTGCTATCAGAAATAGTTTTAGTTTTTGAATTTTTAAGGTTAAAACTTTTTTAATTTACTTTATTCGTGCTTGATTCCTTCAAATATAAATATTTCATGATATTCTCATGAAATATTTATTATTTTAAACTAAACTAAAAAATGAAATGTATTACTGCGGGGAAAGCATATCCATATGGCCATTTCACTACTGCTCAAATAGCTCATCAGTGGATTTTACGCAAATTTTGTATAGAAAAACAGAAAGTCTTATATCAAAAGCCAAATTGATTCAATGAGAACTCCATTGAATCAATAAGACAAAAGACAACAACTTAAAACTGTTTTATATTTTGTAACTATTTTTATTTTTTTTTTTTTCATTTTTCTACATAAGGGATATATTTGAAGGAATCAAGCACGAATAAAGTAAATTAAATTTGAAAAGATTCCGAATAATAAATTTTTATATTGTTAAAACTTTTTGTAATTGATTTTATAAAAAATGAAATCATTAAAATGAATTATTTTGTTAAAATTTGACAATCACCTACGTTCCAAATTTTAAAATTAAAAAACTTATTAAATTGTTAAAATTATTAACAAATTAAATAAGTTTTTATTTGACCTTTTAATTATTTATATTTTATTTAATATTCGATTTGCATTTCAGTTTTAATTTGTTTTCAAGAAACTAGAGGGGCGTGTGTGTAAATAAAAATGACTTTAAAAATTATTTTACAAAAACAAGATTTAACAAGCAAATAATTGTCACAGTTGTTAAAGTATACAAAAATTAATTTTCAAGCGTTTAAAAGAAAAATAACAAAAGAATTTAAACAAAATAAACACTGACACACAATCTCAAACAATGTCTGCTGTTGCTTTTATGACTGCAAGGAAAAAGGGTTAAAATTAGAACTAAACAACAACAACAACAATTAAAACTCAATATTACTAACAAGATCAGGAGTATTAAAATAAGATCACACTTTTGTTGGTTTTTTGCTTGGGGAATGTGTTTATAAAGTCAAAGGAAGGAAATTTTAGTACTTTTCTGTTCTTAAATAAAAGGAGTCATAAAATTACTGCAAGGCCCAAAAACATACAAAAACACATTTGTGTATGTGTTATGGATGAGGGAGGCATCAGTGGTTAGATGATCCTTTTTTTTGTTTATCTAATCTTCATTTTATTGTTCTTGTATTGTGTTTGTTTATGCTCAGCGTGCAGCAAAGTTGCTTCTTAAAACGATTAAATTAAGAAAGTCTTTGCATGGAAGGAGTTGAGTTTGTTGTTGGTTTCCATTAGATGACTTTTATTTGTTTTTGATTACTTTTGATGCCTAGCGGCATCTTTTGCTTTTTGCGATCTATTCTTTTGGCTTCTGGATTCTTTCTCTTTCGAAAAGATGTGCTTGTTGATATTTTGAAAATAATTGAAAATTCTTTATTTTAATGTGACGTGTGGATGCTATTTTAGTATTGAATTACAGAATATTTTTTACTTCATCCATAATTCTTTATGATTTTTTGATTAATTGAAGTGTAAGTAAGTAAATTATTTAAAGATTGAACGAACTTGGGTGGGCGCTAGTGTGCAACAGATGCGGCAACTGTTTATTCAAATTTGTATTCCCTTCACCAATAAAATTGGAAAAAGTGTCATTTCGTTTGTAATTTCTACAATATCCATTTTCGACCGAATAAAGTATATATATTCTGACTTCTTATGCAGAGCAAAGTCGCTTGAGCGATGTCCGTCTGTCCGTCCGTGTTACTGTTGATATCAAATTTGCCGAGGCACTAGATCAGCTATAGAAAAAATAAATTCGCCAATCGATCAGACATGGTGTCGAAAGAGGTGCTATTGGAAATCAGCATGATCGGTCCATGTCCTTTAAGGCAGCAGGCAAAACACCGCGCCTACCTCGAATTTGTTCATATCATTTGGAACAATAAAGTAACTCTAATCAAAAAAACAAATATATATGGGGCAATAGAGAATTAAGAAAGTAGGAAAAAAACGTCAAGTGAAAAAATTGACGCTCGCCCATATATTCCGAGTTACGGGGCTCTGAAATTTTCAAATTTTTTAAAATATCAATATGGGTATCATTTAAAAGCTTTTGAAGAGATCTTTAAGGTAATACTAAAAATTTTTAAAAATGCTTAACCCATTAAGTGCCGATGGTTTTTTTTATGTAAAATTATATATGTATATGCAGTACCAATTTTTTTTTAATTTTAAATTCTCTGTCACCCCAATATTTGCTTTTTTAATTGGAGTTACTTCACTAAACTAGATTTAGGTAGATGGTGAAGGGTATATTAGATTCGGCAAAGCTGGAAATAGCTTTTTACTTGTTTATATTAAAAAGTATTGTAAGCCATGGAATATATTTCGCCTTTCCAGAAGTATTGGTCTTTTATTCGTCTCTCTGACATATCTTTAGGGATATTAAGAAAGATTTCACAAAGCAGGCCACATTGTGATTTCTAGTGTACGACTAGTAACTTAATTTTTTTAATTTATTTTGGGTTTAATGGCCCCAACACTATAAGGTTATATAGGCGTAGTAGTTTTACAAATTCATCTTAAATGTTATTTGATATAAAAGTTATTTTACAGATTTAAATTTTGTTATACATATTAATTTCCATTAAAAAATTCTTAATATTTTCAAATTTATGTTCTATTTGGATTACTTTATATTTTATGCGTGCTTCATGAAGATGCGTGCATTAATTAAAAATATGTTTAATACTCAGTAATTGTCCACAATTGCAGACCGGGGGAAGAGTTTTTTCAACAATATATTTATGAGAGAATAGACAATGCCCTAGTTTTAGCCTATTTAGCTTAATGAGATCTGTTTTGGATATATTTGGTATAATAAATTTGTGTGATATATTTTTTTGGATTTCAAACAATTTTGAATCATTATTTTCCATAAGTCATTCCAGATATCAAAAATATATTTTCCAATGTATTGTCTATAATCGGAGTATTGATATTTATATTCTATTGAGATATTTTGGTTTAACGAACTTTTGGCTAATCCGTCAACTTTTTCATTCCCACGTATCTTAAGTGGCTAGGAACCCATAGAAAAGTGATATTTTGGTTGGTTTTGGAAGTTATCATTGTACGTATTTGTTGTATTATCATATTCTCAGAGAATGGGTCTTGTAGTCCCTCTAGTGAACTTTTACTGTCCGTTATGATTAATGAGTCTTTAGCAATGTTTTCAATATTCTGTATGCATGTTTTAATTGCCAATAGTTCACTTGTATATATGGAAGAAAAATTTGTAATAGGATTAACAATAGTCAGATTTTGGTAAAAAACAGCAAAACCAGCTTTATCTCCTACAACTGAACCATCAGTAAAAAAAAGGTCAAAACGTGAATACTTCGTATTAATTTATTCCAAGAATTTCTGTTGGACTTCATAGGAGGACATATCAAGTTTATTGATTTTTGCAAAGGAAAAATCCATATTAATGTTTGAAAAGCACCCTGGTTCTATACCAGACAAAAATCTATTTTCAATATTATCAATACTGATTGGGTATTTTGAGATTATTTTTTTAAACTCTTTAACAGCATTTACATAAAAGGGTATATAATTTGTGTTTCTAGATTGGAATTTAATAACTCTTTACATATCAGTGACTTTTCCATATAACGGCTGGTTTTGCATAGAAAAAATTTTAAGAGTATAATTCAAGAAAAACTTTAATCTTCTTAGGTGAAATGTTGGGCATGATAATAAGACCTGCAGGCTTTGGGATGGGCTGGTACGAAAGGCTCCTATAGCAAGCCTGGTTCCCGAATTTAAAATTGGGTCCAGTGTCTTTAAGTTACTTTTATTTGTATATGAATATATAATGGAAGCATAATCTATAGTTGGTAGTACAATAGAGTTTAATATTCTAAGAAGTGTTTTTGGATCAGATCCGTATTGGGAACATCTGAGCATTTTTATAATATTTAGTTTAGAATTGGCTTCAGCCATGTATTATTTAGACATGTGTTATTTAAATTCGCTTTATAGCGCCTATAGAATCGGATTGCTACAGTTTTTTCCTCATGGAATTGGAATCCACTTGCATCATTCCAAGCTTCAAGTTTTCTAATTGTAGTTTGAAGTTTGTTTATTATTGATGAAATTTTTTTCCTGCACAATAAATGACCAGATCGTCAGCGTATAACAAGGCCTTAACATCCTTGTGGCAGTTTTTTAGAATGTCATCTATTGCCATAAGAAATTGAGTAACACTCAATACGGAACGCTGTGGAACTCCGTTTTCGATAGAGTAATAATTTGATTGTGAGTTTCCAACCATACAACATAAGTCTCTGTCGTCTAAATAGTTGGACTGAATGCTGCCATATTTCCACGTATCCCTGCTAAATGAAGTTTTTTCTTAATTAGTGGCTTTCAAACGCTATCATATGCTTTACGTATATCAAAAAATATAGCTATTACATCCTCTTTTACAGAAAAGCTATTCATAATTTCAGAGTGTAGTAAAGCCAGATTATCAATCGTACCCTGTTCTTTCTAAAACCTGATTCGTTGGCATTTAGAATTGAATATTTTTCAATAATAAAGACCAATCGTTTGTTTATAATTCTTTTCAATAATTTACATAAGCAGTTGGTAAGTGATATTGGTCTATAATTATTTTTGTTTGTACTATGCTTCCCTGGTTTTAGAACAGGGATTACAATAGCTTTTCTCCAATTGCTTGGAAACACTTGTTTCGTCCATACCCTTATGTTATCTGGTAGTAACTTATGTCTTCCTTAATTGCATTGAGTTTTGTACAGCTACCAAGCCTTACTCTTAATTTTATTGATTTTAGACTGTCGCGTGTTTTTTCATATGGCTTTCTAGGCCCCTTCCTGCCGAAGTGCTATTTCGTAGGAAGTTCCTTAGGAGACTAACTCACCCACCTCTTAAACCATATTCTAGGCCAATAAAAAGCGGAGTTCTTCAAAGAGAAACCTCTACACCTTTTGCGATGATTTCTGATCAATTCCTGCAGGTTCTTTAAGGCTCTGTTTGACTTTATCAAAATTAAAATTCATAAAATCCAGTAATGGAGAAAAGATGTCCTCCCTTACAAAGCTCCATATGTTTAGGTAAGTCTTAAAAGTAAAGGTTTACAGGTATTCAGAGTCAGCCACCATGGTGTGATATAAGTCGAACCTTTGCACTTACCAGACAAGGACCGTTTATTTGGATAACTTGGAATTGATTTGAAATGCAATACAAATGCTGGAATTATAATAAAATCTCTAGAGTAGCACTTTCAAAATCGAGAATGTGATTAAAAATTCATTAAAAAAAAAATTATCTGGAAAATAACAACTTGAATTTTTTTTATTAAGTAAAACGTGATCCATCCAAAAGCAAAGCCATTATTGTATTAAGTTTTATTGTTGAAATTCTAAAAGTTAGAAGTTTGATTTATCAGAATAATATGTAGAGTCTGAAGACATTGTGGTATCAAGTAATGAAAAAAATATTTGTCATATAGGATTTTATTCTTTCAAGACACTACATGTTGCTCTTTGCTCTTTCTTCTTTGGCAAACTATAAAAATAGCAAAATAACAAACTTAAAAAAGAATTTCAAATGTTTATTCAGTTGTAGTAGAAGGATTATTAAAAATAAAACATTTGTTTACATGCCCAACTCATTGACACTTTAAACAAATAAATTATCACCGGAAAACTTGAGAGTTTTGTTATTCACAAAATATTTCAAACTGTCAATATGTATGTTGGCTAGACAGTAAGCACTGGGAGCATGTGTCCACTTCTGTAGGTTAACTAAAATGTAATTGAATCCTTTAAAATTGCTACCATTTCAATGATTTGTTTAGATTTGGGAGGTCCACCCTTTAGCCACTGATCAGTTTGTGGAAATATAATTCGATATTTGTCGCATTTAGCTGCTTGAGGTGACGCCTCTGACCACTTGAAGTGTGGTTTTTGTTTCAGTTGCAGTTGATTTAAAATGACACGTAACTTGCGTGTGCCTTTTTAACGAACTGTTACAAATATTTATTTGTTTATTTATTTTATAAACAAATATTTAAATGACATTTACTTACTCTGGCAATTGACAAGAGTTCTAAAGACAGTTTTTAATTTGTTGTCACCAAACATAAATCGTGTGCTGATTCTTAATGTGTTTCTTCTGTTTTTTAAATAATCAAAATATTTTCTCACAGTCACCCACAAACACTTGACAATGTCGTCACTATGTGTATAGAAACATGAGAATATATGTATGTTTGTTTGCTCAATACTAAAGGACTTAATATTCTACAATTATTATTAAAAAATTTAGTAGCATTTCTGTTTGTTGTTGTTTTTTGGAATTTTTAAAAAACCTTTTAACGAATTTTTAATATTTGGTCACGAGCTTGGAATATTGATTTGGTTTCTTGTTTATTAGAGCTGTTGTGTTCTATTAAAAAAGCACTTCTTAGCTCAAAGCCTTCACTGTTTTATCAATTGAACAGTACTTTTTAATTAAAAAAAAAAAAATACGTCGGTAATAGTGTTTACAATGAATCGATATCAAATATCTGTATTAATATTAAAGCATCTTAATATCATAAAAAAAGGCTCTCCTAAGACTTTTATTCGGCTTAACAGAAAACCTTAGTAAAGCGATCCTGCTATTTGAAATTTTATAAAAAAGGCCCCATGAATTTAAGGCGTAAAAGCGCAGGAACACTAAAGGCAGAATTTTAACTTCAAACAAGGATGGAAAAATTGTGCATCTCAATCTTGTTAGCTTCGGCTTGGCGCCTACTAGCAATTTTTTTCAAAGCAACTTTTAATTGGCCAATTCTACAATACTAGCACATGCAACTTTTTATTTATGCAATTTAAAATTTGTAAATTGACAGATTTTTTAATGCGCAAAAATTTGATTTTTTTGGGTTTCAATTGTTTAAATTCAAACAAAATTGAATTGCGTTTTTAAAAATTTAAAAGTATGAAGTATTAAAGTTAAAGAAAATCAAGTGAGAAATGAGCGCGATAATTTGTAAGTATTCCTTTTCACAGGTAAAATATTATTACGAATTTAGTGAATAAAAAGGATTGGATAGAAAAACTGGTCAAGGCTGTCCAGAAAAGACCGGAAATTTACAAAAAAAAGGGGAAAAGAGCATTTTAATTGAAACGTTGTGTGAGAAGATTGGAGCTGGATAAGTTAAGGAAAATGGCCTTTAATATAGCGTTTAGATGTTGAAGAGCGCACTCCAAACTATGGTTTGCACAAATCTGCACAAAATCCGTATTTGTAAAAAATTCTTTATGTTTTAAGAACGAATTTCTGCAATAAAAAATTGCGTAAAAGAAAACATGACGAAAAGTTGCACAAATTAAAATTGATAGTTGGAAAGCGGTTGGAAAAACTGGCGAAATGGGGTTCTGGATGACAGCATCTGATTTGCATTTTGCATACTCAGTTGGAACTATGTAGATGAACAGACCTAATATTTTATTATTTCTACAGTGTGTTCATACATGCACTTTTATTGAGTCAATATTCTGTGTATTGACAAAATAAGTTTGCTTTTGACGCAATTGGTTTGTGTCTGAGGCCTAAATTTTGAAATTTTACTTCACACACATCTTCTGAACAGTGTTGTATTTTAATTTCTACTCAATACTACAATAATTTCGTACTTATTGCGCAATAAATTGTTGAGATCTTGTATGGAATATTGTACTTCTATTGAGAAAAACTGAATATTGTAAAACAATAACAATCTTCACAAAAAACTTCGTGTTATTTTTTATTTAATTATCCCGATTATATTAATTACCGATATTGATTATTGAGGGTCAAAGCACGTCTCGATGGCCATTTCGTTACCGCTCACACAACTTTTCAGGAAACTTCTGACAAACATTTTAAATAAACTAGAGATTTTTGTCCAAACAATAAAGCAAAGACAAAAATCAAAGTTTAAACAAAAACAACAATAATTATGTTCGCTACGCAGCAAAAAAAAACAAAACATTAATCGATGTATTGACAACACTGCACCATACACTCATGCAATGAACCAAGCAACCAACCATCCAACCAACCAACAAACATGTGTCCTTAAACCAACGAATTCCAAACAAACAATAAAACAAGACATTTAAAATTTTAGCGTAAACATTTCAGTGATACATTTTGATTCCATGGAACTTAATTATGCTGCCCAATTTTTGATGTTGTATTATTTTATGTTTAATGTACAAATTTCTATGTTATTTTCAACATTCACTGTTTTGCTGTCTTCTTAATTCATCATTTTCGGGCTCATCTCAACATCTACTCTACAGTTGATCAGGTGTGTATGTGGTTTGCCATTATTTACAATTAGAACTGGTAATTTATTCACAATGTGGGTGGCTCATGCCGATGAAAAACACACAGAAGCTCCATTAAGTATAAACATAAAAAAACATCTTCTCCACCACAGAGTCTAGCATTACCAGCAGTACTCTCTGTTAATTTACTCCAAAATCTGAAAAATATTAACGAACATATGAATGAATGAATAAATATATTAATGAGTGAATGAATGAATGAATGAATGGGTAGATGGTTGGTTTATTATGTAAATGGTTATTTTATTGTTCTTGTGGTGTACTGACAATGTATACAATGCAATAAAAAAATCTTTTTATTGGTTTACATTTGATATAAATGAAATAAAAATAACGAAAAACGAACGTATGGATTTTCTATTTTCGAAAGGGGAAAAAGTTTGTTTGTAATTACCGCTGCTAAAATCCTAATGATCACCTCTTCAAGGGCACTCGTGTGTTAATAATTTAACGAGTACCACCAAAGAATTGTATTCTTTACCATTGATTTATGAAGTTAACGAGGACCATATGGAATACAGTTATTCTCGAAAGAAAGTTCAGCAAAAATGTGCAAAAGAATTTACTTTAACTTATTATTATTTTAACGAGGGTTGATATGAAAGCATGAGCTGTTTTTTTTTTGTTTTTAATAATGATGTCTTAATGTTTTAGGAAGTCCGAATATCAAATATAATACAACTTCGCAGTTGATCGCGAAATTATTGGGAGAGAAGTGATAAATGTTTCATAGTATGTTTCTGAAAAGTTAAAGGTTTTTAAGAAATAAAAGTTTGCAAATTCTTAGTTCTCTAATCGTCGCTCAAATTTTGTTTAACTTTAAGGATTTTCACTCTATTTTACGTTTGAAAAAATTATACCTCCAACATCTAATTTTTGTATAAACCTCGACATTGTAACATGATATTTCTATATTAAAAAAAATTAAAAAAAACTCGTTGGCTTTTAGATTAATACATTTTTGGTGAATTGTTTTTATACCCTTCTGTCTGTCTGTCTTTTAAGTTTGCCTTTGCAAACTTGATTCCAGACATAATGTCGAAAGAGGTGCTATTGGAAATCAGCAAGATCGATCCATGTTCTTAGAAGCAGCGGGCAAAACACAATACTTCATTGTGCCAATCAACAAAAAAAAAAAAAAAAAAAAAAAAGAGGGTCGATTGAGAACTAAAAAAGAATAAAACCTCAAGTGACAAAATTGGCGGTTGCCCATATTTTCCGAGTTAAGGGCCTCTGAAATTTTAAAATTTTTTCAAATATTAATATGGGTACCATTTTAAAGGTTTTGAAGAGATATTTAAGTAAATGCTAAAATTTTTAAAAAATGCTTAACCTATTAAGAGCCGATGGTATTTTTTGTGTTAAATTATAGTACTTAATTTTTTTCTCTTATTTTTCAATTCTCTGTCACCTCAAAATTTGCCTTTTAGATTGGAGTTACTTTTTTCAACTAGGTTTATTGTGAAGGGTATATAAAATTTGACATAGCCGAATATAGTACTCTCACTTGTTTTAATTTTTTTCTCTGCTTACTGTTTAACGGTATTTGAACTTTTAAAAGTATGAAGAGAAAAAACATAATTCTGATATAGTAACAAATACCATAATATGTTCTCTGTAACAAAAAAAAAATTAATATGCAAAATAAGTTAATAAACAAATAATTATTTTTATGAATTCATGTTTTTAAATAACTTTTGTAAAAAAATCATTAACAAATTAAACAATAACTGCCATATTCATAAAAAATAAAATACATTTGAAAAGTGTTTTATTACAGTTTATTCATACGAATTTGTCCTAAAATACATTTCAAATCTATTTTAATATTGTATGAATACCGCAGTAAGTAGTTTAGTCGTTAATTTAAGAAAATGTTTGCACTTACGAGATTAAATTATGATTCAGTGACATTACATGTCATTTATATTTGAACATAATGTTATCACATTTAATTATAACATGATTACATTTTAAACATAATATGTTTATAATTTACTATGTTATGGTTAAGTTAGAAAAGCAAATACATAATTCCAAGACCAACTAAAGGGTCATCCAAATGTGACGCCTAGATATCAGCACTATATAATTTTTACACGTGACATCTTTTCAAATGACATAAGCCATTTTGTTTTATTAGAAAGTAGTACAGTTTTAACCATGGACAGGTACACATTGCAACAACGCGTTTACATCATTCAAAGTTATTATGAAAATGGGCGTTCTTTGAAAAATACCCAAAGCAAAATTTTGTTTAGTGACGAAGCTCATTTCAGAATGGATGGATTCGTCAATAAGTAAAATTGTCGTATCTGGGGTGATGAAAATCCTCGTGTTATTCATGAAAAATCTCTACACCCACAAAAAGTTACTGTTTGGTGTGCATTTTGGGCAAATGGAATCATTGGGCCATTTTTCTTCGAAGATGATGCTGGAAATGCTGTTACTGTGAATGCTGAGCGATACCAATCAATGTTGAGAGAATTTTTATGGACACAGTTGAATCATATTGATGTGTCTGACGTCTATTTCCAGCAAGACGGTGCTACATGTCACACAACTCGAGAAAACATTACGCTTTTGCGATCAAATTTTCCTCAACGTGTAATTTCACGAAATGCAGATTTCAATTGGCCTTCAAGGTCATGTGATCTAACACCATTAGATTTTTGTGGGGTTTTTTGAAAATTCGAGTGTATGCTAACAAGCCACAAACAATTAATGATCTAAGGAACAACATTCAAGTTGCAATTCGTGAAATAACACCAGCAACATGTCGGAAAGTCATTGAAAATTTCGATATTCGGATTGATGTCTGCAGACGCAGTCATGGTTGACATTTGAATGATATTCTATTCCACTTATAATTGTAATGGATCATACTTTTAATAAAAAAACAGCGCGTTTTTTGGATGACCCTATACATTATTATTAAATGCATGTATGTATGTTTTGCTTACAACTATATAATACAACAATAATATGTTGTTCTAAGATTAATATAACCTCAAAAATGTTTTTTCTTTGGGTGAGTGAATAGAATAGTCTTAATTATTATTTTCTTAGGCCGATAGCTAAATATAATTTTGTTTGGTTGGCAGTACTGTTTCTTGATAAGGAAGTTTTGTTTCTAATCTAATAAAATTTCGTTGTTTTTGCTTTAAATGGAATATCATTTTTGCCCAATAGCTTTGATTTTCAATTTGCAATTTTTAGTTGTTGCCAAGATGCCAATGAGAAACATTGGCATCCACTAAACAAATTTTGCCAATCGCAGAATTTTTTCCTTCGCATGGATATTCTAATGCATGACGCAGTTTTCGTCTTGTTTAAAAGGCTTGAGCAAGTCCCCTCCCTAAAAATATGCTTAAAACATTGCAGGAGTGGTGCAGATTTTTTATATATTTTTACGAAAATAAGATCTGGCAACCCCTGTTCTTGTTGTTGTTGTCTGTATGAGCGTGGTGGATAAGTCACTTCCACTAATGGTGTGAGTATAGAATAATACCACAATTAGCTAACAAAAGCTGAGTAACCTCAATGGCTGCGTTGGTAGAGGTGCGTGCTTTAAAACACAAGATCATGAGTTGAGCTCACCTTTAAAGATGCGTACAAAGGAAAGTAACAATTGTTATAATGCAATAAAAAATTAGGAAGCAGGTGTCAGCTGCTCCCGAAAAGCAAAAGACAATTATTGTGTGAAGCCATGGCAGATAATTTAGTGGAGACGTCAATATTAAGACGTCCGCTATAATAAAAAGTATGAACGGTAGCAGTTAGCGCAGGGAAGTATAACAGCATAACAACCGGATTGTATGGCAGACGTGTGTTGTGGCTATTGGATTAAAGGGAATGACTGGTTTGCATAAAAGACGTAGTGGAGTTATCTGTGGATGATTAAGGTTACTAAGCAAGGCATCGAGTAGTTCATGTCTCGCGAGAGAAACACAGTAGTATAGCGTGGATGGCTGTTTAGTAAATATGAGATCATAGGATTTACAAGACCGTAGGGTCAAGGAGTATAGCCAGATAAAGCCACAAAGTAAAGAATATAGAATTTATATTGAACCACAGTGGTATTTGCAATCAAAAGAATCCATACGTTTGCCTAAAGAGGGAAAATCGTGACAATATTTCACGAGAGCAAATTATAATTTTACTCGTATTCTTGGTGTTTGTTACATTTTTTCTTCAATTAAATTTTGAGTACTTTTTTTTTTGCAAATGAAATTAACAATAAGTTAAGTCATTAAAAACAGTTAAATTCTTTTTAACATTTTCCCTTTCTTTTTGTACAATTTTCATTCATTCGCTCCTCGTGGATGTACGTGATAAATCCTGGTGGGAAATAATTCTTGTTGCAAGTTATTGTGCGCATTTAAATAATAAAGATTTTTTTGTTTTATTTTATACGCCGCGCCGCAGTATTGATTACTCAAGTATTGAATTGAAACATTTTCATTGTCAAATACAATAATAATCAACTAACAACACAATCATACTGTTAATTAAATCTTAATTGAGTCATTATTCTACAATAAAATCTTGTCAATGAATTTCAAGTCAAGTGGTTTTTGGGGATTAAACGAAAACGCGGATAAAAACACTTATAAAGTTTAAAACTAAATACTGTCTGTCTGGCTACCAGAATTTCAATGTAAGTGATCTCTGAATCCAATTTTATAAGATTTTGGAGAAGGTTAAAGACCTTTTAAACACTTCATTGATCTCATGACATCATGGGAACTGCTGAAGTAATAAAAATGATAATTCTAAAAGAAATTTTGTATTTGAAATTATTTTATCTTCTATTCAAATTTTCATTAATATTTTATTATTTAACTTTTAATAGACACATTGACTTTTAATGCTAATTATTCAAAATTTTTATTTTGTTTTCTTTCTTGGTAAAAATTTACAATTAATTGATTGCTTTAGTTTATTGATTTAGTTGTGATTTTGAAAATATGTCGAAATTCTATTCTAAACCAAATAAATATTTTGATTAAATCGTTTTCGTTGATTATTATTCCAGTATTTCAATTTAATTTGTGTGGAACTAATGCGAGTACTAAATCATCAACATTTTAAATGGTTTTGAATTGTAAACTCGTACAAGTTAATTATTATTTTAAAACTATTTATTGTTGCCAGAATGTGTTGATCTTTTGAAAATAATCAAATTTTTGTTTGTTGCTTTTAAGCAACCGAAATGATCATTTGAAAATACACACTGGCAAATTATGCATAAATATTTGAAATAATGATGATAATGGATGTTATTCAATTTGATACATTATTAATACTGGAAGTTTGGAATTAAATTGAGCTGTAAAAATGGATGCACTTAACACATTTGAAATTAAAGTCATTTTACACCCTTCTTTACAAGCGAATAGGGATGAGAGAAAATGAAAGTTATAATAAATTTCACTTTCCATCAACTAGCTGATATACTTGTAATATCTGCAGTAAACAGTGCTGCCACTGAATTTTTTATTTAGAAAAAATCTCAAACGTATTGTTAGAACAAACGTACGGATTCTTTTTGATTGCAAATACCACTGTGGCTCATTATTCTGTATTCAAACATTATGGCTTTCTCTGGCTATGTAATTCTTGATATTACCGGTCTTGTGAACCCTTGGTCTCGTATTTACTAAACATGCGTTATCACCACAAACGCAGCCATCCACGCTACACTTCTGTGTTACTCCGGCGCGACATGAACTACTCGATGCCTTGTTTAGTAACCTTAACCATCCACAGACATCTCCACTAATCCTTTTCTCCAAGCCGCTCATCTCCTTTAATCCAATAGCCACAACTGACGTCTGCCATACACTATTGTTATGATGTTACCCTTCCTGCGCTAACCGTTACCATCCTTACTTTTTATTATAAAGGGCACCTTGGAAATTATCAGTTACTATTATATTAAATCAGATGTCTCCACTAAATTATCCTGACATTGCTTCACAAAATAATTGTCGTTTGCTTCTCGGGAAGTTTGTACTGCTGCTTCTTAATTTTTAATTGCATTATACACATTGTACGCATGTCCGAAGGTGAGCTTGAATTTACGATCTTCTGTTTTACAGCAAGCACCTCTACCCACACAGCCATTAAGGTTGCTCAGCTTTGTTAGCTTATTGTGATATTCTATACACACGCCATTAGTGGAAGTAACTTATTCACCACGCTCATACGGATAACAACAACAGGGGTTGCCAGATCTTACTTTCGTAACAATATTTTGTTTGTTTTTAGCACAGACTTAATTACAAAGCAATTTTGAGCTTTGCTAAACAAATATCTATTTGCACAAGACAAAAAATAATGTTAATATGCAACAAGTGAACGCTGTTTAATATAAAACTATTAATACAAAATGCTGGTTGTATCAATTTCCGTAGGTATTGAGAAACTCGGTATTAAGATTGATTATTATGGAGCAAAATAATTATTTTTGTTTTTTTCTGCCCTACGCACTTGAGTATCACTCTGCAAAATTAAAAATTTTAGATGTTACCACCTTAACAAAGACAGGAAAAAAAAAACACTGAAAGGTGGAATTATAAAGATTTTTAAGCTCTTAATGGAACATATTAAACTATTTGAGAATTAAGCAACAAACTATTAATTAAACATACTATTGTTACAGGTCAGCAGAATATTGTTGTTATTAAAACACTGTTATTGTCTAACATAAAAATAACATTGTATGTTAAAAGTACAATATAAAATTTACGATAAAAATTATAATTATAACTTTTTAAAAAAAATTTTTTTTAAATTATTTATATACATTTATTTTTGTTCTTTGTACAAGAAAAACCAATGGAGTGCACAGCGGCTCCTCTTTGGTATGGCAGAAATTTTGAGGGGCGCCAAATTATTAATAAAAATAATATTAATAACAATTAAACCTTAAAAATACTTTGATTTGATTATTTATTTTCCAAAAAATTCATTATAAAAATAAAAACTTAAAATTCAAAGAAAAGAAACAATGATTCAAAAATTCAAGGATTGTTACAATAATTAAAAAAATGTACATTTCACTACAGCCATTAAAAATTTAAATAAATATTAAGGGAATTCCCCAAAATAGGATGAAAAGGGAACGCAATTAAAATTTTTTAAAAAAGATAATAAACTTAAAACTACTTACACACTAATGAAACAAAACAAAACACAACAAAACAAAAAACAAATAAATACAAAATAAGGTTACTGTGCAGTGTTATACACCCTGTTAACAATATTTAGTGTATTTAGTCTTCTATGGTAAAATAGAAGGTCTGCTCCCTCGTACAGAAGACCAGCTCCCCGAAGGGTCAGCAAGTCCACAGGAGAAAGATACTTTGCTGCCCGAACAGTCTCAAGACTGGAGGCTCGAGAAAAACATTCTCTTACCAAACTGTTTTCTATGGAACGTGCACCTTCCATGAACTTCAAAGCTTTCTCGACCATAAACGAGTCTATTCGACTAAAATCCACTGCACTGTATATAGAGCTACAAGAGGGCCTACGGAACTCTCCGCTACGCCCTATATACGGTCTCAGACCTAGGCACGCAACTAAGATCCGCCTCTCCCATCTCCTAAGTCTCTCCATCTGGGCAGAGGAAATTCTAAACCAAGCTGGAAAGGCATAGGAGATGAGAGGACGTATGATCTGGCGGTATACCAAAAGGCGTACTCTTATATCGAGTCCACATCTGCGCTTTAGCACGCCCTGATACGCGCAGTAAGCACTCTTGGTGCGCTCAAGCACATTATCGATATGCCGATAAAACTCAAAGTTTTCATGGAAGGTGAAACCAAGGTACTTTAACCTATCCGAAGTCTTGATTATCTCACTTTCAATTCTCAAACACGGTCTAAAGGATCGGCAATTCGGGTATATGTATTTCCGCCTTCCATGCGGGGGTGGAAGTATATCTGATATGAAGATATTGTACAAAACCGGGCCCAGCAATGATACCTGTGGCACTCCTGCAAAAATCGAACCCTCATGAGAGAGGATATCTCTAATACGAACCCTAAAAGAGCGGTCCCTAAGAAAGCTTTCAATCATACGGCAGATGCTCATGCATCAGATACACCATCCATACCACTAGACCTCTTGTTAGCCCTCCGCTTTAGAGCAGTATCTACTAGTTCCTATTAGAGTCAACAAATCGTCCATCAGCTGTCAAAGTCCTTCCAAAAGCAGTCAAAAGCGTCGTCCTGTCTAAAGTAGACACTAATTCTCGAACCCTTACACTGAATGGATATGCGCGCGCCGCTTGACCAGGACTTACCTGGAAGAAACGGCGCGCAAGCAGATTAGTGTTATCGGAAATGATCAATTAAACTTCGAACTGAGGGTCGAGAATTCAAACCTTCAGCCGCCTTTACTTTTCTAAATGTCTGGTTATTAAGTCGTACGCTTTTTAAAAAGTCCGCCCAATGCTAGCGTTCAAAAGTAGCTATAGCATCCTGTATTATTCAGTCAATGTTCCGTAAGTCCGCTTTCAAAATGTTACGTCTACCTGGGTCTTCACATCTATACAATGTTCGTCTCAGTCAACATTACAAATAAGTGCTTTAATAATTAATATTATACAACAACAAAAATAAAATATATTAAATATTTATTTCATATAACACTCTTGTTTTAGTTTAAATATTTATAACATCTGCCGCATCAAGTGAAACCAAAAACTCTTGCTCGACGAAACCCTTAAGAAGAAGGCTCTAAGCGTATTATTAATTTTGAAAAAACTTCTCTCGCATGTGCAACTAGTGACTGAAATAGAAAAAAAATCGGAAAGTACTTTATAAAAGTTGGGAAACGTGGTTTCTCTGTCTAAATTATTCAATCATATCAGCCATTTGTGATGACGAATTTGACATGGCAGCTGCCATACCCTTGTGCACGCCAGTGAGAAAAACTATTTAATATTTCTTACAGTAATTTAAAACGAAAGGATGGCTGGGATCCGAAATTAGTAGAAAAAAATTAACTCCTTTGTGAAATCAAAATATTTTTAATACCAAATATTTACTGATTTTCATCCAAACTTTAACATAATGTCATTTTTTATAATATATTGGGCCAGTTTCACGATGTCGCAATTGTTCGTTCGTTCGCATAATTATATTTAAAACAAAAACAATTTTTTAGAATTTGTTTTTGTTTTGAATGGAATGTGCGAACGAACGAACGGTTTCGACATCGTGAAACTGGCCCATTATGTTTATAAATAATAAATTCTTGTGGAGGAATTTTAGCAAACATTTTTAGGTTCAAACAAACTGTTTTTACTTTTTGTGCGTTTAATTTAATAATCAAATATTAACAGAAATTTTTTGATCGGGACTAAAGTATTGTTTTACATAATTATAATTTGTTTTTTGCAACCATAAATTTTTACGGAGGACTTAATATGGTTCTTACTACAATCATGTTTTCTTTTGTTCATGTAAATACTTAGAAATATTTTAAAACTGCTAAAAAGCTATTAAAGTTGGCATAAATTTATACTTCATAAGGAGGCTTTTAGGGAGTCTAAGTTTAATTCTGCCGGTTTAGTCCGGTAGTCAACAAGTTAGTATTTTAGGATGTTTATTATTCTTCTCGTATACATCTGACATCATGGTTTGTTGAAGCCACGACTAATTTTAGGGTTAACGTAGGCCCGCAGTTAGAATTTACCATACTTGGGATTTTTTCATTAGCATTAAAATTGTTTGGAATAATGGAAATGAAACAAATTAAACTACTATTTAGTGCTAATGATTTTATTTTAATTATACCCAGCAAAAATTAGACACATGCTTAAAAAGAACTTGTCATATAATGACTTACTTTGGTGATTGCCATATTTTGTTACTCGCTTACAAAACACATTACATTAGTTCCCAAAAAAGGAAGTAGTAACGGAACTAGTTCTTTATATTAAAAGAAAATAACTTAAAATACTTACAAACGATCATCATTATTTCCTACAATAATTAAAGTACGAGTAATCGATTCTCAGTAATTGATTATAAAAGTCTCGTGCCTTGTTAAAATCATTAGGTTGGTAATTCAGTTGGGAAGTACTCCACTAAAAATGCGTAATTCCACAATTGATTACCTTTTTAAAAACTTTTTGCCGGGTATTTGCTTTGAATTTTTAATGAAATCAATAAATTTTAGTAAAAATTAAAAAAAAAAAAATTTAAAAAAAATAATAGATTTTGTAAAACACAAATTTATGGTTGCTTAAAAAGAACTATGCACCCTTTTGTAGATAGATCTATAATCGAAAATTTAAGTAATTTATCAATTTTAAGTGAGATGGGCATACAAATTTTATAGTTTCCAATTTATTTTTAGAGAATGATACCAAATTTGATGAACGAGCCATGAAAAAGCCATTTTATAATTATGCTCTACTGCACTTTAAAGTGTTTCTTTCATGTATGTGACGTCTATAACTGGTAATGCTTGGAAATTATTTAATCATTATTCAATGATAATGACCTTGTTTTTAATTAATTATCATTTAGTAGATATTATTAATTACTTCCATGTGTGGTATTTAGGTTATTTCCGTACAGGTGGCACGAAGTGAGTAACGTAGTGTCCCAACTTCAAAACTCTGGTCTTCATATAAGTTTAACTTCAAATTAAATAAATTAATTTTTATTAAATTATTATTTGAACTGTGAATATTATAAATGAATAGAAATTATTTTGGCTTAAGTTCATTTATTTTTAATTTCTAAAAATCTTTTTTTTAAAAGGAAATTTAGAAACTGAAAATAAATGAATTTAAGCCAAAATAATTTCTATTCATTTAAATTAAATATTGAAAATATTCTCGTGAAAATTAGACTTTTTTAAATAAGAAACAAATCTTTTAAATTAATAAATAAAATTGTCTATTATAGTAGTTTCCGCATCGAACTTGCTAAATGTTGATAAAATCAATTTTTAAGCTTTGTTTAGAATTAAGTTTTTTATATTAAACAATAAAATTTTTTACAACGTTTGACGAGAAAAAAACAATTTTATCATAATTTACCAATAACCTCAATATTATTTTCATTTTATAAGCAATAGTGGCAGCTTCATAATTATTCTTAAAATATGGAAGGTTGTGTTTTATAGTGGGACGATTTTTACTAAAAAAAAGGGAAAATATAAAAAGGAATAATTGAGGTTTTGGTCTTTGAGAAAAACGATAATTATAACAAACGTCTCTATTATGTAGAGTTTCGAAAAAAAATTTTCGTTGAATTGGATATTGTTAAGTAAAGAAATAAATCACACGAAAACATTTAAGTAAACAAGTTATCGAAAACTCGTTATTAGTGATGATACGCGCACTTATAACACGAACGTATTTAATGTTCTATGATTTGCTTAGTGGATGTTTCAACCCGTACGGCTAGTTGTCGTCATATAGCAATAGATGGCGACACTAAGCATGTCTTATGTTATCGAACAAACCACAGAAACTCGTTATTGTATAAAGACGACATTAATTATGTCTTTGCCGTTTTCGTAACATTTTTACAAAAAGTATTGAAACCAGAACTAAATTTTTTTTTTAAGCCCTTACCATAACAGATGATAAAAAGGGTATAACTAAGTTTGTCATTCCATGTGTAATTTCTACATTATTCATTTCCGAACCCATAAAGTATATATATATATTCTGACTACTTATGAATAGCAAAGTCGATTGACCGATGTCCCTCTGTCCGTACGTCCATGTAAGTGTTGAAATCAAGTTTGCCTAGGCACCAAAAAATAAATATATCAATCAATCAGATATAGTGTCGAAAGAGGTGATATTGGAAATTAGCATGATCGGTCCATGTCCTTCGCGCAGCAACACCACGCCTACCTCTAATTTGTTCATGTCATTTGGAAAAATAAAGTAACTCCAATCAAAAAATTAAATATGTAAGTGCGATAGATAGATATGGGCGCTTAGAAAATTCAATGAAATATTAGGGAGAAATGGGAAAATAAATTTTTAAGGGGTTTAAAGTATTTTTATATAAGAAATAGGATTTTAGGGACAAAAAATTAAATTTTTTTTTAAATTTTTGAAGTGACCACAGATTCTAACATTGCATTTCTTTAAGTTTTTTTAAGTGATAACAGATTAAAGCCCTTTTTCTCCTAGGATGCATAGTTACCGAGGTAAATGAGTTTAAATTTTCCTTATGGGAAACAATTTAATTTTTTGGTCTAATATTGATTTTTTTTTAATTTTTTTAAGTGATCACAGATTAAAGCCCTTTCTTTTCCTCCTAGGCTGCATAGTTACCGAAATAAATGAGTTTAAAGTTTTCCATATAACATTTTTATTTTTGGGGAAAAATATGGAATTTTTTTGTCTAACATTGAGTTTTTTGAAATAATTTTTATAGGTGAATTTTAGTGGAGGAAACACAAGTAATTTTGGTGCCTTTTTTGCAAGTGTTGGAAATATTTAATCTAACAACTTCCACTAAAATTCAGGCTAGTTTTATTTGACATAATAATATTTTTAGTTTTTTTTTACTAACTCGTATCCATCTGAAGCAAGATTCACAGAATTTACCAATGAAGAAAACCAAAAAGGTCAGCAAAATAATATTGAAAATTATACGAAGCTTAAAGTACTGAACGAGAATTGAGACGAAAAATTTCATGATGAAACTTCTCAACTTCAGTCTCAAGGACCAGTCACAATCGAACATTTAGAAACTGAAACTGAGGAAGATGACATATTTTCTACAACAACCCTTTGGAAGAAGGGACGGGGAAGACCTAAACGAGTTTTTCCAGGTGGAAAAGCTGAAAGGCCAAAGAAACTTTTTCATTTGCAACAGAAAGAAGCTAAAAATAGAGGGGAAGATAGTACAAATTTTGCTGGATTAGTACAAGAAGATGATCCTCGAACACCAACTCAAGCATTTCAAACACCCGAAGCCAGCGAATGGAAAAAAGCTATGCGAAACGAATATGATGCCCTAATCCACAATAATACCTAGGAAGTCGTTGTTCGTCCAAACGGTCACTAATTAATCGAATCAAAATGGGTGTTGCGAACTAAATACACAGAAGATGGGTCAATCGAAAAACGTAAAGCACAGCTAATAGCAAAAGGTTTTACACAAAATCCTGGTATAGATTTCAGCGAAACATTTGCCCCTGCAGCGGAAATGGAGCTCGAAGTACATCAACTGGATTTTGTAAGTGCATATTTAAATGGCCATATTGAAGAAGAAATTTTTATGCAAATTCCAAATGAATTTAAGGAAATATTAAAAAAAAGAAGAATTGCAAAAATATAAGAAAAAATAAAGTCCTTTTAGTAAAAAAGGCTCTGAACGGATTAAAACAATCTGGAAGGCAGTGGTATAAAAAATTAGACGAAAGACTTAAAAAATTTGGGCTTAAACCGTTGACAGCAGATCCCTGTATTTATATGAAAAAAGAACAAGAAAAAATAATAATTCTAACAATCTACGTCGACGATATAATTGTGGCATCCAACGACCGAAAATTATTGCATGCGATCAAAATGGATTTGTCGAAATTTTTTTAAAGTGAAGGTTCATGGAAAACTTAATTTTTGTCTCGGAATAGAGTTTAAACAAGATTAAAAAAACCAGAAATTACTATGTCACAAAGGAACTACATTCAGCAAATCCTGAAGTGGTTTAATATGGAGTCTTGCAAACCAGTTTCAACTCCACTTGATTGCAGTATAAAATTGTCGAAGGAAATGTGTCCTAAAACCGAAGAAGAACAAAAACAAGTCGAAAAACTTCCTTTCCAGAATTTAATTGGTTCCCTAATGTATTTGGCTGTTGCGACAAGACCGGATATAGCACATGCTGTTAATTTTCTAAGCCAGTTCAATTCAAATTATGGAAAACAACATTGGATAGCAGCTAAGAGAATTCTAAGGTATTTAAAGGGTACGCAACACTTAGGACTGGTATACAAAAGAACAGGAAGGCAACTCAACGGTTATGTTGATGCCGACTGGGCATCTAGTCTAGATGATAGAAGATCCTATACAGGGTACGTTTTTGTTTTAGCGAATGCAGCTATTAACTGTGAATCGCCGTGTGCAGTACATAAGCGGAATATATGTATGTCAATTTCCAAAGCAACAAAAAAAGCTATACATCTAAGACGCTTTTTATCAGAAATTTTGGGCCCACAAAGAAAAACAATAATTTTTAATGACAACCAGGGTGCAGGACTTCTCAGCAGAAATCCAATGTTTCATAGCAGAACAAAGCATATAGATATACGTCATCATTTTGTAAGAGAGTCTGTAGAAAGAGGAGATATCGAAATTAAATACTTATCAACCCAAGAAATGCCTGCTGATTTTTAACGAAAGGGGTACCAGCAATTAAACTTAATAATTGTTTAAGTAATATTGGTTTAGAATATATAAGTTATATAAATAAAATGTACTATTTTATATTGAAAGTGTGAGTTTTAGCTTAAGGAGAAGTGTTGGAAATATTCTATCTAACAACTCCCACGAAAATTCACTTTTTGTTATTTATTTATAAGACCATAAGTAGGCTAGTTTTATTTGACATAAAAATATTTTTACTTTGAATAATTTTCTTTTAATTGCGCAATAAAGGAATTTACGCAATTAAGTCCCTAATTAAATTTAATTTACCATATAAGAAATTAATTAATAAATTTTTCAATTAGAACTTAATTGAGAAATTAATTGATTAAGTTTCCTCATACAACCCTTGTGAAGTGTGTTCAGTGAGAAAAAATTTATTAAAATGACAAAAGTAAATGCCATAAAAATGAAAAATAAAATATTTTCAAAATTAATGAAATGAAAAGTTTTTGAAAATTTATTTGGAGATTCAAAGCTAGCGTGCAGTAAAAACTTGATCGTACTGACTGGAAGAGTTCCATATTTCAAATAAAAACAAGCAAATTTTTTTTAAAGCCGAACTTTTCTTCATTCTTCCAAATTTACAAACACAAATTTCTTATGTAAAAATTAGTTCTGTTCAATAAATTTCCAGCAGAAACTAGTAAGGATAGAGTAAAATAAAATTTTTCAACATTACTATTACAAATAAAAAAAAAAAAGGAAAAAAAATGGCAAAGTAAAGGCGAACTGACGATAATAGCAAACAATCATAAAAATAAATATCTAGAACAGTAAAAAAAAACGGTGTTCGATGATTGAAGCATTTTGCTAGCATTTGCAGGAGCTTTGTCATCGATTGTGAGCACATTTCTTCGAATACTTTGCAAAATTGCCAAAATTTTTTTCGTCTTTTTTGTAAAACTTTAAGTTTATTTTATTCTATTTCTTTTGTTTATTGTTTAATTATCCTGGCGTTTACTTGTGCATAATTTTCTCAGCTTTCTTCTAACTATTATACAAACGTTAGCTTCAATTCAAAATATTTTGTATTTAAAACCTAAAACTATAAATATTGGCCCATAATCATAGTTATAAAATAAATTCGACTCTTGTTAAAGTATACACTAGAATAAAAGGCTCTTATTATCTTTTTTGCTTTCATAGTCAAGAATAAAGTATACTTTAAGTTTAGCCACCCTCCACTGGGTGTCGACTGTAATTTGATAAATGTTTTCATACAATTTCTAAACAAACATTAGAAAAAAGTAATCTTGTTTTTATTTTGTTCACTTTGGTATAAAAATCAGATAAAGAGTATTGTGATCTTAAGCCAAATAAAATAATTTTGGAAACATGAGTTAAAAACAGCTTTAGGTAGTTTTAAATTTAGAGTTGATTTTCTCGCCAAAAGTATATTTTAAATTGCTTATGAATGAATTAGAATCGACTCTAAAGTAAAACCGACTTTAGTGCCCTTAAAGTATAGTTTATTTTAACTATGAATATGGGCCATTATATATATTTTGTGCTGTGTGGTTGTAAAACATTTTAGCTGTAGATATTCGGTTTTGAAATCGCAATATAAATTATAGCAAAAAAGCTGATGTAAATATTTTCAATTTAAAGTATTTAATATTTATTAACTTATTTTGTAAAACAGAACAAGAATCAGCTGTTCTTGCCAGTAACAAAAGTGGTAACAAATTTATTAACATTCACATCTTATACTCTTTTTTACTCCTTCGCTGCTTCTTTTTAAGTACTGAAGTAAACACTTTCCAATAACAATTAGTAACAACTTCTTGTTATTGAACAGAACTATTTTCCACTGTCAAATTTTAATTAAGTAAATTAAATTGGATATGAGTGAACACCAAAAATAATTACTCAATTAAAATTTTAATTGTCTAAATTAAAACGTATGTCTGAACAGGGTATAAACTTCAATAAATAATCATACAGAACACATCGGAATTGTTTTGTTTAAAATACATTTTAATTATTTTCTCTAAAAGAAAAAAAAAAAAAAAATAATAAATAAATAAATAAAATAAATAAAAAAAAAATACTTAAAAGTCGTTTAAGAGAAGTATTAAATATCCTTAAGCTAGATTTTTTATATGCTGGGTCAGAGTCTATAAGCCTTGGATTTCTGCAGTTTCTAACATTCTTTATTTAACATCTTTAATTTCCAAGCTTGAACGTTCGTTGATAATGGATTAATGAATTGTTTTCAAATTATTTGTCTTGTCACATGTTCTTTGTTTTGTATTTTGCACTAGAAAACATTCGTTTAGAAGTATGTTAAATAAATAAAAGTAATTTTAGCTCGTAGTCAACACGCCTTAAAGCATAGCGAACACAACTCTCACTAAATGTTTAAAGTTCATTGTATTTTTTTCATTAAATTTATTTTTCTATTGTAGTGAGAAAAGTTTAATTTTGCTTAAAATACCAACATCCCATATTTCTTTTAAAGGCATCCCCAATCTACAATTCTTAATATTTTCGAAAAAAGCCTTAATGTTCTGTTTACAGTTTTAAATTTTTATTTGACTATTTGACTTAATGAACAAATAAATTATTACAATACTTCTTAGATTTCAAAGGATTATCATTTACAAAAGGATAATTATTGTTAAAATGAAGAAGAAAAAAATCTTAAGCCGAAATGTAAATGTAAAAAATTATAAGAAGAATATAAATAAAAATCATCACATGTGAACTTACAAAATGTTTTCTTTTTTTTCATAATATAATTAATTTAAAATCTAATAAGGAAATTTAATATTTTAAACATCATTAGGAACACAATATGTGTACACCGCATTCACACACACACACACACACACATGCCTTAAGCCCACTGACATTAAATTAAAATAATAGAAGATGGAAAATATTTCCTACGCGTTTTATCTTTAAAATTTAATATTTTGGCAAATATCGCAAATTATTTCAATTCATAATTTCCATATTTATTACAATAATAGAAAGAAAAATTCTTGAAAATGCCAGAGTTTCAAATTACAAAAAAAAAAAAGAAAAATATTTTTTTTTACAAATTGAAATTCCTTTGCTTTTCTTGGGTGTAATGAATCAATGTACACATTTTTAATAATTTTATATCCTTTTTATCCTCGACTGTGGTTGATTTGTAGGTTACGAGATTGCTGTGGTTGTTGCTGGTGTTGTTGTGCATTTTGTTGTTGAGTTTGTAAAGAGTCCTCGTAACTTCCGCTTGAATGACTGCCTTCGCTTCTTCTTTCATTGCACGTGTTTGTGGGGGCTGTTGTAATATTGAGTTGTTGCTGTTGTTGTTGTTGTTGCTGTGGCTGTGACTGATGTTGTGGCAGCTGTACTGTTGAGTTGATGTTCCCTGTTGTTGTTGCTGATGCTGCTGCTGCTGATAGATGTAATGGCAGTCTTCCTGTAAATGTTGTGCTGTAGACTCCCGTAGTATGGTTGCCATGTGTAAACGCTGCTGTATGGACTTCCGCAAGGGGTTGTACTGGGGCTGTTGGCGGCTGCTGATGTCGGCTGACTGGTCGTGTCTTTAAAATACTTAAATCATTAACATTTTCTAAAAAACTTTTATGAGCTGACAATTGTTTCACACTTTCAACATCCTTTTTGAGTTCCTCCATGTCCCGCTTTAGTTTGGCACGTCTGTTCTGGAACCATGTTATCACCTGGACAAATATTCATTATCATGTCATGTGTGCATAAAAATAAGAAAATATTTTAGTTTTTTCTTTTTGTGTTGTCTTAGCCAACAACAACAATAACAACTTTTAACATTATGCCACTTGATTTTACTTACCTGCGCATTTGACAGTCCTAAACCGGCAGCAATTTCATCTCTATCTGCAGGCGACAAATACTTTTGATAGAGAAATCGCTTTTCCAGCTCAAATATTTGATGATTCGTAAAGGCTGTACGACTTTTACGCTTCTTCTTCGGATTCGGTCGTGTGGCAAAGATGTTTAATGTGGCAGGATCTACAAGAAATGTAAATATATATTTTTTTATTAATTAAATGTGACAAATGATTATAAAAATAGTTCACAATTTCTTTTTTGACTAAGACAGGGAGGGGTTTATAAAGAAAATTTCGGAAATTAAAAATTTTGACTTATGACACTTTGCAGCAAAGACTCTTTACAGGAAATTATTAAATTTATAAAAAAGATTTAACAAGCTTTGGCAACCCTCAAAAATATAATAATTGATAGTTTAAAATAAGAAAAAATTAAAGCTGTCATTCGAAAAAAATTATTCGAATACTCGAATATTCAAATATTTTTTTTTTATTTTTTTTAACTAAATACAATTTTTCTAAATTATAATAAAAATTTATATGAGAAATTCTTTCGATTAATCGAATATTCGAATAAATTAAAAAAAACTTTCTGCTACTATATTTTTTAAACATTTTTGATGACAGATATATTTTTACAGTTAAATCAACACAATAATCACAAATTATAAATTTGTTTGAATATCTAAAGCAAAAGATAAAAAAATACTATTCGTTTGAATATTCGTTGAATATTTTATTATAAATTAGTTAGAACAATTATAAATTCGTATAATTAAAAACTCAAATAATAATGACACAAGAGAACAAAAAATATTATTCGTTTCAAATTCTAGTAAAAAGATCACAACGTTAAAAATGTTGTACTTAGATTACGGAGAGTTCAAAAGGAAGAGGTTGCTTATATTAAAAAAAAGTTATGCAAGATGAGTCACTGTTTTTGGTGCAGCTCTCGAAAATGAGGTTAATCGGGGAATGAATGTTTCTAGTACTCAAGATTGTGATTATTAGTTCTCACTACCTGAAGTGAATAATATTGATGTGGATGGCATGTGGTTTCAATATTAGTATCTTCAGTTATATTTCAGCTACTGCCGGTCTGGAACTTTCATGTCACAATGATCATAATTAATCCCTAAGTCGTATATCGAATAGATTTTCTGAAATTTTTTTGTAATTGAATTTTGTTGCTATAAAACTTATTTTTTTTTTTTTTGTTAACAGTGAACATTTTTTTTATTTCGGCAATAAATTTTTTGCTTTCGATCCGAGTAACAATTTTTCGATTTGGAATTTCGCAGTCTTAATCGATAGTTCTTAATTTTATAGGGTTGTTTTATCAACAAATTAGTTGGTTTTGATTTAATTTATGTAAATAATCCTGTGTATTTGTTTTATTTTCATTTTCCAGTTTTAATTTATTCTCTTCCTCACCTCTTGCAAGCAATTTTTTTATTTCTATATAACGATTTTAATTGTTTGATTGTGTGTTGGTGGGCTTGTTTTCGCTCGTAGGTAAACATTGATGTCGTTTCCTTATGTTTTCGGGTGTTCTTTTAATATCAGTGTTTGTTGTTGGTTTAATATTGTGTGGCATATGTTTGTATAAAAGTGTACAAACAGACACACATTTATATTTTATTGATAATGAACATTACTTGCTTGGATGCCTTTGGACAATAATGGCGTGCGTAATTTTGTTGTTTTAATTTTTTTGTTTGTTTTTGTGGGGAGTGTGAGAGTACGTGTTTGTGTAAATGTTTTGTTTGGTTTTACAAACAGCTGCCTGCCTCTTTGTTTGTTTTTATTGTTTTGTGTGTGATTATTTGTTGTATTCATTACTTGCGTACACAGCGACTGCTAACTGGTCTTAAATGTCCTGCTTCCTAAGTACATATGTACGTATCAGGGTTGGGGAATTTAGTACTTTTGTGCAATTTTTATAATTTATTGAAGGTAAAAAATACAGTTTTTACTGCCTTTCAAAATAATGACTACGAAATAAATGTATACTGTGTAAAAAAAATTGCTAAAGATAGATTTAAAAACACAAATTTTTATAATCTTTGTCTGTCTGTTTTCTATTTTGTCGGGACGAATTTTAGCATAACTTTGAAAGTTATTCAAATAGTATTGAAAACCTAACAGCACTTATTATTATTTTTAAACGAATAATTTTAGTCAATTGTACGAGGGCTGCTGTATATATTTCTGGCCTGGCAACACTGAGTGCTGCCAAGTGCAATCTGACATTTCCATTGGACGAACGTTTTGACGTACGACCATTATTTGTGTTGTTTACAGTGACTTGAAAAAATTAATATAGAAAAAATGGAATTAACTTGTGAACATTTTCGTGCCATCATTTTTCACAACTTTCGACGTGGATTATCACGACAAGAGTGCATTGACGAACTTAAATCTTTGTATGGCGATGAAGCACCATCCTATAGCACTGTGAAAAATTGGTATAATGAATTTATTCGTGGCCGAAGCTCGCTCAAAGACGAATTCCGTGAAGGTCGTCCAAAAACGGCTGTTGTGCCAGAGAACATTGATGCCGTGCGTGAACTCATAATGCAAGATCGACATGCGACATACCGAGAGATAGAGACATCCTTGGTTGGACGAAACAACATTCGACCGTGTGGGTCTTCAAAGACGAGCAAAATGGCCGCCTGTTTCTTCGGCAAACCTGGTAATGTGGCGACTGTTCCGCTTGAGCAACGTAGGACGATCACTTCTGAAATTCTAAAATTTGTTTGCCTGAAGTCATCGGAGAAATTCGAAAAACCAACAAGAGAAGACGAATCATTGTTCACCATGACAATGCGAGCTCTCACACATCGCCTCAAGCCAGAGCGTTTTTGAACCGGCCAAAACATCGAATTAATGGGTCATCCGTCGTACAGCCCTGACTTGGCACCTAATGACTTCTTCTTGTTTCCGCACATCAAGAAAAAAATGCGTGGTCAACGATTTTCGTCGCCAGAAGAAGCTGTTGAAGATTTCAAAAACCATGTTTTAGAGGTGTCTCAATCGGAGTGAAAAAAGTGCTTCGACAACTGGTTTTGAGCGCATGCAAAAGTGTATAAATCATGCTGGAGAATACTTTGAAAAACAATAAAACCATTTTTGATTATAAATATTCGCATTTTCACTATTAGGCCAGAAATATATAGAGCAGCCCTCATAATGTAAATTAACAGTTAATTAACAATGTTATTTTATATGATTGTAATAATGCAATGCTGATAAATTCGCGGGCAGAAGCTTGTTTTTAATAAACTAATAAAAAATATAAAAAAAAAAATATTTGGTGAAATATTTAATTTTAGGGCTTTTAAGGTTAGGTTACCATTTCTTAAGCTACTTAAGACTGCTGGTAACGAGTGAAAGAAGCTCTAAAGATGTGCTTCGTTACAGCATACTAAAATGACCAGTCACCTACATTAAGCACAAATATGTTTTCTTTACGTCAGATATTTATTTGACAGTACTGCCGCTTTAACGCAGACTAAACTGTAATTTAGTATCATGTCAACACTAGAAAGAGATTTATCTAAAGTCTCGGGCTTTTATAAACTACAACCTGACGCAAATCCAAGTTTCAAATTGCGCGAAAAATAGAAAAAAAAATTTTAATATCGAAAAAATAAAAATTACTTACTGGGTTTTTATTTATTTTTATTTTCAAAAATTATTTTGTTTTTTGTTTTTTTGCTATTAAGAGTTCCTTTATCCTATTACTTTTTTCTTGAATAACAGACTATTAAAGAAAATGTAAGTATGTGTTAAGTTTACCATGCCTGAAAAGTTTATTTGTAATACAAAATTTACAAATTACTGTAATGTATGATAACTAGTTTTTGTTTTTGTTATTGTTTTTTTTTTTTTTTGGCCTCAAGAAATGAAATTTCTCTTAACGCGCTTTAGTTGTTTCATTTTTTTTGTTGATTTTGATGAATTTTATTTGTTGTCTTCCCTTTTTATGTTCATTAATGATGACACCGCGGCAAAATGACTGATTATAACTTTATTGTTGCTATTTTAATGTTTTTATTAAAAAAAAAACACTTTTAACAACTTTCATATAGGGGTCTTCTAAAAAAAAACAATAATGAAAGGTTGTTGGGCTAATAAAAAACATAAAAACAACTTAAGGGTTTCTTTTGACATAAATTTGTGTTGTTTTATGGTAAAATGCAGGGAAATTCAAAAGAAGCCATTTTTAAAGAATTAATTTGAAAAAAAAAATTGCATATAAATTTTATTTAATATTGTCTTTAGATATCAAATTATTAAATGGGTCTCGTAATTGTATAAGATGTGCAAAATTTCTCATTTAAAAGAAAAAAAATTTTTTTTTAAGTAGATGTCGAACAACAATTTTTTCAAAGCAACTTTATATAGCTAAACTGTACCACACGTTTTCTAGGGTAGACGTTTCCACACGCAATTTTTCATGAATGGATTTTAATATTTTTAATTTGATACAGATTTTTCATTTTTTTGAACTTCACTTATTTCAACACGTTCTTGCCTAACAATAATTTTTAATTGCGTTTGCAAAATTAAAAAAAGAAGAAGTCTTTAAATTTAAAGAAAAAATTCGTAGATATTTGTTATTTTTCATAGAGAAAATCTCAAAAGTGCAATTCTGTCTCAAGTTGGCGCACCGACGGACTTTTTTCTGCAATAAAAAATTGCGTAAAACAAAATATAATATAAAATACCAAACATTAAAAATTGCTAGTTGGCTCGTAACCTCAGGTCGTAACTTAGGTTTTAGCATGTTGCATCATGTTTTTTGAGCTGGCGGGCCATAGAAAATTGATGCCATCGTCAAATTCATTGAAAATTGAAAATGGTGATTTCGCACACTAAATTCCATTTTGGTAGTGACAGTGCTCAAACGATTTAAAAAGCACGTCCAGTTTGATCCAAACAAGTAGGCAAACATAGCGAGTGCTGTCAGTGTTGTCAATTATTTTGACGTATGTAGTGTTCCACAAAATTCTGCAAGCGTCTTACTTTTCCTGTTTTCTTTAAAAATTAACACAAAAATTTGTAAATAATTGTAATTTCTTAATTTAAAAAATTAAAATTTACGACAACTTAAGCCGAATTAAATTTTTTTATTTTGTTATGATACTAAAATATTTCAGAAAATTTTAAATATTTTTACTTCAGTTTATAAAATTTGATTTAGCGCCATTTGTGCATTTTTGTTTTATTCATACAGTGAATAAATTCACAATTTTATTAAGTTTTTAAAAAAGGAAAAAGCAAACACGAAATGCAAAGTTTATGATAACTTAAATGCAACACAAAAGTATTCAATTAATTAAAATTTATTTAAACCAAACACGCACGTTAGAATCATATAAATCCATTATTCAAAAAGTACACAACCACTGGCTACAAATGATTAAGAAAAATATTTTAAATACTTATGGAAAACATATGAAACGGCGGCTAATAATAAAGCTCTCGAAAAGTTCAATTTTACATTATAATGACAAACAATGCCATAAAATGGTTTTTGTTCATTAAATATTGTAAAAAAATAAATAAATAAATAAAAACAAAAAAATTTTATTTTGGAAATTACCTTTAGAATCTTTTAATTGTGGAATAATAAGTAAAATAGAACAAATAAAGTATCCAGGATGGGCCATCAAATACAAATGCTTTGTTTGTAGGGACAGTAATAGAAAGAGATTTAATTTTATGTTTAGTAAGCCTTAATGAAAAAAAAATTATTAATATTTTTATTATACGCTTCATCAAAAAAAGTAGAAAAATGATATAACTAAGTTTGTCATTCCGTGTGTAATTTCTAAAATATCGATTTCCGACCCCATTCAGTATATATATTCCGACTTCTTATGCATAGCAAAGTCGATTGAGCGATGTCCATCTGTCTGTCTGTGTTTGCCTCGGCAAACTTGATTAAAAAAAATTGTCAGTCTATCAGATATAGTGGCAAAGGAGGTGATATTGGAAATCAGAATGATCGGTCCATGTTCTTCGAGGTAGCAGGCAAAACACCACGCCGACCTCTAATTTTATCATGACATTTGGAACAATAAAGTAACTCCAATCAAAAAAATAAATATATGGGACGATACAGAATTTAAAAATAAGAAAAGAAAACATCAAGTAAAAAATTTGCGCTCGCCCATATTTTCCGAGTTACGGGACTCTGAAATTTAAAAATTTTTTTAAATGTTAATATGGGTATCATTTAAAAGCTTTTGAAGAAATCTTTAAGTAAATAAAAAAATAAAAAAAAATGCTTAACCCAATAATGTAGTACTTAAATTTTTTTCTTATTTTTTAATTCTCAGTCACACCAATATTTGCTTTTTTGATTAGAGTGACTTCACTAAAATAGATTCAAACAGATGGTGAAGGGTATATAAGATTCGGCATAGCCAAATATAGCACTCTTACTTGTTTATTATCAGATTGAAAATCAATTAAATTTTTAATTGATTCAATTATACAATTAATTGAAAATAAATAAAAAATTTAGTAATTAAAAGATTAATAAAATCAATAATATATTTAATTCAGGAATAAGGAAAGAATTTTTAATTAAATATCTCTACTAGGTGCAACAACTTTTTTATATGAAGACAAAAGATCTATTATTCAACTTTAGTACCCATTTAACTCTCAGGTAGAGCTTCGACATCTCTTATAAAGCAATTTGTCATAAAGAAAATGATCTCGAAGACAATATGTTAAAAAAATAAAAAATAATTGAATCTTCTGAAGATGAAACCGTTAAAAAAATCTGATAGTTTTATTCTTAACTCTTTTCTTACAAATCGGAAATTTTTTCACATCGATCAAAAAGATAAATTTGTTTAATAAAACAAATTTCTGTTTTTTTTTTTTCGAAATTGAATTTTAATCTTTTTTTGTGAATTGTTTATGTTTGTTAATGTATTTTATTAATATTTAATTAATAAATAAAAGAAACCATAAAAATCACCATTTAACGTGCTAAAAACAAATATGTTTTTGTTAAAAAAAAAAAAAATGCCGAAGAAGAAAAATAATTTCAAACGGCAAACAGCAACAGTTTCGTTTGTGTTTGTATCGTTTTACAAAGAAAAACTCATAAAAATCGCTGTTGTTGATAGTTTTTGTTGCTATTTAATTATTATTTTTTTTTGAAGTTAAATGTTCATTTAGCCCCAAAAATTTAAAAAAAAATTGGTGGAAAGAAATAATCAACTAAATCAAAATCATCTATTAAAAAAATCTAAACAAAATCTCCTAAATTTTATTTATTTTGCGGCATTTTGATGAAATCGTTTCTTGTTGGTGGGTTGTTGTGTGAATGCGTTTCTTAAGAAATAATTCTCTTTCTTTCATTTTACAAGGAATTATTAACTCTATTTTAGCTTTGTTTATATTCTAGTAATTTTTTATTTTTGTTGTTGGACGAATCAAGTTGTAAAATGTGCGTGAGTAAAAGTTTTTTATTAAAAGTTTCACTATTTAATTAATTTAGAGTCATGACATATAATCGTAAGAATAACAAATTTTTAGTAATAAAATTTTAAATACCAGAAATCAAACTATCAGACTATTAAGCAGTCTTTCAGAACAAACGAGTTAAGGTACGGTAAGATAAGTCAAATATTCGACCAACATGACGTACCCACTTAATTATGGGAAAAATTTTTTTTGTCCTTTTAAAATATTTATAAAGAAATGTAAGAACCTACTCAATAAGAAGGTAAAAGGTATTATAACCAATCATTCGTAATGATACGTATCAGAAAAGATTTAATAAATATTTCTAAAAGTAGTGGTTACGCTTTTTTGTTCAAATATTTGACTAATCTGACTGCACCTTTAGTGGTTTAAACACAAGCTAGAGTGAAATAGAATAAACCGCTACGAATACCAAATACCCTAAGTGAAAGAAAACTATTTTTATCTAATTCAATTAGAGCCAAATCGCAATTTACTCTGCACTTTTCAACTTTGCTTAATTTTCATCTTGTAAAATATCTGAAGTTCAACAGCTTACTTAGTGACCGGCAGTACGGCTTTCGTAGGGGACCCTCTACGGGTGACTTACTGGCCTTCCTTTCAGAAAAATGGTGTCAATCCATTCACTATTTCAGCGAAAGAAAGCTTCTGGCCTTAGATATTGCCAAGGCGTTTGATAATGTGTGGCATATGCATATATGACTGATGCTTTTACTCTTTCAACGGTGTGGCATGGTGCACTCATATCAAAACTTATTGCTTCTGGTGTCGGTGATAACTTCTCTCAATATATATCGAGCTCCTTTAGGGATCGCACTATACGAGTTGTTAAAGATGGGATCTCATCAAACGAATTCATGATTAATTCAAGGGTACCGCAAGGTTTCCTCCTTTCTCCTATTTCTTATTTTTATTAAAAACCTTCCACTTCGAACTTCCAACACTATCTACTCTTTCGCAGAGTATATGTCGCAGTAGCATATGTCATTCATATTCGTTTCACAATAAGCCAAGCGTTCGTTAGTTGAGCCTATGCGAAAGCAAATGGACGATACCCTAAATTGCGATCTTTTGCCAATCTCTGAATAGAGCCTTGCGAACAGGATTCAATTTAACGCAAGTAAAACCCAGTGATGTGTGCTTTCGCACAGGCGTACGGCTTAGTATGCTACCTCATCTATAATTATTAGTGATATTAAGAATCAGAAGTATCCGATATTCTTGGCATGAATATTCAATGTGATTGATGTTCGGTGAAACAAGTATATTTTTCAGGTCGCAAAAGAAGCATTCAAGTGCTTAGGTTTTCTGAAACGGTGTAAGAAATACTTCACTCCATCTGATCTCCGTGCTATCTAGAACACATTTAGTAGACCGAAAAAGTAAGAGCCCAGCTGTATTGATTCACTGGAGCATCGACACAATGTGTGGGGTGGGTTTTACCGTTTTATCGTTACTACAACGGAATGTGTTTTTATGAAATCAGGAAATTCGTTTCTGAAAACCGTAAATTCATATGTGCCACGCGCTTTGCATCAAGAGCGCATCCCTTTGTAGTCGATTGGCTAGTGAATGGCACTACGCATTACAGAAAAAATTCGTTTTTAGCCGAACAGTTCGTATATAAAATAGACTCTCTGCAGAGATCTTTCCTGTCACTTTTAGTGTGGAAAGATTCAAATCAAATATCTTTAAGCACTACTTTCTCTATTTCCCTTTCCATAACCTACTACTGGTCCTAATAATAATAAATAAATAAAAAAAACAGTGTGACCAAATAAAATATATTGCTAAAACGAATCAAAATATAGCGATCAATTATAAAAAAAAGATGATTTTAATAAAATACTGTGATTACAGAAAGAACCCTTACAATGGAATTTACAATGGAAATTCATACAGAATTGTATTCTCTAGTTACTCTGGTAGTTACTGGAGATTTATCGATTTTTGTACTTTTTTGTGTCTGTTTGGCGATTTTTTTTATTTTTAAGCGATTTTTTTGTGTTTTGATGATTTTTCCGATTTTATTTTTTGAAATTTTAACAGTCTCTTTCTTAATTTTTTTTTTTTTTTGATACTTTAATTTTTAATTTAAAATCTTATATTTTCAATTTTATTACATGTCCAAAAACCATTTATACTCGTATCTTTTTATATAAAAAATTGTTGCAAATGTTTTGTGACTTTATAATTCATGAGCGGTCAAACCGCATTCAATTCAATTTAATTTTTAGGTTTTGTTCGTTTGTTTGTGTAGATGGTTTATCTAAAGTTTACATGAAGTCGGTCGACGCGTTCGTGATTGTTTGCTTGTGCGTGTGTCAACCATGGCTAAACGATTGAATCAATTTTAATGAAATATGAAACACGGGTAGATATTTTTCCTCATTATAAAATAGAGTGTTTACATTTTTAAATAGCTGACCAGAGGAGAAGTAAAAGAAGAAGTGGGCGTTTTCATTCATCTGAATCGATTTTAATAAAGTCTCGGCTAATTGATTTTAATGAAATTCGAAACACATATAGGTCATTATCGATCTTAATAAAACAGATTCTAAAGATATTTGAAATATCCTGGTCTATAAGATCCTAAAAAATTTGACCGATTTCAGAGTGGGTAGAAAGGCTCAAAAATTAAACCCAGACAACGCTGGGTACAATAAACGAGTAAAATTTAAAAACAAGCGTTAAATCTTTATAACTGTTTAAATAGGCTATAATTATAACAAAAGCGGACACCTTTACTGATTCATATTTGGGATTATAAACAAGCGCTTGTTATTTAAATGATATTAAAACTATTAAATGTTTAAAAATAAAATTTACTAAAGAAATCACACAACTATAAATTCGATTTCTTAAAAAATTTCTTCTTTTTATACTGTGACTTGTTGTCTATATTTCACATAATTATAAAACGATAACAATTGAAAATCCACTAAAAACAGCTTGAAATAATAAATAAGAAAAAAAATAAATCTCTTTTTTAGACACTCAACTCATAAAGTTGTAATAAATTCCCAAGAAGTGTTTTAATTACACAATAACAAAGATTTCTCCTCAATATTAAATCTGTATTTATTAAGATGATTCCTTTTTAATATCATAAAATTATTAGAAAAAGACCAAAATGTTGCATTAGAAAATAAATTTTGATTTTGGAAATATAAACAATAAATTCATTTAAAACATTTGAACAATTCATTAAATTTATTTCAAACATTTCAATAATTCTGAACAAACGGCGTGAGCTGATCTTTAGCAATTAATTTTTCAAAATAAAAACAAAAATAAAAAGTCACACCTTGATGATCATAATAATTTTAAATTTTTAAAAAGGCCGCCAAACGTCTATTTTGAAAACAAGTTGTTAACACGAATTCTTTGAAAGGTATTAATTTTTTTTGATATCAAAAGTATTTGCTTGTTATAAAATTTTAGAGTGTCAGCACTATTTGAGCAATAAAATGTTACAATCTGCACAGCTTTTTAAAATTTAATTTTGTTATAATTTAGTAAGTTAAAAGACAAGAGTTTTATATTCTTTTGGTCGTGGCTTTTCAATTGATAAATTGTGGGCGTAATCTTTTATAAATTATTTATTTTGAATTAATTTCATAAATAAAATTAATTAAGAGTTAAACAACTGGAATTTTTGTATTATATTAATTAATTTTCAGAATAAAATCTTTTTTTCATGCTATTTTCTATTATCCCGATTAATTATTTAAATAACCGATATTGATTATTGAGAGTCAAAGCACGTCTCGATGGCTATTTCGTTACCGCTTACCTAACTCTTCAGGAAACTTCTGACAAACATTTTAAATAAACTAAAAAAATGTTTGTCCAAACAATAAAGCAAAGACAAAAATCAAAGTTTAAGCAAAAACAACAATAACCAACAGTAATTTTATTTTTCTTTCTCCACTGTATACGACTGACTTTTTTTCGGCTCTTTTATGCAATTGAAAGTGGATGAAAAATAAAACATCACAAAACACTACGATAATTTATTTATATGCACGGGCACTTTGCAAATTATTTAATTAAAGACACGGGAATATTTTTTAATTTTTTTTTATTTTTATAAAAAACTTCGTGCTATTAAAAAAAAAAATAAGAAGAAAGGATTTTTTTTTGAAAATTAATTAAGAGTTGTTCAACTCAAATAGGAAACGAAATTGTTTAGACCAAAATCTAGAACAAAGGTCCTGCAATAGTTGAAATCTTTAAACCAGAACAGGTGGAGTTTAATATTTAGATAATCTTAAATATAATCGCCATACTTTAAGCTGGCTGCTAACTGCGTTTGTGACAGGTCTTAAGAACTTGGGAGAAGATATTTGTAAACTCTGCCTGGAAGGGACTAAGACTTTAGCTCAAATTGTGTGTGAACGTCTACGCAGGCAGGGCAGCATGATGATTAGGACCACGACAGGCAGACACTTGTATCCAATAGGCAGAGACCTCTTAAACGAGAACCGTGTAGGGAGATAGGGACCCTAAACCTTGAGAAATTGCTGGCAATTGACCCTGTGCTGAGAAAGAAGTTAGACAGTTAGCAATTGACAGCCTGAAGTCACTATATTCTAGAGTAAAGTCTCAATGAAAGTGGGGTAATCTTAAATGACCATTCGGATGCCGCAAATCATTCAGCAACGAAATGGATCGAAAAGAAAACCAAAGAGTTAGTGACTTTATGTGAATTCATTATTTAATTCAATTTTATTTTTCTAAACTGCTCTGAACTCAGACTATCAGATATGTGATGAATTTCGATCGATTTAAAAACGTTCTTTTTGAAAGGGTGTAATGAGATTTGATCGATATTAACACACAAGCCAAAAACAAATTTTATAAAAAATGAAAACAAATTCAATAAGTACTAGTGTTATTTTCGGCTATGCCGAATCTTATATACCCTTCACCATTTATGTAAATCTAATTTAGTAAAGTAACTCCAATCAAAAAAATGAAATATTGGGGTGACAAAGATTTACAAAATAAGAAAAAAAATAAGGTACTATTTATAATTTTACATAAAAATGTCATCGGCTCTTAATGGGTTAAGCATTTTTGAAAAATTTTTGTGTTTTCTTAAAGACCTCTTCAAAAGCTTGAAAATGATACCCAATTGATATTTTAAAAAATTTGAAAATTTCAGAGGCCCGTAACTCGGAAAAAATGGGCGATACATGGACCCATCTTGCTGTTTTCCAATAGCACGTCTTTCGGCACTATGTCTAATCAATTGGCCTATTTAAATTTTCTCTAGGTGATCTACTGCCTTGGCAAACTTGATTTCAACCCTAACATGGAACGACAGACAGACATCGCTCAATCGACTTCGGAAATGGATATTTTAGAAATTACAAACGGAATGACAAACTTAGTTATATACGCGGTAAATGCGTAAAATTTGTTTATCAACAGGCTGTTGATTACTGAACAGAGTATGGCGTTAAAATGCTGGGTTGGTTCTTAGTTTATACACTGATAGAGAATTGAATGAACTCGATTTAGTTACTCCTCGTTAATACGCTCTAAACTAACAATTGCTTTCCCAATTGATAAATGTCTCAGTGCGCATTATCCGGCCGGTAGTCTCGAGCTTAAATGGGACGTAGCGTAGTCCAATATTTTGAAAATAAATAAATTTGTACGAAATGCAGACAATTGTCCAACCAAATTGGGAGCATATGATTTTAGAGTTGCCAGATCGGACACCAGTTTGGTCATTGTGTTGCTTTAATGTTTTTCAACAAATTTCTAAAATATAAAATCTATTGATTCTCAAAAATAATTTTATTCCAGATTAAAAATTCTAACAACACAGTCTTTAGTTAGAGAATTTGTTTTGGAATACGAGCAATCCATTAAGCGTTAAATAGGATTACGAAGGATTCATAGGTAAATTCTTGAATAAAATATTTAAAATTTCTACAGAAATAGCAAGTCTCAACAAAAAAATGTGTATTTTATACCTGAAAAACACCATAAAACTTTAAATAAAAAAAGAATAAATTTCACACAAAGCCTCTCTATAAATCATCCACTTTTAACGATTATCTTGTTAAGAAACCAAAAAACAAAAAAAAAGCCGACAAAAGAGATGGCAAACAAAATTTTAAAAATTTACTTTTAAGCAGCTCAAACAAAAGGCCAATCGATGAAAAGTATTGATTGGTAACAAATTTGATTTTTATACTTAATCAATTAATCAATAGTGACAAAAAAAAAAAGATTGTTTTCTTGCAACTCGTTTTACGTACTTTGCTTTAAATGACAACAAAACAACGATTTCATGATCTTGTTGTTTGGTGATTTGTGTTTTGACGCTTCCTTCTTAATCAAAAATCGAAATGATATAAAACAGAATTTTAAATTGTTGCTGTCGTGTTTAAGGCAACATTTTTGTTTTTGTTGTTGTTTTAATAAACCAGTAGCCATTATTTCATTATCGAATGATTGTTTGGTCGCTTGTGCTTTAATTGAATCGTTTTTGTTTTAAATGGCCTCATTATTGTCTTCCATCATAAATTTAACTCTACTCAACCATTCATTAATTCATTGAGATTTTTTTTATTTAAGTGATCAGTGATCGCTCATCTTAATTATTTATAATTGACTTCTGCTTATTGTTATTCACGTATCAATTTAATGTTTGTAAAGGCAAGTTGTTGTTGTTGTAAAAATGTTAAAACGAAGAGAAATTTTTTATTCAATATTACAGAGGATCGCTTGCTTGATGATTGTTTTAAACGTTAAACGTTTTTAAAATGCGATTTTATAAAAAGATGACCAATTATTGGTTTCTGATTGACTCTTCATTATTGAGTGGAAAATTGTTCTTAATTGAGCAGTAATTCTAAAGATTTGCAAAAATGTTTTCACTTTTAAAGACTGACATCTAAACATAGAATTTACTTGAATAAGATTGTTGATACTTTATGCTGGGATTGAAGCTAAACTCGACAGCCAATAACGCTGGCCTGCAAAAAATATTTTTTATTGAGCCCTGACACTACTCGGAGTGATTCTTATGTAAAATGATAATTTTCAAGAAATCCCCAAATCTGTAATTTTAACACTTTTTGATAAATAATAATGAATTTATGGACACAAACTTGAATTAAAGGGTAAAAAGAAGTGTTATTTTTTTTTAGCTAAACAATAATAAATAAAAAGATATATCTTTTCTAGCCTGAGGAACAGTTCTCTCATTTCAAAAACCAGCAGCACTCCACCAATATGTTTGCATTCCACTTTCTTCAAAATCTCCTCTCCAGCTTAGCGATGTCTTGATGGAAAAGTTCACCGTGTTCATCCGAGAATGCTTCAGTGAAAAAATCCATATGCTAGTGAAGCAAGGTAACCTTAAGGGACATATTACATCCTACATCTGGGGATCGACAAAAACGCCTTCTTTGATTATAGCTTCGATAAGACGAGAAAATTAAGTTTTCAAAAATTTAAATGCGCCACCTGTCTGGTCCATTGCTTTCATAAACTGCTTCATCAATCCAAGTTTGGTGTCTAAAGATGATAAGTAAATAGTTTCATTCGAAACCAATTGAGGACGGCATTTTCTGACCAGGCATAAACATTTCTAGCGATGTAATGTCTGTATCGGGCTCGACTATGAGGGCTGCTCTATATATTTCTGGCCTAATAGTGAAAATGCGAATATTTATAATCAAAAATGGTTTTATTGTTTTTCAAAGTATTCTCCAGCATGATTTATACACTTTTGCATGCGCTCAAACCAGTTGTCGAAGCACTTTTTCCACTCCGATTGAGACACCTCTAAAACATGGTTTTTGAACACTTCAACAGCTTCTTCTGGCGACGAAAATCGTTGACTACGCATTTTGTTCTTGATGTGCGGAAACAAGAAGAAGTCATTAGGTGCCAAGTCAGGGCTGTACGACGGATGACCCATTAATTCGACGTTTTGGACGGTCAAAAAAGCTCTGGTTTCAGCCGATGTGTGAGAGCTTGCATTGTCATGGTGAACAATGATTCGTCTTCTCTTGTTGGTTTGTGGAATTTCCCCGATGACTTCAGCCAAACAAATTGTAGTGTACCACTCGGAAGTAACCGTCCTATGTTGCTCAAGCGGAGCAGTCGCCACATGACCAGTTTTGCCGAAGAAACAGGCGACCATTTGCTTCGAAGTGCTTCTTCCACAAACAACTTTCGTTGGATTTTGCTCGTCTTTGAAGACCCACACGGTCGATTGTTGTTTCGTTTCGGGCTCATACGCAAAGATCCATGATTCGTCACCCGTGACGATCTTATAAACGTCTTTTGAAGCACCGCAATCGTATTTTTGCAACATTTCTTTGCACCAATCGACACGAGCCTTTTTTTGAGCGACTTTCAAATTGTGCGGGATCCAACGAGAACAAACCTTTTTTACGGTCAGGTGTTCATACATTATCGAATGTATGCTGGTGGAAGAAATGTCCAAGGATGTCTCTATCTCTCGGTATGTCGCATGTCGATCTTGCATTATGAGTTCACGCACGGCATCAATGTTCTCTGGCACAACAGCCGTTTTTGGACGACCTTCACAGAATTCGTCTTTGAGCGAGCTTCGGCCACGATTAAATTCATTATACCAATTTTTCACAGTGCTATAGGATGGTGCTTCATCGCCATACAAAGATTTAAGTTCATCAATGCACTCTTGTCGTGATAATCCACGTCGAAAGTTGTAAAAAATGATGGCACGAAAATGTTCAAGAGTTAATTCCATTTTTTTCTATATTAATTTTTTTAAGTCAATGTAAACAACACAAATAATGGTCGTACGTTAAAACGTTTTGAGTACGATTGTGCTTAAAAATGACAAACTTTCCAATGGAAATGTCAGATTGCACTTGGCAGCACTCAGTGTTGCCAGGCCAGAAATATATATAGCAGCCCTCGTATTCCATTCACAAAGGAAGCAGCAATATTTTGTGCATCCTGATTGCAGGCCCGTTAGTAGAAAAATAACTTTTAAGTCAGTGCAAGTTTCCACTTATAATCATGATAACTAATTTTATCAAGGATTCTGTTGTTCTCTTATATTTCCTTCATATCAACAGAGTTGCAACTGGAACTAATGGGAAGTCAGTATTAATTGCCAAGAGGACAACTTTTGTGATTGTTTTTGATAAGTCGATAAACAGTCTACAATCGTCTGGGTCACATGGCATCTATGGCTCTGTCATCAATAAATTTACATTAGGGCAGAACATTAAATCTTTATCTTCTGAGAAAAAACATTTCAGGATTGACTGTCTGGTCCTGTAATAAGATATTTTTACGCAATTTTTAAGAGATTCCAGTGTTAGAGTCGCAATCCTAGGAGCTCAGATTTATTCTTGGGTAACTCCATATCCATTATAAGATCATTTAATGCCGATTGAGTAAGAAGGTGAGGTTGCCGAGAAGCCAAAATGAGCGGAATACTTTTCATCATCTGTGAACGTATCGTTCGAAGCCTTAGGTTTTGGCTCAGAATATTTTAAGTCAATTTCTGGCTCTTTAACGTCTTAAAGTTAAAATTGTTAAAAAATGCCAAAAATAAAATAAAAATGGGGCCCCTCAAAAAAAGGGTTGAAAAATAATAAGGGATGAAAAATAAGCGCATTTTTAGATTCTAGAGGGCAATTTACAGAAGAATCGTCAAGAATGGTATCAGGTTCGATTTTCATGGTCAAATGGGCTTTAGATTGACAAGAGCCCGGCTGGTTTGCGCTTTAAACTCAATTTATTAAAAACCTTAATTTCTATCCTCCTTTCCGATCTTTATATTGATTTTTTGTAATATTTGCGTTGATAGAATTGTGTGGAGATGACTAAGCCGTTCTCCTTATGAATTTTTAATCTATGGCATAATTTTCCTCCTCGTTAAGTGGCTTTAGTTCTCTCTTAAATACCAATTATATTTCTCCCGTCAAATGTCAAACATTTTTTTTTTTAATTAAAAATTTCTATTTTTTTTTCACAAATGAGTGGCAACTCAATATTCTTTCTGAAAACCATTAAAGTTTTGTGTGATGTGTCGTGCGTCACTGTTTAATGTCATAATTTAGATGACATCTGTTTAGATAATTTTTCACACTCTAAAAATTAAACTAAAGAAACGCACGCACGCATTAAACACATGCAAATTCAAAAAATCTATTAACAAACAAAAGATCTTCTTCTGCCACTACTTTTTCAGAATACAATTCTTAAAACTCACATTAAAAAGCGAATGTCATCATCAGCATAACTAATTTTAATTATGCAAAAAAAAAGAGACAAGCACCCGCAATATGTTGTTATATTCATCTGTTGACAACACTGTTTATTCACACTGTTATACAATGACCGACAGTCATCGTGACTGTGAAGATACAGCAGGGAAATACGGGAACTTATTTTACATGTGACATTATTCTATTCTATTTAACGAAATAGTAGAGAGCAAATAGAGAATAGAGAATAGAATAAGTGACGTTAATGGAGTTTGTTTAAATATAATTTATTATTAATGAAGAAAACCTTGTTTGGTTAAAGCGTTTCTTTTGTAAAAACTTTTCTTTTACATTTGTATTTGCATAAGCATTTCGTTATGAGCGTAATCATGTAAAATGTGTTAAAAATACATGCATACATACACATGTATGCATGAGTGAGTTATAATATTTTATATGGCTAAAACTAATTGAGTCTTTTCATTTATTTTGCTCGTAGGACTTATAAATGCTAAATATGTCCTTTATTTTTAAACAATGACTTGTCTGTCCTTTTTTATGTCTTGGGTGTGTTTGTTTTTTTTTTTTTTTTTTTGGAAAACGTGCTTTATCTTGATTTTGTGATTATTTATTCGTGTTTATGTAAGTAAACAAAATGAACACTATTCTAATTTAAAATCGTAATTTCTGTTATTGTAATCAAACCTTTAACTATGATTTCTTTTGATTTTAGGGATACTCCAAATATTGCAGTTAAGGATCTCTTTGTTTGTAATTGGAATCATAGGAATTCATACTAATTATTCTGTAAGATCAAGGAGCTTCTGCTTTTGCTAAGTGCTTCGGGAAGCTTGATAGTGATCACATAGTTTTATATTAAAATCACGGAGAGAGCGTTAACTTAATGTAGAGTTGCAGTACAGCCTGGTGTCTACCCGCGTGCACAGGTATGGCAAAGAAATCATCGGCGCCACCCTAGCTCCATCAAAATAAAAAAAAACCATTTGACCGACGTTATTTATGGAATAAGAAAACTAATCCAATTCAAAAGTAGTGATAATGACTATAGAATTGTTTTAAAGAAATTAAAGTTCGACTTTTCCAAGCGAAGATAAATCTTCTTTAGTACAGTAACGAAAAATGCTATTGACCAACAAATATTCAGAAATGGCTTATATGGTTGAAAAATGTAGACAGAAGACCCACAATTCCCAACTTTTATAAAGCAGCTTCCGATTTTTGAAGCTTTTCAAAATTAACGATCAGCAAAATAAGCTAAGATCTACAATGACGCAGGAACACTTAAAGCCTTTTCTTAAGGGGTTCGTCGAGCAAGAGTTTTACTGCCTTAAAGGAAATATCGGTTGTAGAAAAGAAATAGAAATCCAAATATCGGAGGCACTATTCAAATCCATTTTACAGTTTTTATTTTTATTCAGATTTAACTCTATTAAATTATTAATTGAGTCAGTTAAATATTGATTGCGTACGATATAAATAATTTTTTAATTAAACAAATAATTAAATCAATTAATTATTTAATCAAAAACAAAAACAATTCTAATGAAATAAATAATTATATCAATTAAATAGTTAGTCAACTTTCAACATAAAACCAAATAAAAATTTTTTTTTAGCCCTGGAGTTAATGTCGACGTAGTCGACGGCGTCAAATGTCAAAAAAAAAGTTGAATCGTATAAAATTGTATGAGAGCAGTTAATCTCAACGCGTTGCAACGCCGTAAAAGTTCAATCTGTTTCAACTTTTTCTGTTTCAACGACGTCGACATTAACTCCAGGGTAAAACAAATTTTGTATTTTTTCGGCTTAAAAAAGCAGCCTCTTTTGAAATTTAAAAATGAGTTTAATCCAACGAAAATCGTAGTAGAGCAAAGGCAGTATGTTTACTCGTACGCCTGTGAATCTGTTTAAACGATTTTATTCAGTAATTTAAGAAGACAGTCACTTATGTACTAAAAGAAGAAGAAGAATTTTATTTAGAAAAAAAAAAATATAAAGCAGAAGAAAAAAATCTTGCTGTGTTACTGGATTAACGCCAAAAGCGTTAGATTCGTTATATTTTTAGCAACTCGTATAGTGATTGCTCTGGGAAAGCTCAGTTTCTCTTAAGAGAAAAGATATCTTGTTTCTACCAAAAGCCTTGAAGGCTAGATTATCGTTTCATGCGGAAGTCTTAGTGGGGATCGCAAAGTAACCTGTTGGACTTAAAATAATTTACAATTTAAAGTTCAGAAATAATTGCAACTGAAGTGAGATTTAATGGGATGTTAGCTGTACTGTTTTGGCCATTGACGTTACAGTAGAGCTACCTTCCAAGACATTGCAAATACGCCGGCGTTGTGCAAAGTACAGAAAGGGTGGGTTTACATGCGTTAAAACTGTTTCATCTTTAGACATCAAAAAAATATTTTTAGAACAGTTGCTGATACTCCATTGCTTCTTGGCAAGAGAGAACGAATTTCAAGAACTTTAGCAACCATTTGCTCTGTTATTCCATAAAGCGATTGAGAAGAGACGGAGCAACTAGCAGCAAGAACATGCTTTTCTTCTTAATCTCATGGTACCTGATAGTCAGGGTTTTCAATAAAAGTTGTTTCCAAAAATATCAATAACAGTCACAAACTGACCAGAATCTTATTTATCAAAAATAAATACAAAAATATTTAAGCGGTAACAATTTGTAAATTAACACTGTAGAAAATAAATATAATTTGTCATCGAATATTCCTCAATCAACAGAGTTTTGTCACACTAAAAATTAATTTCGAATAAAATTGTTTTGTAACTTAAATTAACAAATTATTTCCTTTAAAAGACCTTCATTAATAATGTTTTAAAAATGTGTGCCGTTGTATATGTGTATGTAAAAAGATTAATATGGTGACCGAATTTTTAGCCCAAAGCGAAACATAGTTGCACAATAAAAATTTTACTAAAAGGGTTAATTACTTGCCGCTTAAAAAGGGTGCCGCATGGATTTCCTTAAATACTTCAAAACAAAATCTTACTTATTTGCAAACACTCACATTGAATTCTCACGCACACACAAATTCATATTTGCAAACACATTATAAAACCTGAGTATTAAGAATGAATATTTTGAAGACTCCCGAAAAAAAACTGAAGGCTTTAATAAAAAGCGGCAACTAATCGTAAATACCTTAGAATGAACAACAACAATAACGACATTAGCAAACAAAAAAAAAAAAAAAAAAAAAAAATATGATAAAAATTAAAGAAGGCCACCACATCAACGCTGAAGATGATGTTTCATATACAAATTGCGTTTTCCAGAAGCTCGAAAGCATAATCAAAAACTAATTTTAATCCTGTTGCTGTTGGCAGCAAACGTTGAATGATCGTCTACACAACAGAACACAAAAAAAGAAACCCCAGTGAAACCCTCCAGCTAAAAGATTTAGCAGGAGGGTTTTTAAAGTTGCCAGCTTAAATTTTAACTTCATTTCAATCCTTTTTATAAAAATTTCTTCAAGTCTTTTAAGTTAAACTGGGTTTTAAATGGATCTTTTGTTTTGTTTTTGTCATAATTAAACTGGACAATAAAAAACCACAACAAAGTTTCAGTTTTTGTGGCTGAGATTAACAAAGTTTTTTGTTTTTGTTTTTATTTTTAGCGGTAGTTCTTTATAAATGAACAACGTAATTTATTCTAAATTGACTTTATAAAAAAGAGAAACCTCAAACACATCAACCACAAAGTGATTTGACTGAACAGTTTAGTCAGATGGATATTAAGGATATTTTTTTTTTTGATCGCAGGAAATAGAAAGGAAGTATAACTTCAACTTTCATATCATTTTTTATTTTTCAAAATAGTGTGTTTTTAAATTCAACTTTTGTTAAAAGTTCTTGGGTAATAACAGTCTAATTTATAAATGTACTTTAAGAGTTTTATAAGTCGTTACTAAGGAAAAGTCGACAAAAGAAAAAAAAGAAATTATTTTTTGGTAACTTCGTCTAACCAAATTAATATTGATATAAAAACTCCTCGTATTCTTATTTATAAAGATGATGTTTACAATGTATACAATCAGAGGAAGATAGATGCCAAGAATGCTGATGAAGGATGTAGCGATCCCGAAATTGCAGCATTACATTCTGATGGTTTCTAATTTTTTCTTGGATTCTTTTAAAAACATCCGCATGCATTTTTATTTTTAATAAAGATTTTTAGAAATTAAAAAATGAACTTTAGCAAAAATTAATTTTAATTCATTTATAATAATATCCACAATTCAACTGTTAATTTAATAATAAAATTTTTTTTAGCTTTTTTAGTTTTGGTTTTATCGCATTTTTCCTAGTGTTGTCCTGTATTCTCTTGGTTTTGTCCTAATGTTATTGGTCTTGTGCATTGGGCACTAACTTCGTCTTATCATAAAACTGTCTTGTTTTGGTCTGTCATAAGTCTTGTCTTCTTCTTCTGAACTATTCTGATCTTCAGTTGTTCTTATCTGATTTTATCTTGTCTTGTTTTGGTATTGTTACGGATTAGGTATTGCTTTGGTCTTTTCTTCCTCTTATCTTGTTTTTTTTCCATTTTATTGTCACGATCTGATCCTTGTCATGTCTTGGTCTCTTATTGATGTCGACTTGGCCTTTTTTAAGGCTCAGTCTTGGTCTTGTATTTGCTTTACTTAGTCTTGTGTATGTTTTGTTTTGCTTTTGCTTTGTTTTGTTCTTGTCCTGGTCTTGTACTGGTCTGGCTTTCCTGATCTTGTCTTGCTCTTGTCTTAATTTCGTTGTACTCCCGCGTTATCTGTACCAAAATTTTTCCTTTTCATTTTACTTTGTAAAAATATTAAAGATTTCCTTTAATATCAAAATTTTCAAAATCGTTAAATTCTCATTAGGATTCTTTCCTTTCATTTTTCCGCTTGTTAAAGGCATTTAACCGTAACAAACAAAAACAATGCGGCCGCATATCAATAAGCAAATGAGGCAGAAATTATAAACTTCATAAGTTTTATTTTAAATATGATCTTTTGGCGTACAATTTCTAAATGGAATCCTTTAAAATTTAAGTTGCTTCTTTTTTGGTTTTTCGGTGTTTCATGCTGGTGTCGCTTGTTATTGATGTTGTTGTTTTGTCGCTTAAATTTTAATTAGAAGGTTATAAATTAAAGTATTTGACCGACAATAATAAAAATGAAGATCATCGTCATCGACATTGAGATTGAGATTCTCTGCTGGAACATTTATTTAAATTTGCAGTAGACCACCAACCATCAGTGTTGACTTCTGTATCTTTTCTTATGGTTTTTGTGTTTTTAAAAAGCAAATGCATATTTGGTGGAATTAAAGTCAAAAATATTTTTATGTTTTACAAACTCATTAATGTCTTGAGAGGCAAAAAAATAATAAGCGTTTCATACTAATTTATTATTCACAATTTAAGCAACGAACATTGACAGGCATGCGTGCATTTGATGACTATATGCTGGCTTAATTTCGTTTTGGAGACCAAAAAAGACATTGTTCTAGATGTGGTAGATCCTTCAAATGTGTTTTATGATCATTAATTTGAAATAAGAAAGATGCAAAACATCATTTAAAAACCGCTCGGAAAATAAAGGTGTTGTTGCACCATTTCCGCACACCTCGTACACATCCTTTATTTTGCTTTTTATTTTTTATTTTTATTTTAAAATAAGTTTTTTTGAATTTATTACTGTTTGTGCTGTTGTTTATCATAAACATATTTATGGTTTTGGTTTTTATTGCGGCTGACTTTTTTTATTATTTTTTTTTTTTTTTGTTAAATGCTCAGCCATCCATCCATCCATCTTTCCATTTGCTTTTTTTCAGAGTTTTATTCACATTTAATTTATCATTTTTTTTCGTTTTGATGGGTTTAAGCACTGCAGTCATTGCCTTGCTTACGTTCCATTGTCTTGTCAAGTTTTGTTGGTGGCACATTATTCAAATAATTTACAGGCTTTTGTGTCAGCTATTAACTGTTATGTTTTTTTGACACTTCTTCTTGCCGTCCTTTTGTTATAAAAAGAAAACATCTGAAAAAAACGGTTATTAACGATCATGTTTTAAAACTGATATTTAACACTTGATAAGCGGGTAGAGGAGAGTTACAGCAGACTCGTACATTGAGAAAAATGCAGACAGTAAAAAGTGATAAAAGTACTTAAACAATCCAAATCGTAATTATGCTAAGAAAATTTCTTATATTTCTTAATGAATGTAAAACAAAAGTTGTGGTTTTAATTTATAAACGAGAGCAAGACAATTTGTCTTTACTAAATCGTAGATAAAAGAGGTAAAAAGGTTTCTGCAAATCGTCAGTTTCAATAGCAAAATTTGGGGGAAAACATCAATCATTTCCGGGGATTTTTTAGAAGTTTTTATATTTGTAAAACGGTTTTGTATTTCCATATTTTATTTATTTTAAAGTAGAGAAGCTACAGTAGCAATTAAAATATGTGGATTAAGGACTGCGGATGGGCAAATGAAGAGAGGTATTCACTCACCACCTAAGAAGATTCTGTATTACTAAATGCTTCTAATAAAATAAAAAATTTCAAACATATTAATACGGCAAAATCATGAAATTTATATGTATTTTCAATTTAATTTCCCTGCACAAAAATAAAAAATTTAATTTACTGTCTTTTTTTTTAATTCAAGAAAGCTTGTCTGAAAAAAATTTAATATCAGGGTAAAGTAAAAAATATTAAAAAGATATTTTATAAGTAAACAACCGACGTTACAACCACCCAGCAAAAAATTAGACATTATCTTAAAAAGTACTTGCAATATAATGACTTACTTTTGTGATTACCATTTTTTGTTACTCGCTTACAAACCACATTACACTACTTCGCAAAAGAAGCAAGTAGTAATTGAACTAGTTCTTGAAGTTAAAAGAGAATACCTTAAAATATTTCCTCTGGTTTTCATAATTTCCAGCAATAATCAATGTAATTGATTCTCAGGAATTGATTATAAAAGTCTCATGCCTTGTTAAAATCATTAAGTTGGTAATCTAGTTAGGAAGCCCTTCCGACAAAAAAGCTTAATTCCAATCTCGATTACCTTTCCAAAAATTTTTTGTTGGGCACCAAATGATTGAATTAACTTTAATCCTTTAATTCCTTTTTTTTTATAAAACTAACAAATTAATTTAAAGCTATTTGATTATGGCTGACAATTTTTTCCTACCATAGATAAAGAATCTGGAATTCATTAGAAATTGAATTCCCAAATTAAATTTTTTTTATCTCCAAAAATCCCCATAAATTATTTTTTTTACAAAAAAGAAAAAAAAAACAATAATAAACATATAAATAAATCATCTGAAAATAATATCCATTGATAAAAATATACCATATTTTTATTTAAAGCAAATTTACACTATGAAGTTTTTCATGCAACAAGCAATCAAATTTTTTTTGGCTTGAATTTTGAGGGGATGTTATTGTTGCTGTTTGTTTTGTTTACAATAACGCAAATTGCTGCAGCTTAAAAAGCTCATTGAAAAGAAAATTGTATCAAAAAATGGCATGGTATAAGTCTGGACTTAATAATTTATAAAATTCAAAAAGTTTGCATTCCAAATCGCGCTCCTCTTGTCTTAATCAATTCGTGACAACATAGAGTTAAAAAGTGTTACCATTTCTGATTTTATTTTTAAAGTGTGTAATAATTCTCATTTTGGTCACGATTGAGTTCATTGCCGAAAATAATTCATTCCACACAAGCATTGCACGTACGAACACAAAGTAGATTTTACATCAATCCATCCAGTTCTTCAAATACTTCTTATCCAACGGCATCTTGATAAATACATAAAATTTTCTCCAATATCTTCGTTATTTAGATTGAATCATTTATTTGAAACAAATTGTTTATATAATCAGATCTCACCCAAATTTTTTTTAAGTGTATTTAATGTTGCCATATGACTACTACTAGCGGCTAAAAGGATTGTGTTAATAAATATTTAATTGATGCTCAAAGGTGACAGTTAACAAGACAAAAAACACTTGTAAACCATGTAAATTTGATGTTGCTGTCACAAATGAACAAAATAAAAAATTAAATTTGTTCAACAAGTTAATGGGCAACATTACAAGTGTGTCATACCGGTATTTGGATGCAAAAGTCAAAATATAGTAATAATAACGATAAATGTTATCAAAAGTGCAATAAAACAAACCCATCTTTTAAAATACAAAGGGTCGTCGCTAAAAGAAAAACAAAGTCACTTGGTCGATCAACTGACTGAACGAACGGCAAAGTTAATTTAATGTTAATGCAAATGGAATTGAAATTTAGGAAAAATTATAACAAGTGTTGTCACTTAAAAGATGAGAAGTTTTGACCTCAGGCTCGCTAAATTTAGTGTTTGGAACAAGCGCATTCATGTCTGCTACGAATAAGCAATTTAGCTTTAAGTGTTTCGAAAAACATAAACAAGTAACGAATGACTGAATGAATGAACGGATGAACAGAAAACATTCACATGAATTAAATAAATATGAATGGACGACGGCTGAATAAAAGTGTTCAGTTGCAGTGTATAATCAAGAAAATTTTTTAATCAAACGTTATTAAACATAAATTAAAGCTTAAGGGTTTTATAATGACTGAAATTGAAAAAAATAATAAAAGCAGGCTCAGGGAAAAAGCAGGTTTAAATTAAGAACAAACAAAAACAAAAAAAAAAAAATATGTTTATTTTGTGTGTTTGTACAATAAATGCGGCAACAATTGTTTGTTGAAGTCCGACAATTAAATTGTGTAATAAGAACAAATGAACATAAATTTTCTTATTTTATTTTATTTTGTTTTAGTTTCTGTTTTGTTTGTTCTTAAACAAAATATAATTAAGTTAATTTTATGATGTTTTTTAAATCAATTGCCTCAAGTGTTGCTGTTGTAGTTGTTGTTGTCGTTATTGTTGGTTGCAGTGTCATGCCACACAACAGCACAATACAAATAATGACATTGATGAGGACGAGGACGATATCAACCTTTAAGGCAACTATCGATATTGAACAACATGTTGTCGTTGTTGTTATAGTTGATCATTATTATGATGTTTATGGATGATGATGAAATATTTTAAGACACGAAAAGATCAATGTTGATTGAATAGAAAAAAAAAGGATAAAACAGTATTTTTACACTGGATTTTAGTTAACAAGTCGATTTGTAAATGGATGAGTGGAATTTCGTTTTGCTAAAGATTTGCCAAAAAAAAAAAAAATCAATGCACCATGGGGCTGTTATTGGAATAAAATAAAAATTCATAATATTGTGAGATGTTTGGAATGTGAAATATTTAAATCTATAATTTTAAAAACTTTCATTTGCTGACAAAATATCATTTTTTATTCGTTTAATTTCCTATAAACTTTTTTTGCTTTCACTTTTTATTATAAATAAGTCAAAAATTCTATTAAAGTTTTGTTTGTTTTCAGATAGACTTTTAATTAAAGCTTTCATTTATTCAATTATTTATTTAATTAGTAAATAGTTTTCTTTTTTTTTAATTCAAAATATATTTCATACAATTAATTATTTAATTTGAAAATTTTGTTGTTGTTTTTCTAATTAAATATATAATTGAGATAATTAAAAATGTAACTAAATTTAAATCTGAAAACCAATACATACTTTAATTGGTGCGTAAACTTTTTCTGTGGAGATGTTTTCAACTTTTTTTTTTACAGTTTTTAATGGCTCATTTTACACTTTGTGTACTTCTCTGTCCCTTAATTAGAATAAACTATGAGATGAACTTTTAACAGGTCTGTGTCAGTGCTGATAAATAAATATTTTTTATTCTGACCCTTTTTATTAATCTCTTAATCTATTTATTTATTTATCACTCTGTACTAATGTTGTGTACGAACTCAGCATAAATTTGAGAAAAGGTAATCGAGTGTGGAATTAAGCATTTTTGGAGGATGGACTTCCCAACTAGATTACCCAGCTATTGATTTTAACAAGGCATGAGTTTTTTATAATTAATTACTGAGAATCGATTGCATCGATACTTTTAGGAAATAATAATGATCATTAGTATGTACTTTAAGGTGTTCTCTCAACTTAAAGAGCAAGTTCAATTACTACTTCCTTGTTTGCGAACTAATGTAATATGTTTTGTAAGCGACTAACAAAATATGGCAATCACAAAAGTAAGTCATTGTATTGCAAGTATTTTTTAAAGTAATGTCTAATTTTTTACTAAGAATGGACATGTTACGGCGGTACATAACTACAGTTTTCCAGATTTTATATCCCAACCTGTTTTGCGTTTGCTTTCGTTTAAAAAGAAGCACCCGAACCTAGTCAGTGGTAGCGTTTCTTTCCATTTATTGCATAAAAAATTGGAGTGTCTGTTTTTGTTGTTATATGCGTCACTTTTACAAACAAAAGCGTATTAAAATACTTTTTATTTAATTAATTTATAATAAAATAAACTAAAGACAACCTTGTTGTTTTTCTCCTTGTAATATTTTCACTAAAATATTGATGACTACCAGTGCCGACGACTTCGTGTACATGTCATTTTTAATTTTCTGAAAATTCAAATTTAACTATGTATATTTATTCCAGAATTCTGTAGATAATGTTAAAAATTTTCGATCTACAAAAATATCAAGTGCTTACAACTAGTTTAATACCATTATACCGGAAAAATTGGGTGCTTTACAATTGTATCTTTATTTTGTCAAGAAATTACCTATTTTTTTTACGAAAAAGGTTCTAAGAGACCTCCTAAAACAATTTTGTTCAAATCCCTACTGAATGGATTTTCGTGATGCGAACACAGGCAGGGAAACAGACAGACATACAGACAAGAATTCCTAAAACAAAATTTTCTAAAATTATTTTATGTACAGAAATGACTAAAAATCCAACTGACAATGCTGAAGTCAAGTTTTCCCAAATATTTAAACTTAAGCATCATTAAAAGTTTTCTCTGTGTAAATTTTTATTGAGATTATTATGTTTGTTAAATAACTATTGTGTCGACAAGGCTGATTATAGAGGGTGTATTTGCTTCAGGTTGAAAATTCTCATAACTTTTTAAACTAGAAGACGTAAGAAATTGGACTAACACAGCACCTCCTCGATATTTTGTAATGTCAGTTGAAAATCTCGTAATAAATATTTGTTCAATTCAAATCTATTGTAAATTTCATGCAATTTTAAAATAAAATTTAATAAAATTCAAAAAAAAAAAATTCTATCTACGACATTTAGTAAACATGAGAGAAAAATTGTAAGTGTTGTATGAAATATTTATTTCAAAATTAAAAACAACATTTTTAAAACTATAGAGGTTTGTAAGTTAACAAAACATATCGCAAAGGGTTGAATGAGCTTAAAAATTTTACTCAAGTTCTTCTTATGGATTCACCTTCCGTCATTGCACATTTTTGATTCCAAATAAGCAGTTGGACTCCTTATTTATTTGCGGTCAAAATATAATTTAGAATTACTTAAATTTTTTTATATTCCTTCCCATTGTGCTTTGCATAGAGAAAAACTTAACAATGGCACAAACCAATGCGAGATCTCTATACATTTATAAAAACATATGAAAACATATGAGTTAAGATGACTTCTTTGATTTTCGTTAAGGGTATTTGGTTTGATTTGGCGTTGGATTTTTAAGTCTCAAACTTATTCACACTTAAAAGGAACACCTCACTTTGTTAGTGGCAAAGGGAATTCTTTTCACAGCAACCATATCTTAATGATCATTATAATTAAGAATATGTTCATCTTCATTTCTAAAGAGCATGATCGTCATCTTCTGCAACATCGTGGTGATCAGCGTCGGTAGAAGGATCTTTTAACATGTAGAAACATTAAAGCATTGCAGCCGTATATGCGGCTTAGGAACAAAGTGTCGGTAGCCTTTGATCATCGCATATAAAATACTATAGCCACGCCTCTTAAAAGGTAGATTAAACGAGATGGCGCTCACCATCGAAGCTTTAAATATGTACAAGCTACATAAAGTTTGTAGTTTTGTGTTTTCTTTTTTATAAATTCTTTTCTTTTTTTTTGTATTCTTATGGCGGCTCCATACATTTTGCCACACATCTTTTTACAGCCACTCAAACGCATATAATAAAGTGAGGCAGACAAGCAGATTAAATAGCCAGGCATCATGCAACAAAATGTACTTAAACATCCTTTAATTTTAAACACTTGCAAATAAATGCACAAGAGGGCAACGCAGCCGAGTTGTAAAAGCACGAGTATTAATTTGTTTTTACGGAGTACGGTCGTTTTACTTTTATTTAGCTTTGTTTAACTAAAAGAATAGTTTCATTTATAAAAAAACAGATTCTCTTCTTTTCCTTCGATTGCTATTCTTTTAAAGCGTTGCATTTGAGTTGGTTGGAAAATATGAATAGTAATTTTGAATCCTCGCAAGGAATTTGCCTTTATTGAAAGTCCCCTTTCACACACATCCAGTTTGACTCGTCAAGTCTTGAGTTTTTGGGAGAAAGAGGAGAAGAGAATAGAAAAAGGTAGAAACATGACAGTACCATCAAGTTTAAGAAAATTTTATAGGCTGCAGAATAGAAGTTGCAGAAGTTGAAAGCAAAAAAAACGAAACTTGATGAAAAAACTTGACGGTGTTTGTGAACACGAATGCAGGTTCAAAAGAAAATTAATAAAAAACTGATCAAGTAAACTTGACGTATGTAAAAGAGGACAAACCAAAAATTGTTATGCAATTCAACGATATGTTTAAGGAACTTTAATTTATTGTATGATTCTTTTGATAATCAATTCACTTCTTCTTTTTGGAAATTCTTCCCTAGACTAGTAATAGGAAACTCGCATTGCGACATTCCAAATCGTTATCACAGTGCTTTAAAATATCGCATTTTAAACTTAATGTTTATACTAAAAACATCACGGCATTTAAATTTTTTAATATTTAAACCATCCATCCATCCGTTTAAAAATTAATCAAAATGGACTTTAAAAGTTTTTTATTCCGGAAATGAAATTATTATCGCTTCAAAATATTGAAGTACTTTTGCTATTGTGTGAAAATATGTTTTGCCTGCATTGGCGATTGGCATAGTTAGATATTTTCATTTTTTTTTAAAGCTTATTGTACCCGACGTTGTCCCCCCGGGGGCACTAAGAGTCTGGCTGAGCTAACCTAGGTCCAAACGAAGTGCTTTCAGGGTATAGGGGGAACCAGCCCCCTGGTGTGCAGGCACCAAATCTGGATAGATAAGCTAAGCGCTTGTCGATGGAGCGACTGGCACCACGAAACCGGTAGCCCATACAGAAATCCGCCCATCTCTGTAGCCGGTTATTGGTAAGGTACCCTCAGAATACACGTGGTGGTTGTTGGTTAAAAAATCTATATCTGCAGGTCTGGTGCGGAATAAATGGAATTGTGCTGTTGCACTCTCAATAGATGGGGTTGGATAGTCTCCAACCCTTAAGCAGGGGGTAGTTCATGGTTCTGACAGCCGTGTTCTTAGAATTACAACTTCGTTGGCTACGCTAGTAGAGGGCGCTTGTCGGCGCATTGTGTTTCACTCAGTGGTAAGACCACCATCAGGTTAGGGCCTAACGGTGAGCTAATGCCGTTAATCTGTATCACGTAATGTACCTGGCGTTGCTCTAGTCTCATTTCAGGGTCCTTTTAGCCAATGGTGAAATCTATGACCCTTTACAGCATTTGCCTTTTTGCAGCTGCCATCGAAATAGTGCAAAAAAGAGTATAAAATCGAAAGAGAAATTTCAAAGATATAATGTGTTTTAGGTCTTAACAACAGCGCAGGTTCAATCTAGGGAGTCTGTGACCAGGAGTAAACAAAGAAAATTTTAATTAAAATCTGTTGGTCAAATTAGGACTTAAAAATTTTTTTTCTCAAAATTTCTTTCCCTTTCACATTATATGTTTGACCGTCTAGATGATTTGCTTCAAATTTAAATAAAACCCGTTCTCCCTCTTTGGCCTTAAATATTCAAAAGGCGAAGCCTATTACATCCTCTAGATAAGAAAAATCGGTTCAATTGCTCGCCTTTCCCCCTTCTCTTTCTACCCAGTCCAAGTGAGATCTATTTACATTTTAAATTTCATTCAAATTGAATAAGACTTAAAAAAAATTATAGTTTCTTCTCTCGTTGCTCTTCGTTGAGCCCGAATTTTATGAACTAATATAGGCTACAAGACTTTCTAGATCCAAGGTCTATGTAGGTTTCAAACTACATTACAATTGTTGCAGCTGTTTAATCGTGAACGGTGCAAAAATAACCTTACTCGCTTACGTCATAAAGACACTAGTTACGACTTTTGACGAAAATTCTTTAATTTAAGACTGTCATTACGTAGCGTGGTTAATATAATTAAGCCATTGCTATTTTCGAAGCTTAAGAATGGCAAACAATCGAACCTGCTGTATGCTTTCTACCTCTGATGCATAGAAATTTTTTGAAGCTGGTGTAAATATCTTACGCAGTCTCATAATTATCACAAGGTTTTCATAAGATCTAAATGAAATTTACAACGAGAATACTTTGTTTTTGTCTGTTGAACTAGTTGCTTTAAAATAAATAAAATTTTATGCAATGTTATTATTAAACATTCCATTCTATGCCAGCTCTGCCTCTTCTTTTTCGCATTGTTGATGCATACTGACGCCTGTATAAGAATGAATGAATGAATGGTAGTTAGTTAAAGCGCGTTAAGCATGCTTAACAACAGTATTGAGCCGAATATTTTAGTCTTTTGTAGGATGCGAGTAGAAATGTCATAAAAATTACAAAGCGTTGCAATTTTCGTATTGTATTGTTGTTGCAACAATGAACAAAAGCTTTTAGACATCTTAAAAAAACTAATTTTTGCCGCTTTTACGGCAGCCAACCGAACCGTAAGACTTCCTTTTTGTCTGTTGTTGTTCTTAATGATCGCTGGAATTAAATGACCTTTATTTTGAAATATTTTTGGATTTTTTGTAAAGTGTATATTGTTAAAGAGATTTTAAAGACTTGAAAAAGTTCATATGCATTTTGAAATCTATAATAATAAATTAATTTTAAACAAGTAAAACACTTTTTGTCTGTGACAAAGAATTTCTTTTATTTTTAACCGACCTCAAAAAAGGAAAAGAAGTTGATGAATTCATCTCATTAATTTTGAAAATATTTTTCAATTGAAAGCCGATGCTTACGTACAGAATGGTCCCGTTTAAAAGGAGTTCTTAAATTTAAAATTTACAGAGTGACCGTTTACAACACAAGTGATTTTGACATGTCTATTAAACCGCAACGGAAACCCATAAAATTTTTTTATGAAATTAATATCAATAAAACTCCGAATAACAGAAAGTAATAAAAATAAAATAAAAGTTACAAATTAACGGGTGTCGCCATAGGCGACATAATAGTCTTATGGTCGTATCTTTTGAAATTTTATAGTCAAACACTTGATCATTAAGTGTGAAATTGATTATTAAAGGGTGCCCCATAGCTGACATAATTTGACTTATATGCCTCTATCTTTTGAAAATAGTATAGATAGTAAACAATAAGTATTGTTCTTTATACTTAAATCTCTGTTATTTTTAACTGACTTCAAAAAATGAAGAAGGTTATACAATTCGGCTAAATGTTGCTTTTTTTATATTTGTGCCTTCAGAACTCAGTCATTTCTGGTCCGATTTTGAAAATTTTGGTAATATCATAGATTATGCTTACAGATTGGTCCCGTTTTAAGAACAGTTCATAATCTTAAAAATAAAGGGTGTCCCCATACAACATACATATTTTTTACATGTATTATGAACTGTAAAGGGCGATTCTGTAAAATTTAAAATGACTGTATATTACTATGGCTCCCAAAAACAAAAAATTATACAAAAATAAATCTAAAAATTGCAGGGTGCTCCCATAATTGATGTAATTTTACTTATATGGACCTATCTTTTGAACCGTTATAGACAAACGCTTGCAAATTGGACAGAATGTCAATTGTTATGGCCGTTATAGTAACAAGTATAATTATTATAAATTAAAGGGTGCGTCAATAGTTCACTCAATTTGATGTATATGGCCATACTTTTGAACAGTTGTAGACAGACGCTTGAAATTTACAACGAACCTGAGCTGCTAAGTCCTCCATAACAAAAAGTAGAAAATTTGGATTTGAAAGTTATAGGGTGTCCCAATAGTTGATGTAATTTCAAGTATGTGACCAAACTTTTGAACTGTTATAGACAGAACGCTGAAACTAAAATGGGACCTGTATTGCTAAGCCCGCTAATCAACGAATTTATAATTTGAATTTGGAAATTAAAGGGTGTCCCATAATTGATGAAGATTTACTTATATGAGCCTATCTTTTGAACCGTTATAGACAAACGCTTGCAAATTGGACAGAATGTCGATTGCTATTGCCGTTATTGTAACAAGTATTAATATTAAGAATTATAAATTAAAGGGTGCACCAATAGTTCATTTAATTTGATGTATATTGCCATACTTTTTAACAGTTAAGGACAGACGCTTGAAATTTACAACGAATCTGTATTGGTAAGTCCGCTATAGCAACAAGTATAAAATATGGATTTAGAAGTTAAAGGGTGTTCCAATAGTTGATGTAATTTCAAGTGTGTGGCCGTACTTATGAACCGTTATAGACAGAACGCTGAAACTTAAAAGGGACCCGCTATATTAACGAGTTTATAATTTGAATTTGGAAATTAAAGAGTGCCCCTATAGTTGCTGCAATTTGATGTATATTCCCAAACTATTGAACAGTTGAAAAAGTATAAAGTTTAAAGATATAAGTGTGTCCCAAAAGTTAATGTAAGCTAATTTATGTGGCCATACACTTGAGCTGTTGAGCAGACAGATGAAATCTGTTTTTTTTTGCAAGAATTATTTGAATTAGTGGTGGAGGTAACAACTTTCTAGGCCAGCTCATAGTCATTATTTGCCTTTTCGATGTGAAAAGTCCGGGTTAAAAAACGTTACATTTTAGTCAAGATAATACTACGTCTTCATTGTTTTCTTGTCTTAAGAGTTCAGCATTTTAAGAGACACAGGCAGAAGCAATATTAAATAACAGGCATGAAATCCATTTTTCTCATTCCAAATATCAAACTTTCTTTTTGACTTAATTATTTATTTAATTATTTTAATAAAATTTCCACTACTTAAATCACTGTAGTTTTGATTGACTTTTAGAGATAGAAATAATAACACGAAACCACTACTTAAAACACGTTTAATAATAAGTTGAGTTTACTTCTATCTGTCCCTCTAAATCTCTAAGTAGAAATAAACGAGATTAATCGGAACTATTTCTTTTGATCTCTAACGTGCATTGTTGTTGGGTTTTATAAAAAGCTCTTCATAATCACCGTTCACATTAGCTCACAGCATACCGCTTATTAAAACGAAATCAAATCTAATTAAATGCTTTCAAATGATTCACTGCAGCGTATTAAAAGTATTTTAACGAGTAGCGAGTATCACAAACATATCGGTCTACTATAACGAGAATAAGTTTATGAATTATTTTTGTTTGTTTCAAAATTTTTAATGTATTTTTCCTGAAAACAAAACAGTGGCATTTTCAATATTCAATTGTCTTGGCAATAAAAATCTTATGAAAATTTTTCATCACAATCACTGTTGATGTTGCCGTGGTGTGGGATCATCATATACAAAATATTTAGAACTAAATCATTTTATGTAGAAAAAACGCTTTAACGTCTGCTTTGTAGTTTTTTTTTTTGTTATTTTATTTTTAAATATTTCTCTGCTGCATATTTAGGTGTCTGTGGCTTGGTGTATGTATGTATGTGTTTGCTGTGTGAACTATGCACACACCCAAAGATCAATTTAATTAATATTATTAGGTCGGCACATTAGACTTTGATCTTGTATCTTTTCTAAGGTGTAAAAGAAGGTAAGTCAATGCGGTGGCAAATGACGAACGATCTGACTTGATCGCATTAATATTACATTTTATTAATGCTTGGCTTCAGTTTAGAGAGAAAATAAAGGTTTCTAAACAACAATAATTTTCTCGGTTATTCAGTAGTTTTATATGTTTTTTGTTGTTGTTTTAGTTTTTTAATTTTTAATAACAGGTTTAAAGTCAGAGTTTCTTAAATGTTCAAGGCGTATAATAGCTTTGCCATTTATACGCGAGCTTGAATGGAAACTGTTCAACCTTTTTATGTGAGTTGCATGTGGTGCGATATACTGAACCCCTGGTAACTAAGTAAAATAATAGAAATTTGTTTTTCGGAATCTTTTTTACTTAATCGACCCATTTAAATTCTTTATGACCCAGATACTTGAACGTGATTTTATTGCGTGGCGCCGAAATCATACAAACGTTTTCTTTCGTTTGGAAAAACTTATTTGACAAAGAATGGATTAAAACAAAGGGGGAACCAGGACAATACGACTATAGATTTCTACTGTCTCGTGTGCCGGGTAATAGAGCACCTCATGTAGACGTACTTTCTTGAGAATTCTCAGGCTTGCAGTCGGTCCTAGTAGTTATAGATCCTCATTTTCCAAGAAGTGCTTGCTGTGCTTAAACTAACTTGTCTGACAAAAGGTTTTTCATTCTTATCAAATATGTTTTGGAGTTTCTGCATCCAACTTAAGGCTAATGCTTTTAATGCCTTACCTCAATCTATAATGCGCTGTTAGTAAGACATTAAGTATACTAAGATTTTTTAACTTAGAAACATAAGGGTTTTAAAGCGATTTTTCTCATGTATGCCCCAGGTGCTAGTTTCGCATGCACTGATAATTTCTAATATTTTTAATCTGTCTGCTTCATTTTAGCAAAGACGATCCAGTTCAACTATGGGTGTGGTTGCTCCCCTTCTATTTAACTGATTTGGCCTTATGGGCGTGCATAGGCTAATTTGGACAAAAGCTCATATAAGTTAAGGACTTTAATGTAGTTTGACCCTCAGAGGGGATATTACATCTTTCAGTAGCATAAAACTTCACTTAAAAGATGGTGCGGAGTTTTTCCATAGACTCATGGTAGTTCATTCTCGGTTCTACCTCTCCCAAAACTAAACCTAACTTACGTTTGGATCCATTCGTGTACCATTTAATGGTGCTTTTTGCAAAGGTGTACTTTGCTGATGTTTTGTTTTTACTTTTATTGCTTTTGTTTAATGCATACCTCAGGTTGTAGTAAATTAAACTTAAATGCTTAAAATGGAAAAATGAAAATCGAATTATGAAATTTGTTCATCTCATTTACGAAAATTTAATTTTTTATAAAAAAAAACTAAAACTATAGACTTCGCTTAGTTACGAAATCACTAAAACTTCCTTAAATATGCCGCCCAATTTACCACATTTTGGGAAAACTTTTGGCTTAAATTATTTTTTATTTGTTTTTAATTTTTGATTGTGAAACACCAGTTTTTTAGTGGTTAAGAACGTCTGGATGGGCTCTCTACGTTTAAGATACACACACATCTTAAACCTCTGCGTATTTATAGAACATTTGAAAATTACATTCTTCTCTAAATATTTTCATTCATATTTCCACTTATATTCTCTAGTGATAAAAGGCACCTGCATCGCTTGTTTGCTCTGCTTGTGATCAGCTTGTACTTCATTTATTTATTTCTTTTTAATTCACATTGTAGTCTTTACCATTATTGTTTTTATATTGTAGATTTAAAAAGAAAAACATTCATTAAAGAAAATTATTTTAAAATCATTATTAAATTAAACTAAGCATATGACTACAAAGGGAGTGAACGTGTGAGGGAGAGAGAGAGACACTGATGAACTGTTTAAACGAGGTCAGGGCATAATCGGGCTATGGTTTGAATAATGCAATAACCAGTGTTGTTGTTGTTGTGTAACTATTTTTTTAATGTTTTGTAACTTTTGAACATGTAGAATTTTTCGTTACTTCTGGTACAGATACGAAATAAAGTAATAGCTCTAAAAAAGTACCTTTTTCGTTATTTAAGGTAAGAACCTCTTTTATCATCAGTCTTTCTTAACACATCAATTCGATTAAATAACAACGGTTGCATGGCAAAATAATACTAGTTGGTCGCAATGGCGAATTCATTAATTTTCGCCTTACACGATAAATGCCAAACTCTACACGCAAAGAAAAAACATAGTTGAGGTAACCATAATCTAAGAGCAACATATTATGGTTGTATTATATGGTTATTAACAAAACATAGTATTGTTACATTAAAGCTAGTGTTGCAACCATATTATTGTCTAGCATAACAATAACATGGTAAAATCTAAAAATAGTTATGTTATAATATAAACATTAAATGGTTAAATTAAAACATCATCATATAGTTGAAAATGTCATGTTATATAATTGAATTATTATTATTATTGATTTGTTACAAAAGTTATTCAATAACATAAATGCACAGAAAAAAAAAACAATTCATTGCTTATTATATATAATTAAAAGGCTTAAACACATAGGCTACAAGAATCATTTATAAAAAAAAATATATATATATAATTTATAAGCACAAATAAAGGCATCTTATCTGCATACATTCCCATGTGATTTTCCATTTATGGAGTAAACGTGATATTCTCGTATTGAAGATATACGGTACGTAATGGTACTTCGGTACTGACTACACATTTATCTAAGACTTCTAATACGTTAATCTGGCATCTGGAACTATTGTTGATATATAATATGATAGCTTTTAGTAAACAATACGTAAATGGTTTCACAATTGTGCTTATAACACCAAAATAAAGATTTATATGCTAACATACATACTTATGTATATTTTAAATATTTTTGAAATGCTTTGCTTGCCTTTTCATTTGTCATATTTTCTGTATTATTTTTAATTGTTTATTTTGTACATACATTTTTATTTTTTTAATTTTCTCTAACAGTAAAAAGAATTTCAACTTTAAGCTGACAAAAATTACTAAATTGATATAAAAACATTCTGTCAAGACCAAGAACAAAATATTTTTAAGCGGAAACATTATTTTGTTTGCTTTTAATCATACTCTTAGTTTTACATTATTATGGTTAAATATATTATATTATTTTTAATAAGTTATAAGACTTTGGTCGTAGTTCAATTTTTTTACGCTAAACCAACCATGTTGTATTTTTTGTGCACAGTAACCATATAATGGTTAAATATCAACAAAAACGTGTTTGTTGTCACTGAAGTATTGCTGAAAACAACTATAATTTGTTCTCTGCAACTTTACAATGTTACAAAAAACATATTATGGTTATTGTGACCATATCACAACCATGTTTTTTCTTTGCGTGTATATAAAAAAATATATACAATTTTATTTATATATTGTTTGTCATTTAACGTTCCTGCGAAAATAAATGAATTCGCCATTGCGACCACCTAGTATTTTTTTGCAATGAGCGGTTGCTTTTAAAATCCCATATAAAAAATTTAATTTAAAATAAAAAATAAATACAAAAAACATTGCTGAAGTTTTGCTCTGTTTTATTACTGAGAAACCATAAAATATTGCTTTATTTTTAAAAACACCAAAATGATTCTCTTAACAACTTTTCCCAACTGTAAAAAAATATGAGCCGCAATTTGTGCGGAAAGCTAAAAATTAACTGTTAGCATTTCCATGTTGAAGTTTTAAGCAAATAATGCTCAAATTTGTCTTTAATAACGGTATTTTTTAAATAATTAAAATTAAAGTAGTAAATTCTATTGAAGCTTAATCCTAAAAACAGGTCAAACCGATTTATTAAAAAAATCCTAATTTAACCAATTTTATTGAATAGTGAGAGCATGAACTTTTCCATCCCGGAGTAATAAGTCATGATTTTCTATTTATTTTTTGAAATAAAACTTTTTACTATATTTTATATAAATTACATTAAATTACTATTTATTTAAGGAAAATTTAAAAATGGAACTTTTATGACAAAATGTAACTTTTTTGATGAAAAAGCGTAACTTTTTCTTGTCTTTCCCTGGCAACACTGGAAGTAACCTAACTATTTGTTACATATTGCTGAAGCATTGTGGTTTCGTATAAGCTTATTCGCATTGTCTTCAGCATTTTGTTTTTTATGCTTAAAATTATAATGAAGACGAATTTCTAAGATATGAATCCATTTTCTGAAACACGCGCATATTCAAATCACCAAGTGCTTAACTTGTTTGAGCGTGTTTTTAAAGATTTTCGTCTTAAAGTTTCATTGTAACTAGTTGCATCAGTTCGTCTCAATACATACTTGAAATTTCAAGCGGTCACCGACAACTATTTTGCTCTTTCGAGACGTTAATGAAAATTTTAAGCGACCTGAGTTGGTCAAAACGTGGGCAATAGAATTTGGAAATGTCTTTAAAATATTTTACAAAAAAAGTAATAAAAATAATTTATCTCATCCGAACAAACCTTGTTAAAAAATCTCAATAAGACAAGAAAATATGGTAGTGAAGGGACATACAGATTGGTTCGTAAATGCCGGACATCTCTGGACAAGATTTCAAGACATTCCTACCTGGAACTATTTTGGGTGCCGGCTCCCTTGGGCATACCCTGAAACATAGTCGCGGACGAACTCGCCGGATCTGGAGCTGGGTTGAGAGACCGGGAGATAGATCCACTGGTGGGAGTCCCGTTAAGCTGCTGTAGGGCTTTATTTCAGCAGGAACTCTTTAGGGCCGCACAGTCTAGATGGTCTGAAGAGGTCAGCTGCACGGTCTCGAGGACATTGTGGCCTCAGTATGATAGTGGGAGATCCGCAAATCTATTGAGGTTTTCTCGAGGGCAGCTGGGTACACTGGTGGCTGTGCTGGCAGGGCGCTGTGTCATTGGTACCCATACTAGAAGACTGAATCTTCCGCATCATGACTACTGTAGAAGTTGTCAGGATGAGGTGGAGGAGGAAACGGTGGAGCATCTGCTCCGCCATTGTCCAGGTCTTTCTGGGAATAAAGCGGCCATTTTCAGCAGTCCGAGACTGCATGGTCTTGCAGACTTATCGGTCTGCGATGTTGCTAGGATAAACTCGTTTATCCGGTCCTCGGGATAGTTTGGTTATGGATCTTTGATAGTACCGTAGAGACCTGAATCTGATCCTTGCACGTCCTATTACAGGTGACACAACGGGACCTTTAGGACCCAAGTGAGTCGGTCACATAACGTCGACAGCCTGTGCAACCTAACCTAACCTATAGTAGTGAAGGTATGTGTTACCAACAAGTCGGAACGTTAATACGTTTTTGCAACTTTTTGCCGCAGAACTTTCCGTCAGTGCAGAGGAGCCGAAGCGATAATTATCTAACTCTAAACTTTTTCATGATGAATATTTTTTCACGTTATAGGCCACCAATTAAAAAACTTTTTTCAAACATCTCTCATTAATCTTTTGTGTTGAAGTCAGGGCTTCATAATGTTTTAGGGTGAGGTGTCAGCGTTGTATTAAATTAACAAATTTTTTGTCGCTTGCTATTTCCTCTACTTTTTTTTTTGTAAAAGTATTATTTATAAATTTTGACATGTTTTCATAATAATGTTAATATCAGAGTTGTTATATCTTTTGTTATTGTTGTTTTTTGCCATGATTACAACTTATTAATCAAAATGTTTTTGTTTCTCTCTTGCTGTTATTTTTCTCTTTCATTAATTTTGTAATAAAATTACGACCGCTTTTCGTTTATCACAAAGTTTTGTTGAAACAACAAGCTTTTCCTCTATTTTTGTTTTATTTATTTACATTGTTGCTATTTTTGTTGTCGTCTATTTAGAGCGTGATTGCATGCTTTTAATAATCTAATTGTTGTTGCTTTTGTACTCGTTACTTTGTTAATACTTTATGGTTCTCATGCTTTTTGTCTGAATTTTAACACTTGCTTTACTTTATCACATACCATCCAATTATAAATTAATTTTGAAAGTGATGGCTGTTTTGTGGTTAAAGGAGAAACACACAAAAAAAAAACTGGAACAATTGACAGACTAATAATTTATAGAATTTCTAAGTCTGTCACACTTTATTAAGCTTTTCATATAGTTTTACTACTTCGCACGTTCTTTAAAATACAACACATTGAAGTAAATAATGAATTAAAGTTGTATAATTCTTCTAAAATAATGTTCACTTCAAAAATGGCAAAAATAAGTAATCAATTCTTAAAATTATTTTAATGTTGCACATGAAAATATGACTTGTACCCAGAAATATTTTGCATGTACAAAACTTGGGTCTGAATATGTACCAGTTTACTTTAAAATTGAAAGAGTTTGCGGGCTTCTTTTAATTCCGATAGCGTACAATTGTAATTTAGAATAAAAAAATTACTGATTTTACCACAAGAAACATTCGCAAACTAGAATCATTCTAATTAAAGTTGTACAAAAATTATTCGAATAATCGACAAACCGAAATTTTATTCGAATAAATAAAACATTTGATTTCAAAATAAAAAAAGTGATTTTTTCTAGGAATACAAATTAGGATCGGATTAAGAAATAAGTTTATTCCCCAGTAAATTTTATTTAGAAATAATTTCAGAATTCAAAATTGACAGCATTTGAGCAGTGAGGTTTTTTGCGAATAAAAGTTAAAAGTTAATGTTAAAAGAAAAAATTATTTATTGTAAAAACAATTATACTAACAATTAAAATTAAAGCACGGGCTTATTAAATTTATTAATCTTTAAAAATATTGTTCTAACAAGTTATTAAAATCATCTTTATTGATTATTGAGGGTAAAAGCACGTCCCGATTGATTATTAGTACGATAAATTTAAACATTAATTATTTGAATAGCAATTAATTTTATTTATATTTTTTAATATTAAATATTTTTAACTAACATTAACATTTATAACAAACAAAAAAATTAGCATTTTTAACTTTTATTCGATTAAAATTACACTCGAATAATTTCCATCGAATATAAAAACTACTTAAATATTTATAATTATAATGAATACAAATAAATTTTAACATATATATTTTACCCTCGCGTAGGTACGAGCTTCGAGGTAGTAAGCTCCCGCGACATGTAATTCCAATCGAAAGGCTCTACGTTTTTCCAAACATTATACCACATTTGGCATTTTCATCAGCTATTTAAGAGCATTTTTTCTTACGATTAACGATTTTTTTTTATTTTGTTATAAATTCGGCTTAAGTCACATATTTATATTTAGGCATAAATGCAAATCAAAGTGAGCGAGTCATGCGCCTTGAGTATGTACATATGTGTCTTATTATGCAAAGCTATTTTTCTTAAACATAATGAACCCTTCGCAAGCACGTAAGTTTATTAAATTTTAACATTTACCCATCCCTGCAATTTTTTATTTGTACATTGAAGTAACTTTTCGCTATCTGAATCTTTAAAAAAAAAAAAAAAAAACAAAAATATATATCAACCAGATATTTGCTTAAAATGAAGCGGATAATTTTTCAACAATTATCACAAGTAAAATTAAAATTTTATACGCAGAATAAGAGTAATAATTTTAAGTTTTTACTAAAAAAAATAATAAAACTTTTGACTTTAATTATAATGTTTATTTAAAAAAAATTATTTAAATCCCCTAAACACATGCAGTTGTATCGAATATGGCAAAAATAATCGATGTAGATAATAATCAACCGGTATATGTCTCTGCGTGTGTGTGAGTGTCTATTTGGTTAATGTGGTTTTACTCACATAAATTTATATATTTATGACATTTAATATTACATTGCAATAACTGGATCTGGATTGAAATCTTAAGTATTTAGTTTAAATCAAATTTGTAAATTACATACAACTTACAGTATATCGCCTGACTTTTCGCTGCATGCAACTTTAATATGACCAACCAAATTATAGATCATAATTGTCATTCCATTTTGAATTTAATAATAAATTTGAAATTAAATTGTAAGAGGTTTAAGTTGCTTCTTGCACTCACTGAAAATATACTTATATGTGTTTGTGGTAGTAATAAGAGTTGGGTCGGAGAGCCTTAAGTGAATGCAATCGCATATTTAACTTGTTCAAGCTGTGGGACGTTGCGGTTTTTTTTTTTAATTTTCGTATATATTTCAGAAACCACATGTTTTTTTTTTTGCCTCCTTTACATTTTACTTGGTCTAGTATATATATATTTTTTTTTTGTTACAAAAAGCTACTTACTGATTTAATCATAATTTTGTTTATTTATGACTAAAAAACTTGTATCTTGCAGACAGTTTTTGGGGAAATTAAATTGTTTTCTGGCTGCTTGATTTTCATATTTATAGTCTTAAGACATTCGTATTAGTGTGAGTAAAAAATGGATGTTTTAGAGTTTTTATTTATTGTTGTTGTTTTTTCTTTTTAAAGAAGTTTAAATTATTTAATGTTAAATATGACAAGTACCATCGGACATAGGGGTAATTTGCCAATCTAGCCGGACATTAGGCCAAAAATTAATTTTCCAACTTTAGGTTTTAAAACATTCTTAAAGACCTTAAAAGTTGGAATTGCTAAACAATATGACGAGATTAGTTCTTATAAGTGGAACTTTTTTTCTTTTTAGCCCATGACCATAAAAGATTTTCCTGCCAATTTTCATTAATCTAAAAAAAAAAATTTTTTTTTATTTCTTAATTTATTTTTTTTTATTTCTTAATTTATTTTTTTTTATTTCTTTTTTCTTTTTTTTTTCTTTAATATTTTCTTATTATTATTTTTTTTATTTTTTATTTTTTTAGTATATTTTTCTTTTTTTATTTATTTATTATTTATTATTTTTTTTTTTTTTATTTTTTTTATAATTTTAGAGGCAATATAAGCTAAAAAAAAGTTATGTCCGGCTTGATTTGATATTTAAAGATATTTAAAATAAAATATAAAAGAACGGAATGTTCATTTTTGGTACCACTAACATTTACCTCGATAAGTGAAAAAATATTTTAATAACGTTTCTTCGAATTATTTGAAAAGCAAGATTGTTCAGATTTATGATCATTAAAACAAAATAGAGTCCAAGGAGTGACATCTTCCATATAAGAAATATTCTTAACACTATCTATTTTTAACACTATCTCTTCAGTTTTAATAAACACGTGGCTTGAAAATGATGTTATCACATCGAAAGCGCTCGCCGAAGATCCAGAGTACACAGCCAGAAAGAACAACAGAAATAAAACCGTTCACACAGGCGAACATGCTGTCGGCAACATTTCGTTAGTATTGTTATTGTTCGCTTTTAAATCTATGAAAAAAAAAATGTCAACAAAGCGTTCTCTCTTCCACACCCTTAAATTGCTATCAAACTAAATATTTCCCTTTCCAAATGCTCGCTCGTGTAAACAGGGACTAAGTAAAAGTTGCATCATTCGGCCCAAGTTTCCAAAATCCATATGGTTACTCCAATGTCTATCAGCAATTCACCACACCGTTTGTAACGAACCTGTCTGATAGACTTAGAGGAAGACGACCGAGTCTGAACATTTATCTGTTGTAGACTTAGAAACTCTTTGATTATTGAATTTTTCCTATCTCCCAAAGAAGAATTTAAATGCAGTGTCGTCAAAACGTTAAGCCTATTTAAAGATAATATTACGAACGGATAATTACGAGAAATGTGCAGACGTTGGAACATTTGAAGAAGAAGTTTTAAAAGTTGCTACAACAACTAAAATGAGTAAGGTTTTTTTTCAAACAAACAACCTTTTCTTGGTTTGGAAATTTTAGTAAATTTTCATAAAATGATATATGAAGCCTTTTAATTTTTGTAGTTAAAAAATGTTTAACATGAAAATTAAAGCCAACTCCAAAATATCATGTTGCATGCAAATCTCTATTTTAAATTAAATGAATGAGTGCAGGTCTCGTAAATTATAGCATTAGTGACGAAAACAAGCAATTCAAAAGCTAATACGACATTTGAAATGGTTACCCTAGAGTTAATGTCGACGTCGTTGACGGCGTCAAATGTCAAAAAAAAAGTTGAATCGTATGAAATTGTATGAGAGCAGTTAATCTCAACGCGTTGAAACGCCGTAAAAGTTCAATCTCTTTCAACTTTTTCGGCGTTGAAACGCCGTCAACGACGTCGACATTAACTCCAGGGTTACAAAAAAAAAAAAACATTAGAATAACACAACGTCAAAAATTAACAAGAAGAAGAGAAAAATTTGCAATTTACAGTCTAGAAAAACAAGCACGAAGGCTGTTGGTGCATCTTTTAAATGTCCACTATTTAAGATTAAACAAATGTTTTTGTCGCAGTGGTATTTTAACATAAATTTTAATTTTAATGTAAAGCCACCTAAAATGACTTTCAATTTGTTTTTGAAGATGAGTAAAATAAAAAGAAAATATGTTTTGCAGAAAACACATATATACATACACACATTTATAGATAAATGAGGCAAAGTTTGGAATTAATATTTTTAAATTTAAGTATGTATTTGTGATAAAGGAGACACAAACAAAACAAAAATTTAATCAGCGCAGCTTGAAATAATTACAATCTCAAGCAGTTTCAGCTTGTCAATTACCAGAATTTTTTATTAATCTATTTTTTCTCTTCCCTTAATATTTGTCATTTCCTTTCGTTTCTTTTTTTTGTCTGATAGTTTTGATCAGAAAATGATGAGAATTTCGTTTTCGTTTTGACTGCGCTTATCATTGACTTTAATATCGATAAACATAAATTGTTTAAACAAATATTAATACACAATAATATTCCATAGATTTTGTTTTTATGCCGCCAAATATTACAAAAAAATTTACATGCCTCAGGAGATCATATCTTATGCCAGCAGATTATTATGTTGCCCAAGTGACAATGTGATCTTGTATAACGATTGTATTTGCATATGACTTAAATATCCTGCTGATGTTGATGTTGTTGCAATAACAAAATATTACCACTTTAAACAAGTTAACTTGCAACTAATAGAGGGGGCTGCAAAAAAAAAAAATAAAGATGAAAGATGTAAAAGACGCAGCACCTGACACAATCAAATTATGTTTCATAAAATGCTGAGATAAAGATCATTAAACAACCAATCGTCAATGATTTTAATAATGAAAATCAAGAAAAGACTAAATGGTATGGCGAATAATATCAAGTCGCATTTAAAGTTAAGTGGGCCAATTGCAAATTATTAAAAAAAATTACTTTTTCAAAAAATTAAAAGCTGCACTATATGACCGATATAAAGACAAGTATGAAAAAACTGTGTGCTCCAGAAACCTTCGTGAGCGCGTCTAACACACACTTAGCTGATTTATTTTCTTATTTAGACTCAGCACAATGGGGAATTGGGGAAAAATTGAAAAAAGTCTATATTTAAAATAATGTAAAATATCTATTTCCAGGAAAACTATAAAATACTAGCTTATTGTGCCCAGCGTTGTACGGGCCTAATTTGAAGGAAATTCTAATAATAATTCTAATTCACTGTATAATATATTATGGCCTTGTTTACTATGGGACTCTACTCCGAATCCATAACAAATCTATAAAATCATTTTGGATCTTCTGGATCAGAAAATATCTATTTTTCAAATATGGACAAAATCACATGTTATCATGAAAAGTCATAACTCACGAACGCGTCGACCGATTTCGATAAGCCATCTACACGACTATACGAACAAGTCAAAACAATTTAACTGAGTTCGGTTTAACTATTCGTATAAAGTATATATATATATATATATATATATATATATTCTGACTTCTTATGCATAGCGAAAACGATTGTCCATCTGTCTGTCCGAGGCAAACTTGATTTCACAAATAAAATAAACATGCGAATCGATCAGATATAGTTTCGAAAGAGGTGCTATTGGAAATCAGCAAGATCGATCCATGTTATTCGAGGCAGCAGTCAAAACGCCACGCATACCTCTAATTTTTCATGTAATATGAAACGGGGCTCTGAAATTTTTAAATTTTTTTAAATATCAATATGGATATCATTTAAAAGCTTCTGTAGAGAACTTTAAGGAAATACTAAAATTTTTAAGAATGCTTAACCCATTAAGAACCGATGTTATTTTTATATAAAATTATATATGCAGTACCAAAATTTTTTATATTTTTTAATTCTCTGTTACGGCAATATTTGCTTTTTTTTCATTGAAGTTACTTCACTAAACTAGATTTACATAGATGGTGAAGGGTATATAAGATTCAGCATAGCCGAATATAACACTTTTACTTGTTTATAAATATAGACATTTTATAACTACACTTTCTTAACAATGTTACACAATTTAAATACAAGATGTTATACGTTGATACTTTAAAATAGATGAGGCAGATATATCAATGTTTGGGAGAATATATCTTGTTTTAAAAGGTATGTAGAGCTTTTAAAATTTTAAATATGGAAATTTTTTTTTCAAAACCGTAGAAGAAGTATTTTAGTTGAGTTTTGCATGAATAAAAATTCGTTTAATTTTTATTATCTGAATAAAAAACATGTATATATATCGTGCTTCTTTTTTATACCGATTAAATTATCGATACTTAGTTACTTAGCTCTTCAGGAAACTTCTCACAAGCCTTTTAAATAAACTAAAGATTTTTGTGCAAACACTAACGTAAGGACAAAAAATAATAATAGTCGATAATGATTTTATTTTTCTTTAACGGCTTTTTTTACTTTTTTTACAGTTAAAAGATGATGAAAAATAAAAAATTGCACAACCTACGATAATTTATTTTTGCTTTATGAGCGGGCACTTGTATATTTTTTAATTGAAATAAGCTATGGGAATATTAAATTTTCTTTTCATTTTGTAATTTTCTAAAAATTTATACAATAATTAAAAGTGCATTTGCATTTCATCGAAATTTATTAGATTTGATTGGAAATCATTATCAAAATCTAGTTTGTTTACAATCTATTTTTTGACACTAGCAAGATTTTAATACAACAAACAGAAAAAAGGGGATTTTAAAATTACATTTCGTTACCTTTAAAATTTACACTTCATGTATGCTCTCACTCTTAATTATTTTAACTTTTTTTTAAATATTTTATTGAAAATATTTTATTTATTTTCACAATTATGTTTTGTATTTTCATGAAATTGCCTTTATTTAAAAAAAAACTATAGTTCTATTTCTAAGTACTAATCTTAGCAAAAACTAGTGGAGATATAAATTTGAAAATGTGTGAGAAATCTAGTAAAAATCAATTAAATTTTGCTCGAAATCTCGTAAGTACTAGATTTCGGTGTAATGTAAATCTTTTTTATATATATAAAAAATTGTGTGTTGTGACTTTATAACTCACGAACGGTCAACCCGAATTCGATTAAATTTTTAGAGTCTGTTCGTGAGTTGTGATTTTTCATGACAGCATGTGGTTTTGTTCCTATAAAAACACAACAAGCCTTGAATTTTTGTACAAAATCAAAAGTTTTTGTCGTTTACCTAGGGAATTGTGAGGGAAAGGTTTTTAAAATTTCTTATAAGTAACTTTTATATTAGCGTGCATAATGAGATAAAAAACTGGCTGGATTGGGGCAGCGAACTGAACTCGGAATAGTTCGCTATAAATATATTAAAAACTATTAAGATTGAAAAAATATAAATCCCACAATTCCCAAAAAAGTTTAAAAATACCCAAAAAGAGATTAATAGCCAATTTCACAATAACGAAAGAAAACTTAAGCGAAAGAAAGTCAGTCACTCACTTTCGAGTCTTTTTGGCTTTCTGTGTGTCACTCACTTTCGTTCGCTTACACTTACGTTTATAAATTTTTCTTTTTTACGTTTTAAGAAACCAAGGTGGTACCAGATCGTAAGTTTCTGTACATTATAGCGATTTTCTTTAAAAGTATAAAAAATACTACGTAATTATTTGAATGCAAACACAACCGTGCGTAGCAGTGATCAGCTGCTTACAAATAAAAATAAAAGATACACCAATTGTTTTGTGTTATTATTTGTATTAAACAATTAAAAAAACAAACAAAGAAAAAAACAAATTAATTAGAAAAATTAAATTATATAAAAGTGTTATTCGATTCTTTAACCCACTCCAATTTAGAAATTATAATCGTATCATCTCATTTCTTACGAGTAAAAGCAAGTGCTTGTATTATCATTTTCTTCGTCAGCACAGATGGATATAACAGTCGCTATTCATTTTTTGGACACTTCAGAGGATGAAGCAAACTGCAATAAAAACAATTTCCATTTAAAATGAAATCAATTATTGTATTTATTTTTACACTTACCATTAGTTATCCATTATTAATTTATAATTTTAAGTTAATTTTTAATACAAAACTATTGTTTTTAATAAAGTTATTATTTACACGAACATAAAATAGCAAGTGACCGATTTTGACATTTGCGTTCGCAGTGTTGACAACACCTTCTTTACACAGAAATCGGATTTTGTATGAAATCACTTACGTTTTCTTTCGAGTTGTCGTTCGAGCCATCGTTCGCATAGGAGTAAGATTGTGAAACTCAAATCAGTTTTCTTTCGCTTAGAATACGAAAGAACATATTCTTTCGTTACTGTGAAATTGGCTATAAATTTTTTTGTTGTCTACATATGCCATTAAAAGAAAAGAAGAAAAAACATATTGGAGCATTCAAAACAGGTCTTTTAATTCCGTTTAAATGATGAGAGAATATCTGCCTTAATTATGATTTTTCAAAAAAAAAAAAAAAAAAAAAAAAAATATGTGCCAAGAAATCATAAATTTTGGTTTTTTGTGTGTAATATTGTATAAGGTAAGGTTTTAAAGCACTGTAAGGACTTCTTACTTTTGGGTACTACTTTTTGAAAAATTTACAAAAAATAAAGTCAGATATTTGGAAAAAAAAATTTCAAAAAATATGATTTTTAAAAACTTTTTAAATGTACTTTTGTGAAATTTTTGTGTTGAAAGAGATTTGTTAGCACTTGTTTTTTTTTCAATACTAAAATATTAATTGCAAATCCAGAAAAATTAATTTGCTAATACTTCAATGGGGTTTTGGCTCCACTAGACACAAAAAACTACAAAAAGATTAGGACAAAACATAAAATGTTTAATTTTAAAAAAACAAGATAATGCAAAAATTTTCTTAATAAATAAATAATCGCAATTGGGTTCATGAGAAAGAAAATTCATTTAAAATTTTTTGTGTAGATTTTTAGAAAAACAAGTAAAATTTGACAATAGCAGAATGCAATGCAGCACTTTCCACGCACATGCAAAACTTAAACTCGGCTACAGCGCTGCTATTGTTGTGTGAAGTTTCAATACGATATATTTTTCTTAACTGTAAACATTACCTTAACATTGCTTTTTAAAAATTTTCAACCTACCCACGTTATCTTTTAATACGTAAACATTTCAATGCAAGTAAATTTGTATTTGCAGCGTTTTACATGTTGTGCTACATGTTGGCATGGAACTGCTAACTGCTACAGACAAACAAACAAACAAACAGGCAGTTACTCTCACAATCTTATTATGTTGTCCCGTTGTGTTGGAACTACCGGGGATTCATTTTATCCTCGATGAAAAACTATAAAACTTACGTTTTTATAACAAGGCGGCATATGATTACAAATTAAAATGCCTGACTTATGGTTTGTACGCCTCACGCTTCTACGACAACTTGTTAAGCTGCTGGCCGTAAATTCAATTAAATTGCCCATGCTCGTGTTTTTTATATAACGATTCTGTAGATACAACATTTAATATTTGTTGTCTTTTATGATCTTGTTTGTGGTCTTGTTACTCTTGTACTTTTGATTTCAGTTTACTTTCAAAAAATACTTGGGTGGACATAATATAAATATGTTTATGTTGAAATAAAAGATAAAGATATTTAAAAATATTCAAATATGTATTTAAAACTAAATACTTCTAGAATGTGTATAAAGTTGAAAAAAAAGAAGAAATAAAAGTATTTAACTAAAACTTCTAAAACAGTTTGAATTTTTTTAACCAGGTCCTTAAAAGTTAATATATTTCTTTTATTTTTAATTTTTTTTTCTTTATTACCTGTCTCTAGTGCAACAAAGGTTTTTGTTTGCTTTTGAATACAAGACTCTCATTTCAAGTGACAAAAGATCATTTAATATTGTAATGCCCTGCAAGTTAACCTGGTGTGTACGTTGTCTAAAATTACATTAACGAAATATTTAATCTATTTTCTGACTTGTTGTCTTACTCTTCCATCTCGTTTGTATTATTATTCTTATTATTATTAGTGTGTGGGATTTTTGTTTTCCTATTACAATTTTTGCTTTTTTTTTATTTTTTTGTTATCTGAATAGGACATTAAACCGCAACGAATTGGGTTGTTTATGTGGCTCTCAACAAGATGAAACAATTTTAGCCAAGTTTAAGTGTCTTTTGACTCGACTCTTTAGTTAACCATTGTTAACAATAATGTCAAAGATCGTAAAAAAACACACTCACGTTTATATTTAAAGTATAATTTAATAGCGGGAATTGGTGAATGCGTGTGTGTGTGTGTTAATATTAAAGCTCTTGTTCAATGAAATGAAAAAAAAAGAAATAACAACGGCATTCATACATTGTTAAGATGAGTATTAAGATAAAAAAGATAAATTATATTTATGCAAACATAAAGAACTGTTGAAAATATTTAGGCTGTTCACAGATGGTTGTTCTAATTCTTTAGAATTTATTAACACCAAAAACATATGTTTTTTTTTTAATAAACAAAAGCAATTAAAATTCTAATTTTTTATTTACACTTTACAATGTGGTTTAAATGAAGTTTCTATCTACACTAGTCAAATAATCCATGCAGAATTGATATCCTTAAAATTTATAGTTTTATATGCCATCTAATTACTTTTAAGGAAAATTCTTCTTTCAATTTTATTTTCTTAACAATCGATTATTTGAAACAATTTTTTTGTTTTTGCGGCATTTATCCATATTAATTTAATAAAAAATTTCATGAAAACAAAGTTAAGTTAAATGGAATTTTTGGCACATCTGCACCAGTGTTCAAGACCAGTCTCGTTAAGTACTTTCAGTTAAGGCATATATATCGGAAGCCGTATAAAAAATTCCGAACACAATTTTAAGGGACCCACGAGGGCTTGAGGATATGCGATATATGCGTATCCCTAGCAACGTCTTTGAGTTTTCTTTCATGAGTCAACACTTATTCTCTGCGGAATTCCAAGACAGCGTAACAAAATGGTTTGACTCTCTAAACTCAGTAAAAGTTCCCCAATTATATTAAACAAGTAAGAGTTCTATATTCGGCCACGCCGAATCTTATTTACCCTTAACCATCTATGTAAATCTAGTTTAGTGATGACACAGAATTAAAAAATAAGAAAAAAAATTAAGTACTACATTAATGGGTTAAGTATTTTTAAAAATTTTTAGTATTTCTTTAAAGATCTCTTCAAAGGCTTTAAAATGATACCCATATTGATATTTCAAAGAATTTAAAAATTTCAGAGGCCCGTAACTCGGAAAATATGGGCGAGCGCCAATTTTTTCACTTGATGTTTTTTTCTTACTTTCTTAATGCTCTATCGCCCCCTATATTTATTTTTTGATTAGAGTTACCTTATTGTTCCAAATAATGTGGCAGAATTAGAGGAAGGCGTGGTGTTTTTTTGCCCGCACCTCTTTTGACAGTATGTCTGATCTATTGGCGTATGTAAATTTTTGTTGAAATTAAGTTTGTCTTTTCATTTTACCATTTTTCCACTTTTTGTGGTGCAGGGTATAAAAGGTGTCTAGTTAAATGAATGCCCGTTGGTACACCGCTTCAGCTAGACAGTAAGTCTGCATATTGTATTACCTGTTGACTCAGGACAGCATTATGCTGTTATGGGTATAGAGTGATATAGAGTACATTCAGGGTAAGCACACAGTCCATGCCCATTCCAGCTTGTAAGTTGCGACTCTCAATGCAACTACTCCGCAAATGGCATTGAGTAAAATGCACCGGCTGAGGTATCGTCTTTTCCATTTAAGAACTAATCCTGATCTGCATCTTTTGCGTCTTTGTAACGGTGTTTGGTGATTATTGTTCTACCCCTTTATAATTTTTAGCCTTCCTCAATAAAAATTAAACTGCAAAAGTAAGACATTATATTTTAACGATCTTGTAACTTAAACGCTTTTCGCACATTAACTATTAAGCTGTAATTATTTTATTTATCTAGGTTCGTATCCCAGCCGCTGGCAGTTTAACAACAAAAATTATTTTGTAATGAATTATGATTTTTTATATACCACAGCGATATATTTTGAGGGTGTAAGTGTACAGTTTGAAATTAATGGACATGGAAAAATTAACAAAATCGCTGTTGCAGCAGTGTTGCAGTTCGGTCACACTTTTTACATTTTTTGTTACTTTTGAATATGTATAATTTGTTGTATGTGGAGAAATTTCCGTAACTTTTGATACAGACACGAAATAAAGTAATATCACTGAAAAAGCACTTGTTTCATTATTTACAACATTTAATAACTAACAGCTGTTTTTTTAACATATCAATTCGACCTTTATAACAAAGGATACTTGAAAATGCTATCAAAATCCAACATAACTTCAATTTAAATAAAATAAAAACAAAAAAATGTTGCTAAAGTTTTACTATGTATTATAAGTAAGTGTAGGAATACAACACACGACGGTAACGATATTTTATTACAAATTTGACATAAGTTATCGTTCAACGACAATGCCGCTGAGATAAAATTTATTTTATTTTCTTGTCGGTTTTCATTTTTCTCTCACATTTACGCTCTCAATCTCCTAACAATATTGCCACATATTTCCAGAAATATTTGTATTTTGTAAGCATTTGAAGTCACAATAAGAGCAAAGGCACATTATTTAAATAAAATAGAACAAAATTTCAAAATAAAAATAACTAAAAAAACTGATACACGTAAATAAAAAAAATAATTGAAAAGGTAAAAAATATGAAAATAAAATTTATTGAAAAAATAACTGAAAAGGTGAAAAATATGTATCATCACCATGTACCTATCATCTTAAATTAGTCATCATTTATTCTTCCTCTCTCTTTTCAATCTGTATGAAGGTTTTGAAAAGTCCTATTAAATCCTTTGCAAGATAACCAGTCCAATAGACTCGAATGCAATGTACATGTTAATATTCTTTACATTTTATCTATTTTTTTTTTTTTTATTAGAATTCATTTGATTCATTAAAATACTTACTTTTTAACCATAACAAAACAAAACAATCCAACAAGCAGCTAACTTCACTTCTTAACGCACTGTCAAAATTGGATTTTCCAACTGCTAAGCGTTGACGCCGTGCTATTTAGGGATGCTTCATACATTTTGTATGTGCATGAGAAATTTTGACAGATATCATCCGCTTTACGCGCTAATTTAGGGATGGCAGTAACTCTAAGTAACGATAAATCGTTTCGTTACCGTCGTCTGTTGTGTTCCTACATTAAGAAATCAAAAAATGTATTTTGCTTCATGTATAGAAACAGCAAAATGTTTTCTCCAATAACTTTTTCCTGCTGTGAAATAATATGAGCTACGGAAAACTAAGTATTCTGTTCAAACTTGGAAACATTAGTTATCTGCTTGAAAAATTGGTACCGTACCAATACAGCGATTTAGAAGTGAGTTGCCTTCTAAAGTCCTTGAAGAAGTGCCGGATTATATTACGGAAAAATTGTAGGTAATTTAATGTTGAAGTTTTAAGAAAATACATCTGAAATTTTTCTTTAATAACTGTTTTTTAAAATAATTAAAATTGTAAATACGATCAAAGATCAATCTTTCAAAAACAAAGGTCAAAGTGGTCCATTAAACAAAAAACCCTACTTTAACTAATTTCATTGTATGGCATACACTCATCTATCCCGGAATATAAGTATTGAGCCTTGATTTAAATACTCATTAATATCTAAAAAAATTTGACTTTTTTGAAGGAAAAGCGTTATTTTTCCCTATGTTTCCCTGGCAACTTTGAGCTACAGTTTTTAAAAACTTAGGCTTTTTTTATATTTTTTTCTTCTTCAGTATCTATGTTCTCTAATTTATCTCTTCCCAAAGAACTGTATTTGATTAAAAGGCATTATTGCCTGAGTGTCATTTCTCTTTTTTTTTGTTGTTGTTTTATAGTTTAATATTGTTGCTATTTAAACACATTAAATAATCATTTTTTGTACCATTAAGAAATACTTTGTTAATTATGTCTAATCTCTATTGACAGAGTAGATTATCATAAGTACCTCCTTATTTAAGTTCTTTTTTTATAATGGTGTCTCTTGTCTGAAGCCTTTTTTATACGTTTAGATTCTTAATTTGTTAAAATTAAGAGTTTTTAAGTGCTTGAAAATACTCCTACTTAAATACGAATTTGCAATTAATGTCCTGATGTTAAGAGGTCGTTTCCACATCCTTTTGTCAAGTGTCATACAAGTCTTAGTATAAATATTTTGTCTCCAAAAAACACTTAAGAATTTAAGTAATATTATATAATTGGTAAGGAAAAATGAAATAAACATTAATTATGTTTCTTTGGTTATATTTTCCTAAATAATTTAATAAATAATTATTCATACAAATAATTTTATCAGCTTAATGTTTTCTAATTTGAACAAACGACAACAAACCACTTGAATTTGGCGTCTTTTGTTGTACATACAAACACACACGAGTATATGTATATATATTTAAATAGTACTTGTGCCATGATGGATGTTTAGTTGGCTGTTTGTTCTATACGGAAACTTAGTCTCGTTCATGCATTTAATTGTTTTAATACTTGACTTTTTCTTCTTCAAACCAGCACAAATCGTGGATGTTGCTTTAATTTGTTTTCTTGTTGCTGTTGTTGTTGTGAATTAAAGAACAAGTAGTCAACTACTTGTGGCATGTACTGGTACAACTAATAAAAAATCTATATATTGAATAAATTTATATTGTTAAATAATTGTGGTAATTAGAGTAGACGTAAAACTCTAAACAAGCTGTAGAGCCAGCCACAGACAGGCACATCATCCACAAACAACATGCCACTTGAGTAATTGTTTATATTTTTTATTGTTGTACTAGAGCTGTCTACATACAAAATGTGCCTAAGGTTAGCCAGATTGATGTTATTATTAGTAATAAAATTTTATTAATTTTTTCCAACTTTATTGTATGTGTTACCCCAAAAAAACACAACCTCTAAATGTCCGTAAAACTTGCAAAACAGACCTTTAAAAATAAAAAAGAAATTGAAAAACTGAAATTTAGTTAAAAAGCCCCATTTTAAAAACACAGATTTCTTCAAATAAAAAACTGTAAATGATATGCAGGTAACTCCGCTTTGCATAGCAAAAAATATGTTTCATAAAAATTTCTATTAAATTAAATTTAACTATTGAATATGTGGGTCTTTCCGTTAGTTTGAATTTCCATAATTTTGAATTTTACTCATCACCTTTACCCTCAGTAGCACAGCTAAAAAGCTCTCTGGTTAAGGTTAATAGACCTTTAGGAACGAGGAATTTTTGTCATGTATTTTAGTCTTCTAACGAAGGCAAAACTTCTGGATGGACGAATAAACGCATTTTAAGGGTAACTAAGTCTCCCCTAAAAAAGCTTTTCAAGGCCAATATGCAACCATTACCCTGGAGTTAATGTCGACGTCGTTGACGGCGTTTCAATGCCGAAAAAGTTGAAACAGATTGAACTTTTACGGCGTTGCAACGCGTTGAGTTTAACTGCTCTCATACAATTTCATACGATTCAACTTTTTTTTTTGAAATTTGACGCCGTCAACGACGTCGACATTAACTCTAGGGTTAAAATGCAAAGAGTGATTGTGACGGATAAAGCGATCCAGAAAATGCTGCATTACATTCTGTTGTGTCTAATTTTTCCTGTTTTCTTTAAAAACTAAAACAAAATATTGTAAATAATTTTTCTCGCTAAATAAATTAAGAAAGCAAAATTTCTAAGCAGAAATTACAAACAACATTTACACAACTATTGTAAATTCCAACAACTAAGCACTCTTCCAGCAGATCGTTAATTAAACAAAAGTTTTTAAATATTTTTGGCAATTTTTTTTTTAACATTTTAAGCGAATTATTTATTCTGCTTATGCAAGCATATAAATATTTATTAATACACAGTTTTTCGGGAATAACTAGAAAATTCGACTGCTTTACTTTATGGATGAAAGGAAAATATTTAAAGGTAGCCATATTTAAATTATTTATATATGAGGTTATGAATTGAGCTGGGTTTTGTAAAAGTGGTATAAGTCCACTTTTGCAAAAAACTAAGTTAACAGTAATTTTAACGAACTATAGACTCCTTCACTTCATAATTACAACCAGAATTTCAATAGAGTTCTAGATTGACATAAAATAAACAAAAACAGTTTTGCTGTACAACTCTATTGCACAAATATTTCTTTTGAAAGTGGAATAAGTCCATTTCTAATAAGTGTAATTAAAACAACTTTCATTAATTTCTTCCAAGCGACAAATGTTTTTCCTAAGGCCATTAAAAGCTTAATTTTTCATTTTGTAGGAAATAAAAAGAGAAGACTTTATTTCAACTAAATCTCTACAAGAGGCAATATTGAACAGAAAAAAATATGGACAGAGAAATTTTAAACTTCCTTAAAATATGCTTAAAAAGAATGATCCTTACAAAATTTTTAATAAAATTAGTATGGAAGACAACATTTTTGTTAGAAAAAAAAGGACCACCAAAAAACTAACAGCAATAATAATATGTTACCATTTTATAAAACTTAATGGAAAATACCAAGATAAAAATATAACGATATAAGTTCATTACCGTTTATACCGACTATTCAATTTTTACATTGATTCAAACGCAAACCCTTAAATATCTCAATATAAAAAAATGGACTTATGCCACTTTCAAAAAAACCAACTTAATTATCAATTGAAATTAGAACCGCAGCGGTTTCGCCTCGAATTCTCGTGCAAAATCTTTCGCGAAAGCCAGAATATTTTCTAGAGATATGCAACCGTTAACGTATTTTTAACCATGCAAGTCGACTGGAAAGTTTTATTAATTACTAATTAAACAAAAAAAAAAAAAAAAAAAAAAAAAAAAAAAAAAAAACCATGTAACCAGCAAATAGTGTTTATATTTACCCATCCCTATTGAAAAGACATAACAGCGGTTAAATATTGCTTTAATTCGTCAACAATCTGGTTACTCTCCCTTTACAAAAAAAAGAAAACCCTTTAATTAAATAACACAAACATTTATGACTTTTACTTCAATCTCTTGTTAAATGAAATAAAAAACATTTTGAAATCAGTAAATATAATTACGTACAATTATAATAGAGGTTGGTCTAATTACTGTTCCATTACCACCAAACAACAAATGCAATGCCATGCCCTGCCCTGCGTACTCGCACTGTTTACGAGTGGCGATAACAATTTTCTAAATTCAAATTTAAACATGAAATTCAATTGTTTTATATTTTTAAACAATTCTAAATTACACACGATGATAACTGAACAAACAGCAATTAAAAGAGTATTTATGTGGATGGGAAAAATTAAATATGGCGTTTGTTTAGCTGATTATCAGATAAAATAAACTCATTGACTGGGTATTTAAAGGCCCCAGGTACAAAAGTAAATCGTAGAATGAAAAATTAAACAAACTAAAACACTTTAAAGAGAAAGCTGTTTTAGCTCTTAATTGTGCATTTTTTTAAAGTACGAATTTTACATTTAAAAAAATTTCGAATTGTCTTTTAGTTACTCAGTTTTATGATTTTTTGTACGCACTTGCTTTTCTTCAGTTATTTTACTTGTGCGTCTCGAAATGTGGGTTTATTAAGACATTTGTGTTGATGATTTTTTTGCGCCAAATGTCGTTAACTTTGTAAGTTTGTAGTCATTTAAATCGTTAAAATATTATAATTAAAATTATACTTAAATCAGGCAAACATTTTAACGTAGACATTATAATTTGCGTTGCACAGTGGGGCAACTTCTTATATGAAGAGATATGGAACTAGAAAAAAATTATTAAAAAAAGCGTTAACTAAGGGCGATAACTTTACCGTTTGTCTCTAAAGCATGAAATTTAATTTCAGTCTGTCTAGCCATTTAGAAAAACTATTTTAGTGTTTGCACAAAAATTTTCTCATCTTGCTGAATATACAACTGTTGGTGAGCTGCAGCTCGACTATATAATTTCCGGCATGGATATTCATAATCCCAGCAGAGTTTATTAGAGATAAATTCTCTGAAACGGAACAGTGCCGCTTAGACTGAAACTTCTAAAACTCTTTTTAAACAATTTTTGTCGCTTTACCAGAAAAGCTTTTCTTGCTTTAACCCTCTATTTCTTGAATATATTTTGAATTGCCAAGTACTTTAGTAGTAACTTTTTTGTGAAGAAATTATGTTTATATTATATATTTCTGGCCTAATAGTAAAAATGCGAATATTTATAATCAAAAATGGTTTTATTGTTTTTCAAAGTATTCTCCAGAATGATTTATACACTTTTGCATGCGCATGCGTTGTCGAAGCACTTTCTCCACTCCGATTAAGACACCTCTAAAACATGGTTTTTGAACACTTCAACAGCTTCTTCTGGCGACGAAAATCGTTGACCACGCATTTTTTTCTTGATGTGCGGAAACAAGAAGAAGTCATTAGGTGCCAAGTCAGGGCTGTACCGCGGATGACCCACTAATTCGACGTTTTGGCCGGTCAAAAACGCTCTGGTTTGAGCCGATGTGTGAGAGCTCGCATTGCCATGGTGAACAATGATTCGTCTTCTCTTGTTGGTTTTTCCAATTTCTCCGATGACTTCAGGCAAACAAATTGTAGTGTAGAAGTGACCGTCCTACGTTGCTCAAGCGGAACAGTCGCCACATGACCAGTTTTGCCGAAGAAACAGGCGACCATTTGCTTCGAAGTGCTTCTTCCACGAACAACTTTCGTTGGATTTTGCTCGTCTTTGAAGACCCACACGGTCGATTGTTGTTTCGTTTCGGGCTCATACGCATAGATCCATGATTCGTCACCTGTGACGATCTTATAAACTTTTTTTGAAGCACCGCAATCGTATTTTTGCAACATTTCTTTGCACCAATCGACACGAGTTTTTTTTTGAGCGACTTTCAAATTGTGCGGGATCCAACGAGAACAAATCTTTTTTACGGCCAGCTGTTCATGCAGTATCGAATGTATGCTAGTGGAAGAAATGTCCAAGGATGTCTCTATCTCTCGGTATGTCGCATGTCGATCTTGCATTATGAGTTCACGCACGGCATCAATGTTCTCTGGCACAACAGCCGTTTTTGGACGACCTTCACGGAATTCGTCTTTGAGCGAGCTTCGGATACGATTAAATTCATTATACCAATTTTTCACAGTGCTATAGGATGGTGCTTCATCGCCATACAAAGATTTAAGTTCATCAATGCACTCTTGTCGTGAAAATCCACGTCGAAAAGTTGTGAAAAATGATGGCACGAAAATGTCACGAGTTAATTCCATTTTTTTTTCTATATTAATTTTTTCAAGTCACTGTAAACAACACAAGTAATGGTCGTATGTCAAAACGTTTTAAGTACGATTATGATTAAAAATGACAAACTTTCCAATGGAAATGTCAGATTGCAATTGGCAGCACTCAGTGTTGCCAGGCCAGAAATATATATAGCAGCCATCGTAAACGCTGAAATAGTAGGAACAAAACTTGAATGTGTGGACACGAATAAAAGTTTAAAAGAGAATTTAAGAAAATTGCAAAAACAAAAATTGCATGTCTGGACGAGGACTAAACAAAATTACTGAAAACATTTTAAGAGCTTTAGTTTATTCTGTGCAAAAACATTTATAATTTTTATCAGTTTGTAATAAAAAAATTGTAATAAAAAAATATAAAATACATTGTAATTTTGCGACAAAAAAAAAATTAAAAGCTGTTTGAAAAACAAAAAAATGCTCTTTTATACAAAAGAAGCGTGTTTTCATCAAAAATGTTTTAAAATACTTTTCGCAAATTAATGCAAATCACTTTAAATTTTTTGCTTTTCTTTGCAGCCCTTTCTTTTTTATTTAAATAGTTTTTTTTAACAAAAACAAAAAAATTAAAACGGTTTTCGGGAAACAGATTTGACCCAAGTTTGTCTCAAAACTTCATTAAATTTACTTAAAAAAGAATAGAGCCATGAAAATTATTTCTTTAAAAAATTTTTGTTAAAAAAAAGTAAGAGTGCTATAGTCGGCTATGACGAATCGTATATACCTTTCACCATCTACTTATGTAAATCTAGTTTAGTAAAGTAACTCCAATCAAAAAAAGCAAACATTGGGGTGACAGAGAATTAAAAATATTTAGTAATTCCTTAAAGATCTCTTCAAAAGTTTCAAAATGATACCCATATTGATATTTAAAAAAATTTTAAATTTGCCTCGGCAAACTTGATTTCAATACTAACACGGACATACATACGGACATCGCTCAATTGCCTTTTCTATGCATAAGAAGTCAGAATATATATGCTTTAAGGGGTCGTAAATGGATATTGTAAAAATTACACACGGAATGACAAATTTATATATACCCTTCTTCCACTTTTTGCGGTGAAGGATATAAAAGTTCTTGCATAAAAATTTTGTTAAGTCTTTAGTAACAATAATAAAAACACACTTCAATTGTGTAAATCAATTTTCAAAAAAAGATTACATTTTCATAACAAGTCATTAAATACGTACAACTTTCTAAACAAATAATACATTGTCTTTGTCCTTTGGCTTACCGCCGCTAATAATAAAATTTCGATTCAAGACCCCTCTAGTACTTAATAAGAAATAAATTTTATAGTCGTAATGTCATAAAAATTTTCGTAACTATATGATCACTAGTTTTTGTCATAAATGCAATTATTTTTTCATTGCAGATAATTATGAAGTTATCGGACGATCAATAATTGCCAATAAAAGCTGTTAAAGCTTGTAATAACCCCCATAATATTTGTAGTTGTTAAAAGAAAAATGTTGTTAAAATGAAAAATAATAATAATATGTTTGTACATAAATGAAAAGTTACCAGAAGTTACGACTGATTAAACATTTTTTATGAATTTTTTTTTCATATCCTCCATTTATGTTGTTGCCAATAGATTTTTACACCTGGGAATAAATGCGATGTTTAATGGTTAGCTAGTTATTAGTTAATGACAGACAATGTTGTCAAATGCTAGAAAATTAGAAATAATAAAAAAAATCATAATAATGTGTTGTACATAGAAAGAAAATGGTTTTTCTATATGCAATTTTAAACAAACATTCTTCTTGTTTAAATTCGTAGTCATAAATAAAAGTTTAAATGTAATGCGTACTTGGTTGTACGTACATTGAGAAGAAAACAAGATAAACTTAAAGGATTGAGTTTAACAAAATAGATTTCCTGTGAAAAAAAATTAAAATCGCTGACGAACAAAAAATCCATTATTATTAAAATATGTTTAATTAAAAAAAAAAATCACTTAATAATAGGTCCTGTTAATTGCTATTGCAAAATTATCTCGACTATAAATACAAGAATAAAAAAAACAAATACAACAAACTTGCCAGATCTTTCCATATCGGCAGAGTTTAGGCGTTTTTACTCGCCTATAAACAGAAATTGCTATTGTGAGTTGTGTGACATTATTAAATTGAATGTGTACGTAAGCAGTTTAAAACTGTTAATCAGTGTAGTCAATTTAGTTTACAGTGGGAATAAAGTAAAATTATTGTTGGAGTGTTTTATTTTGCAAATAAACAAAAAGTATAAAAACGTACCAAATTTGTATTTACGAGACATTCTTGCAGAAGGCTCGAAAAAGTGCATTAAAGTTGCTGATGAGATTCAAAATAACTGTAATATTTTTCCCAAATATGGGCAGTAAAATATGTGGTGATTTGGCTCTGGTTCTTACATATTTTTGAAAAATTCATTCGATTTCCTCAAACATCAGTCACATTGACCAACTGGAGCAGTGATGACATATTCCGGAAAAATTGTGAAAACGTGTGGCTTAAAAGTCGACAATCCTACTTATTTCAGTGCGTGGATGCACGGCCAGTATCGGCGCGTTAACAGCCGATGCTTCAGCGATCTAGCGTGAGGGAAAATGGCAGGAATTGCACACCCGGATAAAGCCGATGCCAGTAGTTTTTCGCTGTTCTTTTCAAAATAATTGGCAGACTTCATAATAAGTATTATTGTGTTTAGTAAGTAGTACCCTCACGTTATAAAGTTAATATTGCTGGCTCCTGAAGTTGTCTTACTAAATACAGAGAGTTTTAATCTGCTAAATGCAATCAGAGGTTACACGTAATAACTGGCTTCCAAATGTGGGGGTTTTTCAGGGCGAGCACTAAATTTTATGTGCGTGAGTACTCGTATTTGTTCTGTACAACACCTCAAAAAGAATCGTGCTAGACGCCAATTGCGAATAAGACTCGTCTATCACTGCGATTAAAAAAAGCCCCAGTGCCTGGCTGTACGCTTTTGTAGGCGCTAAATAATCTAATATTTAAAAGAAACATAAAATTTATTCTGTGTGTAATAATTTACGTCCTGATTTTGCTGTAATATTAGCACTCACCTGCACCTTCGTCTGCATTTACTAAAGTGACACAGTCGGTGCTTGCTCTTGAATGCTTACCTTTTCCAAAAGTAAAAAATATTCAAAAACAAGCAAACTTTGGAATTAATAAAGTTAGTAGAATATTATTTGTAAATTTATTTCTTTTAGAGTTTTTTTTAAAGTTCTACACCTGTTAGTTTGTTAACGGTGTTTATTCAGCATTAAATGGCCATTTATGATCAAATTTAACCAAACAGATTGAAAATTGTTTGCAACACTAAGATTTAATAAGAAGAACAAAATTAATTAATTTTCGAACAGTAAATGCAAAAACAACAACGACAGGTCTACACAATTTTTACATAAATAGTTTATTTTTTTATTTTAATTTTTGTTTTCTAATTTTTTAAGCACTAGGTCAGTTTATAAATAATAACAAATGTTTATTTATATTTTCAATATTTCGCCACACCTTTGGGTGGCATCATCAGGAAACAGGAAACAAAAATTAAATTTTCTTTTTTTAAAATAACAAATTTAAAATGAAATTATTTTTTCAAACAAAAACAGAAAAATCAAAAACCAAACGACAAAAAACTCAAATATTTAAAATTTACATTCTTATAAATTTAAAACTCAAAAAAACATTCAAGTAAAATAACTCAAAAATTTTAAACATTTACATTCTTATAAAAATTTAAAAAACAGAAAACATTTAAATTATTTAAAAATGTTAAAAAACTTAATTCAAATACATTAACATAAACTTTCACGATAGAAATGTTACAAGCAATCATATACTCTCAAACGTTTATTATTTTTTATGCACTAAATGTCTATAACATTGCGCAACATTATCAGTATCAGCCTTAAAGTTTATTCTTTTTGTTGCTGGTATTTTAATTATTTGTAACATCTCTAACATATACCGACGCTTATAATTATTTTCTATATTTAAAACAGATGCATCTTCAAAGTTAGGATTATGATTAAATCTGGCACAATAGGAAGATAATGCAGTTTTTTGTGAATTATTAACATCCCTGTATCTTTGATCAGACTTATGTCCAGCTATTCTAGTTTTTAGTTTATTTTTTGTCGTACCTACATATTCCTTATTACAATTCTCACTATCATTACCATTACAAGGTATTTTGTAAACTACATTTGACATGTCCCATTTTTTAATCTTATCTTTTGTATTACTAAATAATCTATTTAAAGTATTATAAGTTTTGTATGCCATTTTATATTTATCCCCATCAAAAATTTTTGATTTTTCAATCCTTTCTGCTATTTCTGGTACATAAATTAAAGACTTATAAACTTTAGTTTCTGTAACATCTCTTGTATTATTTGCTCTTCTAAACCTTAACTGTTTAAACAAACTATTTATCACTCTCATTGGAAAATTATTATCAATTAATATCTTTTTAACTTTATCTTTATTGCTTTTGTGAAATTCCTTATCACTTAGCTTAAGTACTTTTTCTATCAAATTTTTTCCCGTATTAATAATTATTCTTTTGTTATGCTTTGAATAATAATTAATAATTCTCCCGGAAGCTGTTGGCTTTTGGTACCAATCCATTTTTCATCATTTAGAACATTTATGTTCCTTATCCTTTCTTTAAATTCAAACGAATTTTTAACATTATATTTTGAATTTTCTGTAATCTTTTTTAAAATCATTGTAATATATTTACATAACTCATAAGATGGAGAATTTATAAAAGAACAAATCGGTCTTAAAGGAAAATCCTCCTTGTGAATTTTTGGTAACCCATACAATCTTGGAGCTGTAGAAACATTGGTTTTAAGCTTGTTTTTCTCTAAAATTGTAATAACTTTTTGTTAAAAAGTTCTTCAACCAACACATTATTAACCTTCTGCAATTTGGTTGTTGGATCTTTGTTTGCTAACTTATAATTAGCAACATCCCCTACAATATTGTTAATTCTTAAAACATAATCACTCTTGTTTAAAGCTACTGTGGTGTTACCTTTATCAGCTTTTAAGATAAGTATATCCCTATTTCTTCTCAAAAAACTATCCGCCTTTTTTACGTTTTCTACCATAAATCTATCCCTGTTATTTAATTTTATCTTATTTAAATGATTATCTATTATTGAAGTTAATTTAGTCCTAGCTATTTCCTAGTGCTTAAAAAATTAGAAAACAAAAATTAACTAAAAAAGGTCAAAAAAACATTCATATATAATTTTTATTTTAATTTTATAAAGAATTTTTTTTTTGCAGATGCATTAAAAGTTCCTTATTAATTCAAGTTAACGCTTCTGCAACTGCACCAAGCAGAATATGAAATGGTCAAAGTAAAAATAATTAAAATTTTTATTCTTATGTTAATCGACAATTCGATAATTATTTGGACAACCCATTTAACTTCCTCCACCGTATATAATATAGCAGATATGAGATGGCGTTAACGACACATTTCTGTTGGTTGCTGGAGCCGACTCAGCAGAGTTCAGGATCGTTAGTTTTTTATGTGGAGTAAGAGTAGATTTAGTCTCCACGTTATAATTCTAGTCTTTATTAATTAAGTGTCACGTGTATGTATGCAGCGGTATTTGGTTGGTGACAAGTTGTCCAGCAGCGCAAGTGAGGAGGTGGCTTGAATGGGCCTGTCCGCAAGTGTAGGGATAGTAACCCAGGCGTGCAGGCAGCCGGTGCTGCACCGCATTGTAGACCCTTCCAGAATAACTGGAACTAGTCGTTCTGTAGCTTAGTGTACCAGTCAGTCGTACAACTCCTCCACTGCCCAAATCAGTTTGCTTGGTGTGCTGTAATCAGTAGTCAGACCACTTAGTGTATGTTGTGGCGTCAGACAACTAGTTTCAGTCGTCCTACTTCTCCACAGCACAGAAATATATGAACAAGATTAACGTCTGTACCGATGGTTCAACCACTATTTTGTGCAATTTTAATACCATAGCTTGTCATGAATGTACGCCTTGCTATAGGGTCGGACCCTACCCATAAAACTCCTCTGTTGAGAGTGCCACAGCACACTTTCGTCTATTCAACATCAAACCTGCAGAAATAGACTTTTATTTAACCACAGCCACTACGTGTTTCCTGAAGGGACCTCACCTATAACCGGCTACAGAGAGGGACGGCTCTATGTATGGACTACTGGTTCCCGCGGTGCCACTTTATATTATTTGCTATTATGATTTATATATGAGTTTTATTTAAGGACACTGGTGCATCCTTCGACAGTACCCCACTGTCTATCCAGATTCGGTGCCTGCACACCGGGGGACTGGTTCCCCCTATACCCCGAAGATACCTGTGTTAAAGCCTATGTTATCTCAGCCAGACTCGTAGTACCCCAGGGGGGTCCTATACAGCACAAAACGGCCCGCACGGAAGGCTGATTCAAGCGGTGAAAAAACTTTATAGTAAAATGCTGCTAATGTAAGCGGCATGCTGGCGGCATATAAACGCATCTTATTGACGTAGTAGTTTGTGTAAAAAAAAATTTAGTTTTTAGACGCAGAAATTAATAAATTTAATCGCTTTCAATTTTAAAAGGAAAAATAAATAAAATGAACAGCGATTTAGTGAGGAAAAGAAACACTAAAAGAATATTTAGTTAAACTCAATTCAAAATTTCCGCTCGACCGCTTTTAACGGCATTGCCAAGTTAAATTAAATTTAACGTTTCAAAACTTTTGTGTGAATATTTTTATTAACAAACTTATTTTTTTGAAATAAGTATTACTGTTGCCATATGCCGCTTGCATGGGCCTTTTACCATGAGGTAGGTATTGTTGCTGAAAAACTAGAGCAAGTGCATCAGAAGATCATATATGCAACTTAAATAGCCCTAGAATTCGTGCAAGTTTCTTGCTATTTCCTATTTTACCATTTTTTGTCTTGATGGTATTGATCTATCATTTATCACATTCACTACGAATGAATTTTTGGTTAAAGTTTAAAATTCATTCTAAATTGTTTTTTGTTTTTTTTTTTTGTTTTTTTCTAAACGCTTCAAATACAAAGTTGGTTTAAACGCAGAAAAATAATTTGAAATTAACTGACTTGGAAAACAGATTTCACTGCATATTAAAAGTATTTTCTTTAAGTTGTTGTTGACATTGTATGTTTTCTGTAATTTCTATGGATCATTTTTTATGTACCACCCTTAATTGTTTAAATGGTAATTTGCAAGACCAACGATACTTATTAAATCTTTAAAACGTTCCGCCAAAAGTTTCCAAATTGAATATATTGATGGGGGTTGCTATTTGACCGATAAAATACTCAATGAGGGGAAAAAGGGCTTTGAAAAATCACTCATGTTTAATATTTAATAAATGAGATCATGAACTACAATTCATTAAATTTTTCAGATTTATTTGTAAAATTGGTTTGTAATTTTTAGAGTATTGAGCAGCAGCCTTTCTTGCAGGCGCATGCAGGAAAACTTGTAGACCAATTTGGAACTAAAAAATAAAATAATAAGTGTGACTATTTAGTCAGTTTTAAATATTGAGTTAATACAAATTAGGAAAATCGGTAAATAAAAATTGTGGGTGTGCATATGTTTTTATGCTGTTATTTTGTTTATTGCTTTTTGTTTTATGAATTCAAGAATTTACAAAAAAACCGAAATTAGTTTTAAAATTGAAATAACAATTAAGATTGGAATTTTCACATAAGCGTAACTGGAGAACATTTGTGGAGCAGGCATAGCCCTTTAACGTGTATTAAAAATTACATAAGAAGGAAACAATTATAGAGGTGGTTGGTCTAATTTTTTTTTTTGGTTGTGGGTTAAGAAATCGAAAAAACACAAACTAGTTACATTTCAAAAATTACAATACATAATTAAAACAGTTTAAAAGTCCACAGGCCATTAAGTAAAAAAAGAATGCTTGCTGGCTCTTTTACAGGCTACTTAATGTTGAGAAAGCAATTTAACGGTGTAAACGACGAAGTATGTTTTTTAAATATGATGAATAAATCCCAAATTATATTTTAAACGACGGTAATGTCTTGGGAATTTGCTGACACTAAAACTTACAGCAATCCAGGAATTTTTCAGAAAAGCAGTTGTGGTTGAGGTGCTCTCGAATGCAGTAGAAGATTCAATAGGTAATCTAAATACATATATAAAATATTGTTGCAAGTGGGTTGTAACTTTATTACTCACGATCGGTCGAACCGAATTCCCTTTAATTTTTAGCGTTTGCTCGAAATCGGTCGACGCGTTCTTGAGTTATGTCTATTTATGACAAGATATGATTTTGTCCCTATAAAAAAACAACAACAAAAAATACATAGTCTTGAATGAGCGTATGCGGTATGTATTCTGTGTGCTGACTTCATACACACGGTATTCAATGATAATCCGGCGAAAATTTACCATAAGTAGCAGAACTTAACGAAATGAAATGAAAATTCGAAATATGAACAAAAATTAAAAATTTCAATAAAATTAAATTCGGCAAAATGTGGAAATTCAGTGATAAAACAAAACTAAAAAAAAGCTACGAACTGTATAATACCCTGTTCAGACAAACGTTTTAATTGCACAATAAAGGAATTTACGCAATCAAGGCCCTAATTGAATTAAATTTACCATATAAGAAATTAATTAATAAATTTTTCAATTAGTACTTAATTGAGAAATTAATTGATTAAGTTTCCTCATACAACCCTTGTGAATTGTGTTCAGTGAGAGAAAATTTTATACAATGACAAATCTAAATGCCATAAAAATTAGAACAAAATTTTAAATTTATTGCAAAATTCCGGCAAGTCTCCAAATTTTGGCTACATACAACAAAAAGGATTTGACAGCCCCGGGATTAATTAATTTTTTGGGACATTTTTTCCCTTTCCAGGAATTTATATGTTAAAAACAAAAAAATTAAATTTAATTTCACCATTTGATTAAAAACTCGTTTAGCTATATCACTTAAAAATTTTATAGGAATATCCCAATGCATTATGATATTTAATTTCTCAAAAACCACCTTAACATGATTTTTTCGGTTTTTGAAATTGTAGCGCGAAAAAAATAATTACAATATTATTAATCTAGATGTCATAAGCTTCCTTTGATGCTACTTACGTGCATATATTTAAGCTAGAGGAGCTTCCTAAACCTTGCATCCTCGTGATTGTAAAAAAAATTCAGTTTCAAAATGTGAAACACTTTTGTTTTATGAAAATTTTAAATATATTTCCACAACACCACTGTAAGAAAAAAAAAATTTGTAGGAAAAAAAATAAGAAGTGTAAACAAAATTTGACATCTAAAAACATAAACAAGAAAGTCAACTGATCTACTGTCACTACCTAGTATATTAATATGCCTTGGACAAAACTAAATGCCATAAAAATGAAAAATAAAATAGTTTCAAATTAAATGAAAGAACAATTTTTGAAAATTTATTTAGAGATTCAAATGACTGGAAGAGTTTCATATTTCAAATAAAAACAAGCAAACTTTCTTTTAAAGCCGAACTTTTCTTCATTCTTCCAAATTTACAAACACAAATTTCTTATGTAAAAATTAGTTCTGTTCAATAAATTTCCAGCAGAAACTAGCAACGATAGAGTAAAATAAAAATTTTCAACATTACTATTACAAATAAAAAAGGAATAAACGCATTTAAAAAAAAAAAAAAAAATTGGAAAATTAAAGGCGAACTGACGATAATAACAATCATAAAAATAAATATCTAAAACAGTAAAAAGATAGCGGTGTTCGATGCTTAAAGCATTTTGCTAGCATTTGCAAGAGCTTTGTTATCGATTTTGAGCACCTTTTTTCGAATACTTTGCAAAATTACCAAAATGTTTTCGTCTTTTTTGTAAAACTTTAAGTTTATTTTATTCTATTTCTTTTGTTTATTGTTTAATTATCCTGGCGTTTACTTGTGCATAATTTTCTCAGCTTTCTTCTAACTATTATACAAACGTTAGCTTCAATTCAAAATATTTTGTATTGAAAACTGAAAACTATAAATATTATATATATTTTTTGCTGTGTGGTTGTAAAACATTTTAGCTGTAGATATATTTGGGTTTGAAATCGCAATACAAATTATAACAAAAAAGTTACACCATTTTAGTCTAGCAACGATGTGATGTAAATATTTTTGTGGGAAGTGATAATAAACACTTTCAATTTAAAGTATTTAATATTTATTAACTTATTTTGTAAAACAGAACAAGAATCAGCTGTTCTGTTATTGCCAGTAACAAAAGTAGTAACAAATTTATTAACATTCACATCTTATACTCTTTTTTAGTCCTTCGCTGCTTCTTTTGAAGTACTGAAGTAAACACTTTCCAATAACAATTAGTAACAACTTCTTGTTATTGAACAGAACTATTTTCCACTGTCAAATTTTAATTGAGTAAATTAAATTGGATATGTGTGAACACCAAAATTAATTACTCAATTTTAATTTTAATTGTCTAAATTAAAACGTATGTCTGAACAGGGTATAAAAACAAAATTTAACTTAATTAACGTAAATTTTTTATAAAAAATAGAAAATCCGTCAATATTTTTAACAAAACTTTACTTTTGGAAATTTATTGTTATTATCCATTTAAAAAATGCTTATTAAAAGTTATCTTATTCAAATATTTCACCACAAGCAAAACAAATCAAAATGTCCAAAATGTTTTATCCAAATTAAGTCTTTTAGTAACAAAATTATTTCTTTTGAATTTTTCATGTTTTTGTTTTCCACTGAAACAAAGATGTTGTGTGGCACCTCTGTCAAGAAATCATTTCACACCTTAAAGTAATAAACAAACAAAAAAAAAATAGTTTTATTCAAGATGTTATTCCTTACATTTTTCAGAAATTCCTGTTTATTTTTAATTTTTTATTTCTTGTTTCATTTAGTGTTTTGAAAGTGTGAACATATTTGGAGAAACACACAAAAAAAAAAATACTTTTGTATGTTTTGCCAAGTTTAATTTTGTTTATTTATGCTCGTATTTACTTCCCACTTCCATTTCGTTAGTTGTATGCAAATGTGATGGAGGAGGGAGATATTAAAGTCAGTCAACCATTGATTTCCTTAGGTGGTCGGTTGCCCTGTCTGCCAACCATCTGTTTGTTCATGGCTGATATTTTTCTTTTGTATCTGTCTTTAAATTTTATTGTTGTTGCTTGTTGACAAGATTAATTAATATTTTGACTTCATTCCATTGTTTATTGTAAATTTTGATTTGATTTTGAAATGTAAAATCATCATGTTAATGATTTTGTAATTAAAATAAAACTTCCTTCCCCTAAGAGCCCAGTGTTGATGAAGTTTAATGTTTAATTTTAAATGCAATAAATGATATCAAAAGGTGTTAATTTTTCTACAAATGTAAATTTTCACAAGATTTTTAGTTTAGTAGATTTGGGTTAAAAAAAAATAAATTTGGGAAATTAGAAAAAAAAATATTTAATTATGGAACTTAAACTTTTCAACGTCTTTGGTATTTAAATGGTTTTTAAAATTATTAAAAATAAAAATTTCTCAACATTGAAATAAAAGTTAAGTCGTAATAAAAATTCAGTCAGCCTACAATCCAAAAATAAAAGCAATCATGTGTTTAAGTAGAAAACTCCAAGCTTTTAATTTGCAATTCTATATTCTTCTTGAGCGCTACCTTCTGATGATGACATGAATTCACTGGAAATGAAGAAAATTTCGCTCTCTTGAAAAGGTGAGTCCCACAGAAAATGTCAGATAATTTTATTGCCTGATGTAATATTCCGATATTTTCTTGGAAAATATGATTTACCATTAATTTGTCATTTTCTAGATAAGTTGAAAACAACACACTTTCATCAAACAAAAAAAGTGATTTTGCCGACTCATTCAACATTTCTGAGGTCATTATGTTGAAAAAGTGCCCATAAGAAAGTTATCAAATTCATTAAAAACTATGTGTTTTTTTGGAGGCATGTCATAGTGTCCAAGGATATAATGTTCATGAACATTATGTTACACAGTGGCGTGAAAAACAAAAAAAATTTCAGATTCGAGATGACCTACTTTGACGTCCTGTGGTACTACCCTGTACTGCAACAGCTTATGATCTCCTCTATAAATCGCAGTTTGTTTCATGAAAATCGGATAAATAGTTTAGAAGTAACAGACTTTTATTCCATTTTTTGTGTTTCACGTCACTGAACAGTACACTGTGTGTCACACTCAAAAGTGACATTGTGTCAATTTTGAGTATAATGTCCGCGCTTGAAACAACATCGACTTTGCTTATCAAAGATTTTCTGCATAGCCGCCCTTCGGCCGGTCGCAAGGATATTCTCCTTTATGGTATAACCAAGGATTTTCTCAAAGACAGTTTTTAGAAACGTTGCATCTTTCTTATATAAAATACCATAAAATACACCTATAATATCCATGGAGTTTATATTGCTATGTCTGCTATCATGATCCAAAAATTTTCATATTTTTTACATCGTTTCTTGTTGCATAACTCTTCGCTATTTTCGCAATTTTTAAAAGTAATTTAGAAATAGAAAGTAATTTAGAAAGGAAAAATTGACTTCAAAGACTTAATTTGATTACCCGAATATAAGTATTCGAATAAAATTAATCGAATAAATAAATTAATCGAATAAATAAAAACTCTTTAATCCAATTTTTCCCTTTGTATTTATTTCAATACGTTGATCTTGATGTCGAATAATTTGAACATTTAAGTGCGTTTTCTATTGTGTGTGATTAATGTGACTCTCAAACGCAAAAATTTTTAAAAGGTCAGGTTGCTTGTTTATATAGATTTTGCGAACAACATTCTAACCCTCATGTGTAATTATATTCTTCAGCAATTGGTGTATTTTTTTGTTTATGTTTTTTTTTGTGCTAATTTTGCTAATATTGCCAAGGGCCTCCCAAGTTGCTCATCATTATAATAAAGTCATTATCAAAATGTTGTTTCTTTGTTTTAGACTTTTAGTCTTTAGAAATTTGCACCGCTCAACATGTTTGCTGCAAGCGCTGTAAATATCCAGGCGGTGACACAGTATAAGTTCTTGTTTTTGAGTATTTCTACTGACAAGCATTATGAGGCATAAACACTCACGTCTCAATTGCCAATTATCTTGGACTGTGCTTTCATTTAGTTTTTCGTTTATTTTCGTTTATGTCTGCTTAAGTTTTCTTAATTGACCAACGCCTCCAGGTTGCTATTTTGGTTGCAAATGCGTTTTTAAAATGCGAATGTTCATAAAGTGCCACAATGTGGGTTTTGTTTTTAAATGAAATACAAATATTGATTTGTTTTGAAGGTTAAAAGTTTTTTGGTAATTTTAAAGTGTTTCAAATTCTTTAAGTTTAATAATATTTTACATAATATAACTAATATATTTTTCCTTATGGCTTATAATTTTAAAATATAAAAAAAACTTCAGACTTTAAATTATTGTACGAATAATAATGATTCGATTAATCGAATAAAAATATTTAACCGAATTTTATATATTTCTTATTATTAAATTTAAAGTTATTAATAGTGTGTAATCGCATAATTTTTGATTTTTTGGAAAAATTATTTTTTATTAATTAACCAGTTTGTTGTTATTTTTAGGTGTATTTTAAATATTATTCGGATTTGGGGATTTCATTCGAATATAAAGTATTCGATTAGTCATTTATTCATCGAAAAATGCATTCGACAATAAATTATACGATATACGTTAAAACTAAAACTAACAATTATTCGATTAGTTTTATTCGATTAATATTTTTCTAAACAATAAATTTAGTTTTTTCGTCCTTAAAAAAAAAAATATATATATATATTCTGAATTTTGAAAGTAAAACTTCTTATACATTTTTAAGGATAATCGATTACTATGACAAATCAATACATTTGTAATTTTTCAACTCATTTAATTTAATGCTTCGCGTTCTGCGTATAATTATTAAACAATATCAGGGAATGACCTAAAAAGTTCGAAATATTGAGTTGTCATAAGAAAAAAATTTGTTAAACTGTTAAAAAATAATTTCCGGTAAAAATATCTTTTCTAAATTTTATTAAAGTAAAAGTTATTCGATTAACACTAACCAAATAATACTCGAATAATTACGCAAATTTTTTATTGGGTATATTTTTTGTATTTTAATTTTAAAAAAATTACTTTTCAAAATTTAGTGCGGAAAAAAAATTATTCGATTAAATATAATGTTGTGAAATAAAAAAAAATATTGAAGTTTTCATGTCTCATTTATCATAAAAGGAATAAAGTCGAATAAATCAGACGCCTCGAAAAATTCTACACTGCAATAATATTAAAGATAAATTTTTGAAATATTTAAATCGATTTGAAATTTTTTATCCTTGTCCTTTTAAATAAGAAAATGTCAAAATATATTTTTAAATTTTGTATTGCAATTTTTCACCCACAAAAAAAAATTATAACGTTTCTGCATTTACAACAACTTTTTTTATACATAAATAATTGTAAAATGTTTACTCGTAAATAAGTCCCCTTTAAAGTTAATTTACTTGTACTGTACAACAAAGCCTAACAAGTAATAATTATGAAAATAACAATAATATTTGTTAGAAAAAAAAAAAAAAAAAAAAAACACACACACACACAATGCTGATTAGAAAAACAGTTGATATTTCTTGTTACGAGTGTAGGAAACCATGCAACAACTCTGCAGTCATTTAAAAACAATTTTCTATTCAGCCTCACTTTATTTTACATGTATTTGATTTTAATTAGTCACGCCATATTTACCTCAACATTTTTTGTTTTTCTAATTTTTTTTTTAATAAATATTGTTAGTGAACAATTTATTTGTTAACAATATTTGCATTGTTTAGCCATAAAAAATATATATTTATGTTCACTGCAGTCTATAATTAAAGCACAATATTTGAAATGTTCAAAACTAAAATTGCTCAGCGGATAACATAAAAAATATGTACGTTTTCTAAATGACATGATAAATGAAAAGTGGAATGACGTGTCTACACGTTGGTAACAAAAGCAGTCTAATATGTTTGAGTTTGATGGCTTGTTGCATTCAAAATAGATAAGAGAATTTCTGCTTGTAGAACTTCTTTGCTCTCATTTAGTTAAAGAAATTTTTGGCAAAATAGCAAATGTTTTCAACTGATTTTATTAAGAGAAGATAATAAAGAAAAAAATAAATAAATTAAAAACTTAAAAGACAAAAAGTATTTTTTTATGATCACTGCCAGTGTGACCAGATCCAAAAAAATTTTGGAGCTAAATTGGTACCAAAAAAGTGCTAAAAATTGTTTTAAGTGCTAAAACATAGTGCCAAAATTTAAATGTCTTAGTTTTAAGCAAATATTTTCTTGGAGGATTCAAAGTTTTATCATTTATGCTTATGTTGCCTTAGAAATATTTATTTGCATTAAAAAAACCAAATTTCTTAAAACAATAAATCACATATTAAACATAAAGAGTCTTAAAAACACCATAAACATAAAATTTCAGTCTTTTAATTAAATATCACCTACACCAGTGATTAAAAACACTTGACTATTTTTAATGCATATGTAGTTGCTTAACTGTTGCTGAGGAAAAATGTGCAGCAAAAGCAAAAAACAAATGCAAAAAAAATAAAGAATCGCATTTGCTTAAGCTGACTATGTATTTCTTTCTGCAGCAAAGCAATCGGCAAAGCAATTTATTTAAAAACGTCTGCTCTTGCTGAAGCAGTCAGTTGTTCTTTATTTTTATTTTTGCTAGTGCTTAACTATTTACTGTGAAGTTTTTGCTAACTACGATTGATTTTTCTTGCTCGTACTTGCTGAACTCGCTGCTTTTCACGGCTTTTAAAATTGAAAACGTATTTATGTATTTATTACTTAAACATTAAAAACATTTCAAACCCGTTGTTTTTATTACACCATGAAATGGTGTTTTTTTTTTCTTAAAAAGCAACAGCAAAAGAAGAAACAAACATCAACTTATTGCTTAAGCAACAGCAAACGTTTTCAAAATAAATGCTTTGCTGCAGAAAGAAAGTAATAGTCAGCTTATGCATATGCGTTTCTTCCTTTTTTTTTTGCATTTAATTTTTGCTTCGTTTATAATAAAATGTTTTGTAAATGCTGAGACATTTTGTTTTTTTATTTGCTGAAAAACATGTAAGCAAAGCAAAGATTTTAGTGCTGTTGCTATTTTTAAGCAAACAATTTAAACCCTGACACACATATGTGTACATACATACTCGTATATTATGTACTCAGGCAAATTTATTATAGGTATCCGCAGTAGGATTTGAACATACAACTTTTTAATTCAGAGATATCAAAAAGTGCTATTATTGCAATTGTTACACGCGAAAAGTAGTGTTTTGCAGAAAAGTGCATTAAGTACGTTGTGGATTTTTTTTGTAAATTGCATTAATTAAAAGTGCTAAAAAATGCTAAACTAAGAGTTGGTAAGTGCTTAAAATAGTGCTAAGTGCTAAATCAGTAATTTTGCTGCTAAATGAACAAAAGAAGCGCTGAATCTAGCACCGAAAGTGCTAAATTGATCACGCTGATCACTGCTCATTGCTTCTGCTATTCGTGTATCGATTTTTATTTGGAAACCGGATTTTGCAGGTTATTTAGTTTTAATTACTTTAATGTGTGTGTGTGTGTGAGTGTGTTTTTAAAAGCTACTGTTTTTAAGTGGTAATTTTTTTAACGTTTTTGTTAACATATAAATTTCTATAGAGAATTTTTAATTTGTTATTGTTAATTGATTTTATGGAATTATGACAAATGTTTATAAATTGAGCTTTCAAGCATTTATTTTTAATAATAAATTTTTGGGTCAACATGATATTTAGTGTCTTGTGATTTGGTTGTTAGTTTCAGGTGGCAAAATAAGTAAAATACAAAACTGAGAACTGCTACGACCATTAGCATAGCTAGAATTTTTTTCGAAAGGGATCTATAGGCGTTCAATGAAGACTAATATGTCATTATTTTTAAATTTTATAAGAAAAAAATTCTGAAGGGTATGGGTGGCAAAGTTTGTTCTGGGGTTGGATATAAATTGTGAAAAGAAAAGACTGATGCCAACACCAGCAAATTTAGCTGACACATGTCGAGCAGTGACGTTTGTTGGCTTGATAGGTTTGTCTGCATCTTTGTTAAACCCAAGATCAGAAATGATGTCTCAATAGAGTCTTGAATAGATGACCTCGTTAAGAGGCAAATAAATAAAAAACTACACTTTTAACTTTCCTAAGGCGCGGAATAAATTTCTTTGGACTGTCCGTAAACAAATATGAACATTGTGTCATATATTAGAAATTCATCAAGAAAAAAATTTTTGGGAGGTACAGTTTTTCAGTTTATGTCCATTTTTTGAAAGCAAGTTAACAAAAAGTCAAGAATGCGAAGGAATCTATTTTAAAAGACGTTCAAAATAATTTGTAAAAATAAAAAAGAAAACAAGTTTTTGAAAAAAAAACCGACAGTCAATACTGCTACCTAAACTGTTCCCAAGTATGTGAAACGTTAAACTTCGAGTTACATTAAAGTCTTTGTTTTAAAATTATTATATTTTCTAAACTGTATGACACAAATCATGTGTTAAGCATAGGCGACGATGCTAAGAAGCCAACAACAAATGATAATTTCTCAAAGTAATTCAAATAATAAAAATTGAGAGAAGTCGTTCTTTTTGAATACATAGAGCGTATATAACTATAACCGCCCAATTTAAATTTTGGGTTTGACTAATTCTTCCCTTTGCAGCCAGCTACTTAAGATTTGCGGCATTGTCTCCACCGCGCGACATTCTAAATAAAGCAAATAAATTATTTGATGTCTGTACAAAATAGACTAAAGCTGCAAAAATTAACTTAAGACTCTTAAACTAAAAATTTAATCATTGTTGCAATAGAATTTGTCATATTGAGGTTTACATTTAATTATCTATTTGAAACCAACAAATTATCTTTATGTTTCCATTTTACTTCTGTTACAACGTTTTAAATTAGTTTTCTTTTATCTGTTACAGCTGTTATCAAACAGATAAACTGGTAAGTTTGTTCAAGTCATTAAAAACTTCAACGGCCTCAAACTAATAAGCAATCAATTTTACTGCTTGATAATTTCGCAACTTAAAATCCAGCAAAATAATTATCATTTTTGTTTTTTATCAGCCTGAATCAACGAATCAACCAGCCAACCACATTAAAGTGGCATTACAATATCCACTTCTTCCTTGTACTTTACAAACAAAACGCCAGCATTGTAACTTTAACTAATCGTCATACACTGCATGTAAAATAAAAGCAGGCAAATGGAATAAAAACGAGAAGAGATAGAGATACAAACAGGTAAACAAATGGCAATAATTTGGAGATTAACCCAGTTGGCCAAAAAGTCGTTAAAAAACTTTGTATTTGACGACATATTTATGACATTTAAAAAAACAAAGACTTTCGATTGTTGTAGAACAAGTGGTGCCAATTTTTTCATTAAAATTCGCGATCAGCTATTGGGAATAAGTTGATGAAGTCATCTCAACTATACGCATTTTTTAACAGCAATTAAGCTTGAAAAATTTATCTACACTCTACCGAAAAAGTTGGTGAACGCTTTCGTTATTGTGGGAAAAATTATAAATAAAAATGTATCAGTAAACAAACATTAGTACAAACAATAGGTTGCTCCGGATAAATGCGCACCTTACAAATCAAAAATGCTTGTGTCAGCCAGTATCATCTTTGTCGTAAGGTTAAAAAAATTAAAACATTTCACTACCTAATGCTATTAACTTACAATAGACAAATGCGACACAAATATGAAACAAAAACTATCGGTTTTGAAAATAAAAAAATGATACAAACTATAATAATAAAAATTTCTCAATTGGTCAACTAACTGCTACGAAATTCCTCATGCGTATCTTCTTCTTACTCTTGCCTATTTTGCAACCAAAGTCTCAAATAAGGTTGCCAGATTAAAAATTTTTAAATTGTTTAATATTTCTCAAAAAAAAAAAAAAATCTTTACTTAAATAAAATATTAGGGACTAAAAGTGTTGAGAAATCTTCAAACAAAATGACTAAAAGAAAACACTTTAAATGAAATGTCCGTTTACGTTTTACAAGACTACTGAAGACCAGGATTCACTATCATACTCAGTCGTACAATTTGTCAAAAATTGCCTGTGTGTTCAAAAAGTATAATAGTGTGCGAAGCCATTTTGAAACGATTTTTAAAGTAGGACAGAATTCTGTCAGAATTTTGTGTGATTAAATCGTACGACTTTGACAAATTTTTGAAAAATAATAAATTTGTTTTGAGTTTTTTGTTGGGTTCTAAAAAATCTTGACAAAATACTTTTTTTTAATTCTTGACGTTTTTTTTAAATTTCTTGCTACTCAAACATAATCACTGACATCTGGCAACTCTACTCTTAATAAATAAATTCAATATCAATTTTGAATGGTTTCAAACAAAAGCTCTAATGTTAAAAAAGTCAGCCAAGCGCAAGTTAGACTCACATTAAAAGTGTTCCATAGCATGTAAGGCCCACCTTTTAGTTTTTAGTTTAAATTATCTATTGTGATTGAACAGAGAAGTCGACATACTTTAAGATCAGATTTTCTATGGCGACACCGTTTTAGTTTTAATATTATTTTTTATACTTGTTACACTTCTATGCGGGCACCCTTTAAGTTGAAGCTACAATACCTTTTATGAAGATGGTAAAAGCCTACTTTGGGATAGAGGATAAGGACAGACGGGCAGACAGACGTATAAACATTGTAGCTATATGATTACTCTTTCGGAACAAAACAATACAAATAGAAGAAATGTGATAATAAATTTTATATTGTTTCTATGATTTTTCTAGAATTATTGGGTTTTTGTTTTTGCTTTTTGACAAAACGTAAATAATTCTCATTTAGTCAATAAATACTGATAACTAACTAACTCTTGTACTTAAAAAATTTTACTCCTTAAATAGTTATTTTTAATAATAATTGTGGCTCCGGCGAAATCTCGGGGTGATTTGTGGTCTATCCGTTCCACTAATTGGATTTCAGAAAATTTCCAAGTTTAGTTTTAGGAACTAGACCACTGTGGCGATTGTTTTCAAAAGTTTACCATTTCTATTTCTATTCTGAAATGTAAAAGTTAAAAATTATTTAAAAAATTACAGAGCAATTATTTATTTTTTTTTCAAATACTTTTTTAAGACTATCTTCAGTTTCGTTTTATTGTCTTATCATTAACATCCTCTTCATTCACATTTTATGATCGCGAGTCTCCAATTAGTTCAGCCATCGTAGTTTTTATGACACACTAAAGGTACTTGACGTATCTATTTTTCTTACAGCCATTGCTTTGTTTTTAGTTTTATTATTTTGCGTGTAAATGTCTATTTAAGCTACGCTTTTTGAATTTATTTACAGTGTCTTAAAGTATGTTATTTTAACATTTGGCGGCATAAACAACAATAAATAATATTTTAACAAAATTTGATCTAAAACATTTAACGAAACGCAACGATTGTTAAAAAAAGGCAAATTCATATTTTATATTTTTTTAAATAATAAAATTGTTAAGTTTAATACAATAAAAAATTAAGAATTATTTACGTTAAATAATACTTAAAGTCAATTAATGTCAGCAAAGAAGCCAAGTCACTCAGTGAGGCAGCCAACCAAGAAAATACTTTGAGGAAATTAACTAATAATTTTCTGTTTTTATAAATATATTTATTTCGTTTAAATGTTTGTTTAAACTTTATATTTTAAAATTGAGAATAATGAAAATATCTGACATTTAAGGGCAATAAAGCTTTTAAATGTTATTTTAGGAAGGATTAAGCTGTTAAGACCAACTTAAGCACTGCAGTCAAGTGTAAAAACATCATATTTTGCCATAAACATATGTTCTTTATATTTTATTATAAGACAGTCGACTAAACGTTATGTAAGGAGATAAATAATGGTTAAGAAAACATTTGTAAGATATTATAAGAATAAGGCGGTAAGTTATTTTACATTCTAACAATACAACAACACAACCACTACAACAATACAAGGGAGTATGAATTGAATTATGAATTTGTGTGCGTTTGTCTTTGGCTGCTTTTACTTAAAAAAAAATTACTTAATGTTTTAACTCGGTGTGCTTTTTAATTGTGCACGGCTTTTTCCTATCAGTGCAATGTAGATTCCAATTTTTGTTTTAAGAAACAGAATGAAGAGACAATTTGTTCCTATTCTCTGCATTAATTTGCTCAAAAGACGATTTTTGAAAAAAAAACCGGTTCATTAAAAAAGAGAAATACATAGAATGTATCAAATTACATTAACTATTGGGACACCCTATAATTTCCAAATACAAATTTTACACTTGTTTTTATAGCGGACTTAGCACTTAAGGATCTTTGTAAATTTCAACTATCTGGCTATAACAGATCAAAAGTTTGGCCACATATATCAAATTATATTAACTATTAGGACACCCTTAAATTTATTTTTTTAAATGTTTTTAGTAACCGACTTTCTGTATAATTTTCAAGGGTTTGTCTATAACGGTTTAAAAGATAGACTCATATAGGTGAATTTAAATCACCTAAGGGGACACCCTTTAATTTTTAGATTTACTTCTGTATTACTTTTGGTTATTGGGACCTATGGAAATACGCAGTTCAAAAATGACTAAGTTCTGCGGGCACAAACTTTACAAAAAGCAACATTCAGACGAATCGATAACCTCCTTCTTTTTTTGAAATCGGTTAAAATACTATAAGAATAATATATTGACAAAATTCCAATTTAAAACTAAATCAATTTTAATTATGCCCAAAAGGCTCCAAGGTAAAAAAGGTAAAAAGCTTCGAAACTTGCAAAAAATAGAGATATTTAAAATTAAAATTTTTTTCATTTCCAACATCCCCCGAGTTTTTTTTTTATAAATCCAGGGATTTGGGATTTATAAATACCAAAAAATTTCAGGATTTTATGATTCTGGATTTCCCTTTTAGCACCCTTATGTCAACAATCACACACCAAAGTTTCTCCAAAAATCCAAGTTTTGAGTGATGAAATAAATGAATATAAAACAAAACAATAAAACTTAAATTATCACAAAGCAACCAAAGATTTATTAAAATATTTAAATTCAACCAACAAATCCAATATTATATTGAAAGGTGATTACAAAAATTTAAAAAAAAAATCATAATTTAGGCGAAAATCTAAATTTTATCATATTATCATAGTTTTACTTTACTCCTCTTTAAACAAATCAATATCTCACCAAAAAATTAACGTTGTATAAAAAATCTATAAAGTACCGTCTGCTTGAATACGAGGGCTGCTATATATATTTCTGGCCTGGCAACACTGAGTGCTGCCAAGTGCAATCTGACATTTCCATTGGAAGGTGTGTCATTTTTAAGCATAATCTTACTCAAAACGTTTTGACGTACGACCAGTATTTGTGTTGTTTACAGTGACTTGAAAAAATTAATATAGAGAAAAATGGAATTAACTCGTGATCATTTTCGTGCCATCATTTTTCACAACTTTCGACGTGGATTATCACGACAAGAGTGCATTGATGAACTTTAATCTTTATATGGCGATGAAGCACCATCCAATAGCACTGTGAAAAATTGGTATAATGAATTTAATCGTGGCCGAAGCTCGCTCAAAGACGAATTCCGTGAAGGTCGTCCAAAAACGGCTGTTGTGCCAGAGAACATTGATGCCGTGCGTGAACTCATAATGCAAGATCGACATGCGACATACCGAGAGATAGAGACATCTTTGGACATTTCTTCCACCAGCATACATTCGATACTGCATGAACACCTGGCCGTAAAAAAGGTTTGTTCTCGTTGGATCCCGAACAATTTAAAAGTCGCTCAAAAAAGGCTCGTGTCGATTGGTGCAAAGAAATGTTGCAAAAATACGATTGCGGTGCTTCAAAAGACGTTAATAAGATCGTCACAGAGGTTTGAGAGGTGTCTCATTCGGAGTGAAAAAAATGCTTCGACAACTGGTTTGAGCGAATGCAAAAGTGTATAAATCATGCTGGAGAATACTTTGAAAAACAACAAAACCATTTTTGATTATAAATATTCGCATTTTCACTATTAGGCCAGTAATATATAGAGCAGCCCTCGTATGACAAAAATAAAGATTCCACAAACTGAAAGTTTGTATGAGAAAAAAAATTTCACCAAAAAAGTGATTTCATAAAAGAAAAAAATAATTTCCCAATAATTTCAAATGAAAATTTAAATGAATTGAATTAAAATAAATGATATTTAATGAAAAATCGCAATAAAACCGGAAGCTAGAAAAATGCGCAAAAGTTCTTGATTTATGGTCAATTTTTTATTACACACGACTGGTGCATTGTAAAGTGGACAATAAAATTGAGTGTAGTTAATTTTTACAACAAAGTTGCGCTTAAGTAATGTCATGCATGTCATTACTTTAATTGGTTACTATTGCAGTTGTTAATGACCACCTTGTTTCTCCTTTAATACCATTTTAAATTGTTGTTTGCAAAACATGTGGCGTTGGCGGTATCTTTTTATATGTTTGATTTGAAAATTGTACAATTGGTTGTGGTAACACCAGATTTCAAAGAGCTTCATAGAAAAATGTCTGGGTCGATAATAAAGCCAACGCTTCACTAAAAAACTATCTGAAAATTGGTCAAATAAACAATAACAAAGAATTCACGTTTTTTAAATTTATGTTGCTCTAATAAGAACCAAAAACTTATCTAACTGTGATAAAATGGGGTTTAGATTTAAAGAAAAGTAGACTAATATCATACATGAGAGTAATTAATTAGATGGACTAATTAATTGATGATTTCATTAACATTGAATTATGAATAATGCTAATTATTTTTTAGCATTGAAATAATTTTTACTGGTAATGCTTTTTACTGAAAAGCTTTAATAGGCAATTAGTTAAAAAACAAAATCATTGCCATTGACTAATGATTAAATGGTTTAAAGTCATTATCATTAAGGAAATATTCTTTGTCTTTCTCAACTAAATATACATCTTAAAGCATAGTAAAGAAATATTTTAAAATGGCATTTAGATTAGAAAAATTTGGTGAAATATCTATATTTTAACTATCTCAGCACATACGAGACACTATTGGAAGCTATTTTTGTTTTCGTGTAAATTAGAAGAGCTGGTATTTGTGGTTTTAGGGGACTTTAGAGATCTTAGGCATCGAGTTTTACACCTCATTTCAAAATGATCAATTATTAAAATTTTCAAGTACAAATGTATGTAAAAGAGTGTTAAGATTTATTTATTTTTTGCATAGTTTTTTTTTAAGTTTTTTGCGATTGAAAATTTGTATTTCATAGAAACAATATTTTTTGATTCAATTGTAATTAGTCATGAAACGATTTCATTAAAATTTCATTACCATTAAAAAAAAACAATTATAATTAAAATAAAATCATTAGCATTAAATGGTAGTTAAATTTTTTTTCATTGCCATTATTTCAAACTATGCTAATGAAATTTCAATGGTAATGAAAAAACCCCAACTGATTTTTTTTTAATGTTTTATATAAAACCTAAAAAATTTTGTTTGTTTTAAATGTGTACTTGAATTTTTTTATTTTAAGTTAAAAATTTATATTCAACAAAATTTCTTAATTTTTTTATTTTTGGCGGAAGGACTTCCCAACTAGATTACTAACCTTATGATTACATTAATTATTGTAGGAAATAATGATGATCATTAGTACGTATTTAAAGGTATTTTTTATTTTTAACTTAAAGAACTAGTTCAATTACTGCTTCCTTTTTTTTGCGAACTAATGTAATGTGTTTTGTAACCGAGTAACAAAATATGGCAATTACAAAAGTAAATCATTCTATGGCACGTACTTTTGAGGGTAATGTCTAATTTTTTGCTGAGCAGTTAAAAAAAACCTTCACATTCACTAAAATAAGTTATCTAAGATTTAAAAAATTTTCTTTAATAAAATAAAAAAAAATCTTACAAAATAATAGAAAATTTAGTTAAATCAACGGATAAATTATTCACTTCCTTTTTTTGGGACGTACGTACGTTTGGTTTTTCTACGCGGTGCCACTGCTGTCTTAACTAAAGTTTTGTTAATTTAGTATAATTTTTCTTAATCTCTTAAATATTTTTTTTAATTAACAGATTTTATTAAAATATATTTTGTTACAAAAAATTGTCTGTTATTTGTACAATATTTTTTAATTTATAATTTGTCTATTTTGGCCAAGTTTTTTCGCTGAAATTTTGTTTACTGTATTGCTTGTAACTGAGATGTCAAAGCACTTGAATCCATATTCAAAATATTATTCAAGTAACACACATTTGCAAACTCAATTCTTTAAAAAAAAAAATAAATGTTGCCATTATTCTTAGCTTTCCTTCGTTTGTACTCGTAACTGTTTTGTCATTTTATTAAGAAAGATTTTTTCTAGAAAAATCCTGACCAAAATTCATAGGTAACCTGCTAAAAATTTCTAAACTTGTTATCATCAAATAAGTTGATGATTATTTAAAAGGCTTTTTGTTTAAATAGAAAAAACCGAAACTATTAACACAACTTTAAGATGTTGTTGTGCATATTATACGGATTAACTTTGTGGTTTTCTAAATCAAACATTTTTATTTTACCCTTTTTCTACTTAAAAAAAAAGTGTTTCACATATTTTTATTTAACTTTCGTAATTAAGCAAAATACATTTAGTATCAGTTTTTGTCTTTGTTTTGCATTAATTATTAAAAATATTTTCTTGTATCATAAAAAAATCTTAAGATATTATTGAGCTATAAAAAAAACAAAAAACACAATTATTGCATAAATTAAAACTTAATTACTGCGCACACAAATAAATTTTCAATTTTATAAGCCGTTTGGCAAATTTGTAACGTTAGATTTTTTTTATTTCCTTAACATAAATTTAAAGCAAAAAAAAAAAAAAAAATATTAAGAAATAATAAAATTGAAAAATATTATTGTCTCGTGTTGGCAATTTAAAATTAATGGATATTGAGAGACTCACAAAGTTTTGCACAACTGTGGAAAAAATATTAATAATTTAATAAACATAATATGTTCGTATATTTATTCGAACTATACAACATGTTGTTTAACAACATAAACGAGGGCTTATAAAAAATTTTGGTTTTAAGGCAATAAATTTAAATTGTGGATGTAAAACTTGTTACAAAATTAAGTCTCATACACATTGCAACTGATTGCAGCTTTAGCTTATCATTTACCACTTTTTACTTCTTTCATAAACAAATTGTCAAATATTTCAAGCGCAAAAAAAAAGAAAATTTTTTCCTATATATATTTTTTTTCTTAGTCACAACTCACTATCGTATATTTTATTGTGTCTACTAAACACAGACATTGTGAGCTGGTTGAGCCTTTTAAAATTGTTGTCAAAAACATGCGTTAATTATGAACGGGTACTAATTTTTATTGACTGTTAAAAAATATATTTCATGCGAATAGTTACGCTTTTTTTTATTAATGGATTTTTATGGTAGCGGCTACTTGAAATTTGAAATGCAGATTTTTTTTTATTCTAAGAAAAATGTTTCTTTTCAATTATTAGTAAAAGAAAAATACTCGTATTATTGAAAATATAAATTGCACGAAATTTGAAACAATTTAATTTAATGGACATTGTCACTCTTGTTCAAGAGCCCCAAGAGCGTCTTTAGAATTAAAGCCTTCAAGTTTTTTTAAACAGCTTTAAGTCAGTGATTTCATCTTTTATTGTTGACAATTGTTTTGTCAGTAAGTTTTCGTTTTTTGGGTGAGACACAGCCTCTTTATAATTAAAGTAAAAAATTGTATCATCGTTATTTATACAGAAGAAATAAAATTCTTCTGAATTGCTTTTGTGGCTCGCTGTTAACTGCCCTCCGCAGACAGTCTCATAAATGCAATTAATTAATATCGACTTTTTAATGGATTGACAATATGCGGAATTTGAAAAAAAAAAAATTACTTGATCTTTTATAAGGAGACGGGCAAAGAAATTAAGAAAGTTTGGCTGTAAAGCAGTTGTATGGGATCCGTTATACAACTGAGAGGATTACCCTTGGATTTTTTTTTTATGTAAAATATAAATTTTGTTCCTTTTTTTGCTAAATAAAAGAAGTAGCGAGTGGTGAAAATCTCACAATTTTTTCTTAACTTTCTCATTAATTTTTTAACATAAACACAACCACTTGCAGGAATACGAGGGATTGAGACAACTCTAAAATATGGTTTTTCAACAGCTTCTTCTGGCGACGAAAATCGTTAACCACGCATTTTTTTCTTGATGTGCGGAAACAACAAGAAGTCATTAGGTGCCCAGTCAGGGCTGTACGGCGGATGACCCATTAATTCGACGTTTTGGCCGGTCAAAAACGCTCTGGTTTGAGCCGATGTGTGAGAGCTCGCATTGTCATGGTGAACAATGATTCGTCTTATCTTGTTGGTTTTTTGAATTTCTCCGATGACTTCAGGCAAACAAATTGTAGTGTACCACTCAGAAGTGACCGTCCTACTTTGCTAAAGGGGAACAGTCGCCACATGACCAGTTTTGCCGAAGAAACAGGCGACCATTTGCTTCGTAGTGCTTCTTCCACGAACAACTTTCGTTGGATTTTGCTCGTCTTTGAAGACCCACACGGTCGATTGTTGTTTCGTTTCGGTCTCATACGTATAGATCCATGATTCGTCACCTGTGACGATCTTATAAACGTCTTTCGAAGCACCGCAATCGTATCTTTGCAACATTTCTTTGCCTTTTTTTGAGCGACTTTCAAATTGTGCGGGATCCAACGAGAACAAACCTTTTTTACGGCCAGGTGTTCATGCAGCATCGAATGTATGCTGGTGGAAGAAATGTCCAAGGATGTCTCTTGATGTTGTGAAAAATAATGGCACGAATATGTTCACGAGTTAATTCCATTTTTTTCTATATTAATTTTTTCAAGTCACTGTTAACAACACAAATAATGGTCGTACGTCAAAACGTTGTGAGTACGATTATGCTTAAAAATGACAAACTTTCCAATGGAAATATCAGATTGCACTTGGCAGCACTCAGTGTTGCCAGGCCAGAAATAAATAAGCAAAAGTTGAAAAAATATGTGGAATAATTAAAGGCAGGAGTTGTGCCCCGCTGCCTCAAATGACATGGTCTGTGGTTCTTGCTTATTTTCAATAGTAAAATTTTCGAAACTATGTCTGATCGATTAGCTTATTTAAATTTTCTCTAGCTCTTCTAGTGCCTTGGCAAAGTTGATTTCAACACGAACACTGACGCACAGATGGACATCGCTCAATCGATTTCGCTATGCATAAGGAAATGGATATTGCAGGAATTGATTGACAAACTTAGATAAATCTTTTTCCATTTTTTTCCATCCAGATAAATCTTTTTCCATCTATGCTAAAGATTAAAGAATCTTTAAAATGTCTCATATCAAAATGTCTACAAAGAATAATTGAAAAAAGTTTATGTGTGGCGCTAAAAGAAATCTCATAATCAGGTTGTTTTTTAAATATGTAAATAAGACTTCATATATTCAATAACCTCAAAACCAAGAAAAACACTGTGTGAATAAAAAAATAATAGTTGTTATCACAACAATCAAAATAATCAGTAAAAATCAGATTAAGCTCCAGTAGCAGTTTTAACTTTACATCAAAAAAAAAAAATAATAATAATATCAATATTAACTGGCGATTAGCAATTACTTTTTGGCTACTGAACCAAAAAGAAAGAAGTACAGCTGGACCAAACATAACACAACACAACAAATAACAATTTGTTGCCGCTAAAAATGGAACGATCGATGTGTATAGAAACATGTTTGCTGATTTATCTTTAAATTTTCGTATGATGTATGATATGATGTATGAAATTGTTGCAACCTTGAAGGATTTCTTTATAGATTAATGCTTAAAAACCGAATTACACGTACGTGCTTTGTACAAATTGAATTTATTCTTCATCAACGTGATCAGCGTCATGACTATTATGAACATGAACATCGACAATCGACACAAATCTCTTGAAAGCTTCAATTGAAAAAGAAATCTTTTTAAATCTTCCGTCATCCAATAAGTTAACTCTTTAAGGCACAGTTTTGCATTTATAACTTTTTAAACAAAACGAATGCATTTTCAGTTAAAATAACATATTCTTATTATAAAAAAACAGAAAAACACAAATTAGCACTTTAGGTTTTTTTGTAATGAGGTGGTAAGTTTCTAACCACCGTGGCGCTTGGCATAAAAATATTCGAACAAAATTTAGGATCTGCAGCCAAATTAAGAACACAAAACTACTTTTGATTAAAATCGGAGAAGCAAGTCTTATTTGATTATATACAGAGGGGGTCTTTGCAGGATTTGCATTGCCATATTGTACGCTCTGGATTCTTTTTGGTGCTGCATTTTGTACATCTTCGGGATGGGATCGCTCTGGCTTCTGCATACTGTTTCCAGACGTAATTCTTTTGGCAATGATTTATTTATGATGACTTTTAAAAAAGTAATTAGTTTACATTTTCTCAATAAATGGCACGAAAACATGTTTTAAACACCCAACAATAGGTGGTTAGTTAACTGACCACCAAACCTGAAAGAGTTAAATGAAAACGTCCCAGTTGATGTGAAAATTATACTTGGAGAAGAAAACAGTAGCCAAACTAAAATAAATAAGTAGGTAACACGAGTGCTTGTGTGTGTGTGTGTGTATGTTTGTGTGATTTCTACCAACAAACATTAAGTTCAAAAAAGCTTAACAAGATGTAGAGCTCATTATAGTTTTACAGAGGGAAAACAAAAACATCAGAAGTATTAAATTGAAACTGCTCAAGTAGTGGACTTAATCAGCACGCAGTCACAGTCACACACATTTTGCAATCACAGACTCAATCATCGTCATCAACGTTCAGCCAACATAATCGTCATATTTTTCAAGCGATTGATGTCTTAGTTAAAGCTCAAGTTGTTGTTGTTTTTATTTTTCTTTTGCTGCTAATGTTTTCGTATAAAACAGTTTTTCTCAACAATAGTCGAAGTCAGCCTATAATGAGTTTATATACGAGGGTTCTTGATGTTTGTCAATCAATTGCACTTAAACTAAAACATTAAAATTTCTTTTAAAAGACTATTTCACTTACTTTTTTCGCACTTCCCTGAAGATTGTCATTAAATTTCAGTTAAATTAAACATTCACCATAAGTAAAAGTGTTTTTCAAATAAATATTTTAAAATCTATACATCATAAATAAGATTTTGTGTTTTACATAGTTCTTAATCGGAAATAAACTAAATATTAAAAAATTAATTCGCAAAATTAACAGAAATTTCCGGAGAACTCATTGAAAAGAATATTTTTATACTCGTTTATTCCATAAAATATATATTTGGAAACCTTTAAAGCTTATAAAATAACTTTTATTTCTTGTAAGGCAGGAGATAGTTATGACCATCTTTGCGAGTTCGTTTTCTATTTGTTCCAAGTCAGGGTCTCGTTTCTGTAATTAAAGTGAGAAATTTCTCACATGAAATTATTATAGTTATCTTGTTTTAGACAGGGTAAGCTAGAGTAATTTATGAACGTTTTTAATTTTAAAGAACATTATTAGCTTTAGCCCTAAACAAAACAATTTTACTATAATATTTTCATTATGACGAATTTTTCACTTTAGTTACAGAAACAAGATACAGGTTAAAAAAAAGATCCCAGTTATGAAGTGGATAGACATATCAGACTCCTATAGATATGCCGTTTAGCAAAAACGACGACGGCCATTACTATAATCTCTATTTCAACCATGATTTGGCCCTAACGACATATAATTTGTGTACATACATCGAAAAAATATTCACCAAACAAATGGAGTAAAAGCTACAAAAAAAGTAAAGAAGAAATTTTATCACAAAATAGAGAATTCTGTTAATATATAAATTTCACAATCAAATATTAATATTTCTAAGAAAAAAAAAAAAAACAGTAGAAAAAAAATACAAAAGAAATATCGAAAAAATTCCCCTTAAAATAGTAATTTTAAACAAACAATCAATATTTTACTAAAAACCTAAGGACTGCGCCTAAAGACATCTTCCGGAATATAAAAATTTAAAATAAAGGCCGAATTTAGGCGATGTAATTTTTTATTCAACTAACTGCAAGCAGAGCGAGTATTTTCAGGAGGTTTTTAATACAAAATATCAAATCAAAGGTGGAATGTCGAAAATCGCAAGCAAATTGCATTGAAATTTACAATGTGGAAACATGCGATAAGAGGCAACCTTAAACAAAGTTTAAAGAAATTAAAAACAAATATATTCATTGTACGATATGTTAAATTCTTAATTACGTAAGAAATTCCCCAACAACAATTAATCGAAATATCTCTAAAGGAGCTAATAAAACTATATCAAATATCTCAGTTTATTAAAATATAAAAATTATTTTTTTTTTGCTTTTTTTTAAATTATAAATCCAATTTTGCAAGCCACCCTCGTACCGTTGAATCTGATTATCTTGGAACAGAGAAAAAAATTAACCGTTCGTTGGTTGATTCATTCGCATTCATCCAAACTGGGGTGATGGGTGATCATGTCACAATTTTCTTTTTGCCACAAGTACAACTGATCGTATGCAAAACAATTGAGAAATTATTTTTACACAGTAGACTGACTGACTGACTGCTGTATTAGCAGTTATAAGCAGATTGCATTAATTTCTTTTAAACGACATGATTATTGAAGACATCTTTTTGTATCTTCTTGAAATAAGTATTGGCATAATAATACAAAAACATCTATCTATCTATCAGCTATCCATCAGTTAGTTGAACTGACCTTTCGACTACTTCTCTTACGCTTTAAGCAGAAACTCATCAGCGTACGAATGAAAAAAAAAGATTTTATGAAACAGCGTGCAATATATGTATGACGACAATTGATCAATGAGTGTAATATTTTTGTTTTTTTAACAGTGAGGTCCGTCATTATAATTATTTGACATTAAAAGAAAAGAAAGCTATTGATTTCTAGTTTTCTTGTCTTCAGCAAGAGAAAATCTTTAAATTGGGGCACCCATTATTACAAAAAAACACCTGCTTTTAGAGTTTAAAACTGAAGAATTAAGATTTTAAAACTCTTAATTGAAAGCACTTCTATAGAAAACAATTTAAAAATATTAAAATAAGCATTTGTAACACCAAACATTTTTTATTGCTTTTTATGCACATTTTAATTACAAAAACATATTATATTTGTTAATAACATATTATGGTTACAAATACTATGTTCTATTAGAATTGTTGAAAACAAGATTCGTTTTAAAAAAATATGGTTAAAATTTAAAAAAATATATTTAATTAAAACCAAAAACTTGTTTGTCATAACCAAAGTACAGTCCAATACAACTATAATATGATTGTCGCAACCATATGTACTTTCAAAAAACAAAATGTGGTTTATCATGTCCTATATCTTCTGTAATGCTGATGGTTTAATAGCCATACAACCCACAGTTGGGCAATTGATAAAAATTGGGATAATTTTATAGTTTCTAAACAGCTGGCCCGATCACACTGCTATAGCAAAGGTGTAGTCGACTGAAAGTTTTTAATCTAGGCAATATACTGGTAGTACACCATTGGTGGTACACCATAGGTGTATGCAAATTTGAAACCATTGCCAAATTTATTTTTGCATTGATTCAAGAACTTTAAATTTTGGCGATAGCCCTTCACAAACTCTTAAAAACACTAGGCACAATCTTTTATATTTTTTAAAATAAAAACTTTTATTGTCCTATCCCTAGCTAGCATTTTGCTAGTAGCGAAGCCAAAACCCTTCTGATATTTCTCAAGTTTATTTTCGTAGATGAATAAAAATTTATTTGGTATTCAGGAAAAAATAAATTTAAAATTCTTAAAAAGTAGATTTTTCGTAATTTTGTAGCTTACGAGTACTGCTTTAAAAACTATTTTATTCGAAATGCACCACTTTTGTTTTTTTTTTTTTGATGAAACGGAATCAAAATACTAAGGCCTGATTTAAATGTTGCAACATGTGTTTTCTTGCCGTGCAATTGGCAGTTCAGCCCTTAGGCCGAGGCCACGCAATGAGCGGTGAGCGGCAAAATATTTAAACATATGGAATACTATTGAAGTGGCCACGTTTGAGCGGTATTTCTGAGCGGCTAAGCGGCATTTTTAAGCGGATAGGCGGCGCCGCTCAGGAATATAACTTGTTCTAATTTTGAGTGGATTTCTGAGCGGCAAAATATAAACATGGCAAAAGTGAATGTAGAGCTTATAATTTCATCAGTACAAAGAAATTGCTTTTCTTTGTTTTGTTAATCTGGTGTTAACTTTTTGCAACAGCAAATGAAAGGATTTCATAGACAAACGGCAGTATTGCCAAAATCTGTCTGGAAATTTGCGTAGATTTGTATATAAATGGTTAAACTCGCCGTAATGTCGCCTTCCTTGATTTATAGGATGAATACCAAATCTTCTTTTTTTTCTTAAACGCTTTAAATTTTTGTAAATATGAATACGATTTTCATGTAAAAACATTAAACAAACCTCTCTTGATAATGGCATTTTAACAACTAACCGCTCAGAAATGACGCCCAGTAATAAGCTACTTGCCGCTCAAACTCGCCGCTCTGCAGCTCTACCGCTCATTGCGTGGCCTCGGCTTTACTTGTTTATGGTATATGCAGCAAAAAATAAAAAAAAATTCCATTTTTGGACACTTGTAAAACGTTACTGGGAATTTTTGGACTCAATCGTATTATTCTACCCTTCACAACAAAAAGTGAAAAAAGGGTATAACTAAGTTTGTCATTCCGTATGTTATTTCTACAATATGCATTTCCGACCCCATAAAGTATATATATATATATATATATATATATATATATATATATATATATTATGTAGTACTTAATTTTTTTTTAATTCTCTGTCACTCCAATATCAGTTTTTTGATTGGAGTTACCTCTCTAAAGTAGATTTACATATATGGTGAAGGTATAAAAGATTCGGCATAGCCGAATATAGCACTCTTACGTGTTTTTTTTTTTTTTTTGATTTATAAAATTGTAAAATTTCATACTTAAGATGTATAAAATAATTTTTTATGCCATTAGAAATAAATTTAATGCTCAAAAAACTCAATTAAAATATTGTTTGGCCCTGTATGTAAAAGCATTCTGAAAACATTTAAATTAGTAAAAAGGTGTATATGCCAGCTTCTAGTCTATCAAATTAAGCTCACGTTTTTTAAATTTAAATGCTTTAACACATTTTTGGAACCTATTTTATGGTACTTTTCTTATCACTTAGTATTTATCTTGCATCTAAGAGAATGTCTATATTCCAAAAAAGGGCTAAAGTCTTTCTTGGCCTAAATTGAAATTCTTGAAATCCAGTTATAATTTCTTTAATTCTATTAAATTGTCTGAACATAATTTAACTACCTTTTCATACTAAATAAATTCGAATGATTTTGACCTTAAGTTAAGTTTCAAATAAATGACTTTTAATAAACAAAAATAAATTGGCAAAATTCAGTTTTATTAATTTTAAAATAATAAAAAAAAATTCCAGAAATTTTTTCGATTTTACATTTAAACTACCACGGATGGAGTGTAAATTCCTCTGATCACTTAAAAATAAATTTAATTAAAAAAATATTCAAAAGAATTATTTTTGTAAAAATTAAAATCCATTGAAATTATATTCATATTTCATGGTTAATAATAATTTCCTTCTTCTTTCTTTAATAGAATTTCTTTAACTACTTTCTATTGACTTGCTACGTCTTTAAAGGAATATGAGAAAAAGAGCTTTAAAATATTTGTTGGATAAACGTTGATTATTTGTTTGTTTGTTTGTTTGTTGCAGTGTTATTTGGTTGCCTGTTTTTTTTTTTTTTTTTTTTTTTTTTTTTTTGTAGTGTGAATGAGCTTAAACTTTAACATGCAACATGATTAAAAACATTATGAATTATTTGTTGTTCAGTAGTATTTATCATTTTCATTTTTCATACATGCCAAACATCTCATAAGGAAGCCAGGCAGCCAGCAAGCAAGCCAGCGAGCCAGCACAAACAATAATATTAACTAAGTAACTTATGAATAACAAACAATCATATTAACAGCAATATTGCCAATAATATTGAAGAACAGCAACAAACTATTAAACATCCACAGCATTAACATTAACATTATTGCACTGAGTAAAGTAAATGAATAAATATGAGTCTAATTTACAACTTGTTTTGTGGTTAATTAACAATTGATCAAAGTAAATTTACCGACAAACTCAACATTTAATCGACTGTTGCACCGTGGCGTATTAGGCCGTAAATGAACAAAACTTAATAGAATTATTTTATAAAATGAATGAAAAAAAAATTCTTTGATTTGAAATTGCAGCTCTAAAACACAAAAATATGAAGGGACTTTGGAAATTATATCAGCTAACGGTCGTTTATTTTTCAGTTCTTATAGGGGTAAAATTAGATTTGGCTGTTCGATATTATTAAGTCTCTTTCATACTGCCAGAGTTGCTTTTTTAAAACTTGTTTTTGCTAATGCTATAAACGTTTCAGTAGCCAATTTTTTCACTTGTTGTTTTTTTTCTTATTTTTTAATTCTCTGTCGCTTCACGTATTTATTTTTTTGATTGGAGTTACTTTATTGTTGCAAATTACATGAAAAATTTAGCGGTAGGCGTAGTGTTTTGCCTGCTGCCTCTTTCTACACTGTATCTGATCTATTGACATATTTAGTTTTTCTGTGAAATCAAGTATGCCGAGGCACACGGATGGAGAAACGGACAGACGGACATCGCTCAATCGGCTTTGCTACGCATAAGAAGTCAGAATATATGTATTATTTTATGGGGTCGGAAATTGATATTGTAAAAATTACACACGGAATGACAAACTTTGTTATACCCTTTTTCCACTTTTTGTGGTGATGGGTAAAAAAAAGGAATTTTTAGGAATAGTGAAATATACTGTCACGTTTCTATTTTTCTAAACGTGACACTTTTTTATTTCTATTTCTTCTGGATCCGGTTGGATATATTAAATAAATCATTATTGTAAAAAAAAGTGTAGAGTTATTTAAGATATTTTTATAATTCTATTTTTAGGACAATGTCTTTTTAATAATATTTATTTTTAATATTTTTGCATGTTTCCTGACGATGCCTCCCAAAGGTGTGGGCAAATATTATAAATAAATAATAATAATTTTTATAAAAAGACCTTGAAATATGATAATTAATAAACAAAAACATTAATAAACTACAAATATTAAATAAAATTATTTTATTTAATTTAAGGGAAACAAAAAAAACTATTTCACATATTTTCTCAAAGTTTCGTGTTTTTTTGAGCTTCTTCACAAATTTATTAATTTGTCATTGATTTATTTTCCGACTAAATCACCAAATAAGTTATAAAAAATTGAAAATCATCAACACAACTAAATGTATTATTAAAAAAAACAACAATATTTAAATATTTATTTAATAAAATCTTGTGAAAGGGTATTAAATACAACCCCCTACAAATACAAAATATTGATACTTTTAGATTTTAATTTAAATCTCTACTTAATACTCATGATAGCATTTTGGTGCCAAACAAGCTGAAATGTGTTTAACGGGGCAGAAAGTATTGTTCCATTTTTAAATAATTATTTACATACGTTGCTTTATTTTTCCGAATTATTATCACATTAGAAAACTAATTCAATCTGTTTGATATTTTTTTACCACTATACCTAGCAACATCTTATTACAGCAGATCTTATTACTTACACGAAAGTAAAAATATGTCCTAAATTTAAAATTTTTTTTTATAATAAACTAGCTGAACCCGGTGTGCTTCGCTACCCGCGAGGCCACGCCCCTTTGTCCACTCCCAACTTTATATAGTCAAGAATATCCTATTGCGAAAATTTAATGACGATTGGTCCAGTAGTTAAGACTATATTACGATTTTTAATTTTTCTAAAAAGGGGCGGGGTCCCACCCACTTTTCTCCTGGTACGTATTCCTAATTATGCCAACCAAATATCGTCGACGTAGGTCAAAAAATGGCCAAAATATGGCAATTTAAATTTTTGGGTTATATGGGCGGTGCCACGCCCCTTTGTCCAATTAAAACTTCATATAGCCTATTATTCCTTCCAGAGTCACAGTAACATGCTGTGAAAATTTCAGGAAGATCGGTCCAAGGGTTTGGCCTCCTATAAAGCACAAACATACAGACAGACATTCATTTTTATATATATAGATATTGTACATGTTTCACCAAATTTTTGTGATAAAAATCCTTTTTTATAATCCTGCTCCACTGCATTTTAAACGGTTCATTTCGTGAACGTGACATTTATAAATGGTAATGCTTTAAAATGACTTTGTTTTTTTTAACTAATTATCAATTAAACCTTTTAAAAAGCATTAGTGAAAATAATGGTAACGTTAAATAAATCATTAGCATTATTTGTTGTTTAATGCTAACGAAATTGGCAATTTATCAGTCTGTCGAATTTTTAAAAAATAAAATACATAATGTTAATGCTAATGTTCATTGCTGATTAAAAATCGAAAAGAAATGTTTCAAACTCAAAAGTTTTCCAAAATTTGTCAAGATGAGAATCACATTATTAGTCCATGATAACGCAACAAGAGCGAAATCTAACTTTTAACTGCAGCAGTTATCGTTTGTTACTCGCATTATAGACCAACCTAAATAAGCGAAAAAAGCTATACGATATCTTTCGCCTAACTTTAACGCTAAATTGAACAGTTACAATAACTTTATTTGAATATTTACTTTTTCTTAAAGTAAAGTTGTCATTTGTTTTCAACAGTAATAAGATCAAATTGAATGATAGCTCTCTCTCTCTCTCACTCTCAGCAACCAAATTTAAAACTTAACGTGCTATCGAAACCTAGTTTTCCATTTGCAGAGTATTTCTTAAAATATTTTGTATAAGCAGATAAATTTTTGACAGCTTCAACAAGCTTGATGCAGGGATTTAGTTTTGGCTTTTAATTAAATAATATTGACCTGAATGTTTTGTTATTTTAACAAGATGGTTTTACATGTCCTACGTCTCTTGCAACAATTTTATTGACGCCTGAGACATTTTTTACTTAACATAATTAATTTTCCTATAATGGTGTTATTTTAAGTCGTAAGACCAGAAAGCTACATCTACGAAATTTAAGATATTTAACACTGAGCATAAAATAAAACATAGCCTCAAGACAACAACAGTTTTCTTTATTCAGAAATAAAATTTTTGTCCATGGTAATGGAGTTGAAGCGTAAGAACTTACCTTGATCTTCATCAAAATTTTTGGTTGATAGCTGAAACAAAGCATCCAAAGGCGTATCGTTTGAACTTTTTTTTATTTTTCCCTCCTCAGCCTTCGAACTGTTTCCCTTATTTGATCTTAAGCGTTCATTATTTTTACTAGACTTTTCAAAACCATCTTCACCTTCATCCTCCTCATCATCATCATCCTCACCGGCAACAATGACTTCAGGGGAATAGCATTGACTGCCAGCAGAACTAGAACGGGAACGTTCAGAACCATCTTCAGAGGGTATAATATTGGGATCCATACTCATTTGTCTTAAAAGTTGGGCTTGTGCCTGGAAATGTTCCTGCAGTTGTCGTTGATAATCCCAGGCTAAACGCTGTTCATAGTGTAGAAAAGCGGGTGGAAAGAAATGTTGTATGGGTAGAGATGGCGGAGAAATATTATTTGTATTGGCTGGATCCCAAGATGTGGGAATTACTTTATGCAAAGTTGGCAAATCTAACATTAGCAAAGGAGCTGGTGCGGTTAGAGGGGCCGGATGTTGTAAACGCTCAGCCAATACATTTTGGGAAACACTGTGATTAACGGGAATGCTGGCAAGTAATGTTGCTGGTGCTAAAAGCTTTGGTTGCGGTGGCGTTGAGGATCTTTTGCTTTCTATCAATGGAACCTTTTCATCTTCTTCCTTTTTGCCTAAAATGTCAGCTATTGAGAAGCTTTTAACACGTTCTGCTGTAGATTTTCTACGCTGTGGCGTAGCGAGGGGCGCTGGAAAATGGTGTGCTTGTGGTGCCATAATTTCCAAACTGGTTCTAAGTCTTTTCAGATTGACAACATTTAAGCTATTTGTGGTTGCTGATGTTGAATTTAGGGGTGGGGGACTGGGTGAACCTACTGATATTTCAGACATAGCAGGACTATGAGAACGTAACATGATTATTTATTTGTTTTTTGTAGGTAAAAATTTTTTTTTAATACTTATAAAACTATTTAAAAATTATTTTCCATATTTCACTGTGATTATTCTATTAAGTTATTTATTTAACTTTATAAGAAAAAAATTGTAATTTTTTATGTGCCTATAATTTAAATATTTCAGCCCGTTTTTTATTACACTCTTTTTTTTTTTTTTTGTTTTGTTAATATTGCGTCGGCAAAACGTTTCCGCACTTTTAAACTACAAAACGTTCAAACAAATATTTACACGCAAAAAAAAGGCTCGTGGCGGCCGTGAATCATGCGAGAGAGCGAGCAACTGTAAATGTAAACGTAAAATGCCAATTAACTGGTAACACTGTTCCTTAACAATTTGTGTTTGCTTGCACTTGGTCAGCCAACGATACAAAACGAGTTTTTTACTCTCACAAAAAAAATACATTTTGACTATTGGCTCCACAATCATATTTGGGCTCTAAAATATTTATACTCCATTAATGAGTGACGTCACTTCAGTTGTGTTAAATAAGAAAACCAGTCCTAATTAGAATTAATATGGCAACGCCTCACAGGCCGACAGAGAAGAGTTCATAATGGGTTTTTGTATATAAAAGAAAGAGACAACCGTATATATCCACCAATCACATTGAAGTATGTGTTTTTTTTATATAGTAAAAGTAATTTCTTGTGAACATTCCCTTGTAAATATTTTGTGTTTGTTTGTGTGGCTGATTGTGTGCTTGTGTGCATTTTATGTTGTTGGTTAAAGCTGTCAACAAAAACGTCATCAATTTTAGCAATTTGACGTTTTATTTTTTTTCAGTACAACTTTTATACTTTGGCATCTTTTGCTGCATTTTTTTCCCATCATCTTCATCGTTTAAGTTTTGGGTTCTGTGTCATAGCTGCTTTTGTTGGTTGTGTTATTATTGTTGGTGTTTCTCGTCTGTCTTTACTTGTGTAATATATTAAATTTTGTTCTGTTCCACTTGGTTGCTTACGTTAATTGTCGTAATTGTGCCGCCGTCGCTTATATGCTTCTTTGACTTTTGCCTTCGAGATTTTTTACCCCCTTAAATTTTACCACCTCATCAAGGTTCGCCATCTCATTCGGTTTAACGTTTAAACTAATGCCATCCTTGTCGTCGATTTCTTAGATTCCTTGATCATAATAGAGCGTCTGTGTATGCGTGTTTGTGTTGAGAGCATAAGTTGCCGTTGTTCAATTGTCACTAGTAACGATGTCTAGTTTTGTTGTTGATGTCGTTGTTGCTGTTGTTGTTGTTGCTGTTGCCTGCTTTGTCGGCTATTTGTGTCTTGATGTATTTGCTGACTGCAGCAATTTACAAAAGTGTTTAATTTCAAAAGGTGTCGTTATACAAATGCCTCCACTAATTCTCAGACACACTCTCTTAACAATTATATACCTCCTGCACCCCCCAAAACCCCAAAATCTATTAGCAGTGTTTACTTTGTGTGTCCTACTCGTTTATATTAAGACTATTTTTGTGATTTGGGGAATTTATTGTTGCTGTTTTTGTTGCTGGTGTTGTGTTTTTCTATAGGAATGAGTGAGAGTGTGTTGGCAAAGTTTTGAAATTGATTGCAGTAAATCACATTTGTTTAAATAATCTTTTTGAAGTCAAGCGTTCACAAGTCGTTTTTCATGTTAATACAATTTGAAAGCTATATGAATTGTGTTATTGTTGTTGCTATTGTTTCTTTTTAGCATGCATAATATTAGCATACTTATAATAACAACAACACTCCCTCCTGTAGTTGCTGAGTATCAGGTCCTGTTTGTCTTCAAATTAGAAAAAATATACAAAGGCGGTTTCTTTTTATCCGCATACACACACAAGCGAGCACACACTTACACGTCGTATTTAATAAACAGATAACAGTGACGGATTAAATAATATTTCTTAGGAATTTGGCAAAAGGGTATTTGTTTAAGAAGCAAATTTTTTCAAACTGTTTTTTTAACATAAATGTCAAGTTTGATCCAAGAATCGAATTTCGAAAAAAAAACATTAAGAGTTGATTAAGAAAACATCTAATAACTTCACACGAAAGTAACTGCAGATTGAAATATTCTTGCCATTTTGCTACTCAAAAAGCACAATTGCAACAAACGCACAGGACTTTGAAAATCGACAAGCTTATTGACCACTAGAGCCAGTGTGTTCTTCCCAGTACGTCTCGCAAAGCACGTCATAGAAGGCAATTCGTTATGACCTCAGAACACACATCCCTATTGAAACCGAAATACGAAGAGGGAAATGAGAAGGATCAAGCGTGCCTTGCGTAGACCACAGTCCGATATAACTAATTGCTTAGGCAACCAATGGACAAGACGTTGCAACAATACTTGGCGCCGACAGCTGAACATAGAAAATAAACAAATCCTGGAACGATCTGAAGCCATTTGCAGCAGACAAAACAGAATGGAAATTAATTGTTGGGATCCTATGCACATCATAGATACGCAACTATTAAGTCAAAACAAAAAATGCAACTCTGGGTTTTATGATAATAATTTATGAGCCCTCAATAATTAGTAAAAAGATTTTTTTGCGAATTCTAATCGGTAAAATTTGGTTGCTTGGCTTTTACAAAGATAAAGAAAAATTAAAAAAAAAGGTGAACAAGAATTTAATGATTCAGAATTCTGTGATCAAGAAGTCAGTGATCAAACAATTGTCTGAAAGGCAATTGCTTCAGTTGAAGGAAAAGTATTGCCTGAAAAATTTTCAAACCTGGCAACTAACTGCGGCATTTGATATCGGTTGAAACTAAAGTAACGCAATATCGACCGATAACGAATGCCATAATTAGCCCCTGCATTTCAACTCTCTTTTATTCAAAACTAGGCAGAACTACAACTATATGCCGATTTAAAACTTTTTAATATTTAGATTGTTTGACTGTAAGTTCAGCAATCTAAATTCACAAGCTAGACTAGAGTCACTGTTTGACTGCGTGATACCCCATTTCTTGTCAGCTGCTGCTACGTCTTTTAAAATGCGCACATTTAATGATATCATTTGAAATTTGCTTTATTCCATTTTTATTTTTTTGTTTAAAGAAATAAATATTTAAGTAAATAGCAAGTGTGCAAGTGTATGGATGCATAACATGCAAATATCATTTTAATTTTCCAACTAACCGACTAAAACAAACTCGCACACAAACGCTAAAACCTCCTTTCTTCACTGCTTGATTTTTCGTGATGCATGTTTTACGCAAACAATGCAATGGAAGTTCGCTGTAATAAGAATTATGTAATGCCAGGATAGTAAAATACTGAAATAAAAAAAGAAAGAAATAAAATAAATAACAAAACCAAACGAGCCTAACTGGAATCGCTTGATAATTTTTCTATTTCTAAAATAATAAAATATGAAATGTTTGTCCCCCAATCAATTCAATCTTCAATTAATGTTTTAGTGGACAATTACGTTACTCTAAGTATTTTCAATACAACCATTTGTAAAATTTTTTAGACAGGTGGAAGTTTGGATTTTAATTTACTAATATTTCATGTCGCCGTATATAAAATTAATTGCAAAAGTTGTTGTCACATCGTCCGTCATTCTGATAGTTGTAATTACAATAGTGGATCAGTCATTTACAGAATTGCTTTGGATTTTAAATTCCTTTCTGCTTCACCGAATCTATCCAATATGATACAGGATCAGTCAAAAGATTGGTAATTAACACGAGCATACATTGATTGGTTTATCAACGTGTAAACTCACTTCACACAAAGGCTGAAGCATCTTTGTTTTGACATGTCCACACTCATCAGAGTTAAGGCTACCATGTCGATTTTTAGATAATATTAATTGGAATAATGGATCAAAATATTCAGTTTAACATTAGACATCTTTGAAAAGTTATCCAATCAATGTTTGCTCAATCATCTTTGCATCATATTGCTAAGGACAGAACATTCGCAGAAAAAATTGTTTTCTGTTATCATATCGAAAGCGCTCGCCAAACGCAAAAAGTACACAGCCAGAGATGACGGTTATTACCGAAAATTATAACTACAGTTTAATATATACTGGCGGAATCAACCCAATTACTTTAAAATTGATTTCATTGCCATTTGAAGAAAGTCCCTGAAGATTGCTATTTGATTAGACTGTAGCAGGATTGTGACAGATGCCGCTTATGAAATGTTCAAATCCAGGCGCATTTTCTTACTCATTTACCGAGGCTACATAAAAATTGGTTTTGCTTCGAGACTCCGGGAGGTTTTAAATATTGTTTACCAATTATTCGTCACCTCAATAAATTTCTTATCGCGGCTATTCAATAACAATTGGTTTTCCATATGTTCATGACGCTGATGGGATTTGAACACATGACGCGTGATATTTTTCTTTACAATAATTCAAAACTTCTAAAAGCGAAGCCTGCGCGGCTACTGTACATGTAATAGTGCTGATAGCAGTAATTGATTTAGGTCCTTATAGCACACTCATGCGGCCAACACCCACAATTCTATGCAAATTGATCCAGTGGACTTCTCATTTAATCAATTTGGCTTTTGATATAAGACTCTTAGGTTTTCTTTGCAGAATTTGGGTAGAATCCACTGATGAACTATATGAGCAGTAGCAAAATGGCTATATAGATATGCCTTCCCCGCAGTAATACATTTCATTTTAAAGTTTTCAGAATATCATGAAATATTTATGTTTGAAGGAATCAAGCAGGATTAAAATAAATTAACGCAAAAACAGATTCCGAATAATATATTATCATTTTGATTAATTAGAATTATTAAAACTAATATTTGTCACGGTAAGAATGTAATCCATTTTCTATATCGCGTTATTTGTTTTTTTTTATGCAGTCAGTAGCAGTTGATTAAATTATTTGGTAAGCCAAAATTTTATTGAAAAGTAATATATAGAAGCTCTTATATTCAGATGTTTATTCTACTTTTACTTTATCCATTATCAGTTCTGTTCTGGTTTTTCTTCAGCTCTTCTTTTAAATCTATTTACTAATTAATTATTTCTAAATTTAGAAATGTTTCATCAGACTTGAATGTTTTGATGTTTTGCCAATTACAAAATCATAAAATATTTGCTTTTTAAAGCTTTTGATTAAAAAGTAGAGGCCTTGCAAACAAGCCTTAAAATAAAAAATTATTATTTATGAAAAAATTTATAATGTATTTTTAACGAAACAATGCAAACTTTTAAAGCATAAAAGTGCTTAATTGAGAAGTTGTTAAATTTGTATATTTGTTGTTTATCATCTTATATTCGGTGCGCTTGAGACTTGGCCTGCTTAAAGCCTATCAGTATATAATCAAAATATTTAATTAGTTATCTGAATTAAGTTTTCTTGATTAAGAAAGATGATATTTAGAAATTAGGACAATAATTTTTAAGAGATAAGTAAAATAATTCTCGCAAAAAACCGACCTTAAAACACGTTACATAAAATTACTTTAACTATTGGCGCACCCCTTAATTTACAAATCCAAATTTTATACTTGCTGTTGTAGCGGTCTGAGCAATGCAGTTTTTTTTTGTGTAAATTTCAACTGTCTGTCTACAACTGTACAACAGTTTGGAAATGTACATTAAATTACATAAACTATAGGGGCACCCTTTAACTTTTAATTTCAAATTGTATACTTGTAGTTATAGTAGACTTAACAATACAGTTTATTTGACAATTTAATCCGTCTGTCTACAATTGTTCAAAAGTATGGCCATATACATCAAATTAAATCAACAATGAGGACACCCTTTATTTATAATTTTTACTATTTAAATTTGTTGTTGTAACGATCATAGTAATCGACATTCTGTCCAATTTTGAAACGTTTGTCCATAACGGTTCAAACGGTTCAAGGCCCATAGAGGTCAATATAAGTCACCTATGGTAACACCCTTTATGTTTTAGATTTATTTTTCTATTACTTTGTGCTATTGGAAGCTATAGTGATATGCATTTTTTCTTGTGAATTGGCAGTCTTTATTGTGCATAATACACTTTCAAACATGTATTTTGTATGGGGACGCCCTGTAATTATAAGACTATGAGCTGTTTGTTAAAATGGGATCAATCTGTAAATTAGAAAAATTCTAAAACGGTTCTGAAATGTCTGAGTTCTACAGGCACAAACAACATTCAGACGATTTGAAAACCTTCTTATTTTTTTGAAGTCGGTTAAAAAGATCGAATAACATTAATTAGTGGCTAAAAAACCACAAAAAATATCAGATAAGTTTGGGCCACGATTTTCACGGATGTAAGTAGATAATCCAACTCACTCTTTTATAGCTCGGTTGGAATAAAATGTTTTAAACCAAAGACTTCTTCGTCAAAATGTAACTGTTTTCTAAATTTTATTTAACGAGGACTTTTTTAATTATTTTTACCTACAACTTGAAGAAGTTAAAAGCGCTGGATAAGTAAGAATCAACAGGGTTCTATTTTATTCTGTTTATCTTACTATAAACTGTATTTGCTTGTTTTCGCTAAGTATCAAAAAGTTTTAGAGTTCAATCTTACTTACTGTTCTTGGATTTGCTGAAATTAATGAAAGACTAATTTAAGTCTACTAGTTTAAATATTCTTTTATTTTATATATGAACTCTTTTAGTCAGGTCTAAGATCATGTTTTTTTAAGTTAACAAAAACAAAAATAAAAAAAATGAACTTATGCCTTAAATTAGCTCATATGATTATATATTAAAATTAATTAAATTAAAATAAACATCATAAAATACACAGTTGGAATCATAAAACCATAATGCCAGTCTAATTATAATTTGTTACCAATTTGTGAAAAAAATGTAATAATTGTATTATTATCAAAGTACGATAATTATGGAAGAAATTATTTAGATGGACTAATTAATTGACTAATTCGTTAGCATTAAGTAAAAAATAATGCTAATAATTTTTTTTAGAATTATAGTTATTTTTATTATTTGCATAAAAACAAATATTTTCTTTCCACTTGTAATTTGCAATTAAATAGTTTCCTTAATATATCATTATCATTAGTAAAAGCAACTATAATTTTAAATAAAATCATTAGCATTAAATGATAGTTAATTTGTTTTAGTTTTCATTATTTTAAAATTTCAATGGCAATGAAAAAATCCCAAGAATGGAATTTAGAAAATAAAATGTCTAAGATATAAAATCTGGTGCTCTGTTGGTCATCACAACTTTGTTCTCTTGGTTCGTTTTAAGTTGGAAACCAAAATCGCAAATAATTTTTAGAAAAATATTCCCAATAAAAATATATCATTCAAACCTTCGGCACTTTCGTATAAAAATTGTTTAATCTTTTTTTTTAGTTTTTACCCATTCGAGCATTTTTAATAGGGTAACTGATTATGAAAATGCCGTTATTTACAGTGTTGCAAACTCGTGTCGTTTTTTTGTTTTAATGTAAATGAAAGAAAGTAAATTTGTTTGCTAATAATAATTTTAATAATAATGTAATTTTATTTATTAAATATTTGCCAATTTTTGTTTAAAAAATAAATGACAATTTCATGTCAAAATAATGTCCGCCTCGCTGTCTGTTTAGCCCTTAGAAATTTAAAATTGTAAAATTGTCTCATTTAAGTGTAATATCATGTTAAGCATTTAAGTTAGTTGTTGTTTGTTATCATTTTATTCTACATAACAATCATATTTGAACAAGACTAATTTGAATACAGTGTCATTAACAGTTTTTATAAATAATTTTAAAAATGATATGAAAATAATTTTGCTCGTAAAAGCATTTGCAGTAAAAATTAAATAATTTAACAAAGAAAGAAAAACTAAAGCCATCTATCTGCGGTTATAGAAATGCATAATAAAAAAAGTATATAAAAGGGCTTGCTAAGTTTGCTTTTAAAAATTTCGACAGGTCTTACTTACGGCACGCATATTAAAATTGAGCGAGTACATCCAATACAATATATGTATTTATAAATCAACCATTTTAAAATTAAAACTACTATTGTATGAATTTTTATATTAGACATAGGCTTCCCTAGGACTAAGAGCTTTTGAGTAACAACTTGGCAGAGAAACACCCCATTGCAGAAAGACACATAACCAGGAAATGTCTAATAAATCAATCGAATCCAAAAATTTAATTGTGGATTCTTTAGACAATTTAAAAAACAATCATGGGGAAAATGTTAAAACCTGACAGCTAAGATCTTTAAAATTTTGTTAGCTATTAAATTGACCACAATTAAAAATCTTGAGTAAAATTTGAAAACTAAAATGAAACATTTTTAGTTGATTCTTTCTAAAGAAATATGTAGCGATTCCAGTTGAATCTAAATTACGTTTACTGATTATTTAATGAATATTATTTAATTTCCATTAAAAACGCGAACTTGAGCTTGATTTAAAGTGGTTCTTTTTAATAACACAGCACCAGTTTAAACATTTTTACCTTTAATTGTAATACATAAGCAAAGCTTTATCGCTGTACAACAGAAAGCTTAAAATTTTTAAAAAATCAACGAAACTACGAAATTCCTCACTACTTTTTACAACATAATTTTGCCAGTTTAAAAATTCTGATTATTTTCATGACACATAAAATGAATTATTTTTTATTAACAAATTCTAAATGTTCAATAAATTTTTGCTCACAAAACTCTTTAGTTAATTCCATCAAACCCCGATACTGTTGTCAATCTTAATTAACTTTTCTCTTTGAAATAAAAAAAAATCCTGCTTCAATTAGTGATGCCATTAACTTTTCCTTTCCCTTGTATCATTTACAATTTCGCAAGATCATTATTATTTTTTTTTTTGTTTGTTTCATATTTTTGTTCATAAATGCCGAACATTTTTTCAACAATCAAATTCAAATTCATTACTCATGTAAAATATCTCTCCATAAACACGTATACAAACACTCATCAGTTGACAGTTCATATTGTAAAGATGACAATACTCCAGGGAGTGTGATAGAGAAACAAAGTGTCAAAGGAACTACGAGTACTTCATTAAATTGTCATAAATATTGAAAACATTTAAGAGTCGTTTACAGCTGGCTTTTAACAGCAAATGGCACATGCAACAGCACAAAGACTTTTTTGGTGGCTGTTGAGTTTTGTGGTTACTGCTGACGCCTGTAAATTAAATAAAGAGAAAGAAAATATCAGGGTTGATTATGAGGTTGTATTGTCAAGAATAAGTTGACACTTAATAAAGTCATGTATTGCTTATCAAACAAATTTGTCACGCCCCTCAGGGGTTTTTTATTGTGTATTTTATTTCAACAGTTTTCCATAGGCCCGTTCTAAGCTGCAATAGTTTTTCGATTAGTTTTCAATTGAGTTGAAATTAAACATTTATATACAATTTTTTTTAATTATTGTTAAACTGATGTTTTACGAAGATAATTAACTGACAGTTGTGATTGTGTTATTATTATTTTTTTTTTAATTTTTATCAATGTAATTAAAATATTTTGAAAAAACTCTGTATTCCACAATTGAGAATTAAAAATATCTTTTTTTCTTCTTAAACAAAAACTAAGGAAACTTATTCCCAGTTTGTGCAATAACACTACACAATCTAAAACAGTTTCTTCCCAGGAATCTCCTTATCCAGTGCTGGCAAATCAAACAGAAATGGTTTAAAAAGATGTTATCGAGTGCTCATTATAATTAAAATTTTAAATTTTAATGGTAATGGCGCTTAAATTAATCCAGCAACCCTAATTTTAAGGCTGCCAGACTCAAATGTTAAAAATCAAAAATTTCTTGATTAAAAAAAATTTTTTTTTTTGGAAAATTAAAATCTTTAAACATTTTTATTTTATTTTCAAGAAAGTTTTTACAGGATTTATTAAATAAAATTAATACAATTAAAAAAACATGTAGGTAAGAGTGCTATTATCGGCTATGACGAATTTTATTACCCTTCACCATATGTCTAAATATAGTTTAGCGAAGTAACTTCAATCAAAAAGGGCTAATATTTGAGTGACAGAGAATTAAAAAAAATTAAGTACTAAATATAGCTAATTTTGCATAAAGATGCATCGGCACTTAATGGGTTTAGCATTTTTAAAAAATTTTATTATTTCCTAAAAGATTTCTTTAAAAGCTTTAAAATGATACCCATATTGATATTTTAAAAAAACTGAAAATTTCAGAGCTCCGTAATTTTGAAAATATGGGTGAGCGCCATTTTTTTCACTGAATGTTTTTTTCTTATATTTTATTTCTTTATTTATTTTTTTGGTTAGAGTTACTTTATTGTTCCAAATGATAGGAAATAATTAGAGGTAGGCGTGGCGTTTTGCCTCCTGCCTCAAGGGCCATGGACCGATCGTGCTGATTTCCAATAGCACCTCTTTTGACACTATGTCTGATCGATTGACATATTTAATTTTTCTCTAGCTGATCTGGTGCCTCGGCAAACTTGATTTCAGCACTAACACGGACGGATATACGGACATCGCTCAATCGTCTTCGCTATGCATAAGAAGTCAGAATTTATTTAGATATAGGATATTGTAGAAATTACATAACGGAATGACAAACCTAGATATGCCTTTTTTGTGGTGAAGGGTATAAAAACAAAAACGTGATATAAATTTCTCTGTTTAAAAATAAAAAAATGCTTTTATTTTTTGTTTTTTAATGCTTTTCGTTTTAAAAAATTGTTTTCATGCATTCATTTTATATGTTAAATATTTTTATTCAACCGAAATTCATCACGCTTTTTAAAAGTAACTGATTTTAAATTCATTTCCATTATTTACGTCATCTGGCAACCCTACATTAATGACAATTTAACGATACGTTAGAGTTAGTTAAAATAAGCAGTTTATGTCTAAACTAATGATGAGTTAAAACTATTTTCCCACATGTTACAAAGGTCTTGCGGTCAATGTTTCAAGCAAAATCTTCCAGAGCAATGAGGTTCATGATATTTTAATCGCCAAAGTTGGGGTACTTGGGGTTAAGAGAACTTACATGTACTTATTTTGGTTTAAAGCTATAAGTAAATTAAACTTCTTCAAAAGGTAGTGACTTTTACTAGCGCTTGATATTGTGACATCGCTTCAGAAGTCTTTCTGCTTAAATCGGATAATATGATACTGAAATAAAATTACATCCTTTATGCGATCTTTCATATCGCATTATTATGTTTTTTTTTTAATTTTTATGCAACAGTTAAAAATATAAAAATAATTTATAAATTATTTTTTTTACAAATCCACTATGTACCCCTGTTCAAGTAAACGTCGACTTGAAGCCAACTTGCGGTTTTTGCTGTAATTAAGATCATGATTGTATTCATGTGATGTGTAACGAAATGTGAAAATGTGTTTTTTTTTTTTGTTTGAAGATGAATTCAGTTTTAATAACATTTTCTGCAGACACTTCAAACACACTAAAAAAAAATCTAAATGAAAGAAATACACAGAGAATATCCTTCAGCTGTCTTGTAAGTGTAACAAATTGGGCTTTTATGTTTGAAATTTAACACTGGTCAAAACTGTATTGTGTTAAAACAATTGGTAGTTATCATAAGCAAATGATCACGATCTTCATCACTCTCATACTCATTGCGAGAAGTTTTAACGAACAAAACTGTAAGAACAAGATGATCATTAACTGATGGATTGTTGTGAATGATCCTTACAATTTGAGTTGGTTTTTTTTTTAATATTATTTATTCTTCTTTTGTATTAATGTGGTGTTAAGTTTTACCACCTAAATATTAACTGTGCAAAAGATAAGCGATTTTACGCCCAACACGCACCTGTAACTGAAAAAAAAGTACACAGGTACACGATTATGGATATTTACATTTAAAATACTTTAGTGTTTTTTAGCTGATAAGAAACCATAACAAATAATTTAATGGGGATTAAATACATTTGAATTATTAAAAAAAAACAAATATTTCAAAAAATTATTTATTAAAAACAAAACTTTGAGGTTAAAAAATCAATTAATCAGATATGATCAATATTTATTATAAACAAGTGAAAGTGCTATCTACCCTTCGCCAAATATAAGCCGCTCAGGAGACAATTTATTATCATAAAACTCAAACATTTTTAATTAGAAGTAACGCTTATAGTTACTATTTTTTCTTTTCAGTGTACCAAAAATTATTGAAAGAAGTAAAATATTTTAATTTTTATTTCAAAGTTTATGTAAAATTATTCTTGCGAAAAACTCGACTTTAAAACAGATTTCATCTGTCTGCCTATAACAGCTCAAGTGTATGGCCACATAAATAAGGTTACATTAACTATTGGGGCACACTTATATCTCCAAACTTTATACTTTTTCAACTGTTCAATAGTTTGGCAATATACATCAAATTGCAGCAACTATAGGGTCACTCTTTTATTTTCAAATTTAAATGATATACTTGCTGTTGCAGTAGATTTAGCAATCAGGTTCTGTGTAAATTTCAATTGTCTGTCTGTAACGGTTCAACAGTTTGCCCATATACATCAGATAATATCAACTATTTAATTTATAAGATAACATTTTTATACTTCTTATTATACCAAATAAAGTAGTGGACAATTTGTCTAAAATTATGGGGTTTGTATACAACGGTTCAAAAAATACGGCCATATAGAACAAATTACATTAATTTTGGGAACACCCTTTAATTTATAAATTCAAATTATAAGCTTCTTGTTATAGCGGACTAAGCAAAGCATATTCCTTGTAAATTTCAGCTGTCTGTCTATAACGGTTTAAAAGTCCGGTCACATACACCATATTATATCAGCTATTGGAAAACCCGTTTATTTCCAAATCCAAATTTTATACTTGTTGTTATAGAGGAGTTAGTAATACAGGTTCTTTCTAAATTTCAATCGTCTGTTTTCAACTGTTTAAAAGTATGGCCATATACATCAAATTTAATGAACTATTGGCGCATCCTTTAATTTATAATTCTTAATATTAATACCTGTTACTATAACGGCCATAGCAATCGACATTCTGTCTAATTTGCAAGCGTTTGTTTATAACCGTTAAAAAGATAGGGCCATAGAGGTAAATTTGCATCAATTATGGAGGCACCCTTTAATTTTTAGATTTATTTTTGTATAATTTTTTGTTTTTAGGAGCCATAGCAGTAGTTTTAAATTTTACTGAATCGCCCTTTAGAGTTCATAATACACGTAAAAAATATGTATGTTGTATGGGGAGACCCTTTAATTTTTAATATTATCAACTGTTTTTAAAACGGGACCAATCTGTAAGCATAATCTATCATATTACCAAAAATTCAAAATCGGATCAGAAATGACTGAGGCACAAATATAAAAAAAGCAACATTCAGTCGAATTGTAGAACCTCCTCTTTTTTTGAAGTCGGTTAAAAATATTGATACCTTTTATCTTATTCACAATGTTTTCTGAAATTATTATACAATATATTCAGAAGCTTTTAAAAAAGGTCTAGAAAGAAGTAACCAACGAGTAAATCCTTTAATAACTAACAAAATTATTATTTATTTCATTTAAATTTTTAAAAACAAAAATGGACTTAACCGCATTATCTTCTGAGCGGCTCATATTTCTAACCACATATACATATATCCATATAAATTGGCATAAAAACTGCCTTCGGCTATGCCGAATCTTATATACCCTTCACCATCTATGTTAATCAAGTTAAGTGACGCAACTCCAATCAACATAATTATTTTGGTGTCAGAGAATTAAAAATCTGAAGATATGATGGATTGGCCAGCAGTCTTAGTCCTTTTTGCTTTAAAACGATGTCTATCTCTTTTATATGAGTGGTTTATCGTTTTCGATTTTCAAAACCTTTCGCCATTACCTTGTTGACTAATGGAATCGCTCTAACTTGAATAGAGCTCTTGTGTATTCTACCATCAACCATCAACCCATGATTTCTGTTATGACTGTCTCTTTTAAGAGACCTGAAAGTTCAGGCGTCATTAGTGCTGGTACGACAACAACATAATAAAGTATTAAAGATCCTTTCTTTGACTTCGGTTAAGTTGGGTTTTTGCATTTTTATAAAGTAAAACGAAAACTATTCGACGCAGCTTGTTAAAATTTTAGAGTGGTGAACAGAAACTTTGTTGTATTTTAATTTCTCTAGAAAATATTGAAAATTACTTTAGTTTTAAAATTCCTCTCGTAATATGTTGATGGTGAATATTTATATAAATGATTCTGCAAAATAATAAAATGTAAGTTGTGTTAATCTTTATTTCCAAACTTTCCAAAGAAAAAAATTCTTTACAGATAAAATTGAAACTAGTTCTTTTGACACTACATAAAGATCACACGTTATTAGTTATTACAGCTTCTTAGAAGCTGTCATTCAAATGGGAATATCTTTTTTTCTTCTATAAGAAATCACGAAAAATCTTTTAAGGCAAATTTTCCTCTTATATAATAAACGAAAAAATAATTGTCCTATAGGTCTTTATTCGTTTCATATTTTATTGTTCCCATTTAATAAATGAATTGTACATATTCTCAGCTTTTATTTAAATGTTTTTCTACCCCATATCCAGTACCTTGAGGCCTTTTAGTCATTTCTTTGGTTACATTTATTTTGTGTGTGGTATCTTGGCTTTATTGCAAGCCTGTCTTTAGCCAGTTTTTTAATCTGGTTGCAAACTTGCTGTGAGGCAGTAATTTATGTTTATAATTTATGAATCTTGAATTCAATGACATGTTGACAGGGCTCAACATTTTCTTCTAATGCCAATCACATTCATATGGTGTGCAAAAGTACTCTTAATTTGTTGTAGTCAAATATAAATGTAAAAAAAATGTTATAAAATTATGAATCAAAATGTAGCCGCTTTGTCTGGTAGTTCATCTTCTGTATTTGATTAATGTGTATAAAGCTGCATAATTGCTAGACGTTGTTGTGCAAGAAAATAAAAGCAGTTACTTTGTCTAGAGAAGATAAATAATAGTTAATGATCACATTCTTACAAAATGTCATTGAATGTGAGAAGATTCTTCTTAAAATAAATTTAAAGAGTTTAGAAAATATTTAATTAAAATAATTTGATTTTAAGCTCAAAATTATGAATAGTAAAAATAGCAAATCTGCACACTTTTTTTTAATTTACACTTACTTGTACAGTGGGGCTAAACAATTTTTTTTTCCTTGAAAAAGATTTCGTAGATATAAATCGATATTATGGATTTTTATATTTGGATTCTGTTAGAAAGGACACGCCTCAATTATAACCTTTGCTTTAATTCTAATTTCGCTTTAAAAAATTCATTAAACTTTCTGATAATTTTTTATATAAAATGAAAAAAAATCACAAAACAAAAAAGTTGCAAAAAAATTTAGAAAAATGTTAAAGGTTTTGGAAATATATCGAGGAGTGATAGAAAATCATAATTGTAGGCAACATTAAATATGTTTGTGGTTAAAAAAACGATTTGAGATAAAATTCTATTAGTATTAAATAATTAAAAAAAATATTACGGTATTTACACTTTGCAATTTTTCATGAAACTAGCATTAAATTTTTGTTTGTTGGCGAAGCAGGACGAGTTAGCAATATGGTATTGCTTGAGGTTTGAGGGGATGTTACTGTTGCGAATGTTTACTTTTAGATAACGCATAATGCTGTAATTTAAATAGAAAATTAAAAAAATGCCTCAAAAATTGCATAGTGTAAATCTGGACTAAATCTGAAGCTTCCTCTTACACTTTATTTCTCAATTATGTTTGTATTATCATATAATAAACAAAAGGGAGAAAAGCATCTTATCAAAAAATCCGATCGTTGGAACAATTCTTGGTCTCTTGCAAGAAACGTATTTAAATATCCTGAAATTATGTGAACATAATCAATGCTACTTGAAGTTGGCCAGGCATTAAATTTAAAATTTTTGTTTAATGTCTTGAAGAAAAGTTTGAATTTATTAAGATATTGTGATAAAATCTACAAGCACAATTTGAATAGAATTGTTTATGTTGACCCTATACCTCATGTCTTACTGCGAAGTGATTAAAAAACAAAAATATTTGAAACGGGTTTTTTTTTAGCGTTTTTAAGCGCTAGCAATATTTTTAACCCAATTTTTTATTGCTCAACTGTACTGTAATTTTAAATTCCTTTGTGTGAATACAATTGTTGGTCAACACATTTTTAATTGCACTTGCAAAATACAAAAAAAAAAAAAAATTAAAAAAAATTAAGTTCCTGTTTTTTATCACAGAGAAAATATTAAAAACAGTTGGTAATTTATTATTTTAAAATTTTTCAAGGCATTGTTGCTATAAAATTATATTTTACAAAAACAATGCCGTGAAAAATGCGTAAGTGAAAAATTCGTGTGGATTTCAGAACATGCCTGATAAATTCCGACTAATACAGTCATATCTAAAAATAATATCTTAAGTTTTAATTTTCACAAAAAACTTCGTGCTATTTTTATTTAATTATTCCGATTAAATTAATTACCGATATTGATTATTGAGGGTCAAAGCACGTCTCGATGGCCATTTCGTTACCGCTTACATAACTCTTCAGGAAACTGCTGACAAACATTTTAAATAAACAAAAGATTTTTGTCCAAACAATAAAGTTTCATTGTTATTTTTAATATATTTGCTAGACTTTATTGGCTTCTTACTAAAAGGTCGAAATGGCGCCAAAAATGAATCTTTATACTAAAAAGCTGGATTTCATTTTTTTACTTAATACTAAAGGGCTTAAAATAGTTAATTGAGTTCATTTCCTGCCTGAAAAAATAAATATTTAATAACATCTCTAGAAAGTTCTCTAATAAAATTCTGTCATAATTTGATGATGCGTTAAAATATGAAATTATATACAAAGAGTAAATTAAAATTCTCATATGATTGAAAGGCTTTTCGGAAAACTTGAAAGCTTTCCCGATGAACTGTTTTAAGCAACCATTGAAATATTTATAAAAGCTAGCTTTTTCATATAACAAATAAATTAAATTTTTATTGTAAAAATATTGGTTATAAAAATATTAATTTCAAAAATATATAAAACTTTTATTCATCAATTTTTTTGTACCCCAGATTTCCATAAAATAAATTTTTAAAGATTTGTCGCCCATTTATTAAATTGTGACAACTTTATCTATAAAATTAGAACTTAATATCTGACACTTACATGTCTGCCGTATGCTAATCATTATTGCAACAAGAAAAATGAGCTGCGTTAATACCACAAAAACCAAACAAAATAGGTCTACTTCTTTTACAATAAAACTGATGATCATGACATTAATAACGGCTGCATACATATATTTGTATGTATGCCTTTATCTTCTACTGAAGTGTTGTTGATCTTAAAATAGATTTGAAAGGAAGTAATAGTTAGTTTTTGTGACCCTTATTATTTGTGGCATTATTCGCATAATCATGGTCATTTACTAATGTGTTTACTCTACACATGCATGTTGTATAGACCTGCATTGCTTAAGCTAAATGTTTAGTACTGAGTACACTACAAATGATTACAATACAATACAAAGATGATGAAGATGGCAAAAAAACTATGTATGTATATTTAATGTACACATACATACGGCTGCATACGTTTTTACCGCTCCCCTTTTGAAGCGAAAAAAAGCAAAAAATACTTATGAGTTTCTTGTCATGTCTAAGAAGTCTATCATCATCAACGTGTGAGTTGCAGGCATTAGTCCGGTGTGGTCCAAGTCACTAGTGAAGTCACATTACACACACAAAATGCAAAAGCTGAATAAACTACATCATTTACTAAATTCATGATCAACGCCAGGCATCAAACAATTTTTTCCTTTTTCGTCTTTGAAGTTTGGCTTTTTAGAGTTGTTTTTCTTCTGTGTGCTGGTTTCCTGGTTTAAGAGTGCAGCAAGAACAGAATGATAAACATGCAACAAAGTAAAGACTTATTCTAGAAGGTGTTGTTTTGAAAACATTAAAGGGAAAAATGTACATTTTCTTGATAAAGCTTTTCCTAAACATGCAAAAACTATGTACTTTTGTGGTACTGCTCTATAAAAATGCCCTGCAATACTGGCAACGCACCAGTGCCACCACAGATATCTGTTAATAACAGACAGCAACAATTTTAAGTTTAAAGAGAGTTCAACAAAAACAATAGAACAAATGAAACCAAATGTCGATAAAGGCATTTTCTTGTTTCACAAAAAATCATGTTTAGTGTGCGAGAGAGAGAGAAGGAGAGGCAAAGGGAAGCATGAAACTATTGGAGTACACCGCTGTTTTCAATACGTATCATGATTATATTGTAGCGTTGTTGCACCAACAGCAGCAACATTACACACACAAACACACCTACACATACGCAAACTTATCCATAAAATCATTGCAAGAAAAGAGTTAAAAGCCTGAAGGTGTCGGTTATAAGCTAATTGGAAGCATGTTCAAAGGTGCCGCCAACAAATTAAGAATGAGATACCAATTTAACATTTATATCTCTATTCAAACACAAAGAGCTTAAACAAGTACTCTCTAGCTTGCGCTCTATTCTACACACAACTCTCTTTCCATAGCATGCTTCTTATGTTTAATTTTATTTTTGTTTGTTCTACGGAGTCATTTGGTGGTTAACAGAGAGTATGACTGATGATCGAACTGACTGTCTCAATAGACAGACAAATGTTTGAGTTCTCGTTTTAGAATGTATTGAAAATTAATAGTCGCACTGTTGTTTATAGCCTGGCCTTTAGTATCTATTATCGAAGTGTATCATCACCATCATTTTTCACTTTATCATCAACATTTAAGACGTTCTTGTCTTAATCGTTATCTGCTGCCTAGAAATTGCCCAAGGAATGAACATAACAGAAAAAGTGTTGAAATTCTGAATGAGTGCCGCACTATATACTCGAAGAAAATCTGGCCGAATTATAACAGTGGGAGTGATATCTCCCATACAAAGTAAATATTAATCACCATGTGACATGGAAACTATAAAAGATAGAGCCTTGATGTTTCATATTAAAAGTCACTATATCATTTCTTAAAATTCTTAATATTTTCAGAGATATTGATGTCACTTCAGAAGTCCGTTATTTTAGGACTGGACATAGTTTGCCTTTTCATACCAAAAAAAAAAAAAAAAATAATGAATTAAAAAAAAAAATATTCATTGTGTCTTTGATATTTTCCATCATCAGGAAACAAGGATAATTCTATTGAGTTTTATAATTAAACAATAATAAAGTTAAACAATAAAGGGTGTCTCCATACAAGACACATAGCTTTTACCTATATATCCATTAAAAAGTAATCGGGTACCACTTTAGATTTTCATAGAATAAAAAGAAATTTAATAATTCTCGCGAAAAAACCGACTTCAAAATTATCAGTATTCCATCTGCTTACTGATAATTTCAACCGTCTGTCTACAACTGTTCAACAGATTGACAATATACATCAAATTACAGGTACTAAAGGGGTACCCTTTAATAAACAATTTCAAACTTTATACTTGCTGTTGTAGTAGACTTATAATTTAAAATTTTTATACTTCTTTTTATGCCAACCAAAGTAGTGGGCATTCTGTCTAATTTTGAAGCGTTTGTATACAACGCCTCAAAAGATGCAGATGATATTAATTTTGGGAACACCCTTTAATTTCTGAATTCAATTTATAAACTTTTAGCGGACTTTGTAATACAGGTAGGTCTCTTGTAAGTTTCAGCAATCGGTCTATAACGATTCAAAAGTTTGGCCAAATACATCCAACTACATCAACTATTGGGACACCTTTTAATTTCAAAATCCAAATTTTATACTTTTTGCTATAGTGGAGTAATCCTGTGTTGATTTTTTTTTTGTAAATTTTAACCGTTTCAACATCAGCATCAAATTAAAAGAACTATTCGGACAACATTTAACTTTTAATTTTTAATGTTAATACTTGTTACTATAACGGTCATAGCGCTCGTCATTCTGTGCAATGTTCAAGCATTTGTTTTTAACGGTTCAAAAGATAGTCCCATATAGGTCAATTTACGTCACCTATGGGGATACCTTTTAATTTTTTGATTTATTTTTAATTTACTTTTTGCAATTGGGAGGTATAATGATACGATTTTTTATTTTTTTTTAATTTGAAGGTGGTGTCCTTAACTGTGGACACCCTAAAATTTTTAAGGTTATGAACTGTTCTTAAAATGGGACCAATCTGTGGGTGTCACTTTTTAAATAAAGAAAATTCTTAATTTATTCATTTAAATATTTGTGTTCAAGTAGAAAATAGATTATTTTCATTAAATAAATAATAAAATCAAGAAATTGTTTTCTTATTAACCTTTAACTACTGAGGTGTGGTAAATTTTAATCTCATTACCCATTGTTTTTAACTTTGAGATAAGTGACTATGAAATGAAGTTCTTGTTTTGTTATTTCCAAAGTTTAATTTTTTTGATTTTATGATTTTATTTAATTAATTATATGGTAATTTATTCTTTTGAAAAAAGAAAATTAGAAAATAAAAGTTATCTGCTAAAATTTTTGATAAAAAAAATGGGGTAAAATTTACCACGACCTCAGTAGCTATGTCAAAATATTTCACCTCAGTAGTTAAAGGTTAAATAAACAACTAACTTCATTAAAGTCTTAATTACCAGCCTGAATCCAAATGAAACCGTCAATGGGCACAAGAAAACTTAGTTTCGTTACGGTTTAGTTACGGAAGCGATTAACTGCCGTTGCAGTCTGGCAGCACCTGCAAAGTAGGGTAAAATGAGAGCAAAAAATTTGCCTACAATCTCTTTCAGGAGTCGCAGAATGGTTGGATTCCATAACTCTGTATGGCTGGTGAGGACAATACATGCAGCCAAGATCGAAGGATGTTCAAGGTACTCTTAGGTTGTGCCTGAAAGAGGCTGCGATAATATCGCACATCGTGTAAGGACTGAGATAACCTAGGCACAGACGAAGTGTTCTCGGGGTAAAGGGGGAACCAGTCCCCCGGTTGTGGAGGCACCAAATCTGAATGGCTGGAAAAATGCACCAGTGTTGTTTAATGACATCACAGTAACCGGTAGCTCATACGGAAAGCCATCCCTCTCTGTAGCCGGTTATTGGTGAGATCCCTTCGGCGTACACGTAGTGGCTGTGGTTAAAAAAAAGTCTATATCTGCAGGTCTGGTGCGGAATAGATGAACACTTTAGACAGACGGAGTTTAGGTAGACTCCAACCTTATAGCAAGGGGAAGTTCATGGTTCAGCAAGCCAAGGTTCTTAAAATTGCGACAAAATAGTGATAAGACCACCGTCAGGTAAAGGCCCCGGCCAGGTACTGACGTTAATCTTAATCAAATCGTGTTAAGACGTAGGCCACCAGTTGCAAGCTATTTGGGGCTCAATCAGTAGTAAATATTCTACAAAGTCTGTCCGAAAATTTAAATCTGATAAAACAGATGTTTGGAGTCTCTGGGACTATGATTTTAGCTTGATTTTAACGGTTTTGGTGGCTGTGGTTTAGACCCAAATAGAGGGTATACTGCAATCTCATTGTAAAGATGTGTGGTATACGGGCGCCAAAGGAGTTATAGACAGCCTTCGCGACTTACCAAGAGAGAGAGAGAGAGAGAGAGATCAAGGCAAAAATACAGGTTTTGAATTGTCACGCATGTGTTGTGAGTAAGGAAGATGGTTGTATACATTGTACGCAATGTATGTACATTCGGGTAGCTGCTCACGTAAACAAAAACTGTCATTTCGTGCGCGAATTTCCAACACTTGTAGGCAGTGAGGACTATGGACAGTACTATTTGTATGTGAAGGCGATTAGAGACTTGTGATAAAACTTATGAGTCATCAGTACGAGTATAGATGTAAATCGGGCTTTCTTTATGTTTACATTTCGAATGATTTTTTTTTATTTTTTGTAATTTAAAGTGTTGCCATTTGCTCCTTTTAAAGGAGGAGAGTAAAATTTATACTTAATTGAAATCATAAATCGCTGATATCTTTTGGTGATCTTCATGCTAGGCACCCAACTTGAATCCTTTTATTAATGAAAGGCCTGCAAATTGCAAATTGTCCCGCAAGCGGACACCTCTACTGAGCCGACAATTTCTTCAGTCCCTTCGATTTCCGAGTATGCATTCAAATTTGTTTCACTTACATATCAATACATAAAAGAATATTTAATAGCAGTGATTGGCGACCATTTCTAATCAACTATCCTCTAGACGGACACCTCCCTACAACGGACAAATCTGCTCTGAGGGTCGATGTCCGCCCACGGGAGCTTTCACTGTATTTGGAAACTCGGAATGCTTAATTGGATTATGTGCTTTGTCTTCAAAACAGATTCGATTCAGAGTTTAGTTTAATATTTATTTATTTAGTGTTCTGTTGCCGTAAAGTAAATGTTTGTATTTTAAGTTGGAACTTACTTCTTAATGAAGTTGATTTCTGGCTAAAGTATTAAATAAAATTATTAAAATTTGTTTTTCTTTCGTTTAACGTTTAGATTCAAAAAGACTTGTTGCGTTACAATTGTTTGTCTGTATTTTTTTTCGTATTTATGTTTGTGTCTCTGAACTTGCTATTAATGACTTTGGTATTTAGCGATGTTTTATTTTTATTCTTATATTAATTGCCAACACTTTTTATTAATAATTACATACACACATAATCGTATGTTTGTTTGTATGTTCGCATTATATTAAAATCTACTTGTATGATTGTGTATGTTTACATCCGTTTGAAGTAACTTTATATTTCCCACTGTACATTATTTCCATCATCAAGGCATTCGGTCGGTCTACCACCAATAATTTGTATTGTTTTGTACATTAATTTATGTGTGTTTGTGTGTTTCGTTTAATATGTGAACATTTTTATTTTTTGCCATCATATTTTCTTCTTTCGACTTTTTGTTGGTGTTGTATTTTTTCTGCGTTTTTTTTTTAATCGTTACACAATTTCTCAAGACTTCTTAAAGTATTTAACAATTGTTTCACCAAGAGCACTGCTTCACATGACTTTTCGTTTCCTGTCCAATTAATACATGTACATCGTTTTGAATAATGATCTTTTGTTTTAGCACTCGGTAATTATACAATTTATATTAAATTGTTATTGATTATATGACGTTATTAAGGTCCTACTGTTGTTGCTTTGGGATGCTTTTGTCATAAACAAAATACAAATATGAAAGCCTTGCAACTTTTGGAATCCACGGCCAGCGATGTTTTTGAAGTTTCACATAACTCTGTAAGTCTATTATTATGGACTCCTCTGAACCGCAACACTGGTTACGTATTTTCGCCTTTGTATTAACCTTGTAAAAATATTTTAGTCAGAATGCTCTAGACGACTAACTGGTGATGTTAAATTCATTTGCGGATATAATTCTGAGTCTGTATCTTTATAATGTTTCGTTAAACGTTCTTGTAGGGCTTGTAAACCAGGTAGAAAAGAAATCTACGAAAAACTGAAAATTATATTCCTTAATAAATCAAGACTAATAAAACAAAAGTTTCCACAAAGTGTGACTTTGTTATGCCATAACTCAGAAGTAAAATGAAACCAATTAAGAAAGGAAAATTAAAAAAAGCGGCGGTAAATATCAAAGAAAACAGACCCATCTCCCACGTACCCCAGACAAAACTATAATCGAACTGATTATAAAAGTTGGTATCAAACCCACAAAAAATAAATAACAGAAGAACGAATAGAAGCGGGATTCTTTTTTAAATATTTTTAACTTAAAAAAAACAACACCAAAATCCGCCTATAATTATAACAAGTTTGTAAAACGACAACAGATAGACGCTGTTAGATACAGAAACAAAAAATAAGAATAGATACTTCGCTTAAAACGTTTTTCTATAGACTAAAAAAAAACAAGATTATCACAACGATGCTGGGCTTTTAAGCCACAAACCCAATAAAACACAACTGCAACTAACCACTGACCCCACACACACTCTTTCAAACACAATCAAACAAATGCATTAAATTTAAGCAGTCTGCATAAAAAAACCTTTAATCTTTTCTAATTGAATGGAATTAACACAAAAAAAAGACACACATTAGTAAAACAGTAGAAGAAAATGTTTTTAATTTTTTCTCCATCATTATCAATTTGTGACAAATCATTTGATTACAATCGCCGCCACAAGTTTTAAGTGTTTTTCACCACCCATTTTGTTCATCTTCTGTAAGACAAAAAAAAAAAAAAAGACAACAACAAAAAAGTGTAAAAGCCGGTAAGTCAATGAAAAGAAATGTGTCTTATCGTCGATTTGTTGTAAATAAGTTTTGTTGTCAGTTGTGTAGCTTATTTTTGGGTGATATTGTTTTTATTGTTTTTTTTTATTATTATTAATTTAAATGACATTTTCTCTATTGATTTTCAGTGTTTAAACGAAATGTTTGGTGGCCACTATTAACAAAGAAATTAATCATTCGATTATCTTAATGATTATTGTAGGAGAAATTTCCATTAAAGCAAAAAACTATTTAAAAAATTTATTTAACGTTAGTTACAGTGGTACGAAAAGTTTAACAGGTGATTTAAAAAAACAAATTTATTTGTTATGTATTTGTAGTCGCACTAGCGATTTTAGTATTTTTGTGTAAACAATATCCCAATAATTTTATATTGTTACGAATAATAAAATCTGGCAACCCCTGTAGTTGTTTCCGTATGATCGTGGTGAATAAGCTAATTCAACTAATGGTGTGTTTATAGAATAACAAAACCACAAGTTAGCCAACAAAAGCTGAGCAGCCTCATTGGCTGCGTTGGTAGAATGTGCGTACTACAAAACAGAGGGTCCTGAGTTCGATACCGCATTCGGACATGCGTGCAACGAAAAAAAAATAATAATTGTTATAATGCAATTAAAATTAATAAACAGCAGTACAAACCTCCCGAGAGGCAAAACACAATTATTGTGTGAAGCCGTGGCAGATAATTTAGTGGAGACGTCCAATTTAATATAAGAGAGCAGATAATTGTCAAGAAGCCCTTTATAATAAAAAAGGAAGAACGGTAGCGGTTTGCGCAGGGAAGTGTAACAGCATAACAACAGTGTATGGAATACGTGTGTTGTGACTACTGGATTAAAGAAGAAGACTGGCTTGGATAAAAGGAGTAGTGGAGATGTCTGTGGATGGTTAAGGTTACTAAACAAGGCATCGAGTAGTTCATGTCTCGCCAGAGTAACACAGTAGTGTAGCCTGGATGGCTGCGTTTGTGGTGATAACGCATGTTTACTAATACGAGACCAAAGGTTCACAAGACCGGTAGGATCGAGAAGTATAGCCAGAGAAAGCCATAAAGTTCGAAGACGGAATTTGCCCACAGTGGTATTTGCAATCAAAAGAATCCGTACGTTGTTACTAAAAAGGGTAACACGTAACAATATAATTGTCTAACTTCAAAAGATTAAAATTATAAAACAAAATTGTGTAAAAAAAATACTTAAAAACATTTTTTGAACTGTTTTTTTTTTTTTTTTTTATTAAAATTTTATTAAGAAATATTTTGGTTACAGAATCCTCTGTGATTTGAATAAAATTCCGTAATTTAAAAAAATCATGTACATATTTAAGTAAAAATTAATTTGGTTTTACTATTTTTATCGTTTCTTCTGTTAATGTTGCGTCTTCATTATTATGAAATAAAAATTTCGCTTCCTTCGCGCATTCATTTCTCGTTCGTTCTCTACTTAATTTTCCGATTAATTAAAAATAATATTCTCAAGTTAAAGTTGTTTTTTTTTTAGCGACTTTCAAATTGTGCGGGATCCAACGAGAACAAACTCAACGACCTTTTTTACGGCCAGGTGATCATGCAGTATCGAATGTATGCTGGTGGAAGAAATGTCCAAGGATGTCTCTATCTCTCGGTATGTCGCATGTCGATCTTGCATTGTGAGTTCACGCGTGGCATCAATGTTCTCTGGCACAACAGCCGTTTTTTGGACGGCCTTCAGGGAATTCGTCTTTGAGCGAGCCTCGGCCACGATTAAATTCATTATACCAATTTTTCACAGTGTAGGATGTTGCTTCATCGCCATACAAAGATTTAGGTTCATCAATGCACTCTTGTCGTGATAATCCACGTCGAAAGCTGTGAAAAATTATGGCACGAAAATGTTCACGAGTTAATTCCATTTTTTTCTATATTAATTTTTTCAAATCACTGTAAACAACACAAATAAGGGTCGTACGTCAAAACGTTTTGAGAACGATTATGCTTAAAAATGACAAACTTTCCAATGGAAATGTAAGATTGCACTTGGCAGCACTCAGTGTTGCCAGGCCAGAAATATATATAGCAGCCCTCGTACTTTTGAAATTTTCAACAAGCAAAAGTTAAAATAAAAAAAAGTAAAATAAAATGTGGACCACGTATAGTATTTCATTCATTATTAATACATACCCAGTTCCAGTACTTAAACTCGACAACGTGAACGGTGTTCAATTGTCTTGTTGATTGTCTTACGCTAGTCGTCCAGATATGTAAACACCTTCATGTTATTCATCTTTAATTTCGCCAAGCTAAAGCTGTTTTAATCAATTGAATTTTAAAAGTAAGAGTAAAAGAAAGTGATATATTAATATGCCATTTTTATACCCTTTACCTCAGGTGGACAATGTTATATATAAGTTTGTCCGATAAAGTACATATATTCTGAGTTCTTATGCATTTCGAAGTCGATTGAGCGATATCCGCCTGGCCGTCTGTGTTGGAGTTAAAATCTACTTTTCCAAAGCACTAGATGCTCTAGAGAAAATTAAAATACCTTAAACGATCAGACATAGTTTGCTATTGAAAATCAGCAACATGTATCCCTGTTTTCGACGCAGCGGGCAATACAACACGCCTGCCTCTAATTTTTCTATATCATTTGGAATAAATCTAGTGTAGTGAATAACTCCAATCAAAAACACAAATATATGGGGGCGATAGAGAATGAAAACGTGAAAGAATTGGCGCTCGCCCATATTTTCCGATTCCAACGATAGCGCACCATATTTTTTAAGATATCAATATGGATATCATTGAAAAGCTTTTAAAGAGATCTTTAAGGATATATAAAAATATTTAAAAATGTATAACCCATTAACCGATGACATGTTTTATTTTTATTTTTTTTTTATTGGAGTTTTTTCATTAATCTTGATTTATATATAAGGTGAAGGGTATATAAGATTCGATATAGGCGAATATAGCACTCACAAATTTTTGTTACAATTTTTAAATTTGTATCCTGGTAAACAACATTGAAAACAAAATAACTTACACAATTATTAAAGATCCACTTTAATCCTGAGGCCGTCATCTAGAGAGTAAACTAGAAATTGGAATTTATTGGTCATCTTACAGCGAAACAATAAATAAATATCGATAAACAGTATATTTTGTGCTATTGTGTGTAGTGTTTTGCTTTCTCCTCCTTGAGAGTTTTTTTTATGGTTTTATTGTATACGTGATCCCGCGCGTGCCTTTGTAATTCCCAAAATTATAAGTATTTTTTAATTATAATAAATAATTTTTGAGAAACTTACTGTTTGCGTGTTGTTATTGCCCTTAATAGCATATTTTTTCAACGCGACCCACTGTAAATGAAATTCACTATTTAATTTCTAAGATTAAAATGAAGATGAATTAAAATACGCGTGTTGCTGTGTGTGTATGTGTATGTGATTGTGTTTTCTCCCTTATAAATTGATCGCCAGTTAAGTGATGAGTGCGTGTTTTAATAACGTAACAAAACGTAACAATCAAATATAAAAAATATACAACAACAGAATTAACAAAATGTAGATGGATGTAATAATAATAACAAAAAAGATAAAAAAAAACAAAAATCAAATGACCTGAGGGTTTGGTGCGGCACTATCAAATTATTTGAAGTTTTGCCGCCAAATAGTTACAGTAGCCAGTGAAGCTCACCTTAATAACAGCTCCAATGATGACGACTACTCTTGACTTGATTCATCAAATACAAATATATCTCATTTGTTTTCTTCTTCTCTTTCTTTTCATTATTTGCTGCTTGTTTAATGATCACAAAAATAATATTCAGCTACGATCAGCATTCCTCAGTTGGGCATCATCGTTGGCATATCGTTCGTAAAGACACTTGTTATTTTATTTTGTTTTATTTTCAAAAAATGTTCACTTTTAAAAGGTGCTATACTGTTGTTGTTGCTGCTGTTTTTTCTCCTGTCTTTTTGTGATAAAAATGTTTGCGTTTCTTTTTTTTTGTTTTTAATTTTATTCATACATTTATTTATTAACAAGCTCTATACTTTATATTCTCTTGTATGTCATAAATTTCAAGTCTTTGTTTTTGTTGTTGTTTTTTTATATTAAAAAATCCAGTGATTACTTTGTTGTTGCCTTTAGATGTTGAAGCCAAGTGTTAGCAAATTACATTTAAATATATTTTAATAATAACGTTCAAAATATTAATGTTTTGAAAGCAAATTAATTGTTTTGTGAAGATGAAGATTATTTTTGGCTAAAGGCCGATATTGATCGACTATTACCACCTTGGAATACAAAATACTTAAAATGCGGTCTTGCTGAAAGCGTTGAGCTACTGCAGAAAATGGAAATAGCCATAAGTGAAGCTGCTTGATTGTAAAAAATTTTTTGGGCTAAAAATTTTGAGCCTCTCATCTAAAGCATAGTACGCTGTTCATCATTTCGTGCGAAACGTTGCCAAACGTCCAAATAAAAAAAAATTACAACGAAATAAATAAGAAATAATGTTGTTGAAGTAGTAGTCTGTTTATTTGTGAAAAAGTGGCGAAATGTTTCTCGCAGCATGTTTACCAACTTAAGAGTGCTCTTGGCAACATTTTTTTACATCTACAAAATAATATAAGCAGAGTTTTTTTCGCACGGAATTTTTTAAAAACAATTTTTTGCAGACCGTTTGTTTAGATTTAATTTTATTGTGTTCAAAAAATTAATAAAAAAAGTGTACAATTAAAAAGAGAAAAAGACAAAAATTAATATAATGACGCAGAAAAGCGTTTGCTCATTACTGCAATAAAAATAAATGGGATAAATCCCATAAGTTGGATTTGAAATATTTTCCAGATACAATTTTTTCTGACAATGTGGTATTCTGTCGCTGTATTGGCAATAGTAGCTAATTGTAAAATTTTTCAAGCGAAATAATGGATGTTGCTCAACATTTTTCGCAAAATCGAATAGAGTACAAGGCTTAAAAGGATGCAGAAAAAATTTGAAGTTGAAAAAAATTCTTGAATTTAGAGAACAGGGTTGATTAAAGCTTGAGGTTGTCGAATTAAGAATATTGTTTAAACCTCAGAAAGCAATCGTTAATTTATATCACTTCTGATTGGCACGTAGCGCCAATCCGTTGAAAACATACTTGCCTTAGTGTCATCGTAACGAGAGCTCCTATTTAATTTTTTAAAGAAATGAAGCCATATGATGCCAACAACTTGTTAACTGCAACAAACGGGAGTATGCAGGGTCTGTTATGCGGCAATACTGTTTATTAACGAACTCGTTAAACCTGCCGAAAAATTACCCTCATCGCTTAACACAATTTTATGTCCCTACGAGTTGCATGATGGCTGAGTTTTAAAGTAAATCTTGATATTTCAGTGGAGTGGTTCAAGCGTCAATCTATTCATGATGATTTGCTAAAGTATACTTTTATTTCTAGATTCTTTTTATTGAGTTTTTCGAAAAACCTAGCCAAGCTGCAGATTTGTTTGGATTTTTTTTTTAAAAATCTCTAATGTTTGCAAAAACCGTTATCAAGCCACATCATTCTTGATGACCTGCCTGAAACGAACTTACGTTTAATTTCACGTCCCTTTAAAGCAGTGACCATTTTGCTTAGCTTATTGATAAATTCTCACCTAAATAAACTAAAGACTTTTGTTCAAACAATACAGTCAAGACTAAAATCAAAGTTTAAGCAAAAACAACAATAACCACCTGTGTAAAAGAGCCGAAAACAGTAGAGAAAGAAAAATAGAATCATTGTTGGTTATTGTTGTTTTTGCTTAAATTTGGATTTTTGTCTTGAATCTATTGTTTGGACAAAAGTCCTTAGTTTATTTAAATATTTGTGTCTGATATTGGTTACGTGGTATCAACGTCGGCCACGTCGAAAAGGCCTCGTAGAGATGTGTTTGATGTCTACACTGATGGGTCAAAGTCTGATAAGGGGGTCGGGGGTGGTGGCGTCTTCATTCCTAGATTTCGGATCAGGATGAAGTATAGGCTACGGGATCAATGTGGGTGAAGGGTGGCTTGCTGGATGAGGTACCACAGGATATACAAATCTGTACTGACAGCAAGGCCGCGATTAACTCCTTATCGGTGTATACACAACATCCAGATTGGTTCGTGAATGCCGGACATCTCTGGACGAGAAACCGGGAGATACATACACTAGCTAGAGTCCCGTTAAGCTGCTGTAGAGCTTTATTTTAGCAGGAACTCTTTAGGGCCGCGCAGTCTAGGTGGTCTGATGAGGTCACCTGCACGGTCTCGAGGACATTGTGGCCTCAGTATGATAGTGGGAGATCCGCAAATCTACTGAGGTTTGCTCGAGGGCAGTTGGGTACACTGGTAGCTGTGCTGACGGAGCACTGTGTCATTGGTACCCATGCTAGGAGACTGAATCATCCGCATCATGACTACTGTAGAAGTTGTTAAGATGAGGAGGAGAAGGAGGAGGAGGAAACGGTGGAGCATCTGCTTTGCCATTGTCTAGCTATTTCTGGGAATAGAGCGGCCATTTTCGGCAGTCCGTGACTGCTTAGTCTTGCAGACTTATCTGTCTACGATGTTGCTAGGATAAACTTGTTTATCCGGTCCTCGGGGTGGTTTGGATATGGATCTTTGATGGTACCGTAGGGACTTAAATCTGATCCTTGCACATCCTATTCCAGGTGACTCAATGGGACCTTTAAAACCAAAGAGAGTGGGTCTCATTACGCCGACAGCCTGTGCAAACTAACCTTACCTAAATATTTGTGCGAAGTTTCCTGACGAGCTAAGTAAGCGGTAACAAAATGGTCATCGAGCTTGCTTTCATCCTCAATAATCAGTATCGGTAATTTATAATTTAAATCGGGATAATATAAAAAATAACACAACAAAATTTTTTTGGAAAATTGATTAATTTAATAATTGTTTCCTGTGTTTTTAATTTAATTTAAAAAATTAGCATGTGATGAATTTTCATTTATTTGCTGGTTTTTCTTTTCAAACTTCCACAAATTAAAAGTTTTACGCAGTCCGTTATAAAATTTAAGAGCTTTAACAACTTTTCGATTGAAAGGTTTTTTTTTTTCTTTTTTTAAATTGCCGAAGGCATTAGAAATTAATGTAGCTCTCTGCGTTTATCGCCTTTAACTGCCAAAAAAATTTTAAAGTTTTTTGTTGTTGTTTATAAATTAGCCCCATTATCTTATTTTGTTTAATATTATTTTAATTTAATTTTACTTCCACTTTGATTTTGTATAATTTGTTTTCAAAGTAATTAATTAATTTTAAATTTATGTTTTAGCGGTTATAAATAATCATTAATAAAAATGAAATTAATTAATATTCATAACATTTCTGTTATTTGATCTTCTGTTTTGTGTTAAACAGCAGGGAAGATTCAGACACCACTACTGTATTTGAAATTTAATCATCAACAAATTTGTTTTGAAAATATTTTCAAGCGAATTCCTACAAAATAAAAATGTTACGATCAATTGTCACCAACAATTTAAAAAAATATATTTTTAAATACAATTTGCTTTCAAGTTGCGCTGCGACATTAATCTAAACATGTTTCAATTTATTATCAGCTCGTTGATACAGTTTTTCTTGCTTTTAATTTTATGCATTTTTTAAACTTTTTTCATTAAAACTTAAAAAGTTTGAGTTTTGTTAAAATTAATAAGTCTTTTGGTTTAAATCAAGTAGCAAAAATTAGCTGGAATTAACATATTTAATACAATTTATGCGTAGATTAGTAATAAATATTTCATCTTATAATTTCTAATTCGTTGGATTTTTTTTTTGACACGAGAATAATAATTTAATCTTTTTGCGGAATCTTTGTAGATTTCTATTTTAAAGGTTTTGTTTGAAGTCAGTCCGCTTTTAGGATGTGGGCGTATTTAATTTTTAATTTGCCAAATATAACAAATATTCAACGAAATTTTAATCCTTTTTGGTATGTGACCAGTTCACTATTCACACAAATATTACGAAAATAAATGGAAATATCTCAATAAAATTTGCTAATAAGTTTATCTATCTATAAGTTTATCAAAAAAGAATTTTTAAATATAGTATTGATTAACAAGTTTTCAATTTTAAAGTTAAAATAGTTGAGTTAATGAATGAAGCAGGAACGCTAAAAGACCACAAAGAAACAAGTTTTACACCTTTAAAGGTTTTATTTGTATCGGGTGTTTTTAAAGCCCGATAGGAATTTTAATTATAAAAAATAGCAGTAAAAATTAAATTTTGTTGAAAATTTTTTTCTTATTATTTTCAGTAAACTCTGCAAATCATTATGAATAGACTCACGCTTCAACAACGCTATCAAATCATCCAAGTTTACTTTGAAAACCAGTCATGACATTGATCCAGGCGAAATGTGGTTACAACAAGATGGCGCTACGTGCCATACAGCCACTGCAACCATTGAGTTATTGAAATCATAATTTGGCAATAAGTTGATTTCGAGAAACGGACCTTTTAATTGTCCTCCAAGTTCGTACGATTTAACACTTCTCGATTATTTTCTGTGGAGCCACGTGAAGTCACTGGTTTACGAGGGCTGCTATATATATTTCTGGCCTGGCAACACTGAGAGCTGCCAAGTGCAATCTGACATTTCCATTGGAAAGTTTGTCATTTTTAAGCATAATCGTACTCAAAACGTTTTGACGTAAGACCATTATTTTTGTTTACAGTGACTTGAAAAAATTAAAATAGAAAAAAATGGAATTAACTCGTGAACATTTTCGTGCCATCATTTTTCACAATTTTCGACGTGGATTATCACGACAAGAGTGCATTGATGAACTTAAATCTTTGTATGGCGATCAAGCACCATCCTATAGCACTGTGAAAAATTGGTGTAATGAATTTGATCGTGGCCGAAGTTCGCTTCATGAAGGTCGTCCAAAAACGGCTGTAGTGCCAGAGAACATTGATGCCGTGCGTGAACTCATAATGCAAGATCGACATGCGACATACCGAGAGATAGAGACATCCTTGGAATTTTCTTCCACCAGCATACATTCGATACTGCATGAACACCTGGCCGTAAAAAAGGTTTGTTCTCGTTGGATCCCGCACAATTTGAAAGTCGCTCAAAAAAAGGCTCGTGTCGATTGGTGCAAAGAAATGTTGCAAAAATACGAGTGCGGTGCTTCAAAAGACGTTTATAAGATCGTCGCAGGTGACGAATCATGGATCTATGCGTATGAACCCGAAACGAAACAACAATCGACCGTGTGGGTTTTCAAAGACGAGCAAAATCCAACGAAAATTGTTCGTGGAAGAAGCACTTCGAAGCAAATGGTTGCCTGTTTCTTCGGCAAAACTGGTCATGTGGCGACTGTTCCGCATGAGCAACGTAGGACGGTCACTTCTGAGTGGTACACTTCAGTTTGTTTGGCTGAAGTCATCGGAGAAATTCGAAAAACCAACAAGATTAGACGAATCATTGTTCACCATGACAATGCGAGCTCTCACACATCGGCTCAAACCAGAGCGTTTTTAACCGGCCAAAACGTCGAATTAATGGGTCATCCGCCGTACAGCCCTGACTTGGCACCTAATGACTTCTTAATGTTTCGGCACATCAAGAAAAAAATGCGTGGTCAATGATTTTCGTCGCCAGAAGAAGCTGTTGAAGTGTTCAAAAACCATGTTTTAGAGGTGTCTCAATCGGAGTGGAAAAAGTGCTTCGACAACTGGTTTGAGCATATGCAAAAGTGTATAAATCATGCTGGAGAATACTTTGAAAAACAATAAAACCATTTTTGATTATAAATATTCGCATTTTCACTATTAGGCTAAAAATATATAGAGCAGCCCTCGTATGCTCTTAAGCCAGCAAAAATTGATGTTTTGGACGCCAACATTGTTCATGCAATCCCTGACATACGAAAAGGTGACTCAAAATTGGACGTCCAGAATGTGCCTCGTCATGAGTAATCGCAGTGGCCATAAGCCCGAAATCATTTTTAACTATTAATGTCACATTCTCATCTTTCGTATAAAAAAATTCTTCATTAAAATTTAATTTTTTGTGTTATTTTTTAACAATTTAAAGTTCTATCGGCTTAAAAAAACAGCCTTTATTTAGATTCATTTTAAAATTAATAAAATATTTAATTAATGCAATTATAAATTTATCTTAAAATAAAATAAACAATTTTCTATTTAAAAATAATTATAAAATTTTTCTTTAAAATTCTTCTCCATAGAAAAAATAAATTTAAAATTGACTAACGAAAATGGTTATAAAATTAAAATGAAAATTGTCTTTGAACAAAAGAATGCTTAACAGCAACAACATTAAAGCAATTTGTATATCTTAAAGATAAATCAAAATATTATCAATAATCAAATCGGTAGCTGTTAATTTAAAAGCCGTTTCGTATTTTTTCTCCTTTATCTCGTTTGTCGTACAAACAATATAAATAACAAAAGAGTTAAGAAAAACTTTTCGTTTTTCTTTTTGTTTTATAATTCGACCACATAATTTATCTGAAATGTAAATTACGATTATTTCGGTTTAGATTAAGGGCCCACAGGCTATAAATTTTTAGTAGTAACAGAGACACGCAGACACTTTGTCGCATGAAATTATTTTTAACGAAATTTAAATACTTTTAGAGCGGTCACTTTTGGTATTTTTGTTCTCCTCTAAATGTGCTTTAAACAAAAGGAATTAAATATAAGAAGGTTTTTTTGTTTTGTTTTTGTTGTTATTATTGACAATGACACTATCATTTTGTGGTTTTCTTTGTAATCTTAAGTTGTTTTCGTTAAAATTACCATGATTACAGATATTTATTTGCAGTCATGGCATGAATTTAATAAACTCTGAAATAATTTAAAAAGAGAAGAAAACCACATGCTACAGTACTTAAATAAAAAAATCCTTTAATAAAGATTGCTTGAATACAATTTTGCTCATCCCTTTTTCTTTAATTGTAATAAAGGGTTTCCCGAAATTTTTTCATTATTTGAATATAAAAGAAAATACAGTTGTTTCTAGATTGTTGTTTTTTTTATTACTATTTCTTAAGACTAGTAGAAAGAGACATGCAAACTGCACAATGGGCCATTTGGCCAAACGTAGTCTGTAAACGGGTAGCACGATTCTTTTTATATTGAGAAAAAAAATTTTCAAATAATTTTTTAAATCAAGAGTTGTAAGAAAATAAAGTTAAAACTTTATGAAAAAAAAGCTTCGCCTATTCTTCTTAAATTAATTAAAAATTATAAAGTATTAAATAAAGACATTTGTATCAAAGTTATTTTTACTTTAAAATCCAGAATATATAGACAAAATAAATTGAATATTTATTTTACTGGAAGCGGAGCCTTCCGAAACATACATTTTTTTATATCAATCTTAATTTTTAATAAATGCATTAAAAAAAACTTAAACAAAAAAATCAGGAGCATTTTGTTCGTGTTAATAGCAACAAGCTTAGATCAAGGCAGGTCAAGAAATATAAATTTTAATTTAAGTAGTTGAACTTCTCCTTAACTATAAAATGTAACCTGTACGCATTGCTCGACTATTACTATTCCCCCAACGAAAGACTTTTTAAACTGGATAAAAAATTTACTTAAAATTTTTATTTTAACTCAACTTTATCTCTACTATAACAATTTTAAGTTGCTTTACAATCGGGCTACCCGTGTAGGAACTACAGATTTATTTACATATTGTGGTCAAATCCCCCACTGAGCGCTGTTAGACTTAGAATTTAAATTTGATCCAAGTTCTTTAAAGGCTTGTACGACATTAACTGTTACCGGAGCTGAACGATTTGGCTACAGAGTTGTGTTTGCCTAACAGACTTGTGCCATTTAGTTTTTTTAAGGGAACGCTCATTTTAGTTCAAAGTTTAAAAATGAACTAGTTCAATTTTTAGCTTAATATGTCTCTTTAGTTTAAAGCTCGTTTAGTTCAAATGATCTTTTAGTTCAATGTGTCTTTATAGTTCAAGGCTCGTTTAGTTCTTTCGCAGTTTTGTTCAAATCTAAAGAAAAAATAATTACTATTGTAACTTCTGTTCCGTATATTATTTGACGTATAAATTCTGCAACGAGATCTATTGTATCTATTTTACAAGCACATGTCAACTAAGTGATAGAATAATAGAATCATATTCATTTAATTTCTAAAATATTATTTTCTTTATATCAGGAATAAACTGTCAGAAATGGTGAACAATGAAATGTACGTGCAATTTAATTCTATAACCATGTAGCAGTTCAAATACAAAACATAGTTCAAAATTGAACTAGGTAAACTTACATATTTGAACTAGTAATGGAGTACTAAAATAGAACTAGTTTGTTCATATACTACTCAAGTCTAGCGCCTAACTGTACTCTGCAACAGAATGAAACGTTTTTTGTTGGCAGCATTCACAAACCGCTCTAAGTCGAGTGATTTTACACCATTAAATATACTTTTAAAATATTGTTTTATGTCAGAGGTCTATGCCATTAAAATTCTTGTATTGAAACAGAAAATCCAGGAATGGATTTAATTGATGACAGTATTTAGTAAGGGCCAGCGTCGAGGCGTGATAGCTCTGCTGTTCCATTTCAATTTGAGTCAATATTGAATTCAATGTAATCACCGAATGCCACACAAACAAAACAAAAACCGTGTTTTTAATTTAATTTTAATCTTAAGCTAAATTGGGGATGCCCTTTAAAGATTGTAAAATAATATTCCTCCTAATACGAGTATATTTCGTTCTGATACATAAAACTTTAAATCAAACTATTAGTTGTGACCGTTAAAAAAATCAGTAATTAAGGTTTTTACAGCAACAAGACAGCAATTTTTAATATAAATCCGTTCCAGAGAATATACGAGTATAAATGAATGGGCTGCGGACGCAATTAACCAAAGCCGTTAGGTGGTCTTTTTGAATTATAGATGTAAATTATAATACGTACTCAACATTAGTATTTACTTTAACAAAAAATTACAAGACTTATAGTCTACACCTAATGAGACTGAATTCATTCATTCCGTCAGTCAGTCAGACATTCATTCATTCATTCGTTATACAATTTTCTTACTTGATTTAAGATAAAAACAAATTTTATACGCAATCAAGTTTTAATAAAAAAAAATTAACTACATTAAGAGAGAAAAAAAAGAAGAAAAGTAAAGAAAAGTTTTAAACAGGTATTTCTAGAAGACAAATAAATCTCATTAAAGAGTGGAAGTGATTGTGCAAGAATCATAATTTGTTTACTCTTTTGCTTTTATTTTTCTTCAATAAAATTAAAAATAAGAAAAAAAAATTATATGATTCTTTGCCAATAAAGTCGAGAACAAGATCACAAGAACAATGCCGCTATTAAAGATGAATTCTTGAATGAAAATATGTATATTTAGATGAATCATGATTGTTGTCTTTCCCATCTTCATTAAATATCAAAATTATTATTATCATCATTCAAAAACACAAATTATCAGAAATTAATACTAATAAAAATTAAAGGAAATTAAGTTTCTTCATATCGTCTCATTAAATGATTTACTCAGATCATTATGCTTGTGATTCCTTTTTCTTTTGTTGTGTGGCTTCTTGCATCGTAAGGTGACGTAGTTGACGTACGGAATCCAATTTGGCCAACAAGAGGTAGATATTCTATTGGAAACAACAGCCACGTAAAAAAGCGCAAAATTCAAAATGTTTTCTTGTTTTGCTCGATGCTGTAACTTCTAGTAAATATCTGTTTCCATTTCATAAAAAAAATATTAAAAAGAAAAATTATAAATTTACAAAACGATTACAAAAACATTAACTGTAAAAATGAATTAAATTTTATTGTACCCGCGACTTTGCCCGCGGAGGATAAACAGTTCAAATTGACTGCTAGCTTTAAAATAAATATACTTCAAGTAAATAAAATTTAACAAAATTAATTTTGTTATTATATAAAAAATTTGTATGCCCTATAAATATATCCCCTTTTCCCCCTTTATAGGGCGTGACAGAGAATTAAAAAAAACACCAAAAAAATTTGTACTGCATATATATAATAAAAATGTCATCAGCTTTTAATGGGTTAAGTATTTTTAACAATTCGAAGTATTTCCTTAAAGATATATTCAAAATCTTTAAAATGATACCCATATTGATATTTCAAAAAATTTAAAAATTTCAGAGCCCCGTAACTCGGAAAATACGGATGAGCGCAAATTTTTTGACACTACGTTTTTTTCTTATTTTTTAATTCTCTATCGCCCCATATATTTATTTTTTTTAATTGGAATTACTTTATTGTTCCAAATGCCATGAAAAATTAGAGGTAGGCGAGGTTTTTTGCTTGCTGCCTCGAAGGACATGGACCGGTTAATGAACCTCTTTCGACACTGAATCTGATCGATTGACGTATTTATTTATTTGTTTATTTATTTTTTTTTTTTTTTTGTGAAATCTAGATTGCCTCGCAAAGTTCCCTAGCAAACTTGATTAAAACACTACCACGGACGGACATCGCTCAATCGATTAGAAGACAGAATATTAATACTTTATGGGGTCGAAAATGGATATTGTAAAAATTACACCCGCAATGACAAACTTATATATACCCTTTTTCCACTTTTTTGTGGTGAAGGGTATAAAAAAAGTGTCGATAGTGTAGGTTGCCACATACAGGATTCGCTAGCATTCACATTGGTCTCCTTTGATTTTGGGAATAAGTTTGATTTGCGTTCTGATAAGCACTTTTATGAAATAAAATTTCGGGATGTAACTTAAAACGTAATGAGTACCTACTGTATGCTGACTGTCCATCAGTTACGACTCATTTATTAAATAGAAAAATCGATAAGAAGAATGTTTAACAAGTTGTAATTTAAGATTTAAATCTAAGAAGTTAACGTTTTCTTTTGGTCTAACAAAACTATAAATGTAAATTAAATTGTTGCTTTCTTAGAAAGAACTTAAAGAAAAGAACTCAATTATTTAAAATTTGTAATTATTTGTTTTAATTTTTCTTTATATTAAAGTTAATATAGCTTTAAAATCTTTCTTTATTTATTTATTAACAATAAGATTTTATTTTATTTAATTTAAAATTATTAATTAAAAGCTTAATAAAAATTTAATTTAAGGTAATTATTTAAAAATACAAGCTAAATTGTTATGGAAATTAATTTCTATAGTTTAGTAGAATACATACATACAATTATCAATTTAATTAAATTTGAATTATAAATTGAATTATTCAGTTTTTAAACAATAGAAATAAATTAGAACATTTTACAAATATTTACAAACAATTTGAAACAAATTTAAAAAGTTGTGCCACGTGTTTTTTAAGTAATGCGGGGGATTAAACTATTCGTAAGAAAATCTCTCTTGATTTGTCATTTGCTAGCGCAAGTTGTTTTTCAGCATTCTTTGGTGTTTGAGGTTATGAGAAGTTTGCCAACCTCTTTTTGAGGAATGATAATTTGTTAGAGATTTTTTTTTTAATTACAAATATCTTTTTGCTAAATTAAAGTTGCATTGCTTCCAGCAACTTGCCAGCGTTTAAAGAGTGATTGTTCCATTTGCTGTTGTTTAAAAATTTTAAAGCGATTAATATCGTTGTATCCAGCTCTCTCTACACTCTCTAGCTCGCTCTCCCCGATGTAAGTCAAAAATATAAGTTGAACATTCAGCTTTACTGTTTTAAACCTTGTTTTTCATAAAGCTAGTTGATGCCTTCATTTTTGAGGCGACAATGTTTGCATAGAGGTGGGAGGTGGTGGTGGTGGACCCGTTACAACCGGCATCATACCAGCAGCTGCCGCTGCCGCTAAGCCCTCCATTACGGCCGCATCTGGATGTAGAGGTTTCTTTTTCAATATGCTGAGATCATTGACATTTTCTAAAAAAGATTTGTGACCCGAAAAAACCTTGACACTTTCAAAGTCCTTCTTCAACTCTTCAATATCACGCTTTTGTTTGGCTCGTCGATTTTGAAACCATGTTATAACCTGGGCATTTGAAAGACCCAAGGAGGCGGCAATTTCATCACGATCTGCTGGCGACAGGTACTTTTGATAAAGGAAACGTTTTTCCAGCTCAAAGATTTGATGATTTGTAAAGGCGGTGCGTGACTTGCGTTTCTTTTTAGGCTGTGGCCGATTCGAGAAGATGTCCAAGTGAGATTTATCTACAAAAAATTAACACAGAGAATTGTTTATTACTTTATAATAATAATTTGTTAATTATATATTTTAAAGTTACTTAAATAGCGTTTAATTTATTGTAATTGTTTTTATTTATTATCGTTATTATTATTATTATTATTATATTTTTTATTTCATTAAGACGTTTGTGGGCGTTACTTGTTTAATAACTGAGAGTTTAATAATTGTCAAATGCCTGTATAACGTACTTGAAAGCTTGTCATTGCTAAACGATAATTTTTATGGTCATTTATTATTTTATTAAGGGTATTCAGGATAACTAATTGATGACTTGGAAAATTTTAATTCTTATAAATAATATTTATTTATATTTTTCTATATTCAAAAATTACCAAATACTTGTGAAACATTTCTGTTTAATTACATTTTGCTTACTGCAGCGAATACCCCTAATTAATCAAAGTTCATATGAGTAATTTTTTCTTCTTAATTATATTTCCATTAAATTGTTAGACAATTCACACTTCTAACTGCTGCTTTAGCTACAACTATTTCTTGCCATATTTTAATCATAATTATTTTTCCATATTTTTTTTTTTTTACTATTTATCAATTGACAAGTGATTAATGATTATGGTGTTGCTGTTATTTCATTCGAGTTGTAATTAATTAACTTTTAATTTAATATTAATATTTATTTATGCTTAAAACATTTGAAGCTATTTAATATTTTCTTAACTTAAAGCAATTTTAATCTCATTCCAAAACAAGTGCTTATCATCTATTCGTAACCATTTGATCATCTTAAATAATTTTTAATCGCTTTGATTTATTTCACTAGAAATAATTTGGGTTTTTATTCAAACTCAAATATTTTTTATTGAGTTTGTTGGGTTTTCTAATAATATTTAACATTCTTTGTTTTTTCTAATACTTTAATGTGGTTCTTTCTTTTTAAGTTGTTAAAGGCGGCTTTAGATCAAACGTAAGACGTCTTTGTTTAATAAACTGAAAATTTTGTTGCTTGGCTACCGTTTTATTTGGTTACACCTCATGTTGGTGTGTATTTGGAAGCTGTGTTTCTGTTTTGTTTTTTCAACAAACTGGTGGAACTCTAATGATTAGTCTTATTTTGCTTGTTTTTTTTTTGGGGTTAGAATTTTTGAATAACTGAGGGAAATTTTTTTGATTGTTTTTTAATGTCGTATTTCTTGTTGAATTGTCTTTTTAACAACGTGCTTTTTTAAGTTTTATTGAAATTATAACAACAAAAATGTATCTAAATTATAAAGATAATATGATAAGAAATTTTAAAAGTACTGCATAAAAAGTACTTTTTTTTATAAAATAAAAAAGTACTCTTTCAAAATTTAAATATTATTAAGTAAGTTTAACAGATTGAAACTAAAAAATATTTTAATTACAGGTTCGGCGTCTTACTGCTATTTTTTGCGTTACATTTTAAACAAAGTACTGTTGCAGTTAAAATACTGAATATGTTTTGTAGGTTTTTTTTATAACTCACATCCTTTGCTTCCTTTTTTAATTTTTTTCAAAATCAAGGTACTTTTTCAAAAGTACTTTTTAAAGGTAGTTTTTCAAAAGTACCTTTTTTAAGCTACTTTTTCAAATGTGTATTTTTAATAAACGCGTCAAAAATAAACCTGGAATTTGTTACCTTATTCATAATTCATAATTCATTTTTTTACTTATGTATTTTACTTAAATCCTGCCATGGGGCTTAAATATTAATAATCGGCATAAGTCATCGTCTTAGGTAAGTTTTTAATTTACATGTGGTGTTTATTTTTCTTCAATTTCTTATATTTTTCCTTTTCTTATGTTTTTTGAAGGGGTCCTAACTGCTCACAAAAAAAATTAAAAAGTTTTTATTGGCCACACACTCCACTGTTTCCCATTTATATTCCAATACTTTCTTGTTCTATTTTAAAAAGTTTGATTTTAAAAACAAAAGAGTTCTGAAATGCAATTCGAAAGTTCTAAAATACCATTTGAAATATTTTTCAGTTTTAATTAAAAATTACTTTTAACAAAACTTGGTAACATTTTATATTTTAATACGAAAATTTCGTGGACAAAAAAGTTTTCACTTATTTGTACTTTTCCTTTCATAGAACAAAAAAGGTTATTTACATGAGTAATGTGTTCTATTTGCGAAAAGGCATTATTTACGCATTAATTAAAACCAGCAAATATTTAAAATTCATTCCGGATTTTTGTTGGAGAATTTTTTTAAGTAAAGATTTAACATTAACATTTAAAAAACAGCTTCTCTTAATTTCTTATCCAAATGAACGTTATGTTTTCGACTAATTCTCTAAGGACTTGACAACATTTGTTGCAATTGAAACCAATTTCCAAAGATACAACAAACACTTGTATTTATCAAACTATTCTAAAAGTAAAACTCCTCTTAATTCCATTCTAATTACAGACATTAACTAATTTAAATGATAAGTGATTTTCAAGTGTTTGTAAGGGTTTTTTTTTCTTAAATCATTAAAGGAGGTTTGTTTTGGTTTGTATTGTCACATGTCTGCTTTAAAGGCAAATGAAATGTCATTAAGATAAATATGAAATTTGAGAAAACAAATGTTTTTTTAGTTTTTAAAAGAACTACAAAAAGTAATATTTTAAATAACTCCTACATTTATCAATTATAAATAAATGAAACAATAAATTTTTATATTTTCTACGAAAACACTTGTACACATTTGCTAAATCCTTTAAAAAAAATTCCAAATGTTTTAATTTTATTTTCTTTTCTGTTCTAAGAATTTTTTATCATTTAAGGAGTCTTGAAGTCTGCTGTGATTGAATATAGAATTTTTATAATTTTTGATAAAAATATTTAATTTATTCATAAAAAAATATATATTATTTTTATCATAGAATACTTAGTTTCTTTATTAGATCTCTTGGGTATTTTATTTTTTAAATTCTTATTTTTTTTTCAATTCTATCCATAGTTTTGTATGGTTGTAATTGATTTGTTTTTGTAATTTATTTCTACTGAAACTAGAAAGTCATTACTATTACACGTTCCTTTGAATGTCGTATCTTAATTGTTATTTACTTGTTTAACTTATTAGAATTTTTAAATACTTTTTAACAACCACAAAGCAAAAAAAAACCTATTAAAAGATAGAAGTCTAAAGGCTATTTGCAACAAAAAAAATTCACATTTAATATTAAAAAAATAATTTTAGTTAAAGCCAATTTTTTAAAAGTCCTTTTTATTAAATTGCTTTTTAATAAATATTTTTTTATAAAAGGAATTTTTCAAAAAGTACTTTTTATTAAAGTACTATTTTATTTCAATTACTTGAACTTTAAGAATGTCATCATTGGAACTGCATTTTTAAATAAAAAAAAAACTTTTAATTATTTTCAGTCTTAGTTCCAAAGAGGTAAATTTTTGAAAAGTACTTTAATTTTAATAAATTTCTAAATTGTTTTTAAACGCTCGTTATTTAATAGTGAACTTCTCAAAATATACTTTTAAATATGTTTTTCCACAGTGACCATTCTAAATGTTCAAAATGTTCTTTTATTAAAGGAATAAATAAATAGGAATAAAATAATTTTACACAAAGTACTTTCCATTAAAGTATATTTCTAAAGGTACTTTATACTTGTTTATAAAGCTCTTTTTAAATAATAAAAAGTTTAAATGTTCATTTGAATGTCGTGATTCCAAAGATAACTTTTCGAAAACTAATTTATTTCTGCAAAATTTCTTAGTCGTCTTTAAACGTTCGGTATCTAATAATGAAGTTTTCCTATTGGCACTTTTCTACAAAACCAACCAATTTTTACAAAAGTGAATTTTTAAACGTCTAACAGAGATTTCAAAATATATTTTTTAAAAGTTAATTTAATCGAAGAAAATGTTTTTGAAAAAGTGTTTTTGTTTGAAAAAAGGTGCTTATTTCCCAAAGGTACTTTTTTTAAAAGGTACTTATCTCGGGTGGTACTTTTTGAAACATAAAATTTTTTAAAGAAATAATTTAAATTACATTTACGTTTTTTTTCAAAACGAGATTTAAAAAAGGTTTTTGGAAAAGGTACTTTTTACAGCATGAACTTCTCCTTTTAAAGTAGTTTTTTTTTCGCAAAGTCTGTTCCCAAAAACGATTTTTGAATTATAGCTATTTAGATAGTATTCAGCCCAATTATAAACTAAATTTTAGTGTGAGCTTCTTCACATTTCTGTTTTTTCTCTCATTAATAATGTTCCCCCTTTTTATATGACTGCGAAAAGTAAAAAAAAAAATCATGGGTAAAAAGTAGGCATTATAAATTATAAAACAAAGAAATAGCTCCCTTAAAATTTTGATGATGTCAAAATGAAAGAAATTTCTGAAAATATTCATGATTGGGCTGATTATATTAACAACAAAGACGTGATGAGGTGAGTAATGACCAATCCTTCGAAATGCCTTTCTTAGCCAACTCTTCGTAAAGCTTCTCTTAACGTGAGACTATTTCAGACGATATTATTTTCAAATATACACAATTATAAGTTTTTAAGGTATGACTTTTCAAAAGATGTTTTTTATACAGACTCATAAAAAGCCTTCGCAAACTTGGTCCATTGTTTCATGTTGACAGTTTCTTTATAGAATCCGTAACAAAATGTGTCTTTTAGCTTCGTTTTTAAATTAATTTTTAATTAATTTTACTTAATTTATTTAAAATCGTTTTGGTATAAATTTTGAATATTTCATTATATTTTTATTCATTTCTTATTAAAAAAAAATGTTTTGTTGGCATCGTGGGACATTTAACCTGGTTTTTGTGTTTTATTATTTTTTTAGTAAAACATCTTAATTCTAGCAATTAAATTAAGTTATTTATCAATCTCGGTATAATGATGTTTGCATTGTTTTTATAAAATTTAAATTAGCTGTCAAATAAACAGCAGAAGGTAAATGGCATTTTATCTCATTATTTGACATTTCTCATTTCTCATTAATTTTAATAGTTCGTTTTTTACATTTTTGCTTATACGCTTTCATTAACATAAATATTAATCTAAAAAAAAAATTACACACGTTTCTTAAGTTTCAAGTGAGTAAGAGAATTTTCTTTAGATTAAATGTATTAAACACAAGAAATGCTACTCAAACTGTCACATATTAACACTTTCTTATTAAGAGTTTTGTCATCCCTAATAACTGCCAAAAGTTTCTTTTTTCGTAGACGTTTTCATTTTATTTGATTGTAAGACTTACCTTGTTCTTCATCAAAATCTTTGGTGGTCATTTGAAATAAGGCATCTAATGGCGTGCCGTTTGGTTTCGTCTTGCCGCTACTCGTTGAAGCTGTTGCATTGCTCGCACTATTAGCCGACGGATTTATTCCACTTGCACTACTACTGCTATTATGTTGAGATCTATCTTGAGCCGATTGGGGAGAGTGTCTTGTGTGTAGGTCACCCGAAGAACGATTAATTTCCGGAGAACAACAATCACTAGCCGCTGAACTACTGCGCTCACTGCCACTCTCTGAAGGTATAATATCCATGCCATTCATGTGCCTTAACAGTTGGGCCTGTGCGTTAAAGTGTTCCTGAAGCTGGCGATGATAGTCCAAAGCCAGTCTTTGTTCATAGTGTAAAAGGGCGGAAGGTATAAATGGTCGTACAGGCATTGGTCCTAGTAAATGATCCCAGGGTCTTACAACGTGGGCAGAACCGGGTATTAACATGGCAGGATGTGTGCCCGTCACAATATCCAAAGGTTCAGTGCGAGGCTGCAATAAGCCACTAGACGATCTCTGTGCGGCGGGTGGAGGTGAGACAGAGGAGTTTTCACGTTTTTCATGACCCAATATATCGGCTATGGAAAAACTTTTTACACCTTCTAGATTTGATTTTGTGTTTCCGGTATTTGAGTTGGAATTTTGCTGCTGCACTGGACTGGGAGATCTTTCTTTAGCACATTCCGCATCCGCGGACATTCTTAAACGTTTCAAAGGTTGGAAATATTCTTCTGGCATGGCACCGACGGCAGCGGCTCGTGTAAAACCAGCAGCTGCGGCGGCGGCCACAGCATGTTGATGTTGTATGATGAGCTGTTGTTGATGATGCAACAAATCCATGGCTGTGCGATTTTGAGTTTGAGGTAAAGGGCTGGGAGCACCGCCCACTGAAATCTCAGATTCTGCAGGACTGGCGGGTCTCATAGTGGGTGGACAAAGCATAGTATTTAAACTATACACTTAGTAAAAATAAAATAGCACTCAAACACAGTCAAGAAATATTTTTTTTCTCATAAATTATTTAACAAGAAAATATTTGTGTTTAATTATTCACTTGTCAGAAAATGTAAGTAATTTTTTTCTTTTTATATAATTTTTTTTCAAACACACGAGCGTTTAACGTCTTGCATCGTTTACTGTTCACCACATACTAAAATCAATCAAAGCACAATCATTTCTCAATTTGATTCAAGTCTTTTCTCTTTGTTGCTCACAAATTGTAACAGTTTTTTGCTTTTGAATTGTTGTTGTTTTTTATTTATGGTATTGAATGTTGTTATTAATGTTATGTGATCTTATTTTCTTGTTAACACTTTGGCTCAAATAATTTCTCTTTAGAGATGAAGAAAAAACGCCACACAAACGACCAAACACGATGATGTTTAAATTGTATTGTTAAAGATGATGATGTATGACAAGCAGTTACAACAATTTTCGAAAAGAATGAAGACACAAAACAAAAAACGAAAAATCCAATACCGTAAGACCTTTCCACTCGATGTTTCACAGTCAACTGTTCGAAACTAGATTGAAGATTGCTAACTAGACAAGTTGATTTTCTTGTTTGGTTTTTTTCTTTGTTTTGTATTTGTATTGTAGTTTATGTTGTTTAGTTTCAAACATATGGCTGGGTAGGTAAATTGGTTGGTATAAACAATGGTGGTGGTTGTTAGTTTGTAAGGATGTGTGATGCATGCAGCAATAAGTTAGTTTAGGATTGTAGCTGCTGCTCAGCCACATTATGGTTTAAATATACGTGTCTTGTTTGTCGGTGGTTAAACTTAGAACGTCATTATACACCACGAACAAGCACACGCACATCCAGTAAATTCCATAAACAGGCAGGCAGTCAAACAATCAAATCATAACCACCGAATAAAGGAAGGATGTTTGCTTTAGCGTAAACTACAGCAACAAACAAGTCTAAACAAGCATAACTACCCAGAGTACAAACACACTAACAGCTCATACTTAACAATAACAAGGTAAAACATTTGCAAAGAAATGAGCGAAAGAGTAAGCACTAATAAACATTCAATAAAAATTCCCTTATTAACAGCAAAAGTTAGAAAGAAGCCGAAAATAGTTATCTCTCTTGCAACACAAAAAATATTTTATTTGTTTTGCTCTACTTTTCTCGTTTTTGCGTACATGTTTGCGCCTAAAGCACTATTGCTCGACTCTTCTTTAGCCTGCTTTAGAGGCGTGGAAAACTCTACCAATCAGTGTTTATTGATGGAGCAATGGTGGTTTAATACATGTAACGGTAATTATGGCCAACATCATTATTTTTTTTAAGTCCCTATTATTTTGTTGCTCTGCCTGTTGTTAATTGCCATTCTTGTTGTATTTAAACAAATTTATAATTTAGTTTTATTAATTTTGCATGTTAACAAAAAAAAAAAACAAAAAAAATGAATTTCTTATATTCCCTCCCCAAAACTTTTCATTATTGAAAAGGCAAAAAATTGAGTTGGTAACGAGACTGTATTTAGTTAAATTTTAATCATTTACAAATAAGTTTGTAATTTTTTTTTATTTACATTCTAATTAAATATTAAAGTATTTTTAGTTTATTTCCTGCTAATTTACTCTTTTGTTTTTTTATTTTCAGTTTCCTTGATGAACATTTATGATCATCAACAATTTGAAAATTTTTCAATTTAATTTCCAATTCCAATTTTAGGCTTCAAAAACTAGCTGCTTATCACGGGAGAATTAACATTAAAAAAAGTTAACTAAAGCCAGTTTTAACAAAATTACCAACAAACAAACCATGTTTATTTTTTTGCTTACTGCATTCATATCTGCATTAGGTTGGTTACGTGACGACTCTTAATGTACACCAGTGTTGCCGTTTGGTTATATTTTTTAAATTTTTTAACTTTTGAAGGCTTCAAGTAACATGTATAATAACATGCCAAATATTCGTAACTTTTGGTACAGACACGAATTAAAGTAATATCAGTGAAAAAGTATTTGTTTCATTAATTAAAAATTAAAAGTACAGGAATATTAAATTAAATAAATTTAACTCCAAACTTATTGTGCTACTTCCCGGTATTGATTATTAAAAGTGAAAGTACTTCTCGATGGCCATTTCGCTACCGTTTACTTAGCTCGTCCGGAAAATTCTCACAAATGTTTAAAATAAAAATAAAATTTTAATTAATCCTCAAAATAAAATCTTTTTTCGTGCTATTTTCTTTTATACCGATTAATTATTTAAATTACCGATATTGATTATTGAGGAAAGAAAGATTTTATTTTGAGAATTAATTAATATAATAAAAAATTTCCGCTGTTTAATTTAATAAAAATAAAATTGCTGAAGTTTAATACTGCGATTTTAAATCAACTAAGCATTATGTTCAAACCTGCGAAAATTGTTAGCAACTTCAGTTATTCCGCTTGAAAAACGTGATAACCGTATCAATACCTCGATGTAGAAGAGGGTTATCCTTTAAACTGGCAGTAATTTAATGTTGAAGTTTTAAGCAAATAAGGCTCAAATTTGTCCAACATAACCGCTTTTTTTAATAATTCTTCAAAGAAAAAAATCCAACTTATTTTATTGGGTGGCGAGAGCATGCACTTTTCACAACAACAAGATATTTGTATTTAGTCCTGATTTATGTACTCATAAGTATCAATGGGCTGAAAATTTTTTCATTCGTTTTTCTATTTTTTTTTTTCATTTTTTCCCCCTGAAATATGAAATAAAAATTTTTACTATAAAATTACTTTAAATTACTATTTATTTAAGGAAAAATTCGAAACGTAACTTATAAAGAAAACAACATAATAGTGAAGCCAACAGCATTTTTTTAATTATTGATCTTTTTTAGCTCTTCTACACGATGATAATAATCGTTTCTGCGCTCGTTTTTTAGAGTCGAAAATGATTGTTTTTTCGGGAGAAAATAGTACCCTAACCGCGAATATTCTAAACGAATCCCCTATCACTCGCGTTTTTGACACATTTTCGATAATATTTTCAATTGTTCTTATAATTAAAAAACTCCTACGAATTCTAAATATATTTTCTCAAAATCAAACAAATAACATTTTGGTTAGATCTAATTTTCTTAAAATTAAAATTTAGAAAAATTAATTTAAAAAAAAATTCATTTCATATTTGTATCTCTATTTTCTTTACGAAACGATATATATATAAGAAAAATAAAAATAAAACATTTGAATCATTTTTTCATCGTTAGGCTTGGCTAAGTATGACTGTAAAATAATTTTAAAAAGATTCACATTTCGAGCATTTGCTTTTTGTCCTTTTGTGTTTTAAACAAGTCACTTTATTTACGTTTGTCGTTATTATATTCGAGACTGATTAATCAGTTTTAACTCTTCTTGGGTAGTTTTGTGTAATTTTTATTAAAACAATCTTCAAAATTCCTACTGGGTTATGTGTTTTGTAATTAAAATAATATTAAACAAAGGGAATTTTTTTAATTATAATAATTAATTTTCCGCCGTTTACAGCAGAGAAAGAAAAATAGAATTACGGTTGGTTATTGTTGCTTTTGCTTAAACTTTGATTTTTGTCTTTGCTTTATTGTTTGGACAAACATTTTTAGTTTATTTAAAATGTTTGTCAGAAGTTTCCTGAAGAGTTATGTAAGCGGTAACGAAATGGCCATCGAGACGTGCTTTGACCCTCAATAAAAAATATCGGTGATTTATATAATTAATCGGGAAAATAGCACGAAAAAAAGATTTTTGTTTTTTGTAGTTTTTAAAAATAACTTGAATGTTTTTGAGTATTGAAAACTTATATATCACTCTTTTATTGCAACATAGTCATATCTTAAAAAATTAAAAATTTGTAGTTACTTAAGCAAAACTGCTCTTTTAGACCTTCGTAGGACTTAAATCACATTTTGCCAAGTTCAAGTTTTTTTGAGATATGACTATGTTGCAATAAAGAAGCGATATGTACATATATGTTAAAATATTTGAATTTTTTGTCTTTTAGTTTCTTGAATTGTTTGTCAAATGTTTTTAATTTATCGTTGTGTTTAAAAATAAAAAAACTTTATTTTAATATTTTTGTGTCCGGTTTCCTGAAGATGCCACCCAACAATGTGGTGAAAATAAAAAAACTAAAAACAATATTCTTATTTTATAAAACTGACCTTGTGCCTGATAAATTATAAAAGAAAATAGAATTTTGCATAAAAATGTTTTTTTTTTTGTTTGAAAATATTTTAGAAATATTATAACCATCTTGTTCGAGTATAAAAGATACCTTGATAAGTTCAACAAGTCCGAAAACTTTGCTAACGCATCAAAATGCTGACGAAATCAAACACTTTCCAGCACTGAAAATGGTTTCTTGTTCGGAAAGGTAAGAAAACATTTAAAATATCGGCTTCAGAATTAGTCAGAAGTCTCAATAAAAACAGGTTTTTTACATTATGTTCGAAACGTGCAAGGTCAAAAAGGTCAAGTGCCTTAACTTTACCCAAGAGCATAAAAAAACCATTCAATTTGTTGCACAGAGTAGTTTTCACTGATGAGTGTAAATGTAACATTTATGGAAATGACAGAATGAAACCGCCTGATTTTTATGATTTTAAAAGAGATATCAAATCCTTTTAAGTAAAGAGACTAAGAACTTTAATGTTTTTGCCAGAGCCTCACTGATTTGCAATTGTTGAGCGCTATTAAATAAATTGTTTCTATTACAAAATCCCAAGGTTGGAAACCTGAGCCAATACCTGTTTCAGAACTAGTACTTTATTAACAGCAACATATATATTTTGAAGGCGATGTCGGCATTTTTATTATAGAAAACTAAATTTCAAAAACAAAAAATTACCAACAGCTAAACGTGGATTTTTTTTTTTAGACAGATAAACACTTTTTCTTTAATACAAGTACATGTTTAGCTAAAAGTTTCTGTTAAGTTTAAGAACCGATTTTCATGCCTTTTACTTTTATTGTATTATTTGGAGTTGCCATGAAGGAAAATAAAACAAATAATTCAAAATAAATAGCAATAATAAAAAACAAACGAAGAATTTTTTACATAAAAGTCGAGAAAAGTGTTTTTCAATATTCTCAGTCTCAAAATAAAACGACTAATTAAAAGAAATGCTTGTTTATTATGATCAAACTGAATTTTATGAAAACGTTCTCAACGAAAGAAGATTATTTTTCTAGTTGTACCATAAGAAAAGCTGTAACAGGCTTCAAAACAGATTTTCGCTGTCTATCTATAATGGTTTAAAAGTTAAGTGACATGCACATAATGACCTTTACTATTGGGACACCCTTTTATTTCCAAATGCAAATTTTATACTTGTTATAATTTCTTGTAAATTTAAACCGTCTGTCTACAACTGTTCAACAGTTTTGGTCATATACATCAAATAACATAAACTATAGGGCCACCCTTTAATTTCAAAATCTAAATTTTATTATAGCGGACTTAGCAACACAGTTGCTTTGTAAATTTCGACCGTCTGTTAACAAATGTTCAACAGTTTGACCTTATACGTCAAATTACATTAACAAATGTAACACCTTTTTATTTATTATTTTAAAAATTTATATTTCTTATTACACCAGACGTAGAAGTGTACATTTTTTCGAATTTTTAAGTATTTGTAATTGTTTCAGAAGATAGGCCCATATATGTCAAATTACAGCAATTATGGGAACACCCTTTAAGTTTTTTAATTCAAATTTTATGTTTGTTTATAAAGCGAAGTTAGCAAATACAGGTTCCTTATAAATTTCAGCTTCCAGTCGATAACTGTTCAAAACTTTGCCCACATATATCAAATTAGTTTAACTATTGGCACACCCTTGAATTTCCAATCCAAAATTTCATGTGCTTTAATAGCGGATTTCGCAATATAGGATCTTTGTAAATTTCAACCGTCTGTCTACAACTGTTCAAAAGTATGGCCATGTATATGTAATTAAATGAACTATTGGGGCACCCTTTAATTTATAATTTTAAAAATTTATACTTGTTCTTATAACGGTCATAGTAGCATTTTGTTCAGTTTTCAAGCGTTTGTCTTTCGCGATTCAACAGATATATTTGCGTCACTTATGGCGACACCCTTTAATTTTTAGATTTATTTTCTTATTACTTTTTGCAATTGGGCGTTATAGCGATAAATTTTAATGTAGGGCTTTTTGCGGTTCATACACTTAAAATATATGTTAAAATTTGTCTCATTAAGCGTGAAATCTTTTTAATTGGTCCAGTATTATCCTACCTTTAGCTATCGGAGAGTTTTGAAAATGTCCCTCAGAAAAATTTTATAAAAATGTAGAAGATAAATAATGTCCTCATATAACATGCGTGAGTTTAGCGTATCTTTTGAGTTGTAAGAGGTGGGAATTTCTAGCTTTCAGCGTAACTCGATAGTTCCGAATTACAAAATGTTATAAAAGCCAGTAACTTGAAACAAGTATAACTTAAAGGGTGTCGCCATAAAGCGAAAAATTTCACTTGAAATTTGCATAGAGCAATGAAAACTTAAATTGTTATTACGTAAAGGGTGTCCCATAGGTGTCGTAGTTATAGACGTATGGGATTTTCTCCTAAACTTTCTTCTATTTTTTTTAAATTTCGATGCCCTTTTGCTGGCCTGTATAAAAGAAAAACGTTTTTACTTTTTTTTTGAAAATATATTTGGTTTCAGAAAGTATTTTAATTAAATTTTTAATTGACTCAATTACGTGTTTAGAAAATTGTTTTTTTTTTTTCATTTAAGTGTAATTAATTCAATTATTTGTTAATTTAGAAAATTTTTATTTAAATTTGATTGAAATAAATAATTAATTCAATTAAAATATTAATTAAGTTTCAATGTGAATACCAATAAGATTTTTAAAATGTGTGAACATTTTTTCTGCTTATTTTTTTTTCTTCTTTTCAAAAAATTCTAGATTTTTAGCATAAAATTTAATATAAACAACATTTCAAACAATTATGAAATGAAATTATACGTTTTTTAATGAAACTCACCAAAACGTGATAAATCTATTGTTATGAATTAAACAATTGTTATTTTACATATATAAAATATTTAGTTTCTTATTCAAAATGATGGCGAAACATTCACCATTCATTTTGGCAGTTGCTGCCACTTGGTAAATAGATTCGCCTTGTTTTAAATAAAAAAAAAAAAATAATTCGTTCAAAAGATAACTTTTTTGTTTAGTAAACCAATAAATTTTGTTTAAAAAAGAAAACAATTAATTACTTTTTGCTTTTAAAAACAATTATCTATTAAAAAAAATCGGCGTCTATAAGTCTAAAATCTTTAAATCTTCTTTCTATCTGAAACATATTAAACTGGTGAATCTTTAAATAGAAAATTAAATAGTTTTCGAAAAGTAAAAGTTAAACTGTAAACTAAAAATAAAACACGGCGCTGTTGGATTGACAAAAGGTTCTTCGTTTCAGTCGAACACCATCAATGTTGGGAACATTTTACAGCATCAGTAGCTAAATCCGCTGTGAGCCCTTTAAGATTGTTGGGAAATGTTTTGTGTTTTTCTCTTTAATATTGTTTAATTTAATCTTTTTTATATTTGATTTTGGTTTTCTTTTCTGATAAGGGCGCATCACACAACAGTTTTTTTTTTTTTGGTTTTTGTTTGAACATGTTGTCGATTTGACCGCGAACAAACGCATCAAAGCTGAGCCGCCAATAAATAGTTTGAATTTGTCGTTAGCGCTTCTGTTTTTTTGTAGATTGTTTCTCTTTCTTAGGTTTTAGGGCATCTGAACATGTGCTTCTGAATGTGTGTGCATGTGTGTTCATTAAGATCAATATTGATATTAAATTGGGGAAATAAAAGAAATTAAAACAGGTTTTATTTTTCAACAATTTTCTTTTCTTTTTGGGGTGTTTTTGTATTTTAAAGGATTGCGTGGGAATTTTCTTGGCCACTGTAGAAGGGAAAGTGTTAATTATCTTCAATAAATGTTTTAAAAAATTTTTAACAGGATCTTGATTTTTTTCCCATAAAATGGTAATTTCCTGCACCCTACATGCTTTTCCACCTGTGCCACGGTTTAAAGTTAAAATTATTAAGTGGCTGTTAGAGGAAGAGTCAAGTGAATTCAGACATTTGTTGTTGTTTTTTCCATTTTCAAAAATCTTTGTGTGTGGTTTTTCTTTTCAAACTTCATTCACATGCTGATAAATTTGAATTTAAATTAGATTTTGATTATATTACTAAAGCAAGCGCTGAAAGTAAGCGCTGAAAGGTGTATTGAAATAATAATAGCAATAATAATATGAAATTATACAAACCTGAAGTGTGTGGAGTTTTATTGAAATTTATTTTATTTGTATCTGTACGTGGGATAAATACTAGAAACAGATACAAAAACAAAAAACCCACATACGGTCTGATATGTTTGGCGGCCTTTAGATACTTGTGCTTGATTAGTGAGCGGCACAATTCTTAAATAAAAAAAAAAGGTTTAAAAGTGTTAAACTTAAAATAATTATCTCTGTGGCTAATGAACGTGAACAATTTCTGCTGCAGCCATGAACAGGTGATGAAAGCCTTTCTCTTTAAAAGGTGTTTGCCAAAGAGTAAAAAAGGGTCTGCAGTCTTTTATAATTATTTACATAAATAACTTTTATATGTCAGCTGCCTTGTGAGCAATTTTAAAAGAAAGTATTTTCAACAGCAATATTTTTATAAATATGAACCAATAATTATCATTTGTGTTAAATAATGAAGGATTTATTAAAAACATTCAACGAATTGAACGATTGCACTCAAAATCGAAAATATATATTTTTTATTATTAACAAACTTTCAGAAAATGGCTTAAGATGATGTTTCATATAAATGTTTAACTTTTCGGGTTTAATTTTGTTTTAATGAAAGTAGTGCTTTTACGTTATTAAAAAAAATTTGTAATAGAAAGTTTTGTTTTACCATTTGATATTTCAAAGTTTATTAATGTCAAGACACAATTTTTTTTATACATGTTCCACTGTTACACAGATAAAATATGAATAACTTTCATTTTAAAAAATTTTTGCTTAATCTTAACTGTAAGTTTAATTATTATTTTAATTGCCTTTTTAAATGTTGTTGTTAAGCTTTTAATTTAGTTTCAGTTTTTATACCCTTTACCACAAAAAGTGAAAAAAGTTTGTCATTCCGTGTGTAATTTCTACATATTTTCCGTGTTACGGGGCTATAAAATTTTAAAATTTTTTTAAATATCAATATGGATATCATTTTAAAGCTTTTGAAGAGATATTTAAGGAAATACTAAATATTTTAAAAAATGCTTAATCCATTAAGAACCGATGTCCGTTTTATGAAAAATTATTTATTTTTTTTTTTTTTTAATTTTTAATTCTCTGTCACGCCAATATTTGATTTTTTGATTAAAGTTACTTCACTAAACTAAATTTACAGAGATGGTGAAGTGTATATAATTTTCGGCATAGCCGAATATAGCCTCTTACTTGTTTTTTTGCAATCGTGCTACATTCTTTAAAAATGGGATAGAAAGGAAAAAGATAGGGGAGAAATGGCTTCATTTTTAATTCAACACTGCTGCCCGCCTTATTTTGTGAGTTAGGCGGTTGATTATGAAGCAAATATCCATTTTATTACTTATTTTACTCCGTTGGCGTATTTGCTATGAAGAAGTACCAACGAAGAAGCCTGCGTACTGTAATGTAAGTTCTGAATATGTTTTGGTTTTATTTTTTGATTCCAGCAGGGATTGAACCCTGGCCAACCCGATTGTAGTCAACGTGCTTACTACTACGACTATGAAAATTACTTTATTTTTTAAATAAATATTTACGAATTTGTGTATTAAATTTTATTAGTTGTGTGTTAGAATCCTTTTTCGATAAAAAATTATTTTAATTTTTGAATTCAGTTTTTTTTTCTAGGCCATGTATCTTTTTAGGTGCTTAAAGTTTGGGCTGATATCGGATAACCTTAAAATGCAGATCGTTTTTCGATGCAGAATTTGTATGTTACTGGAAATAATGGATGCTCTGTATCGCTACGATCACATAAGTATACAAATATTGCTTAACACCACCGCTTGAGAAATTTGACTATTTTATATTAGACTTTTTTCTGCAATTCCCGTATACTTTTTAATTTCTTTCCTTTTTACTAACTTCAAAAAGCGAAGGAAGTTATGAATTCGTCAGAATGCTGCTTTTTTTAATGTTTGTGCCTGCAGAACTTCTAAACCGATTTTGAATTTTTTTCTTTATTTGAAGTTTATTATTACAGATTGGAACAGATCATAATCTTAAAATTTAAAGGGTGTCCCTATACAACATACATGTTTTTTAAGCCCGTAAAGGGCGCCACATTAAAATTTAGAAAATTTCGTAGCACAGAAGTACAAAAGCAATGTAGAAAAAAATTAGAGGGTGTCACCATAGGTAACGTAAATTGACCTATAGGGGCGTATATTTTGAGCGGTTATAGATAAAAGCTTGAAAATTAGACAGAATGTAGATTTCTATGGTCGTTATAATAAAAAGTATGAATGTTCAATATTATAAATTAAAAGGTGCGCCAATAGTGCATTTAATTAGATGTATATGGCTACACTATTAATCAGTTATAGGCAGGCTGTAAAAAAACGTAGTGATGTCTTATTTAAATACGATTATAATTTGTACTTTAATAAAAAAGTCTTGTGTTCTTTACAAAGTTTTAAAACGGATAAAAATGATCAAAAAAGAAATTCGATAAAATGCCAAAAGTTAAAGAGTGTCCAGACTGTTGAATTTGGAATGCCTAAATGAAACATATTAAAATTTATAAAAAACCTGTATTTCTCAGTCCGCTATAACAACAAGTATAAACGTCGGACTTGGAAATTAAAGGGTTTACCAATAGTTGATGTTATTTGATGTATGTGGACAATCTTTTGAAAAGTTAAAGACAGATAACTGAAATCTGTTTTGAATTTGATTTTCTTGCAAGAATTATATGTCCTTCGATTGAAGTAATTTCATAACAGAGAAGGGCTCTTTCACTATGTTTGAGTGCATTCCCATTCTTCTAGCAAAAACATTGTCCTCTGTAAGAAAACCAACGAATAATAATGCGTTTTTTCGGCAAGCAAAGGGGGAAAAAACTTTACCTTATTGAATTGGGTACAGTGTCTGTCGGTCTATCACCTGCACTTTTTTTTGAATCGTAATATGTAGACGATTAAAATTTTGTGTATTTTGGTCGTTACAACAAAGTGGATTGAAAAATAAATGGGTGTACAAAAGAGCCTGCATAATAGAGACTCTCCTCTTACTTATGCTGCTCCATCATGGGTTATAAGGCATCCCTAAAATATATGCATACAACTAAGAGGCGAATAAAGACAGTCACCGCGAAAAGGTATCAGTTTCTTTCGACTCCGGGAGTTATAAGCGTGTTCTGATTATTATTACATTAACCTAAAAGCAAAATTGATATTTTTCAAACAAAAGTAGTCAAAACCAGATTACCGTGGCCGAGTTTAAAATTGTTGTTCATATTTTAATATTCAAAGCGCATATTTTGTTTTCTGCATTTAAGCATAATTTTGTTTAACTTTAAAATTAAATCTTGTTTTAATACGTTATTGTTGCCTTTAAAAAAAAATCACATTTGACAACCTTGTTAGAAGAATTGACATACAATTTTTTAAGTTTCCAAATTGTTTATAATTAAAATTAATACTCGTATTTTTAGCTCAAGTAAACAAAAATACCGCTTTGCAAATTGAGGTGTGTTCAATTAGCAATTGGCGCCAATAATTTATTTTTACTGTCACAGAATAATGTATCTTTCTCTTAAATAAATTTTGCTTATTTAAATAAATATTAAGTTTAACCACAAAATCAATTTATTTGTTTTAAATTAAGTTAAAACAATGTGGTAGTAAAACAAATACTTTGTCACTTGATAATGAATTTGGTAAATAGTTCGGCAAGTTTGATCTTAATAGTGTCATTCTTTTAAAAATCACCGTTGCGTAACTGCGTTAAAAATTAATATAGCTCGAAAAGTGTGGCAACTCTATAAGGTGTGAAAATTTCAATAAAATAAATGAAAATATGAAAACCTTAAGAAAACACACAAAAAAAAAGAAATTATTTGAAAAGGAAATCAATATTTGTTAAAGGCGACCAATCGTTAAAGTATCCAAATAGAAAACAATTTATTCTTTCTATTGCTCTTGTTCTATCCGAAGGCAGCGTGCAGCTTAAAAAGAATGTAAAACAGCTACTGAATAAATATTTATAAATTAACATGAGCATCAATGAATATATAGTGGATATTTATGACATGAGTAAGTAAATATCGCTTGAGATCAAATGGTCGGCAGCTTTGATTGCAACACCCAACGAAAAAGTGTGATAATAAACTGTTTAGCGGTTGGAAAATTAAATATTAATTTTCCTAATAAGAATTTTATATCTTCTTTGAAAGGTTGTCGTAATAATATGTTCCAAAAAATATTAATTAACAGCATCTGCAGCAGTTTTTCAGTTTCAGTCTAACATTTGATTGTATTTTTTTTGTTATCACACTTTTTTGGAAATTATTTTGGTTTGTCTGCCATTGGAATACACTGCCAACTCTGCTTGATAGCATTTTATTGGAAATGAAATTAACTACTTCAGCTTCAAGACTTTGATTAATTAAAATCAAAAAAAAATTATTGTGTATCTTGTAGACTTGTTGGCAAAGTGACATGACATAAAGACACCCGTTAGACTGTTTTATAGTCGTCTTACTTTAAATCATTCGTATGGATTGTTACTCAGTTACAGGAATATGGGAACAATGTAAAGTGATGCCAGATGTACGAGAATTGTAATAATTAAGTAAGTTTTAATCAGCAGGTTTAGAAGATCGAAATCACAAATATTCCCGATCTTCTTTCACCACCTGTCTTCTCTCTCATCTATCCCTTTCCTAAAGTGGAAACAAAGACTTCAGTGTATGAAGTGTCCACGTCCATATTTGCATGTAAATTGAACTAAACATTTACATTAAACAATATAATAAATACATATAAACAGTAAAAATGACTATTATATACTTACCAATTTCAATAAAAAACCCAAAAAATAAATATAAATGAAACAAATTAGAAATTGATGAAAAAAGAACTAAATGGAAAATTTCACAAAAAAAAAGTAAATGAAAAATGCGCCAAATAAATAGTAAATGAAAAATGTAAACAAATAAACAGATGATTATTATTTTTCAATGGTGCCACTTAAAAAGTTTTTTGCGCTTTTAATAGCGATATTTAATGTATTGCGTTTTTAAAACCACCATTTCATGCATTTATTGTATTGGCAGCACTAATCTGTTTTTGTAACCAAGAAAAATAAAAATTAGCCTAATTTGGCTACGGGCTAATAATAATAAAATAGCTACGGGCTAATAATAATAAAATAGCAGTGTAGGTGGTAGTCGTGTAGCGGCTAAAAGAACTATTCTCATAAGCACCCATGTATTCTATTTTTGACATCTGGTAGTCGATGGTCGGTGGACATGATTGTGTTTATAGCATATAGAATAATACCATAATTAGCTAAACAAAAACTGAACAACCTCGATGATTGCGTTGGTAGAGGTGCGTGGTGTAAAACAGTAGATCATGAGTTCAAGCCCAACATTGGACATGCGTGCGTGCGAGCACAGAAAAGAAAAAGACAATTATTGTGTGAAGCCATGACAGATAATTTAGTGGAGACGTCAAATTTAATATAAAAGTAACAGATAGTTGTCAAGATGCCCTTTATAAGAAAAAAGTAAGAACGGTAACGGTTAGCGCAGGGAAGTGTAACATCATAATAACAACAGTGTAAAGCAGACGTGTGTTGTGGCTATTAGATAAAGGGGTTTACTGGCTTGGATAAACGGCGTAGTGGAGTTGTCTGTGGATGGTTAAGGTTACTAAAGAAGGCATCGAGTAGCTTATGCCTCGCCGGAGGTACACAGTAGTGTAGCGTGGATGGCTGATTTTGTAATAATAACGCATGTTTAGTAAATACGAGTCCATAGGATTCACAAGACCGTAGGATCAAAAATTATTATAGCCAGATAAAGCCACAAGATAAGAATACAGAATTTATAATGAGCCACAATGGTTGTTGCAATCAAAGGAATCCGTACGTTTGTCTAAAAAGGGAAAAACGTACAATATGAACTTGAACTTTCAGCAAGATGGCGCACCATATCGCTCAGCTATTTGATCATCGATCTCTTCCGCACTAAGTTTGGTAGTCATATTTTAATCACCTTGACGGATCAGTTGACCTTGTAGTCCGAGCCATTCGTGAGAGAGTTCCAGAAAGCGTCAATAAAGTCTTGCAGAATTGGATAGATGGGGTAAGCTACATCGAAATTATACTTAGATTTGGACCACCTGTTATATACATGCATCCTTATATACATACAAATATATTCATGTCTTTAATATTATTTATTGCATCATACATTGACAACTGACTGACAGACAGCACGCACCACGACTGGGTTAACAAACCAACCAAAAAGCATAAATGGGTTATTTCAAAAAATCTCAGCTCAACATGATAATGGATTTTTTTGTTAAACAAAAAAGTATTAGTTTTTTCAAAATTATTATAAGAATTACTGTGGGCAGTTAATTTATCATTTACATGTCGACAAATTGTTAAAACTTTTTCTTTTGTTTGATTTTAATTCCATTTTTCTTTGTTCGTGTGCATGTGTGTGTGTTTTTTAAGTAATATTTTGTAGTTGTTTTCAATCATTTTTATTAATTACCGCTATATTGTTAAAGTAATCAAGACGTTAAAAATTTTGTAATTATAAAAAAAAGTTATGAGTTGAGAACAGAAAAACAGAACAATAAAAAGAATTAACATGATTGGTTTATGTGACGTGAGGTTTAGGGGCATACAGTTAAAGGCAAAAGTAAGCATACGCTTACGATTTTTGGGTTAAATCTTTAAGTAAAATAAAATATGAATTAAATAAATAAATGCCCTTTAGCAAACATTTTTAATCCCCAAAAAAATAATAGAATTCCCGCTAGTACGAAAAGTTTCCTCTCCTACTTTTTTGAAGGTGATTGTGAAAAAAATGTTAAATTTTGTATTATGTTGTTTTCTATTTTTTTTAAATTTATTTACGAGTTAACATGTCTTTTGTAATTGTTTCTAAAAACCTTATTATCAGCGTTTGGTTAAGATTCAACTTTACTGCCACTTATCATTCTCCTGAGACCTTGCCTTCCTGCCTACATTTAACGAAACCTTAGCTCCAATAAAATTGCACATTCAATATATAGACCTACAAGAGGCAACATTTCATTTTACTTCTAGTGCATCGCCTCTCAAACGCCACAATTATTTAAGTTCCACTGTTGTATTAGGTCGTAGTTTTCAGAGTTGTCACATCTTAAGCTCTTTTTTTTCGTGGTTATCGTTAAGCCACGGCTGAGAAAAAAAGAGCTCCTCTCGGCTGTTACACTTTCGCATATTTTTTGGCACTTTGGCTTAAGGCATTAGCTTAAGGAGCAGACCTCTTAGTGCTAGACTTCTACCAATCAACTCACCGTAAACGTATCGTAATAATTGGTGCGAAGCTTGCTTTTGGCTAAATTAAATGCAGCATCTGCTGTTTTATGCACCTCAGCATGCCCAATTTCATTTAATAAATCCATTACATTGACTATCTCTTTCCTCCTGTTGGTAGTAAACCGCGATGAATTTAAAAGATTGCGACGAAAAAGCCCAAAAAATATGATAGTGTGGATTAAAAGGGCATGTGTATTGCAGACTTTTCGACAGATCTGTACAATTTTATAATCTTTTGAAATAATTCATAAAGATGGGGAGAAATATAACAACAAAATATTAGCACCAAATGTTTTTTGCTCTTTTTTGTATAATATTATGGCATCTACGATGTCATTTTGAGCCGATTTTGGCTCAAGATTTTTGTATGATTAAATCGTTTGATTATGTATGATAGTGAATCCTATCCTTTAGCTTTATTTTTAACTATATTATTTAGATTTCTCATGCAAAAATAAACTATCTAAGATTTCTCTTGTGAACGTGTGGCCTTAACTGGTTCAAATACTTGAATTTACCTGCCACTCAATAATACGGGTTCGCTATCTAATGTTTTTTTAACTAGTGTTTAATATGTGAATGGTAACACTTAGCTCATGTCTGATCTGACAGATAATTAGTTTCATCCTTCCGCTGAACGAATATGGTTGTGTATACGCATAAACAACGCTGGGAAATATTGCGACATTTCCGATGCTGATTTTGCCAAAAAATCATCTTTTCAGATGAAGCTCGTTTTGATCTGGGCGGGTATGTAAACAAGAAAAATTGTCGCATTTGGGGCACAGAAAACCCACACGCATAAATTGAAAAGCCGGTGCACCCAAAACGAGTTACTGTTTGGTGCGGATTTTGGTACAGAGGCATAATTGGGCCATTTTTCTTCGAAAATGAGCAAGGAGTGGCCGTTACAATGGCTATCGTCATCCGACCATGTTAAAACGAATTTTTGTTCACAAAAATTGAAGAGAAGGATATTGGCAGCATTTGGTTTCAACACGACGGCGCTACGTGCCAAACAGTCGAAGCTACACTCGATGTTTTGCGACCTGTTATTGAAGATCGCATTATCAGCCTCAGAGCAGATGTCGTTTGGCCACCTCGGAGCTGCGATTTGATACCGTTGGACTATTATTTGTGGGGTGCCGTTAAAGATAAATGTTACGCAGATAAGCGAGAGGCAATTGACGCTTTAAATGACAATATTCGTGAAGCCATTGGTAAAATACAGCTGCACGCAATCGATAATGTGCTTAAAAATTGAATAGATCGTGTAGGTACTGCATGACCAGCCGAGGCAGGCATTTGAATGAACGTACTTTCCATTATCAACCGAAAGGATTGTACTTTCAAATAAAAAAAGAAATTCGAGAAAATATTTAGTAGTTTTCTTTAAGCATTTTTTATTGGCGGACCCTTTATATAAAAGATATTTAAGTCCAGGGTAAAATATTTAACATCGAAATTGTAGAAATTGTAGACCATGTTTTATTTTGTTGAGTTTTTTGCTATTTTCTAACGCTGATACAAATATACCTTGGACTTCCTGATATGATTTCCTGCTTTTCAAGTAGAAGTGTAGGACGGCAGCACTAAATCAATTTATAACATTTTTAAATGTAGAGTTATTTTTTTCAACCTATCGATTGTTAAAAACTTAATGACGGATTTTTTTTTTAATGTTACAGTCGTCTTTTTCAGCGTAACATTTAAGAATAACTTTTTTATTTTTAGTACTGTCTATATGGTTTTGTAATTACTTTTTACCCTGTTATAAAAATCCATCTTTTATAAATTTGTTTTCTTTAATTTACCTTTCTCTTTTAATATTCTACACTAAAATATAATTCAACCAATAAATTATTAATTCTTTTATGCCGAAATTGTGCATATTAGAATGTAACGATTATTTAAAAGCCACTGAATTTCCTACCAACAACTACAATAACAAACTAATCATTAGAAAGAACCTTTTACTTATTATGGCATTCTTCTTTAATTTTTTCTCTTCTCTTTGGTTCAATTTGGTGCATTTTTGATTCTGGGATTTTGAATTTTATTACTGCAATCTTTAGTGTGGAGCTTGAGCGCCATCTCGTTTAATGCCTTTAAGGCGTGACCATGGTATTTTATAATATGAATTGATCAAAGGATGCCGAAGTATTTTATGTTGACCGCCACCGATGAGTCAACATAAGCAACACACACAAAAAATAAAAGAAAATAAAAATAAAAGGAAAAGGAAAATAAAAAGTAAAATAACTTGCTTGCAAATATTTTTTCATAGTCAATAACTTTAGAAATTGGTTACGGGTTTAAAAGTACAACAGTATTCCTAAGATGATGATGATGATGATGAGGTTGATGCCAATGGTAATTGTGTGTATGAGAACAAGTTTTTGTGTTCCCTGTGTTTGAAACTAAAAAAATAAAACTAAAGCATTTTTTTCTTAAGTTTGATTTGAGGAAGGCCCCAAACAGCTTTGAAAAAAATGGGTATAAAAGTGCAAAACTGCAATTCAATTCAACAACAAATTGGCCAATCGATTAGTTCACTTACATAACAAATATTTGTTGAGCCAGCGAGTACCTTTAAATCTGAATACTCTTTATATTTTCTAAGGACTAAATTGCAACAAACGTTTACTGAACTGAAAGCAGGATATTTAATTTTAATTTCAAATCATTATAATTAATATTTTCCCTTTAATGCTCATTTACCATACTCACACATAACTATGCATGTTATTAAGGCATTTTTGTTCTTGTTTTATAATAAATTCATCATTTGAATTAAATAATTAAACCCAAATTTGTCACGCCTTTTCTTGTGCAAAGCTACAAAATCACAGCTCTTTTATACAAATAAAAACACTTCAACCGTTTCAGGCTGTTTTAGCTATCAACCAGAGTGTTACTTCTGCAAAATATTTCAAGTATTGAATTCTTAAGGGATGAAATTTAAAATGAAAATATTTGTAGCGACAAAAAAGGTAGATGAATTCAAAAATTTCCTATAAATCATTAATTATTAACAAAAGTCTACATTCGGGCAGAGAAAAAGGATAGAAAAATTAATTAGAAAAAGAATGGTTTCTACACTGAATATTCTAAAAATTTTATTTGCTCGAAAATTGTACGAAATGGCTGTGGGGCAAACTGTGCCTTTGGACTAAAAAATTCTTGAACTTCATAAATAGTTGATTATTTATTTAATGGTCTCTTTTATTGTATCAGGAGCAGATCTCTTGTGTGATAAAAGCCAATCATTATTTCTAAAATTATTTCGAGTTTGCAGACTGCAATTAATCAGAGCAAATATAAAATAAGGAAAACTTGATTAGGACGAACAGACGGACGGAATATATACACTGTATGGTGTCGGAAATGGATATTGTAGAAATTACACACGGAAGGACAAACTTAGTTATACCTTTTTTCCATTTTTTGTAGTAAAGAGTATAAAAATAATTTAAATGAGGCCTGATGGAAGAAATGAGCGAACAGGAATATGTTGATGGTTTTTAAATTCAAAAATATCCCAAGGAAGCATCCTCAATCCTCCGCCACTGGCTGGCATAAGACTTAGAACAGAATCTTGTTAAAGGTGGGTGTCATGGGTGTTCAATTACTAAGGACTCCGTAATAAGAAAGAAGGCCGACAGTTACCAGTCGACAGTCTGGAATCACTAAAGTCAAGACTAAAGGCTGATGGCATCTTGTGGCTCAATGAGGATGGGGTTGCCGTAAAATGCGAATAGGTTGCTTATAATCATTGAAGACGGATAATGGGTCGAAAAGGGTAACATTAAGCGGTATGCTTTGGTATCCCTCATACATTAATGCATAACAAGAGATTCTCCCTTTAAAAATCTTTTTTATAAGTTACAATCGTATTATTAAAAAAAGTACTTTTTCTAAAAGTATCAATTTGAAATATTAAATGTTACAAAGTACCACTAAATAAAGTGATTAACGCAAAAGTAGTTTTTCAAAAATATAATTTAAAAAACAAAACAACAAACTTTTAAGAAAATTGTTTTATTTTTTTTAGAAAGTTACCATTTTGAAAAGGTACATTTTAAAAACAATTATTGAAAGTCATTTGAGTTAAAAAAAACTACTTTTATATTTATCTAAAAAGTAATTTTACCAAAATAATATATTAACATAAACAAATTTTCAAAACTATATTAAAAAAAATTAAGGTACTTTTCTGACAAAAGTAGAACTGAAAAAAAGTCTTTTTTTAAAATATTCTATTTTTGATGTTAACTTCTTCACAAATTAGCTTCTAACAAGAGATCTTCTTTAACAATATTTGAAAAAGTACTTAAAAATAGTACCTTATCTGGAAAGGGGTCGTATAAAAAATATACTTCTTTTAGATTACTCTTGAAACCCCTGATGCACTAATACTGCTGGAGGGACTTTCGCGGTCATTAGTGAAATATGATACGGTTACATTTGCTGTAATAGATCGTGAAATATATTATGGGGAACACGTTCCCCAGTTCTTAATTGATGAGATTGGTAGCATTAGTTGCGAAATGTTTTGCTATTTCATATACTCTGTCTACTTGGTCAGAAATAAGCTTTAAAGCTTCGCTACGCATAATTTCTACAGCAACTTGAATGCTTCTTTTTATAATCAAAAAAATTTTGTTTTTGTCTATTGAGAATCACAGAGATTTCAATGCCAAAAACATTAGTAGCTTCGAATCCTTTCAGTTTTTTTTTTTGCAAATTGGGAAATAATTGTACTTATACTTGAAAAAAAAAATTGCATCAAAAATGGACTTACTCAGAAGGAGAAAATGTTTTATCTCAAGGAGAAATGTTTTATCTCAACCATTTTCATATTTAGAATTTTTATTCTAGATTAAAACTTTAAAATCTTTTTTCTCTGTGGAATCTCTATAAAACCTAAAAATAATGCTCTACATGCTTCTGATTTTTGGTTTATTGTTGAAAATATCTTTCTGTCATCACCATCAACTTTATACTATTGCCTACAACAAACTATAAAATACTAATTTTTCATTGTCATCTAACAGGAAAAAAAAAACAAGAAAACAATCGTAAATTGAATCACAACAATTAAATCTCACCCCTAAAAGGTAAATGATGATAATAGACAATTATTAGTTTTGTTATGTTGTTGTAAACTACAAGATTTTTATGATGTTTCGGGTGTCAACAGACAGTGAGTACAAGTAATAAACTCATAATCACTTCACACTTGGTGACTTTACAAAATAATAAAAAAAAAAAAAAACAAAAACATTCATTGCATAAACGAATTTTGAAATAAACAAAAAGGGGATTTAATTGATGAGAACGGATAGGAACACATCTGTTCTTTGCGATTTTACGCTGACAATCATCATTGGCCTGATATTCTTGTTTTGTGGAACAGCTAAACGAATACAAATTCGATTGATTTTCGGGTTGATAAAGAATCGAAACAATATAATTATAATTAGTTTGTGCAAAAGTCTTCTATGATGGAATGGAAAAAACAAAACTATTAGCAAAATAATTACATTTAATTCGTTTTGGTGTTTTTTGATGTTTCTGTTTCAGAAAACAGCCCTCTTGACTCAAACTAAACATATGTCTGCCTTCGACGTTTTTAAATTTAAATATTTAAACAAAATTCTTCTCTTTCAAATCCCATTTGATGCGGACGCTTATAAACGTTTGTAGTTTTTTTTTTTTTTAATGCCACAACACTTGTTTGGTGTTAATTTTATTTTGTATTCCTGGAAGGGTTGTTTTTTATCTCCTTTTTTAGCCCATAAAATATTTTTGCACTTCACATTTTTTTTTATTAAATAAAGCATCTAAAGTCCTTAGTGTCCTTCTTGTTGTTGAGCGAATTTTTGAAATATGTTATTTTATTATTTGCTTTCAAAATTTCTTTAATAGTTGTGTGAAGGGTGGATTCTTGTAATTCCCGCACCTGCTTGGCCAGAACGAAAAGTGGGCGTTAAAGAAGTTATGGCAAAGTTAATAAAAGTTTTACAAATTGTAACTGAATGAATGATTTGAATGTAAGATAATAAATATAAGTGTCGAATTATAAGTGTCAAAAATTATTTTTGTTAACGATTCTATTGAAAGATTCTCTTTACGTTATGCTTCCTATCAATTTATTTTAAGCGATTAGCCTTTTAAAACTTTGATTGATATAATATGGTGGGTGAGCAAATTTATATTATTCTTTCAGTAAACAACAAATTAATTAATTTTATTTACAGAAGAAAATAAATTAATTCGTGTTTCGATTTAAGAATTTCGATTAATGTGTAAATCTGCCAAATTGGATCTGGTCTCACACACAAAGAGTTTCATAACAGCTTTGGTTAACCCTTTAATTTTTAATTTCATATTTTTATTACTTATTACTGAAATTTTAAGTATCACTCTTATACGAATCGTCAGTAGTACGATTCACTACTCTTTTTTAACGATTATCGATCAGTTAAATTGACTTAACATCAAAATTGTCGATTTTGTTATTCAGTAACACTTTTCACGCTATTCGCTGTTGCTAAAATCCATCTGATTTGGTTTGCAAGTTGCTCATCGTTATATAAGAGACTATAAATTTTTGAGTTGTTAAATCTGTCGACAAAATAAGCGACGCACACATGTTGTGTTTATGTACATTTATACATACGCATAAGCATAAACACAGAACATACTATTTATTTGAACACAAAATAAAAATAGTTTGTTTTCACTTTTACCCTGGAGTTAATGTCGACGTCGTTGACGGCGTTTCAACGCCGAAAAAGTTGAAACAGATTGAACTTTTACGGCGTTGCAACGCGTTGAGAATAACTGCTCTCATACAATTTCATACGATTCAACTTTTTTTTTGACATTTGACGCCGTCAACGAAATAAAACATAAATGTTTAACGAAGTAGATATAAAATTTAATTCAAAATTAAATTTCTTGTTAAAACAAAAATTGCGCATAAACATATGCCTTGAACGAAACTCCACAACTAAAACAATTATTATGCTTTTCTTATTGCCATTCTCCATACATGCATATTTACCACTATTCTGCGTTTCGATTAAGTCTCCGCATTCAGTTCCCTTGCGATCGAAGAAAATTGAGGATTCCTGAAACTGTAAAGCATCCCCACACCATCAAACTGCCTCCACCATTACAGCTGCAAAACTATCGATAGTCGACCCCATCGATAGTTTCGATAGTTAAAAAAACTATCGATACTATCGGATTTTTTATGTTTTGCTACTTCTGGCAATAATACAACATTCAAGTGAAAGGGGATACGTTAGCAAACATACGTACATACCTATGTATATAGGCATCATCTTTGTCACTTATTTTCGCAACATTTATTAATTGAAAACATTCTTTTATTTAAATAAAAGAAAGTTACTGATTGTTAAAACATACATTTTATATTGTCCATGAATAGTAAAAACAATTAAAAACTTAACATACATATGTATGTAATTGAATGAAAATTAACAAAACAAAAAAAAAGAATATTTAGTTCAACACATCATGGTTTGTAATAGATTTTTATAATTAAAATCAAATAACAATGTAAAAATTAAACTCAAAAATATAAAGTAATAAGATATAAATAAAGAAAATTTGAGATCACTTTAAGATTATGTACGCATGTAAATACATATGAATAGTAATCATACAAAAAAATATAACCATAAAATACAAAAGATAAAATTACATATTTTATAAAAACAAAAGGAAAATGATATACAAAAACTTTGGTTTCAAATATAAAGTTACCCAATAATTTGGGTGGAAGTATATACATTTAAAGGCGGCCAAGAAACTGCGTTGTTAGAAATGATATACTATAATTGGCTTCGTATTTACTTAAAAAAATTGTCGATAGCATCGCTATCGAAAAACAAACTATCGATAGTCAGTCACAAATATAACTATCGATAGCAGTATCGATTGTTTTGCAGCTCTATCCACCATGTTTAACAGTCGGCTTTACGTGATGCCTTTGGATGCTCTCTGTTGGTCGCCGCCAGTAATAACTTAATCCGTCTGACTGAAAATGGTTTATTTTGACCTCGTCCGACCAAATTACCCTCTTCCAGTCATCGGAGGTCCGATATTTTTATATTTTTATTTGATAAAGCCGCCTTTTTCTTTTTGATGGCTGTGCATACGATGATTTGAATAAGATTTTTATAAGAATTATGCTGAAATAATGAGCTCCAAATAAATTAGCTTGATTTCAAGAGACTTGAAGCGTTCGCATATGTGAAAACAATTATGGACGTTATCTCTTCAGCCAAATTATGTTGAAGTAATCTCGACATCCCTGAATGTTATGTTGTTACCTAATGATTATAATATTGGGTGTCTACACGACATCCAGATTGGTCCGTGAATGTCAGACATCTCTAGATGAGATGGCGAGAAATTCCAATGTGCTGGCACACTCTGGCATACTCGGGAACATAGTTGCGATCGAACACACTGGATCTGCAACTCGTCTGAGAGACCAGGAGTTAGATCTACTAGTGGGAGCCCCATTAAACTACAATAGGGCTGTATTTCAGTGGGAAATTTTTGGGGCCGCACAGATCAGATGTTGTAACGAGGTTACCTGCACAATTTCGGGGACATTATGGCCTCAGTATGATAGTAGGAGATCTGTGAATCTGCTGATATTTCCCCGAGGGCAGCTGGACACACTGGTGGTTGCTGATAGTCACTGTCTTGTCGGTATCCATGCTAGGAGACTGAATCTTCCATACCATGACTTCCGTAGAAGTTGTCAGGATAAGAAAGAGGAGGAAACGGTGGAGCATTTGCTCTTTGTCCAGCTGCTTAAGGAATAGAACAGCTCTTCTCGGTAGTACGAAACTGTAAAGTCTTGGAGATCTATCGGTCTGTGGTGTTGCTAGTATAAACTCGTTCGATCTGGTGGTAATATGGAGACCTGAATTATCCTTTGCACATCCCTTTTTAGGCAGCACAAAGTGATCCAAAAGAGTCGGTTTTCTCATGCCGGCAGCCTGTGCAACTTAACCTTACCTAATCTAACCTACTTTATTATTAATTATTTACTAGGATTGTTTGATGCGCTCCCAATAATAGCAGGTCTTATAATCGTAATGGAAATTTAAATAACGTTTCAGATTTTCTCAATGGCCTTTTTTGGCATCCCTAGATTGTGAGTGGCATGACAGCTCGGACAAAATAATAACGCTGAGAAACCATGCTGTAATAATTTCATTCTGCATTATTATTGCAGATGATCCATGATAATTTCAGGCTGCCTCTCTGCCAAATTTTTAAATATAAACATTTAATGAAATTGTGGCAAAGCACAAAAGAAGAGGTGCAAAAATTCGTTTTAACTCCACAACCTATTTTGATGGTTGATGGCGTCGGAAAAAAGGAGCATGGCCGACAGGCTAAATATACTCAGATTAATTAAGTTAGTTTAAGCTCTCCGTTACCCAACAATTGAGTGATTAAATGAAATGAAATGAAATGAAATGAAAAAAAAAAAAATATTCTGATCATTCACGTATTTTCTTCTGCCAAAAGTAGCACCAAACTTAAACTGAGCAAAAATATGTTTTACACATCAATCCACTGAATGTCTGAATGCTGCATTTTTTAAATAATTTGCAAAAATTACAAGAAATTAATAGTGCTGCAAATTTCTCATTAGCCCACATAACTGTAACTGCAACAAAAAAAAAATCTCTTGCGGTACAGAAACAAATTTGAATGATTATTCTTTTTTACTTGTTTAACAATTACAACGATAAGGTTTTCTAATGCTACAAAATGTTTATAATTGAAGAATCGGCAAATAAATATAAAATAAAAGATAATCATACGACGAAATATAATTGCACAGCAATTGCTTAATGCGAAGGCAGCGCTAATTTTTGCGGAAAATTTAACGTGACGTTATTACCTTGTTCCCTATAGCACTGTGTTTCATTTGCTTATGTATTAAGAGCTTTGATTTTAACTAGCCAGCCTACGCACTACAAAGTTGTATCGAATTAAACACCAAAATCCTTCTAAATATTGAAAAAAAAATAATAATAATGAAAATTTAAAAAGTGGGCATAATAATTGGGGATTATGGTCACTTATACATTGTAAAAGTGAGCAACTGAATTTATGTTACAATAATGAATATCTGCTAGACATTGATGATTGACTGCTGTGTTTGTTGGCTGCCTATGTGAGTTCTCCATGGTCTCTTGGGTTCTGGCCTGTTGTTATCGTGTTGGTTGGGGATTTGGCGTTGCCTTGATGTTGGGTGTTGTGTTTAGCTGCTAATTTTTGTTTTTTGTTGTTGTTGTTTTTGTTCTTCCTCTCTACTATTTTGCGGCATTTTTATGCTGTTTGCATTTATTAATTAGCTGACATGACCATTAATTTAAATCAATGATTAAACTACAGCGGAAAAACTAAAAAAAAAACCTAAGGAAACTCACAAAGACAGACAGCAACATCTCTATATCTGTGCAATGATTGCATTGCCTGTTGGCAATTAACATCGTGTTTTTGTTATATTTTCTGAATTTATCAGAAATTATTCTACGAGGGAGGCCTTAAAAATTTTAAATATATTATTTTTTAACAAGAAAATTTATTATTTGGATTTTTGTTTATATTAATTTACTTTAATTATGCTTGATTGCTTCAAAAATAAATATTTCATGATTTTGAAGGAGCCGTACAGAAAAGAAGAATTTTTTTTAGATCGCACATCCGTTTGAAGCCGGGGTACTACAAGGTAGTGTTCTGGGACCAATGCTATTCTTATTGTATATATATCTGACATGCTAATCAGCATTTGTATCTACAGATCGAATTATGTTGGAGATACAGCTTTCCTTAGAATTTACGGAAGCATCGAGAGACTTACAGGACCATATATTTCTTTGTAAATGAGCAACTGAGTACATAATCAATGTACGCACATAACATTTATACTATGTGGAGTATCTAGTCCCCCTGGCTCATTGCTGGAAACTGTAAAGTTGAACTAAATTCCAAACTTTTACTTTGTAACGCGATTCTAAAACATATACGTTAATACCGAATATAATATGGGGCACTCCCTCTATTTCAAAATAAAATTCTACAAAAACATTATTGCTGCCCCCTAAAAACTCCATAAAACCTTAAGCTTCTGTTTGTTAAAGCTGAAATCGTGAAACCCTCTAGACAGTATCATATAAAACGATCAAGTTTACACTCGACTACAAAGAAGAGACATTGTTTCCTTGGACGAAAATCGAAGAGACTTTTGAAGCTGCTTTGATATAATATTATATTTTTACCACTGGCTAGAATTAATAAGGAATAAATGTTTAAATTAAAATATGAATACTTATTGTTGCTTTAATAGTTATGAAAATACAATAAAAACGTTTTCGTTAAAATGTCTGTCACATCCTCTATCTCTAGAAACCTAAAAACTAGAGACATGGAATTTTCACATAAGTCGTATTATTACGGCCGCTAAAACAACAAGTGCTAAACTTAAGTTGAAAATCAAAGGGTGACCCTTAAGAGATGTTGTTTCATATATATCCTTATCTTTTAAATATTTCAAGTCGACACAGTGCAGGTAGAGCTATATGATCAAAATAAAAGGTGACACAATAGATACTTGTTTTTCACTTATGTGTTCTCATCATACAAATAGTTATAAACAGCCACTTTAAATTTACAGAGCCTGTGTGCCCTCTTCAGTAAAAAATATGAAAATAAAATTAAAAACGAAAGAGTGTACCTTGAGAAGACCTGGCGGATCTTTTGAAAATTAATAGGCTGACAACGATTTTTCATAAATATATAAAATAAAAACATAAAATTAAAATTATTACAGAACCCTTCTTGTGTATGCCCAACTTACGCTGGCCTACTTCGCACAATATTTATTATTAGTTATTATGATAAGACAAATGTTTTCTCAGAGTTTTCTTAACGTAATGTTCTTTATGTCTTTAAATTTGTTAAGAGTCTTTAGTAACCATTACCAATCTGTCTCGATTATTTAAAAAAAAAATCGGCCACAGAAGATTTGGCAGTATCTTAATAATCGAGACAAAGGATGCTGACCAAGTGTGTAATGACTAAACTTTTTCTTTATTCAATTTGTCAATTTTGACAAATAATTTTTTTTATAAATTTTTCAAACAACCCTCCTGCATACATTATGGAAGTGATTTTTTTTACTATTAATTTGTAATCGTTGATTTTAATAAATTTTTTGTTCCTCAATATTTCTATGAAAATTATGAAATATTTGCAAAAAACAGAAAATCAAATAGAAAAACTAGTAAATTTTATGTTGAATAATTTGTCTTTTTTAAATTCTAAGAAAGAAACACATTAAATCATTTTATTTATTTAGCAGCAGTGCAAAAAGAAAAATAAAATTAAAAAAAAAAACACCCATACATTTAGATAGATATTTTATGGCAGCAAATAATAATTAATTAAATTCATTAGGCGGTTGTTGCTGTCGGTCAGTAATAGTGGGTTAATATCAGCATCATTTAATTTCTTTTTATACGAGTGCATGTGTAGCAGACCGATCACACGAAGTGATTTTATTTTAAACACATTAAATTTCAGGGTGGTATTTTGTTGTTGTATCGCTCTTCGATAAATTTAATTTTTGTTTGTTTTTTATGTTTATTATTTTGTTTAAAGATTTATTTAGAAATATTGTCTCGTATTTAATTAAATTGAAATTCATTGCCTTGTAATTTTTCAAAATGTCTATCGGAAACCCCGCACTAAATATTCATTTATTAACAGCTGCTTGTGTTTTGTGTTTTGATGTTTTTTAGAAACTTTCATTTTGTGTATATACACCCTACATACATATATGAGTTTGTCATTTCGTTTGAAATTTTACAAACGATCCGATTATTTAAGACCCAATGAAGAACAAAAATTATAGATTTTTAAAGTCAAAGGACTCATTTTGAATGGTGTTTCTTTCTTCATTTTGAAGACCGATTAACGAACTCAAACTAGGATCTGATATTTTAGTTGTTACTGAGTTATTTTAAAAAGGAGGGCACTAATCCTTGACTCAATGCAGAGGCTTAACTTATGCCGCTTTCTTGAGGCATTAATTCTAAAGAAAGTATAAAAATAGCACGCAAGAGAAAAAAAAATTGAAAGTTTATGAAAAAAATTAAATATTACAAAAAAAAAAAAAAATACAAACAGGAGAAATAGATGGCATGTTAACACTTAGTCAATACGTCCATGGATATTATGTCACTTTTGAATGCGTGGACATTTGTCCTTGGACACAATGACACTGAAAATAAACAAACAATTTCATAAAAATAATCGGAAATTTTTCAAGAAGATTTACGAAAAATTTAAAATTAAAACTTTCCAATACTAAAAATATTATAAAATTTACTTAAAATAAAATATTCACCCAAAAATAAAAATATAATAACACAAAATAAAGATTTGCAATGATTAGAGGAAATTTCGGAAACAAACATAAATAATAAAGCAAGCGGAAGGTTAAGTTTTTTTCAAATTTCACAATTTCTCCCATAAATATAGTCTGCATGAACCACGAAATTCAGAAATAAAAGCTGAAATTTGGAACAAAAATATAATGTTTAATATGCATTAAGACATTTAAAACAAAAGCATCAACTATCCAAGATCAGAGAAATCGAAAAAATTCAATATTTAAATTACGCCACGAAAAAAAATGAAAATTCGCAATGAATCAAAATTTCGAAAAACGGAATAAAAAAATAATAATTAAACTTAAATAAAATGTCGCTAAAAAGTAAGGAAAAATTAGATAATTCATGAAAAGACGAGATTTCACCAAACTAAGAAATCACAAATTTATTACAAAATTTTGCAAAAAAAAAAAAAAATTAATTTCTCTAAAACTAAATTCTCTCTAAAAATTATTTAAATTAAATTTTAACCAAAAACAAGCTAACACAAATTGAAGAAATCAAAATATACAAACCATAATTTTTTTTTTTTAAACTTTCAATATCGTCCTTGAACTCAGAATTTCGCCAATAAAATTCAAAAAAAAAAATTCAAAATTTCCAAACAAAATTTAAACTCACTAAAATGACTGTGCCAAAATTCGAGTATTTACAAAATATTTGGAAATTGTTAAAAAAAAATTACCTCTGACAAACTTAGCAGAAAATTCAAAAAAGCGATAATAAACAAAATTAAACAACTTTTTTTTTACTGAGCAATAAATTCTGCTATGCGGAATATAGTTCTCTTACTTTAGAGATTTTGCTCTTAAAAGCAATTTTGCTATGAATTGAATTTTCTGACAATAAAATTTAAATGCAAATTTATGTTAAAATCAATTGGAAAAAAATCGACTTCAGTGATTTAGTATTTAAAATAAAGTCAGATGTTAATTAAGATATTTTATGGGTTTTTTTTTTCTAATTAATAATAATTAAGTCATCTCAGGTAGACAAACGGTCATGGAAGTAGCAGCAGTTGTAATAAAAAGCAGTAACATCAGCATCACTGGCTTCTGTATTTTTTATTTAAATAACGCTAGACATCTATAAAAATAAAAAAGTCTTCGTTTGTGAAGTTTCATTTAATGTAATTTAATTTGTCTTCACGAGTTATTTATCTGTTTTTGTTTCTATTTTAACTGATGTTGTATTAGTTTGGCTCTTTGCCTCTAATTCATTACCTCAAGCAAAATGAGGGGCAACAACAGGCTGTTAATGTGTGCTGTGTTTAAAAATATAATACTTTAATAGATTTTTTAACTGCGCTTCTAGTTAAATATAAAACAGTTTTGTTAAGAAATTATTAGCAATAATGATGATACACCGAGCTTTATTCAACGGGAAAGGTTACAGTGGGAAATTTTAATTCATAGAAAGTAATTGTTATTTTAAGTTCAAATAGTTAACTAAACAAGTAAAAGTGCTATATTCGGCTTTACCGAACGTTATATACCCTTCACCATATATGTAAATCTAATAACTCCGATCACAAGAAAAAGACAAAATATTGGGGTGACAGAGAATTAAAAAATAAGAAAAAAATTGAGTAACCTGCATATAATTTTCATTAAAATGTCATCGGCTCTTAATGGGTTAAGCATTTTTTAAAAATTTTAGTATTTTCTTAAAGATCTCTTTAAAAGCTTTTAAATGATACCAATATTGATATCCTAAAAAATGGGGGCACAATCGTACATTTCTATGAAATGTTTAGAGGCCCCAATTTTTTCACTTTATGTTTTTTATTGTCTTTTGATTCTCTATCGCCCCATATATTTGTGTTTTTGAATAAAGTTACTTCACTTAACTAGATTTGTTCCAATGCACTATAGGAAATTTTACCGCTATTTTGGCCAAAATTAATTACTGCTAAACGGCAGGACCAATTTGAATGATTTCTTTTTACACGACTTTTGAACGACTATTAAGAGGGGGGCACGGATGCTTAAAGTTTCGCATACACTCAAAAAGAAAAACGTTAGTGAGGTTAACTAAAGATTAACTAAGAATTAATTCCAAAGGCGTTTCCAGGGTTATAGGTTTTCTTATTCATAATTTTTTAGATCCTTGATGGACTCGCTGGTGTTCTAAAATTTTGTTTACAAATTTTTTTCGAGTGTACACTAACTTTCAAAGATAGCAGTAGAAATTTAGCTTACCAGCCGTCCAGGCTTTGATTTAGAGAAGGCAGACTGCATTTCAGGGTTTCTTATCGAAGTACTACCTTTAAGCCAAATAGCATGATGTTTTTAAAAAACTCTTAAACTCCTACAACTTTTATGCCATTTCATATTCATATTTGAACAAAATTTGCTTGACTGCACCTTTTTATATTGTTTGTAAGTTTTCGGAACAATCACTGTCACAAAAATTTGAAAAGACATGGGCAGATATAGCGGCTGTTTTGTTATATTCGTTGTGTTGCTCTTGCCATGTACTGAATAGCTCTGCCTTGAAGAAACTATGTCTGATGGATTGGTGTATTTAAATTTCCTCTAATTCATCTAGTGCCTTGACAAAGTTGATTTCAACTCAAACACGGACGAACAGACGGACGGAATACATACACTGTATGGGGTTGTAAATGGATATTGTAGAAATTATACAAACGAAATGAAAAACTTAGATATACTCTTTTTCCACTTTTTGTCGTAAAGAGCCATTAGGCTGATGTCAGAGTGCGCGCTATAAGCGATGCTATAATATCGCACTACAATGCGCTACAAACCTCTGCTTGTGTTTTCTTACGTCAATGCTCAAAAGATGTCAGAGTCAAAGCGAAGATACAAGAGAGCCAAAGCGACAATGCAGGTTGTGAAATGATTTATAGCATGGTTTCGCTTCGTTATTCTTTTTGTTGTTTGTTTTCTTTGTAGTTTTATTTGAGCGTGTTTAAAATTTCCATTGATTTTAAAAGATATTTATAAAATAATGGATATTGATATTGAAAAATTTATAACAGAAGTGTTCGTTCACACTTTCTTGGTACAAATTATGAAATTCGTCTTTTTCCTTGCGACTTTTATTTACGTCGTGGATTCCTCTCTTTTACTAGAAAACAAATTATATGTATAATTAGAAATAACAAATTCTTTATCTGAATCCATTTTTAACGAAAAAGATTGGCGGAATAAAAAAGTGTTTTAAAAACACAACAAGTCGCTTTGTTTAGTATAGTATCCATTCTGACATCCTGTAGTATAAGTACGGCATGAATATTATAGCTTCTAGCATCGCTTCGCTTATAGCGCGCACTCTGACATCAGCCTTAAATGGATATTTTGATCAATTAGCAGTTTTCTCATCAGCAACTATTTAACTAAAGAAATAAAAATTATTTTCAAATTATTTAAATTTTTATAATACCGAACAAATTTCATCTCTCCCTCTCTCTCGCGTGTCTTACATTTTTTCAAGAACTTCACTATTTTTTCCTTTTTTTTTTCCAGCCACCCAAAGAAAAATATAAACAAAATCATTAGTTACGTTCATTTGGCTTGTTTTTTCTTCTTGTTTTGTTCTGTTGTTTTTCTGTGTCATTAGTCCTCATTTCTTCTGTCAATTGTCTACAATTACACCTGTCGCTTTTGCAAAACGTTGTTATCTTTCACAGCCATTGCCACACAACCAGCATAATTTTCACGATCATTATATTTAATTTTCTTCTAATTGTTAATATTAAATATGTGTTTTTGTTTGAATATTTTTTAGAGAGCAAATAAGTATGATGTTATTTAAATCTTATGTGAGAATATATGTATGTCTGCGTTGTTAATAAAACTTTATGGTAATTTCTTAGATTCCATGTCCCACAATTTGCTTCTTGCTCCCTTTGTAAAACGCTTTTCGCACTCAATATTTATTTGGCTAATGCGTTGGTTTTTGAATTTTGAAATTCTTAATTCATTCTTTTAATTTCTCTTAATGAGAAAATCGTACAGCAGTGAGGTGCTCTAATTATGTGGACAAAATGAAATTGTGGTTTTTCGACGAAAAAACAGATATTTTTCTGCTCCTAATTTCTTTAGATTTAAATTATTAATATCAATAAATTTTAAAATATTATTAAAGAACACTGAATTAAAACCAATTTTTAAAAATGCATTAAATTGTTATGAGATTTATCGTCAGTTTATTTAACAATAGCTTACGTTTGTTGGTAATAATTTGCGTAGAAAATTTTATTATAAATATACGATATTATTTTAAAAATATTCTACGGCGACCACAGTGCAACAAGCCAAAGCCATTTTTACAGCCGCGCGAGTAAAAATGATCGGCGGCGGCGGCGTTTAGAGAAGCAAATCGGCGGCTGAAATGTCGCTTTGTTTTTATTATTTATGTGCAAAATGAAAGGGGTTGTTTAAAACTTGCAAATATTTTAAACAAAACCAGCTGTTAAACGGTTTAAAAGAGAGGAGTTACAATTACTTGTGTGAGCATTAAAGCAGGTAAGCAGTTGTGTAAAAATTATTTGTATATAAAAGTTCCCATACCTGATTCAATTTTACATTATTTTTAGACAGCTAATAAAATATAATTTTGCTAGAAAGTACACATAGCAAAGGCAGCTTGTTAATTCTTCTTAATAAAGATGAATGTTTAATAAAATTATTTTTTATTTCGTTAGTGTAATTTCTTAAACACAGAAATGCAGAAATATTGGCATAGATAAACCTGTCTGGAGGAGGATTAGCTTCTACCAGAAACCATTTCTTTCTAAAATTCCTTTTATTTTTATGGAATTATATAATTTCCGCAGGTTCCTTTTTATGCAATTATTTCGGTTCAAACTTTTAGTAAAGGTATATTTACAAAAGGGATTTTATCAAAAACTACTTGATTTAAATTATTTAATGAAAAAAAAACTTACTTTTGCAAATTTTACTTTTTTCAAAATGTCCCTGTGTAAAGGTACTTTTTTGGTAATGTATGTGAATATGTTTTGTTTTTGCTCCAGGCTACATTTTATATAAATTGTGTGGTTATTAAGAGATATTTTTTAAGAGATATTCCTGAAATAGGAATGGTACTATTTTTAAAGGTTACTTTTTTTCAAAAAAAAAGTACTTTTTGCAAGAGTATTAGTTTAAAATTTATTACAAATATGCTTTCTTTTTAAGAAGATGGAGTAATTGTTTTAGAACAACTTTTTACAAAAATTTCTCTTAAAAAAAGTGCTATCAAAGATAAATTTTTCAAAATCTTTTTTCACAGCAATCTACATTCATTAATGGTTTTTGCAAATGTTGCTTTCTTTAGAAGGTATTGCCTTAAAAGGAATTTATAACAACTATTTTTATTAAAATTTATTTTTTATGTGTAAGTGTTTTTTAAAAGTACTTTTTTAGAAGTCATTTTTTATTAATAACTTTTTAAAATTTGAGACAATTTTTTTAATACTTTTTTAAAGTATTGTTTATAAAAAGCCTTTTTAAATATATTACAGTTCTATTAGTTCTGTATAAAAGGGTAAGATTAATATCGCTGCAATGTCAGTCTGTCTATAAAGAACCGCAGTAGGTAGCAAGATACTTTGTGTGTGTGAAAGTGTACTTTATTCCAATTTTCAGGCGACCGTAAACATTTGTTTTTTTTAGTAAAAAAATTTCAGCAACAGAATGTAGTATAACGCAAAATATTTTTTAATGTACTTTCCAAAAAAAAATTTTTTTTTTCAAAAAGTACTTTTTTAAAAAAGTTATTTTTTTAAGGACATTTTTTTTCGAAAACTATATTTTACTTTTAAATATGTATATTTTTCCTTATGTTGTTTCAAAAATTTTTTATTTCTAAATATCATCTGTTAAATCAATAGTTTTAAAATCTCTATTTTTAGGAATGAAAACTTGACCTTTTAAGTTTTAAATTATTGTTTGTTTTACCACATCCTTCACATAAAAAAGAATTATTTCGTGCAATAAAAGTCAGCGATAGATTTTAAATTCTTAAGAATTATTTTGGGGAGAAAAAAATAAAATAAAACAGTTAAACATCAAAATATTTATTTGTTTGCAAAGATGTGAAATTGACTTTAGAAGAGTGCTACCAGCACCAGCAACACTAATCATAAAATAACCAATTTTTCCCATTAAATTGCTGGCGATCAAACATCAAAAGCCGCTAATGTTCCAAAGAAATTTTGGTGTTTGTTAAATAATAAATGAACACTAAAATGCCACATTAAAGTTACCGCATAAACAGATACTTTTCATTTGGAGTTTAACTAGCTACTGTGCAATAAAAGAGATTTTTTTTTTTGTTTTTTTTTTTTTTGTATTTAAGCAGAAAATTATATTAAAAACAAATAATCGTGCTATAAAAACTTGGTATTGGTGGGTTGCAGCTAAAAGATACTTGCCACAATTTAATAGTTCTATTTTCGTTTTTTTTTCCTCAGAATATTTTTTCAGACTTTAGAATTATTATTTTGTTACACCGTCATAGAGAACCTATCTAATATGAAGCCATACAATTCTTCATATTTTCCTAAAACTAAAAAGAGGATGTTTTGTTTACACTTAATATTCACACATTTTTGACAAAAACTACAAAGTATCCATTCGTTTGTATCGGTAAAATTTCAAAACTTTTAAGAGTTTTTTTGTTTTTTAAGGGCTCTTACTACAGATTGATGTTGTTGTGTTGTATTTTTTTTTTTAATTTTGACGTCCATAAATGTCAGAAGATTTGATTTTTTTATTCTATTTAGATGGTGGGAATTGTTTTTCCTTTAGATAAAAATTCTTCTTTTTAAATTATGAACTCTTAAAATTTTAAATATGAGATTGTGTGTTATTTGTTTATTTATTCTGTTGTATCTTTATATCTTTAGGATACTTTTGTAGTGCTGATGGACAAAGGCTTCTTCTCTACACATTCAGACTTTTGTGTTTATTTAATGTTGTTTCTTATTGCAAACTAATGCAGTGTTGTGTAGTGTGGGATGATGTTACAGTGCTGTTGATTACTTTATTTGTTGTTTTAAGCTGAAACATTAGCTGTTTAAAATAGGCGGTGTTCATTCGCAACTCGTAACACACTTGTTCTTTGTTGATAACTTAAAGAAAAAAAGAGAAGAAAAATCTCTTAAATATCAAATTATAGACAAGTGCGATTAAATGATTTTTGTTTTTTTAGTTGTTGTTTTAATACCCTTGTAATTGCTTGTAGGCGTTCATTTAGAGACTCTTAGTCACTGTCAGTAAGAAACTATAGAAAAAATACCGACCTTCAACTTCTTAGGTGGTAATGTTGCACTGCACGCATTTAAATGTATGGGAAAATAAAACTTCCGTTTTAAATATTTTTATGAAATATGAAAATATTGAGAACTGAACAAAAAGAGCATTAACTATGTTTCCATTCTTCGAATTTATGTTGTTATTTCAATTGTTTCCTTTTTTTTCTTACTTTTTGGTGACAAATATTTAATAAAGTTTGTGTAATAATTCTTGCAAAAATAGATTTCTTCTGTCTGCCTTTAAGGGTTAAGAAGTATGGCCACATACATCAAATTATTGGAACACCCTTATATTTCATCTCCAAACTTTATAATTGTTATAGCGAATTTAACACTACAGCTCCTTGTCTATCTACAACTGTTTAATAATTGGCAAAATACATCAAATTACAGCAACTATAGGGCCACTCTTTAATTTCAAAATTCAAATTATATACCTGCTTTGTAGTGACTTAGCAATTAGATACTTTCAACCGTCTGTCTATAAAGGTTCAACAGTTTGGCCATTTACATCAAATTACATCAACTATTGTAACACCCTTTCTGTCTAATTTTCAAGTGTTTGTATATAACGGTTTAAAAGATACGGCCATATAGGTCAAATTACATTAATTTTAGGAACACCCTTAATTTCTAAATTCAAATTATAAACTTGTTATTATAGTGGAGTTAGCAGTTCAGGTTTTTTGTAAATTTCAAGCGTCTGTCTACAACTGTTCAATGGTATGATCATATACATCTAATTAAATGGGGCACCCTTTAATCTTTAATATTAATACTTGTTAATACAACGGTCATAGCAATCTACATTCTCTCCAATTCGCAAGCGTTTGTCTATAAGTAAATTGGCATAGGTTCATGTATGCCAATTTACGTCACCTATGGTGACACCCTTTAATTTTTTATATTATGAACTGTTTCTAAAATAGGAACTTTCAAATAAAGAAAAAATTTTTAAAATCCGTTTAAAAAATTACTGAGTTCTGTGCGCGCACAATTAATAAAAGAAGCAACATTCAATAAAATTGATAAACTCTTTCTTCTTTTAAAGTCAGTTGAATAAGGATCAGCTTCATAAATAAGAGTTTATGGAAAGAATAATTAAAGCACGTTAAACAATTTAACAGGCTTTGAACTGAAGGCTTTCTTGACACATACGTCCTTAAAAAGTTATGCTGTCCAATTAGTGACGGATACGATTTTACAAAAAAAAAAAAAAAAAAAAAAAAAAATAAAAAATCAAGTATTTCCTTAAAGATCTCTTTAAAAGCTTTAAAATGATATCCATATTGATATTTTAAAAAATTTGAAAACTTCAGAGCCCTTTAACTCGGAAAATATGGGCTATTTTTACTTGATGTTTTTTTCTTATTTTTTAATTCACTTTTGCTCTATATATCTTTGGATATTGTAGAAATTACACACGGAATGACCAACTTATATATAACCTTTTTCCACTTTTTGAGGTGAAGGGCTTAAAAACCCCAATAAGTTTTGGATGCGAGTATTTTTTGTTAAGTATTGTTTTAAGAAGTGACACGCTAACGATGTGTTGCTTAAAGAGACAAATGAAAACAGGTTATTTGAAATCTAGAATGCCCTATTCAAAAGCTTAGGAATTCAGAGCAAAATCCTACTACTTTGTTATTAATTAAGTTGTAAAAATATTGATGACCAGTATTTGCAGTGGTCTTCACTGGAATAATATTTTAATGAAATCGAGCAGTTGGTGCTTAAAGACCAAGCTACTAATATATTTTATTGAACATTTTTCTTTTATACTCTTCTACTTCCTTTTCTCATTTGGACTTCTTTTAACTTTTTTTTCTTTTGAAATGCAAACAGTTTTTTAATTTCAGCAAGTTTGAACATTAAAAAATTATTCAAAACAAGCGTAGAGTGTTTAAAGCCCGACAATAACGATGACATTAATTTGACATATTTTGCATGTCATTTAGTCATTTTTATGACATCAAACTTTTTTTTTTTTTTTTTAATTAAATCGCTTTGATGTTCTCTTTCCATATTCTGTGTGTATCGTTTTCTAAAAGGGTTTCTGTGTGATTATTGTTATTTTTTTTCCAGTATGATTAACATTGTCATTAAACTGTAAAATAAAAAAGCGGCGTTTTTTGTAACGCCACTCATTTGACACTTCCGTTGGCGCTCATACACTTCCATCACTTAGTTAGGGAATTCTTAAAGATAATGAGAAAGAAGCTTTGCAAGCGAAAACCAAATCAAATATTAAATATTAAAGATGTGAAGAGGGAAACATTGACATGGGAACTTAATTTGCAAACTAACGACAATATCCGTTTTCTAAATGCCAAAGACACATTGTGAAACACACAAAAAAACACAATTAAATATTTTGTGTTGAAAAATCACACTGAAAACAAAAGAAAAAAAAACAAAAACTCTTTGTTGCTTTAATTTTTGCTGAAATCAAATTTGTCATTTGAATTCTCAGCAAATTTATTATTAAACAACATCTTAAAACGGTAATAATTGCTTTAAATAATCCGTGCTGTAAGAAATTACAATTTTCTCAGTGTAGTAGCTACAATGAGACCAAATTTAAATTACGATTTTTGAAACTTCATTTTCTTCGTTTTCATTTCAGTGAGAATTTTTAATTTATTTTCATTTATTTATCATTTTTGCATCCTTTTTGTTTTTTCTTAAACGTTCATATGTATGCATTTCATTATTATTCTTCATTTTCGTTAAGTTTTTTGGTTTTCATTTCTACATATTCCTGACGTACTTAATTTTTGAAGTTTTTAGCTTTTTTTTTTTTTGGGCGACCTACCTCGTCGCTGAAGACAATGACTTGAATTCTTTTTGTTGTAAGTCTTACCGTTTGATGTTTGCCGTCCATTAAAAGTCTTCGTTGGCATCACTTGGGTACAAGTCCAACAACTTGTATGTATCTTTTTATGATAAACAACAACAAAGCACATCCACATCAATTTTGGCCAATGGCTAAATGAGGCTGACGCTGACTGTAGCTGATGTGTGATGTGATTAAGCTTTCTGCTTCTTTCTCCTCTTTTTAATATTTATTTGAACTGCGGCAGTAATAGCAGCTTTAACAGTTCTTCAACTTCTTGTTTTTTTTTTTTTATTCATGTTATATGAAGGCAGTTTGAAAATTCTTTAAAAGACATTAATTCTCAGTTCTGTGGGATTGTTTTACGGATAAAAATAAAGTAATAATTAATTTCGTTAAGCTGTATTTTCGAAAACATTTTAATTATACCCTCTGATACCTACGATCTGAAAGGTCTATTCATTCTTTTGAGGGATGATAACGCATAAAACTATCATTTCGAGGCCCCCTCAATAATTCTCAATTAAATTTAGTTGCCTTCGAATCATTTAGTCTCCAGTAGACATAAGACATTTCAAGTTTACAACCAGTATTTTATGACCTCTTAGTATTGCTTACATGTATTCGCCAGCCATAAGAGGTTCCTCATAACTTTTGTAACTACCCTAAGTCTAACCCCGGCAAGACTAGTGTATTAACACACAACATAAGCCTCTTTCTCAATTTTCTTCTCGGTCAGCTATTATTTGAAAACTATCACCTGCAGCGCTTAACCTTGATAGCAACAGTTTCGTTTAACTTCGCCGCTAAAACAATATTTCTATTACACAAAGCAATTCCACAACTGTTCTGCGCATTTCTTATTCCTCTACCCGGTTTTTCCTAGCTGCCCTTATCTAACCCTTTTTGCTGACTTTAGGGCGGATGAGATATCTATCAGACAACATTAAGTTCGTTTGGTAATTAGAGGGATATCTTAGAATATGGATCAATCATATTGGATCCATATTCAGTGTCAGCATATATTATTCTGTTAACGCCATCTTCATTGAAACTTTTACATACTGCACATACCTGCAGTCTTGCGTTTTTTTGTGTTTTTTTATTTAGAGCAATATTCAAATCAACATTCCTCGTCTTAACACTCGTCATTTTTTAAATTTACTACATAAATTTGTTGTGGTTTTTCTTTGTTTTTTTTTTTAATATGAAAGCAATTAAGTACACTAGTATTGCTTTGATTAATTCATAAATTTAATTTTTTTATGAACCTAAAATGTATTTAATTGTCTGTAGGGATTCTATTCATATACTAAAAAATTAATAAAAGTCTAGTCAAATTTACAAATTTAACATTACAATTTGTCTTGCCGTCCATCATTACAGTAGAAAAGAACTTCCTAGAATTTTTGTAAATCAAATGAAATAAAATTGCCATTAACAATCAATTAATTAATCAAACCAGCCTTGACGAATTAAAAAAAAAAATTTTTGTATTTTATTTCAACAGTGATTCGATGCTTTTGAAGAAACCTTCAAACCCCATAAAGTGTATCTATTCTGAGTTCTTATGCGTCTGTCCGTCCGTGTTCGGGTTGAAATCAAGTTTTTCTTTACAAACTTACACATACCAATCGATCAGACATAGTGTCGCAAAAGATGCTATTAGAAATCAGCAAGATCGGTCCATGTCCTTAGGCGCAACAAGCAAAACACCACGCCTACCTTTAAATTTTCCATATTTTTTGCAACAATAAAGTAAATCCAATCAAAAACATAAATATATGTGGCGATAGAGAAATAAAAAATAGGAAAAAGCATAGACAAAAAAATTGGCGGTCGCCCATATTTTCCGAGTTACGACGCTCTGAAATATTCAAATTTTTTAAAATATCAATTTGGGTATAATTTTAAAGCTTTTGAGGAGATCTTTAAGAAAATGATAAAATTTCTTTAAAAATACTTAATCCATTAAGAGCCGATGCCATTTTTATGTAAAATTATAGACATGCAGTACCAATTTATTTTTTAATTTTTAATTTCTTGTCTCCCCATTATTTGCTTTTTTGATTGGAGTTGCTTCACTAACCTAGATTAACATATAAGATGAAGGCTGTATAAGATTTACCCTTAGTTGGGTGAATATATTTTCCATATACATATTGTCTATTTTAAGTTGTCAATGTAGATAATTTCAATCACATTTATTAAATCCCTTGTGTAAGTTATTGTTTAATTTCTGGGGATAATAGCGAATCAATTTCTCTTCTCAAGCTACTCAATTCTTCAAACGATTTCCTTTACTTCTTATTGTGATGTAATCGAGCACTTACATTTCCGATACACATGTCTAATGCCAAAGTTTCTTTGTGTATTTTATATTGTCACTTACACACTGCTGCTGAACATCCAAGATGAGTTTTAAAGCTTTCGTGGATTAAGGTAAGTTCCCTTAAAGAATTGTAGAAAGTCTTAAAAGCCGGTGCAGATGTTTCGCTAACTGGTTATTACTATTCATCTTTTATATTCTGAACTTTTATGAAAGCCTACTTTTTTAAAGCTTTCTTCTGCTTTTTAACTGAATTTGTTAGGACATACCTGTATTTTAATTTTAATGAAATTATGTTTTAAGTAAGTATTTTAATTACAAATAATTGTAAGAAAAAAATATAACATGTGGTTTCCAAAATAATAGCTTTAAAATTATTTTAAAATTCTTTTTAGCCTGACCTCGCTTTCCTTGTTATATTATATGTTACTTAGCTTTCTTTGTTGTTGTTATTGTTTTTTTTTTTGTTTTTTTGTTGCTGGTGTCTGCTGTAGTCATTTATCAAGTTTAAGAGTCTGTTGGCCATGTTAGAATGTTGTTAAGTTAACGTTTGTTATTGTTTGTCTTAATTCTTCTTCAATTGAGTGACTGAGTGGCCACTAGTATTCTTTGGCCCTCTTAATAACCACACTCATACATTGACTCTTATATCTCTCACATTATAATTTTACATGTATAGTTGTATGCCTGAGTGTGTATATGTGTGCATAACTGACCGTCTTTTTCGTTTTGTTTATTGGCATGATATGGTTTTGGTCTTGCGTGGTCTTGCCTGATCTCATTAGGACTTTGAAGTTTAGCGCAATTGCGTGATTGGTTAAAGCGCATCTAAAGTACTTAACTGAGTGTGATTTTTTTTTTTTTGTGAAAATGTGTGTTTTTTATTTTTTCTAAACTCCTTTCAGACACAATACACTTTAACATGTTGTTAAAATAATATTCTTTTATAAAATTTTTTTAAACTTTAATTTGTGAATGTGTTGCCACCTTGTTTTTATTTATGTATGTATGAATGTATGTACGAGCATGCAAGATATTTTTCCTGTTGACTGGCTGCACATTAATAAAATATAATTCCTTATGTGATGGTTGCCATTTTAATGTTGTATTATTCTACTTTATGGTCATTATTATGAACCTCATTATTACTTTACATTTTTCTGTGGAGATACAATTAAATCTTAAAATCTATTTAATTTTTGAAAGGGTAATTAGTTCTTCTCGAAGGATGTCATTATTTTAATTATAATTTGTTAAGAATTTTAATTATAAAATTAATTTTTATTTTTATTAAGGAAGCAAATTAAAGCGCAATAAATGTTAAATATGAAATTTAAACAGTTTGTAAAAAGAAAAGCGAAAAATAATTAATGAAACAAATTTATGTGTGAGTAAAAGATGCTCAAGAACTTAACTACCCAAGATTTTATTTAGCGCTTGCTAGGTAAATCTTATTTGGCAACCGTACCAACTTTAATTTAAAAAAAAGAAAATTTAGTAACTAAGAAAATGCAAAAGCGTACGATGGGAATAGTTGCAGAAAGGCCTTGCATTTATAAAAAGTGCAAAAAGCATCAAAAGCAAGCTGCCTTACAGCTTATTCCTTAATAAATTATTCTCCTTACAGCAGAAACCTGCAGGCATCTGGAGTCTTTTTATTATTTTGTTTTTTTTTTTTAATAATTTTCGAAATTGTTATAGACGTTTTAAGCAATTAAAAAGTTAACTGACTTTGTTGTTCGATTTCGTTAAACTGATTAAGAGCAGGATCCTATTAGCGGTGCAGAGTAATAACTCCAGTTTTCATTTTAACTTTCCTGTGTAATGGTAAGCTTTGTGCCGATGAACTTGTTTTCTACTTGACTATGTTCTCGAATGATAAAAATGGGCAACAAAATTCGCAAAGAGAAAAAAAGATTAATTAAATGTAAAGAAGTGCTGCTAGGCGACAACGGAGGTTTCAAGTTGCACTCTAAAGTAGACCAGCACAAAAATAGTGGATTTGTCTTAAGAAGAATTTACTCCTAAAAGGGGGAGAATAAGAAAGGCAACAGGATGAAAAACGATAAGGACATCGGCACCTAACAGACTATCCTGCAGCAGCTTAATCTGCTGTGACCTCTTATATAGGTTCTTGTAAAGCTAAAAGTCACAAAAAATGTATTGTACCGAACTGCTTTAAAAATGGCGCAAATAAGCACAGAAAGATCTAAAACTTAATAAAGGTGTGAAAGAAATCGTCGATAGCCTCATGCTGGTTCCGCTGGTATAGTTTCAGCGTGATCCATAATTGTTGCATGGTAAAAATACAACAGACGTTTTCCAAATTTTATATGAGCTTTATCATATGGTACTATTTCGAATTAACAAATTATTTTAGGCTTATCACTAGTAGAAGTGCAGCTTCTGTTAGCACTATGATTCATTAGGCTTTGCGATATCGTCGTTTTTATATAGAGTTAATTACAGCAGTATTAGATTCCGCAAATATTAAGTAGCTCACTTTGTAATTCGTTGACAAAGACTGGCTAAATGTTGGGCCAATCAAAATAAATCCATATTTTTATCAAACGACCTAAAGTTTTGCAAAATTAAGAAATTAATAATTAAAACTTTTTCATATAAATAATTAGGATTTCCGTTATTTATAAATATTAAATTTTGTGTTTATTTATTACAGTCTTTCTATTTACCACGTTTTGCGGTAGCACTTCTAATGAGGTTCTGAAATCCTTTGTGGTGTTCATTGATAGAAGAAAAATATGTTGAAATAATGCAATGATGGCGACTATTAACAAACGATCTTCTCGCCCATGACTGAGAAAAGTTTATGTTTTAAACGGAAATGTAATTATTATTTGCTGTTTTAGTATCGTCTCTATACGAGTGTTCTACTGACTGATATTACCGTCAGACATTTTAAAATAATTAAAAAGTTGTTCATCTGAAGTTTTTACTATCGCCGAATGGAACAAAACACATGTACATTTTAGCACAAAACAAGTGAGAATGCTATATTCGGCTACACGTATATATATGTATATATTGATATATTAAAACATATGGTGCACAATCGTACTTTTCTATAATATGTTCAGATGCCCATAACTCGAAAAATATAAGCGAGCTTAATTTTTTTAACTTGATGTTTTTTCTTATTTTTTAATGCTCTATCGTCGCATATATTTATTTTTTGATTGGAGTTACTTTACAAAACTAGATTTATCAACAATGATATGGAAAAAGTAGAAGCAGGCGTTATGTTTTGCCCGCTGCCTCGAAGGACATGGACCGATCTTGCTGATTTGAAATATCAACTCTAGAAACTATGTCTGACCGATTGGCGTTTTTAAGTTTTCTCTAGCTGATATATTGCCTTGGCAAACTTAAATTCAACACTAACACGGACGGGCAGACGAAAAAACGGACATCGCTCAATCGACTACGCTTTTTATAAGAATGTGGTGAAGAGTATAAAAATAATTTATATTCTACCTAATATTATCTTCTTCTTTATGCTCTTTATATTAGAGAGATTTATAAAAATAGTCTCGAAGTTTATTATTTTATTTTTTTTTATTTTTTATTTATGTTTCTTCTACGAGGGCTGCTACATATATTTCTGGCCTGGCAACACTGAGCGCTGCCAAGTGCAATCTGACATTTCCATTAGAAAGTTTGTCATTTTTAAGCCTAATCGTACTCAAAACGTTTTGACGTACGACCATTATTTGTGTTGTTTACAGTGACTTGAAAAAATTAAAACGCCAGTTGTGCCAGAGAACATTGATGCCGTGCGTGAACTCATAATGCAAGATCGACATGCGACATACCGAGAGATAGAGACATCGTTGGACATTTCTTCCACCAGCATACATTCGATACTGCATGAACACCTGGCCGTAAAAAAGGTTTGTTCTTGTTTGATCCCGCACAATTTGAAAGTCGCTAAAAAAAAGGCTCGTGTCGATTGGTGCAAAGAAATGTTGCATAAATACGATTGCGGTGCTTCAAAAGACGTTTATAAGATCGTCGCAGGTGACGAATCATGAATCTATCCGTATGAGCCCGAAACGAAACAACAATCGACCGTGAGGGTCTTCAAAGACGAGCAAAATCCAACGCCTGTTTCTTCGGCAAAACTGGTCATGTGGCGACTGTTCCGCTTGAGCAACGTAGGACGGTCACTTCTGAGTGGTACACTACAACTTGTGAAGTCATTGGAGAAATTCGAAAAACCAACAAGAGAAGACGAATCATTGTTCACCATGACAATGCGAGCTCTCACACATCGGCTCAAACCAGAGCGGTTTTGACCGGCCAAAATGTCGAATTAATGGTCCTTCGGCCGTACAGTCCTGAATTTGCACCTAATGATTTCTTCTTGTTTCCGCACATCAAGAAAAAATGCTTTAGTGTTTAGTTTATATTTAGTGAAATCACAAAACAAATTAATACAAATACCAACAATTAAATGCAAAGTTAAATGAGTCAATCGTTAAAAGGAGAAAATAGAAAAACACAACATTGAAACACCAACGTTATTTTCTTTCAAAAATGTGTGATCAGTCTCCAACCAAACTGACCGGATTGATGGTCTTTTACAAATTACGTTACTGCAACCTTTAATCTTTCAACAATAAGAAATTATTGTTTAATATAATTTAAATTAATTTTATACAAAAGAGAAAAGACACACAAAGTATGTAAACTAAAACATTGTTCAGGGAGACAATTAGTCTAGTTTTATATTTAAGAAACCGACAAAAGAAAAGCAGACGGGTAAGACATGTTAAAGAAAAGATTTTGTAAAACCAATTAGGGTTTGTAAAACACAACTATTCTTTATTCTGTTCCTCTTTTGCTTTATGAAATTGCCTTAAGCAGTTTAATGAAGAAGAAAACAATAAGTTTAAGGAAAACGAATTGGCACAGGTTTATTATTGTTATTGTATAATGCAAATAGAATAATGAACTGAAATATATTGAATCCTGTGGAGTTCTATTGTTGAGAACGGTTAGAATAATCACACTTTAAGAAAAAACTAATTAAGTTTCGTTTAAAAAAAGAGAGTGGTGTGATAATTGACACGATTTGTTACAAAATGATTCTTTTGTAAATTCGCCACACATAGTTAAGATCGTTTCTCTAAAGGTCATTGTTGTGCCAAGGATAAATTTTGTAATGAAATACAATTCGCATTTCCAGACGAATTCTTTTAGTTTTACCTGCTGATATAAATTTTTTTCTTGTTTTCAGGAGTTTAGAAGTGCAAGAACATAATCTATGTTTATGTGTCTGTCTGCGTGTGTGTCTGTGTTTCTGTATAGGTGTGAAGGATATTTCTAAATATTCACAAACTGCTTAGTAATTAATTCTTTGCTGTTTGCTACTCCTAGTGTGAATTTGAACACTTGGCTTAAACGTTTTCAAAGATATGATCTGCACAGTGGTGTATAAATGAAAGTGCCAAAATTGGTTTTAACATTTAAGACACCTTCTTCTCTTCTTCTCTCTTTCTCTGCTTTCCAACCTTTTACATTCCTTTCCTTTTCTACACGGCATCTCTTTATGTTGAATATTTAATTTGATTTTCAAACTCTGAGCAGCGTAGAGAATTGTAAACGAGATGCAATCAAAATGTTCTTTAAATCCTTTGAAGTTTTGCCGCCTACAGGTGCCTATTTTGTGTAGTAAAAGATTTTTTTTTTTTTTTTTTATATTTTATACGAATATCTTGAGAAATCTTTGGTTTTTAATTTTGTTTCAAAAAATTAAAAGAAAAAGATTGTTTGTTAATTTAATTGATAAACCGTGGCTCAATTAGCTGAATTTCAAGGATATTTTTTGTTGTATTTATTGTTGTGGTGTGTGACGAAGCATTTTTATTTAAAATGATTTGTGATTGTGTTAAAATATTCTTTAGTTCATTCTGATATTGTTGATGGTGGGAATAAATTTTTTTCTATCACATTAAATATAATGAATTGATAAAGAAGAAAATTATATTTCTACTTAATTTGTAGGCGTTTATTTGTTGATCCGTTTCAAATATTTATTAATTCACACATTTCAAAAAAAAAAATACTTCAATGATCTTGCTTTTTGAAGAAGTAATAGCCTGATTAACTTGTTTTATGTAAATACTTTCAACAAAAGAACCTCGGTTATACAGGATAACATAAATACGACGAATTCTGCAGCACTCTGCATGATATGGCCACAATATCTGTCCGTCTGCGGAAACGAAATACCACGATATTTGAAATTCTTTCATGCGGTTGCTTGTTGTTGTGCATTTGTGCTGTTACAACAAAAGTTAATAAAATTATAATTAAATTTAAGGGTGTCTGCAAGAAAAAAAGAGGTTTTCAAGTACAGAGTGTCCGCTGGGAAGGTATACTACTTCGTTTTGTGGCCATTCTGGTAAACATTGATCTTGACAGTTTTTATTTCGCAGTCTTAAAGTAGACATATGGCAAATTTATTGTGGAAAAGTATTCCATAAACCAACGTGTTTTAATCGTTAAAACATTTTACCAAAAACAATAATCGCTTACTGTGAGGATGAGAAAGTTACCTGAAATTTTTGGGGAGAAATAACGTGCCAACAAAACGCACTATTCATAGTGTAGTTAATGATATCGAAGAAAGAGGGCCTGTAGGTAATGGACCTAAACATGGATCACAACGTACTGAAAGATCGGCTGCAAACATTACTGCTGTTCAAAAAAGTGTTTAAAACAATCCATCAACCCCAATTTGACGCCGTGCTCAGGAGCTTGGTCTTCAAGGAAGAACTGTTGTCACAATTTTGCACAACGATTTGGAATTGTTTCTTTATAAGAATCAGTTGGCACAACAGCTTCTTTCACAGGATCATTTACGCCAGCGTAAATATCCCATTAGGATGTTAAAGCTCTCGTAAGACAACCTCGATTTTCGTAAATCAATCATAATGAGTGACGAGGCATGTTTTCCTTTGGATGGATATGTGAATAAATAGAATAGTCGGTTCTGGGAAATGGAAAACCCTCAACTAATTCATCAGTCACCTTGGCATCCATTAAAAGTGACAACCTGGTGTGCAATTTGGTCAGGAGGAATCATTGAATCTTACTTCTTTGAAAATGAAAACGGCGTAATGGTAAATGTGAAAGGAGAGCAATATCGTGATGTGATTAGTGCCATATCGCATACAGACACGATTACAATGGAAACAAATAAAGTAGTATATCTTCCCGGCGGATACCCGGTATTTATGTTAAACTCTGTAAGATTTCCGTTTTGATTTTGGTCTTCCCTACAGTTAATTAAGTTAATTATATATTTAATTGCTAATATACAATTGAAAAATTTTTTAATTAAATAAGCAATTGAATCAATTAAAAACTGTTTGAAAACAAACACAACCCATAACTAAGATTAACATCCAGCCCTCTATACCTGGAACCTTGCAATTTTCACAAAAAAGCATTATTATAACCGCTATGATAAGAAATACTAAAAATTTAAGTGTGTTCCGAAACAGATGTCCTTTTATTTATGAAAATATTATATATATATATATATTTTTTGATCTGTGACTGGCAGACACGTCAAATTTGCATAGTGTCAGTAAATTTAAAATAGCAACAAGTAGATAAAATTAAAACTCTAAATTGAAGGGTATCCGAATATTGACGTGGCTTTTGTTTTTCATTGGTAATACGCACACAGTTAGAACTCACACAGAGTATGTATAAATATGTCTTCTATAAATATAACTTGTAAAGTGTAAATATCGAAATTAAAGCGTGTTTCCAAAAGACCAGGAATTTGACGAATATGGATTATCTTTTAAACCGGTATTGGCAGACGCCTGAAATTTTTACAGAGGGCGTACTGATATGTCTGCCATAAGAATAAGAACTTAAATGAAATGAAGGGTAAACCGCTAGTAACGTGATTTTCACATCTACAGCCATATTTTTTTTGATACGTAATATGCTGAAGCGTATATTAATATTATAATTAAAATTTTACATAAAAATGTCATCGGCTCCTAATGGCGTTATCATTTTTTAAAAATTTAAAAATTTCCCTAATGATCTCTTTAAAATCTTTAGAATGATACCCATATTGATATTTTAAAAAATTTGAAAATTAACTCGGAAAATATTGGCAAACGCCAATTTTATCCCTTGATGTTTTTTTCTTACTTTTTAATTCTCTATCGGCCCATATATTTATTTATTTTTTATTAAAGTGACCTTATTGTTACAAATGAAATCCCCCCGGGGGCACCAAGAGTCTGTGCTGACCTAACCTAAGTGCAGACGAGGACCTCGGGGGTATAGGGGTAACCAGTCCCGCGGTGTGCAGGCACTGAATCTGGATAGACAGTGAGGTAATTGTAAACGGATTTACCAGTGTCCTTAAATGATAATAACGTATGAATAATAATAGCAATAAATGATCTGGCACCACGGGGACCGCTAGCTTATAGAGACAGCCGCCCCTTCCTGTAGCAGGTTATTGGTGTGGTCTCTTCGGGGTACGAGTGGTGGTTGTGATTAAATTAGTCTATTTCTGCGGGTCTGGAATAGATGGAAGTGTGCTGTTGCACTCTCAACAGAGGAGTTTTAAGGGTAGGCTCCGACCCTATAGCAAGGGGTAGATTAATGGTTCTGCAAGCCATGGTCTTAAAATTGGACAGAATAGTGGTTTGACGACCGTCTGGTAAGGGCTTCGCGCCAGGTACAGACGTTAATCTAATCATTTGTCCTGTTCCAAATGATATAAACAAATTAGAGATAGGCGTGGTGTTTTGATTGCTGCCTCGAAGGACATGGACCGAACATGCTGATTTCCAATAACTCCTCTGATCGATTGACATATTTATTTTTTTCTAGCTAATCTAGTGCCTTGGCATACTTGATTTCAACACTAATACGGACGGACAGACGGACATCGCTCGATCGACTTTGCTATGCATAAGAAGTCAGAGTATATATATTTTATGGAGTCGCAAATAGATAGGAATGACACACTTACATATACCCTTTTTTCACTTTTAGTGGTGAAATGAATGAAATTACATGAACTTTATTATTGATAACACCACTCATGGTGATGTTTTGCCGGTTTAGCTGCTTACCTCACTTAAACTAAAATTTTGTCCTGCAATGTATACTAGAACCCTAAAAACGACGAAGGAAATTATATGTATTATACTGTATCTCATAAAATATTTATTCTCTTACTATAATTATAGTTTTGTAGAGTAAACACTTTGGAGCTTCTTTTTTTCGTTTTATCCTGTCTTATTTTCTCAAAGATCTACATTATTATAACTAAAGAAGATTTTAATGAATTAAAAAAAATCAAATTCTAAATTAATGCGGAAGTAATTAAACAACTTCCCGGTAAATGCAGTCGGTTAATTGTTTCTTGTCAATTAAGAAACAAAAAAAAAAAACTCTTGCCCATTCATTTTCATTTCAATTACACATTTTTATTTGTTTGAATGCCATTGACAAATTTAAATAAAAAATTGCCATTTTGGGCATCCTTGGGGATCGATTAATTTGTCTTACAAAACGTGTTATTTTGCTGTTGTGCTGTCTACTCATTTGGAAAATCACAGAGATTTATTAAACAGCAAAAGAAAAAAGAACATGTAAACAAATTACAAGTCATCATTATCACTTTAGCTAAATTTACATTATTCATCTAAAAACCTTTTTCTGTTTTGTGTTTTTTTTTCTCATTCTTTTTATTTCATTCGATTTCTAATTGACTCAAATTCCTTTTGTTACATCTTGTGCTCTACGAACGAACGAACGAAGTATTGACATTAAGAAAGTCGGTGTAACTAATTTTTCTAAAACTTTCGCCACCACAATTTATATTTTTTCTTTAAGTTTTTCTCCCTTTTTTTCAAATAAATAAACACTTGTCACGTTGTGTGGGTATGTGTGTGGGTTTCTAACTTTTTGTCTTAAGTGCGAGTGCAAAAGTTATGTTTGTCTCCTGTTGTTGTGATTTATTACTCTTACACTGACACAAATAAATTTTCGCACTCCAGGTGATAAACATATAAATCAGTCCATTAGTTTGTCTTGTCTCAATATGTTTGTTTTTTTCCTACTGTAACTAAAGCTTTTCTTTTCTCTTCTTCTTTGGGGTCAATTTTTATTAGTTGACAGTTACAATTTGTATTGACTTTCACATCTAAACAAATAGACAAATAATGTTATGTGTTTGTATCCTTTTCTGTATTTCGTGTTTTTGTTAACTTCACAGCGCCCTGTTGTTGATTTATTTGGCTTGACTTTTGTGTATAAAGGGGAGTATAATTAGAGAGTTTTAGAAATAATTTGTGTTAAATTGTTGAATGGCATTAAATTATTTTTCATTTTTTTTTTGTTTTTTTTTTCTTGTTTCTGTGTGTTCGCTTCATTTAATGAGACAACCGAAAGTAATCGGGATGTTTATTGCTAAAATTTGCAGTGAAAAGTTTGAAATGAAAAACAGTTTTGCAATCACGGCTAAAGGAGGATTTTAAAAATATAGTTCAATCAATTCCTTTTCTAAAAATACTTCCATAAAATTTTCGCTTAAACAATAATTGCTGCTACTGCCGTGGCAAGAAATTATGCTAAAACAAGAAATTTTAAAGGAAAATAAAATTAAATTTTTAACCGACTTCAAAAAAGGAGAAGGTATTCTTTAAAGGGTGTCGCCAGTGGTACCCCAATTTGACTTCTATGTCCCTATCTTCTGAACAGTTATGAATAGACAATTAAAATTTAAACGAAATTGGCATTTCAATTTTTATGCCCTTCTCATTCCATGTGTTATTTCTACAATATCCATTTCCGACCCCATAACGTACATATATTATGACTTCTTATGCAAAGCGAAGTCGATTGAGCGATGTCCGTCTGTCTGTCTGTCCGTCCGTGTTAGTGATGAAATCAAGTTTGCCGAGGCAAACGAGTACTTCTAATTTTCTATGTCATTTGGAACAGTAAAGTAGTTAATATAAAAAAAGAAATATATGGGGCGATAGCGAATTAAAAAGTAAGAAAAAAACATAAAGTAAAAAAATTGCGCTCGCCCATATTCACAAAGCTACGGGGCTCTGAAATTTTCAAATTTTTTTAAATATCAATATGGGTATCATTTTAAAGCTTTTAAAGAGATATTTAAGTAAATACAAAAATTTTCTAAAAATGCTTAACCCATTAAGGGCCGATGTCATTTTTATGTAAAATTACACGAGTATATGTACATATACATATATATATATATATATATATATATATATATTCAGTGCCAAAATTTTAGTTTTATTATTTAATTCCCTGTCACCCCAATATTTGCTTTTTTGATTGGAGTTACTTCACATAAATAGTGAAGGCTTTATAAGATTCGGCATAGCCGAAGTCTTGAAATCGGTTTTTATTTGCAATTTTTATCACCAATTAAATTTTTTTATTGTTTTTTCCAGTTCTTTTTTATTAAAAATCACTGAAATTTTGTTAGAAGTAGAACAAAGAGTGTTTTTTTTTTTATAATTTTTAAGTGCCCCTTGATAAAAGATAGTTGATAAGAAACTAGGCATGGAGCTAGCTCCTTCACTGAGGAGGGCTAATTACTCCATTTATTTTGTTGTATGTAGTGGGCGTGTCACTTCAATATGACATTGGCAGTCGACAAAAATAGCCCAATATATATTTCCATGATAATAATTCATATAATTACGCTGACTCATCACAGATTTAAAATAAAACAAGTCAATAAAAATTGTAGCTGAAGCAAATAACTTTAAGAAATGCTGCATCAAAATCAATATTTTCGGATAGAGAAGCCTCTTATAGCCTTTGAAAAACTGCCCAATGCTTCCTTACTAGAAAAGATCCCTGATTAATTCATTTTGATTCATTATGTTTTGCCGCTTCTGCGATCAGATCACAGATGTTAAATTCAATTCATCATTTTCAGTCCGACAGGGTTTACGCAGATGAGAGTGATTGTCAACATTCATTTTGATTTGAAATTTAATATATGTAAATAAATAAAAAATAAAGTTTAAACAAGTAAGAGTGCTATATTCGGCTATACCGAATTTTTTATACCCTTCACCATTCACGTTAATTTAGTTTAGTGACGTAATTCCAATGAAGAAAGCAAATATTGCATATATGCATATATACATATATATATTATTTTATATAAAAATTATATCGATTCTTAATTGGTTAAGCATTTTTTAAAAATTTTAGTATTTCTCTTCAAAAGCTTTAAAATGATACCCATATTGATATTTAAAAATTTTGATAATTTCAGAGCGAAAGCCATTTTTTTTGACTTGGTTTTTTTGGTCTTATTTTTTAATTCTCTATCATTCCATATATATATTTTGTTTGATTTGAGTTAATTTATTGTTTTAAACATGAACATGACATGAACATATTAGAGGTAGGCGTGGTGTTTTGCGTGCTGCCTCGAAGGACATGGGCCGATCATGCTGATTTGCAATACAACCTCTTTCGGCACTATGTCTGATAGATTAACATATTTATTTCTATTGTGAACACTAATACGAATGGACAGACTACGCTATGCATAAAAACTCAGAATATATATACTTTATGGGGTCGGAAATGGATATTGTAGAAATTACACACGGAATGACAAACTTAGATATAAAGTTTTTCCACTTTTTGTGGTGAAGGGTATACAAATTTAATATGAACAGTTCGAGTAAAAAAAATACATTTTAAACAAGCTGGCTGGCTGCTAAGACACTTCTCATACCATCTCTACAGTACAGAGACAAGTACGTAATAGATTTAAACGTTTATAAGTTTTTGATTGATTTATTATCAACAATTCTGTGTTTTACAAAATCTTTTGTTGTTGTTGCATTTGTATTTACAACTGCAATTAAACACTTAAAAAAACAATGAAATAAAAATTTTGCTTAATTAAAATTATGCTTAACTTCAGTTAAAATGTAAATTATCAAAAATTATTCCTTCTTCTACATTTATTACATAAATTATTTTGTAAAAAAAAATAAAGACAAGGAAATAACTTCAAAAGAAATAAAGTACTAAAAATGCTTACAGCCAAGAAAAGAATAAAAGCAATAAAAATTTTATTGATTATCAATATGTGTAATTAAAGATTTTATAACTTCCTATTAACGTAAAATAAAAGCAACTTACTTGAATAAATTCATAATTATTAAAATTAAACAGAAATAAGAAAAAAATACATGTTTGTATGCGTGCAGCACTGCAAAGGAAAAGTGCGTGTTTGAGTACAACAGCTTGGCATCAAACCAACAGTTGTTATCAGTTTAAACTGAATATTGACACTGCCTTATCGACCACAAATGTTGCCACTAAAGTTGTATGTTCAAAGCAAGTGTTGTGTTGTAACTCTATTCATGCCTCAAACAACATTTAAGGAACCATAGACAGACAACATTTATATTTTTTCTCCGCCATTTCAAACAAACAACAACAAAACAATATCAAAACATTAAATACTGTCTTTGCACTCTTGCATTCACAATTAACTGTAAGCATAGGTCTCTAATAATTATTTAAAAAAATTCCTGTTTTCTCTTTTACTCTTATGACGTCATACATAATTTTAAACCAATAAGAGCTTTTTTCTTTGAGTTTTCCAAACAAGGACTAAAAATGTGTTTTTATCTTTTTTTTTTAGTTTCGTTTTTAAATAAAAATAGGAATTGTTGACAAGCATTTAATAAATTGAGTGTTCGTTATTTTATGGAGTGCAATAAATTTTGTTTTTTGGTTGCTGTCATTATCACACAAAATGGCATGTCTACATGCCAAATATATTTTAATAACAATTCCTAATTAGTTTTGGATGTAAGGTACCCAGTTATTAAAAAAAAATGTGCTGTAAATGATAAATAAAATATAAACAAATTTAAATAAATTATCTTTCCTATTAAAATACAAATTATTTAAGAGAACTTGCAGCAAACTGCCTAAAAATTGTAGGTAAATGCTGAACCATAAATGCTGAACCAATAAACTTTAAGTAGGTCTGCACTGACAAATGGATATATATGTATCCCTATTTAGGAGGTCCTTTTAAAGCTTTTTTACTTTGGACAGAACCGATTTTTATTATGTATATATTTTTTTTTTGTTATTTGTTTGGCAACATTAAAATGCAAACTTAGCGAAAAAAATTGTGCTAAAAATCTATAATTGCACATAAAAGGCAAGGTTTCATCAAAAGTGTACCATACCACTGCAAAACTATTCCGCCCAAAAAACTGTTTTGTTGAATTGTGGAACAACCACATTTTTTTTTTAGGTAAGTGGGTATATCAATAAAAATAAATATTCAATTATTTTAATTAAATACGCATATTTTTTTAAAACGTTCGATCAAATACCAATGTAAGAGAATAAAATAAGGCTACGCTTAAAACGTGCGGGCACGCTTTCCATTTTTATTAAAATTCTCGTTAAACAAGGCCAAAAATCCTCCGTCTCCAACAGTTAAGGAAAACAATTTATTGCTTTACTGTTTTTAAACTTTTGCTGTTTCACCGACGGTTATGTTAATTCCGGAAGTTGTATAACTTGTTTGATGGCAATTGGTTTGAGTCCGGTTCGAAAACTGATATTAAAATTCGTAACATGAAAAGTGAATACAACTTTCATAACGTGTTATTTTATTTTAAAAGCATTACAGATTTATTAATTAATTGAGATTAAATTGACAATTACTTAAGGCCAGGACAATTTATGAGATTAAGTCGTTGGATCGTAGGATCTAGTGTATTTAAATAAAATGTGACAGATCAAGTAACTAAACTGTATTGTAAGAAATTCCAGAAAATAATAGTTTTTGTAAGATCAGTGTTTTATCTATCTTGTGTGGCAATTATCTATACAATTGTGAAGAACAGTCAGTACGTGGCTTTTAAACTTATTTTTTTTAAAGCTCATTGCTATATTGCTTATAAATGGAAGAGCACCGTACACTGCTTGAGAAGCTTGAAACGATCGTGGTTAAATTCGAATAAAAAAAAATTACTGTTTGTCGTGTTGCCTTTAGATAAGTGTTATTGTTAGATGTAAGACTCCAACACTTATTGTTACTTCAAATAGATGTGCTATTATTTATAAATATAACTTTTTTAAACCAAATTTGATATTTGATAAGAATTTAAGTTGAAGTCTATTCCAGAAGTCTATTCCTGAATAGAGTTCAGCTCAGAGGACTTATCCCTAAATCTTTAATTTTATTTTTAAAATGGGAATGAAAATTCAAGATTTGGGATTGACGACTTTTTTGAGGATATATTTTGCGCTTTGGGGATTTAAAGAGGGGTTTGGGGATTTTTTTAAAATTAAGTTTGTGGTCATTGTAATTTTACTATTATTATATAAATTTTACTTTTTTTCTAGGTACAAGTGTGCTTGTATGGTAAAAAGAAACACTGTTAAAAACTATGACAGATCTCTCTGTAAATTTTAAAAATTAATTCGCTTCTTATTCGGAAATGAATTCAATAAAAATCAAAATAAGAAATAAAATGCAATACGAGCTGCTCGAATCTTTATTAAGAATTAATACACATTTTAAAAATAATAAAATTTGTTGTGACACTTTTGTTCAATCTTTAGGAATTCTTCAAATGTTTAACTCACAAAAAAAACAAAAAAAAAAAATTTTTTTTCAAATTCACGCGAGAATTTTTCATAGCTTGAACAAATACAATACTAAAACACGTACTTTGATTTAAAAACAAGTAAGAGTATAGCACTCAGCTATGACGAATCTTATATATCCTTCTATGTAATTCAAGTATAGTTAAGTAGCTCCAATTAAAAATAGCTGACATTGGGGTAACAGAGAATTAAAAATAAAAAAATTTTGGTACTTTATATACGAGTAAAATTTTTCATAAAAATGACATCGGCTCTTAAGGGGTTAAGCATTTTTTTTTAAATTTTAGTATTTCCTTAAATGTCTCTTCAAAAGCTTTTAAATAATACCTATTTTGATATTTTAAAAAATTTTAAAATTTCAGAGGCCCGTAACTCGGAAAATATTAGAGAGAGCCAATTTTTTACTTAATATTTTTTTTCTTTTTTTTAATTCTCTATATATTTATTCTTTGATTGGAGTTACTTTATTGTCCAGAATGACATGAAACAGTTAGAGGTAGGCGTGGCGTTTGCCTGCTGCTACGAAGGACATGTACCGATCATGCTGATTTCCAATAACACTTCTTTCGACACTATATATGATCGATTGACATATTAATTTTTTCAACACTAATACAGACGGACAGACGGACATCGCTCATTCGACCTCGCTATGGATAAGAAGATAAAGAGGAATATATATGTATATACTTTATGGGGTTCGACCCCATAAAGTATAAAAAATTACAAACGGAATGACAAACTTATATATACCATTGTTCCACTTTTTGTAGTGAAGGGTATAATTTATAATTTATTTGTAGTGGGGATTTTTGGGGATATTTGAAATTGTTTTTTGGGGGAATCGTGGGGATAAAATTTATCTAGTTGGTGATACGACTCGTAGAACCCTGTACAGACCAAAAGATGGAGAGACAAAATTTTCAAAAGGTGTTTTGTAGTAAATGTTTGCCTACTATCCACATCAGCAACAAAATTTTTAAATAATTAACAGAAATGATCCTATTACAGTTTGATTGTATGTAAAGATGAATAATAATTAAGTTTTATCGAAGCTTAAGTTCTTTAAAGCGTAAAGTAACAGTTAAGAAGAGAATATTAAAAAAAGAATGAAACCAAAAATTATTAATTCGTTTCCTAAACCAAACAAAAAAATCTTCTCCCAATTTTACAGACATCATTGATTTTTTTTAAAACCAAAAACAATGTAATAAAAATAAAATTAAATTGCATATCATTTTATTTCCTTTTATAATTGGATACAATTCAATTTTAAAATAATTGTTTGCTATAATTTCATACGTAATTCGTTTCTGTTTCTGTCTGTACTGGTTTTCGTTTCATGCTCTGGGATGCCTTTTCACACAAACCAATCAATATACAAGAGATACAAATTTTGTCGTTAGAGGTACAGTGTGCTGTGGTTAAGTCAGTCAGTTGACTTTTCACAAATGTTAAAAAAAATACATTTAATTTAATGAAATATATATTCGTTGCGGTTATATTTCCTGATACCAAATAAAATAAAAATTGAAACAGCCAACAATGAAATTTATATCATTCACCATAAACACTGTCATTAAAAATTGTTGTCTTCTTTTATTTGAAGAAAGAGGAGTGGTGTAATTTGCCTTTCTGATGGTATGTTCTTTAAATATTTATTTTATATTTCCAACCAACGATTTGTGTTTCTGTCAAACTATTCGTCCATAATTTGTATTTATTGTCAATAATTGTAAATTGCTTTTTTTTAGTTTCTTGCAACAAATGTTCAAAAGTCAAGCTAATGAAGCTAATGAATTAAGGGTAGTAGGTAGGGAATTAGATTGCAATGGGATAAAGGGGAAACTGTTAATATTATAATGTTTTCAAATTGTATGATTCAAATATGTTTCCTAAATTAGTATTTTAAATAACAAATATTTTATATGATTAATATCTTTTGTATTTTAAGTAAATAAACAAATACTCAGTTGACTTAAAGTACATATGACTAAACAGAAGAAATTATTTATTTGTTGTAATTATTATTTCATGAGAAATTAATGGATAATTAAAAAGCTACACAAAATAATATAACAATTATTCGATCTTCTAACAGTGAAATGTGAGTAAGTTTTACTTATGCTCGCATGTTATAATTAATAATTAACTATAAGTCGTTATTGATAAATAGTTTAACTATACAGAAAAAACAGGTTTTTGGTCTATTAAAGGTTTTATTCGATTTCATATTGAAATTCAATTAAGTTTCTAATTAAATTAATAATTAAAACAATTAAAAACGTAATTAAATTTATACATAAAAGCAATAAAAATCTTTTTAATTGAACTTACTTGCAAAATAATGCATTTTACTTTCCTCAAGATTGCGAAAAATTTTTTTGCATTTTGCTGCTAACAAAGATTTGCATAAAATTAATTTAAGGTTTATTACTGTTTTAATTGACGTTATAAATAATTTATTTAGAACTTTCATTTCAATTTACGTTTAAAATATTTTGGAATTTACGTATTTAATTAAACTAATTCTGCAAAAAACTTGAGCTTACGCATGAAGTAACGAAATACAAATTTATGTTTATATCCTCTTAAATGCCCTACTACAACTGATAAAGAGAAGCTTAAGTGATTGATTAATTTTTACGATTTAGCTTTCGAAAAATTTCAAATTGACTATTGGAAACATTTATTTCTATTGATAAAAATTTTTAGTTATAAACTAAACATTTGCTTGCAATTACAAATTTTTTTATTCATCCTCAAACATTGTGTAATTCGTTTACTTTGAAATTAATAAATAAGTTTTTGTTTTCGTTAACTCAGTGAAGAACACCACATAAAAAATGATTTTCTAAAAACAATAAAATTTTTTGTTTGAATTTTACTTTTCAATTTCGGAACATTAGAGATAGAATTCGTTTTAAATCGCCAAACAGAGTGTTTAAAAAAAACTTCCAGCAGTTTTAAATAAATAAAAGCAGCAGTTAAAAAATAACTGGAGTCCCCCTTAGAAAAAAAAATTTTTTTTTGTTGAGCCGCAGTAGATAAGTCGGTACAGGAACCATTATACAACAACAGTAGATGAGGTGGTTAAGGTGCCCTTAAAATAAATAAAATGTTGTCCCAAACTCAATGGACTTTAGTAAGAGAATAAAATACAAAAAATATTTAAGAATAAAAATAAGACGTGATGATAAGACACTTGACGAAAAAAAAACCTCTTAACATTTTAAAAAATTATTAAGTTTTTGCAATGAGTTTAAAGTAACTTCACATTAAAAATCATTAAATAAATTGTCTTAATATTGTATGCTTCCAATTTACAATAATTTTGGCAACTTATACGTTTTAATTTAAATTTGGTTTTAACTACAACCAAAAACCGTTTTGTAAGATGTGATGCTAAATTCTGTTTCATACAATATGACAGCTACAAAGCTTTATAGTAAAACAAAAGTTAAGACAGAAGCCACAGAAGTGACATACAGTTGACACATAAATTATGTATGACTTGAATTTTTACCCCTTAAGAAAAACGATGCTTACGATGTAAATTTTGTTCAAATTTGAATTAAAAAAAAGTAAACATTTAAAAGAAAGGTATAAAAATATAAACACATTACATCTTGGCATTAATTACATTTTGAATATTTTTATAGGTTATAAATTATGAAAAAAAAAAACCCTTTAGAGATAGGTTTCATCAAATTAGGGATTAGTACTTTTTTTTAAGAGAAAAGTCTCAAAAACTATAATATGATTTGAATTTGGGATTTTTAATACAGAAACCAGTGTTGCCGTTTGGTAACATTTTTTACATTTTTTTGTAACTTTTGAAGGCTTCACGTAACATGTATAATTTTGTTATACTTGGCAACATTTTCGTAACTTTTGGTACATGAAATAAAAGATGAAAAAGTACTCATTAGTTGAGGTAAAAACTTCTCTAACATATCAATTCGATTTTAATAACAAAGGTTACTTGCAATTGCTATCAAAATCCCACATGAAAATTAGTTGGAAATAAAAAACCAGTAAGAGTGCTATATTCGGCTATGTCAAATCCTATATACCCTTCACCATCTATGTAAATCTAGTTAGTAAAGTAACTCCAATCAAAAAAGGAAATATTGAAGTGACAGAGAATTAAAAAATAAAAAAATTGTACTGAATTTTACGTAAAAATGGCATCGGCTTTTAATGGGTTAAGCATTTTTAAAGAAATTTTAGTATGTCCTTAAAGATCTCTTCAAAAGCTTTAAAATGATACCCATATTGATATTTAAAAAAATTTAAAAATTTCAGAGCCCCGTAACTCGGAAAATATGGGAGAGTGCCAATTTTTTTATAGGAATTTTTTCTTATTTTTTAATTTTCTATCGCCCCTTATATTTATATTTTGATTGGAGTTACTTTATTGTTCCAAATGACATGAAAAAATTAGCGGAAGGCGTGGTGTTTGCCTGCTGCCTCGGGGGACATGGACCGATCATGCTGATTTCCAATTGCACCTCTTTCGACACTATATCTGATCGATTGACATATTTTTTTCTGAAATCAAGTTTGGCTCGGCAAACGGACGAACAGACGGACGTCATAAGAAGTCAGAATATACTATATACTTCAGGGGGTCGGAAATGGATATTGTAAAAATTACACACGGAATGACACACTTATATATACCCTTTTCCCTCTGGTCTTTTAGTGAGAAATCACGAAATATTTTTTGATTCATGTTTAGAAACAGCAAAATGTTTCTGGCAACAATATTTTCTAACTGTGAAATAGCTGCATTTCGAGCGGAAAACTAAGTATTCTGTAAAAACTTGCGATCATTTTTAACAACTTTAGCCACTCCGCTTTATAAATTTTACAACTAGCGGATCGCACCGTAACAATACCTCGATTTAGAAGAGAGTTGTCTTTTAATTTTTCTTGAGGAAGTGCCGGATTATATTACCGAAAAATTGTCAGTAATTTATTGCTGAAGTTTTATGCAAATAAGACTCAAATTTGTCTTTAATAACGATATTTTTAAAATAATTAAAGTAGTAAATTTCATCCAAGGTCACCAAAGTAGTAAATTTCATCCAAGGTCATCAAAGAAAAAGTTTAAATGGTTTTTTTAAACAAATCCTATTTTAACCAATTGTATTGAATGGCATGCACTTTTCCATCCCGGAAAATTAGTATTGAGCCCTGACTTAAATACTCATGAGTATCTTTTCCTAGCAACACTGATAGAGACTCCGTTGAAGTCTTTAATTCAATAGCGAAAAACAGAAGAGCCTTATATTCTTCTTCATAATTAATTTTCCGAAATAAAGTAACACAACTTTCAGCTGATCTGGCTGTAAATATTTTGACAACTTTCTATAAAAATACTTGATATATAAATCCAACTTTTAACTGCAGAGCAACGATACAATAATTATTTCTCGCACGTGCAACAACAACAAAGAAAAAAAATTAAAGGAACCAACAAAGAAATAGATTCTTAATCAACTTTAAAGTGTTTAGAAGCTGCGACTTCCTGGTGGTTCGTTTAAAAGCTGCAGCTTTCACAAACAAAAACCACTTGTTTAATACTAAAGCTAAGTTTAGAAAAAAGATAAACAAAGTATCTTAACTAACTGTTGGCTACAGAAATACGCGAAATCGTATATTTAAAAAAAATTAAGACGATCGCCAGAACTAACAAACTCAAGCTTAAGAAGAAAAAAAGGCAACCGATTACGTCGACTTTAAGCTACGACAACAATAAAGCAGTTGATGATAAAATGCAGCAACAACAAAAACAAAAAAGGGTTGAGAAACTAAAACAACGACTGCGACGACGAGATACATAATTACCACCTTAAAGAAGATGATTGTGGTATTTCACGTTCCTTTGAAATCTTGCCGACAATCAGTATAAATAGTTATTTATTACATACATATTTATACATCCATATACATACATTCATACATACATTATTTCATATAAACTTAAGAATTTTGCTGTTGGTTTTGTTAAGCAAAATATTAAAAAAAAAGAAGTATTATTTTGTTGTTGTTATCGTAGTTAATGCAAAAGTGTGCAGTTATAATGTACAACATCAACAACATAAACTGCAGTAGTTAAAGCAGCCAATAACTATTTAGATACATACGAGTATAGATTAATATGCAAAGCAAACAAACAACAACAAATTTTTGTTTGCTGGTGGTAAATACAACATCACTCAAGACAACAACAAGAAAATAATATTCACCAACAGGCAACCAATGTATTGATTTTTAACATGAAGCTGACGTTAATGGCTTAAAAGGCAGTAATGGGTAAAATGAAATATAAAAATATTAATATACGGCAATTATTCAAGACGTTCACTTCGAAATAAAAATATAATATTGATACTGAAGCAGAAGCAGAAGAATTTAAAATGAAACAACAAAATTGTAAAGAATGGTATTCTATTAAAAATTGAAACGGCAGCAATGTTTTTTGTGGACGGCAACATAACAGTGAGCAGTTCGGGTTCCGTCAGAGTCCACTAGTGGGTAGGGTGCTGAGTTTGGCAGCGACAGATTTTTAAAAGTGCATGTTCAGTAAAAAAGAAATTGTTTTCTAAAACAAGATGTCGAGTAAGTAGTTAGAGTCTCGCTGGAGTCAGGGTTCCCAGATTTTTTTTGAGCTGTATACCCAATTAAATAAATTGTATCCCCACAAGTCCCCAAAAAACAATTTCCACTATCCCCAGAAATCCCCACTACAAATAATACTATTATATTATTAGATTTATTTTAACTATTTAAGTTGAATAACAAAATCGAAAAGTTCTGAATCAAAATGTTTCATTTCGTTGTCGAAAGCAATTTTTTGGTACAAATTTTTGCAGCTAAACCTTTAAAGCAGTTCTGAAAATGAAACACAAGTGTCACAAGTGTTGTATTATGTTTAAAATGTTTATGAATTCTCAAAAATGCATCTCGTATTTCATTTTATGTCTTATTTTGGTTTTCATTGAGTTTATTGTTAAAAAAGGCGCATTTATTTTTCAAATTCACGGTAAGACTTACATATCATAATTCTTAACAATGGAAAAAATAGCAAAAAACTAAAATTCATTTTATAATGGTAAAATTGCAATAAACAACAACAGAAATTTAAAAAAATCCCCGAAAAAAAATTCTTCAAATCCCCAAAACGCAAAATATATCCTCAAAGCAATTCTCAATCTAAAATTTTAACCCCATTTTGAAAATAAAATCCCCGATTTGGTGATAAATCCCCTAATCTGACAGCCCTGGCCGGAGTCTTAGAGTATCGTGCCGTGGATGGCTGTGTAAGTTCGGTAAGAGGAAATATTTAGCAAGCAAGAAATCGATTTTGTGACCAAAACAACACAAGTCAAGAACGAAAGGTCCTACATTTGAAAGGAGTAAAATATTAAAAGATTAGCTCATAATAATAGCATTACTATGATTACGTTTAAACAAATTTACTTTAGCTTTTGTTTTTTTTTCATATTTACTAACAATTTTAATTTCATAGTTTAATTTTTATTTTCTTAAAAAATATAATCAGCTGATCCATATGGATTATTTACTTAATTGTATTTTTCTTTCTTTGAGGTGACTTCCAGGAACCAGTTTTAGTGTGTGACTATGATTATGAATCATTAATATATATCTCATTTTAAGAAAACTTTACTCTTTAAAATCATATACATCGCATCATGTAAGAGATCGTCTTGCCATCTCACTACCAATGTCTCGTATCAACTATTGCCTAGATGTTTATTCTGTAACGTGACACTACAATTTAAAATATATAAGATAATCCGATATGTTTTTAGTATCAGAATCTATGAGCATAATTGTACTTCAGCTTATACCAGTTTTTTTTTAATGTGGCTTTAAAGATTATATTGAACTGCGTGTTCTTCTTTAGTTTTACAAAGTTATAAAATTTGGAGGCGTTCTTCTTTTGTTAATGAATTTTTATCTACGCTAGAGGATTCATATTTTTTATTTAATATTTTTTTTTTTTTTTGTATGCTGGGGAGCTACATCACTTTTTAATATATTATATCATATGAATTATTTAATTTATATATATATTTTATTTTATCCATTTTATGTTAAATATTTTTACATAGTAGTTTATCTCACAATACATGTATAATTGGCCTTTTGAGCTTCCCTTGTATTGATATTAGATAAATAAATAAGTATGCGGGAATAAGTTGCAGTTCCACCATTTTGTCGTACTATTTGAAACCGGACTAATCAAAGCACTCGATCCCTATGCGCCTGTTTACAGGCCATATGATTTCAAAGGAGATTAAAAAACATGATGATGATAATCGAGATTAAAAAAAAATAAATTGTAACTTATAACTTATAATTTTGTTACATATAATGAATTTAAAAAAAAATTATTTTGAAAGTTAATTTGATTTTTTTTAGAACAACTTTTTTTTTGTAATTTCAAAACCGTATTAAAGTGAAACTGTAGTGATATGGACGCTGTATTCTGAACTCCCTTAATATTTCACGAAAGAATAATTGCTGTAAAAATACTTTGAATAAATTCTTACGTTTTTAAATTTTCGCTATGTTTTTATTTGAGCATTAACGTCATGCACACTAAACTCATGTACTGCATATTCCTTTTTATAAAAACTTTTCTACAGGTTTAAGAAACATTTAAATTTTTTAAGTGGTTGGATACATTAAAAGTAATAGAGGTTAACGAATATTTATAATTTAGTTACTTAATAAAATATGTATTTTTGTAGTTTTTTTTTTTTAATTTAAATGTCTTTAAAAAATACCCAATTTTCCAAAAATCTACAATTAACAAAATAATTTATTTTCCAAAAAAAAATTTGCTAAATATCTGTCTCTCTGTCCGCCTCATAATGACGTACTTTGCTTAACTTGAGAATCCTAAAAGGTTAACGCATTTAACTGTCAACCAAAAATAATAAAAATTAAAAATATAATGCTGGACCCTACATGCCACGAAATTCTCCGTGCATGAGTCCCACTAAAAAAACTTGGAATGCTTTTCTCTATAACTAAGGCAGAAAGAGAAGTCTGTGAAGTCCACAAGATTTTTAAATTTTTACATTGTAAAACAAATATGAATGCTATTATTGCATACTGTAAGTTTTTATACGGTCATTTGTTGGCAGCTTAACTCTGTCTTTCCAATTGTTGGCATTTAATTTGCTTGGCGAAATGTTGCAGTTGTGGCATGTAATCTGCTGCAATTAGTCGTGTATGTATTGTAGGTTAAACGCGTGCTTAATATGATTTTAATACAACTCATAACATACTCAGTATCGATCATTAAGTATCGATCATGTTTTCATAATGCCACATACATACATACATACACACACAGTCATACACTCTTTCATTTAAAAATTGCCATCTCCTCTTAAGTATACATTTGCAAACAGCAAATAAAATTAACATTTATAAACGTCAACTAGTTGATGGCATATGCTGATGTTGCCACACATGTAGCATGCACCATGCAGCATAATAAACTTGTTTGTTTGCTTTATAGCCAAACTGCAATTAATATTTTTGCAAATATATCGGGAACAACGAATAAGTGGCCATAATATTACAGGATCACAGTTCGTATTGTTAATACGAGTATTTTGTGAAGCTATAATTTTATTATTTTATTTTAATTAATGGATGTACGATTGCAATGGATGCCATATAAATAATATTTTATTTTATAATAAAATTGTTGTCTTGTAATTAAGGCAGCCAATTTAACATTTATACAAATATATGTTTAAAGAAAATATTTAATTATATCTATAGAAATTTTATTCGAACAAATCATTTATTTAATACCTGAAATTATAATTTTATATGAAGAGTAAAAAGGAAATAAAAAATATTAATTTACAATAATTATACCAGGACTGGCTAAACATCTGTATCATGAAAACTCGTCTTCTGTTTGTTTAATGGCATTTGCTTTAGGATATTTACTTTAAAATATAACAACTTTAGTTTGAAGATTAAGAAAAAAGAAAACATTTTTACAATAGTGAAATTTTATCAACGAGAATAAACATAAAAGTGTCAATTATCTCAAACCTGGTGACTCTTAGTTTGTTTTATATGAAATCTGTTCATTAAATATGTAGAAATTCCTATCAATTAAGAATGTTATCAGTTTTATTTATTGAATTTTATTATTATTATTTTTTTTATTCGTTATCCATTGTGATTAATTATAAACAGAACAGTTAAATTTAAATACTAGCAGAGAGAAGTGCAGTTTCTGGTTCGCTACAACCTTTGTCACCATTCTTTGTATAGGGTCCGCAATCTAACGTTTTTTTTTCAACTAAAGCTTATTTCGTGAATGGAAACACTTAGCTCATGTCTGGTTTGATGTATAATTAGTTTTATCCTTCTGCTGAACGCTGGAAAATATTGCGTCATTACTTTCAAATCATGGTAATGTTGCAGAATGTGTGCGAAAATTGCGTACGGATTTTGAAAGAAGAGAAGCACCGTCAGCTCCTTATGTTCGTTATCCTGTGAACGAAGTGAAAGAAACTGACATCCTCATCGATAAACCAAAGCGTGAAAAGCTAAAAACAATGCGTACACCTGAGAAAATTGCTGCTGTGTCAGAAAGTTTGCGTGAAGCGCCATCAACATCAATTAACTGTCGTTATCAACAAATGAACATTTCGGAAAATTCATTGAGACGAATTTTGCATAGGGACCTAGGTATGATGCCATACAAAGTCCAATTGGTTCAGCAGTTGAAACCAACTGACCATTCAATGCGGTTTTTTATAGCATTTTCAAATAAAAAAAATAAAATTTATCTATAAATTTATTAGTCGAAAATTTTTCTATTTATACAACTATTCAGAAGAAATACAAATGATATGAAATAAAATTAGAGGTAGGCGTGGTGTTTTGGCCGCTGTCTCGAACGACATGGCCCGATCATGCTGATTTCCAATAGCCCCACTTAATACACTATTTTTGATCGACTGACATATATTTTTTTTTTTTGGAAATCAAGTTTGCCTCGGCATAACTAAGTTTGTCATTCCGTTTTTATTTTTGGGTCTGTTAGTTTTAAGACAATTTATTTTAATTGATTGACTGATTTGTGATGTTTGTGCTGTTTTCTATAAATATGGCAACTCAGGTTTTTTTTTAAGCAAATACATAAATGCAAGTCCAAGGGAAAGCTTACACAGTGAAAAAATATTGGTAAAATATTTAAAGTTCAATTACTAACATTATAATTTAATTATTATTATAAATAAAACATAATCTTGACATATTTTTTGTATAAAGAACTAACAAACTATATTAGATCTTAAAGGTTGAACGCAACAACAGTTAACAAAGTTAACCTGCCCAATTTGTGTCTGTACTAAAACCTATTCTGGTTATTGGCTGATGCAACGATTCTTATTCAGCACTTTAGTACAGAAACCATAATATTGGTATTCAGAACCACAAATATCGATTGATGTTATGAATTTTTTGACATAATAAAAATAAAATTTAAGAATATACAAAATATTGAAATTTGAAAAATATTTAAAAATATGAAACTGTCAAGTTGTTTTATTTAGTTCACAATAATATTTTTTATCGACTATCGAATCAATTTTTTTAAATAGTTGGAAGTACCGCATTTTTTCAATCCTCTTAACCGAATTTCAGATAATAACCACAACCGACCAAATTCGAGATTCTCATGACGAATCTCTTTTCTCTGTGTAGGTACCATGCTAAAATGCCTTAAAAGTTAAATAGAAATGTTTCAATGAAATTAGTTAGTCATTTTTAAAAAAATAGTTTTTGTTTCTTTTTCTGAAAAATCAATTTCATGAGGAATACTCGTATAAAAACATTCGTCAATAATAATTAATACCAACAGATATAAAACATAAAATCCGGGAAAGAGTTAAGTGATCCAGGAGGTAGTGTATGAGCTAATTGAAGTCAAGCGCAGAAGAAATTATGAATAATATTTGGTGTAAAAAAACATTTGTTTGAATTATATTTGTAGTTTAATTACTACGTTAATTGATTTTATGAATGTTTTCATCAAATTTTCATTTTTATGTTGTGTTTTTAACATGAAATTAGCATTTCATGGGACACGTTTTGTCTGTAATTATGAATTTAGTAATTGAATAGAATTTTATTTTGCTATGACAATTATTTATTTCGAAATCGAACTGTTGTTTAAAAAATCTTAACACGAAAAGCCAGATAAAAATTTACAATTAATGAAATAAATTTTACCACATGAGTGAGCACCGATAAAAGTGAAGATCAAAAATTTACTAACTATGCGAATTAAGAAGAAAAGGGTGCACTTTGCTAGTTAAAGTGTTCTTCCTTTAAGATAAGAATTTTGAAGTGCTACAGTATTTATTTTTTAATTCTTTAATTAAAAAAAATGGCGAAGAGAAAAATTCACGAAGACATACGTCAAGCTTGAATAAAAGGAACTATTTCTGCCGTCCTTGTGTTTAGTTTTGATGGTATTGTCGTCATGGGTTTGAAGAGATTTCAATTCTTGGGGCCACTCTGGCTTTTACGTGGTGTATAAAAATTGAGTTTTAGGCGCGATAGAGTAAAGTTTTTTTTTTTTTTTTTGTTACTTACTTACCTTTGGTACTTCGAGTTGTTATAGCGCCATCTTAGTTGTAATAACTCTCCATTGTTTAGTTTTTTTAAATCAATAAATTGTAATTTATATTTAAAAAAAAACGGAAGTGGTTAATTCATTTTTGTCCTTAGTTGAGAAAAAAATACAAACGAAAGTAATTCGATTTTATGATTTTGCTGTGAAGATTATAATAATTAAATGTAGCAGATCCCTTGTTGATTTTAGATTTTAGGATACCCTAGGTTCCACACATTTGAAGTCTCACCCACACTTGGTACATTAACAGTATGAAAGAATCTCAAAAGAGAATATTGTTAAATTTACAACTTTTACTCGTATGGTCTATAAAATAACAGTCAATTTTATTGTATCAATGGTATAGTTGTATTGCTAATGAATAAAAATTCTGAACTTGTTACAACTTGTTCAAGAGCCGGCTGAAACAGAGACCTGTTCTCAGTTGGAAAATCAGCAAATGTTTAGATGCGTGAACTACAAATCTATTCTAAAATATGTCCCGAAACAATAAACAAAATAGAGGATGCCCTAGCTAAAAGGGGTTTAGAGAATTTTCAAGCTGCTGTAAGGTTTATTGCCAACAATTAAGTGTTCTTATTCTGTACCATACTTTGCTCCAAAAGCTACTCTGCATTACAAGAACAGTGGCTGACATTCGATCGATCATTTGAAAATATTTAGAATATCACATTGTGCAAAATGTTACCGTGAGAAAGAAAAGGTGGTAAGAATAAAAATTTGTATATTTTTTTTACCTAAAATAACTGAAATTTTTCCATTGACAGTTTTCTCAAAATTACGTCTTCAAAAAATGCAGTTGTAAATTATTAATTGAAATACATCAGATTTCCAGCTTCTAAACAGAAAATTAATTTAAAATAAAAATAAACTCATTCTTCCAATTAATTTTATTGCATAAATTTTTGACAAGTACAAGAGGGTGTTATAAAAAGGAGGGCTGAATTAATGAATAATAAAACCAGCCAAATAAAAATAATCGTATTTTTTACGCGCACTTGTGTGACACATACAACAACAACAAAAAAACAAGGACTAGAAAATACCAGGATGGTGGATGGGATACTGTAAGTGATTTAATAAAACAACCTGTATGTTGTTTTAAACAAAAAATTAGGGGAAGAGTGAGATGAGTTTTTAAAAGGAATTTAGTAACGGTTGAATCTTAACGGAAGCGGAAACTTAAATAGAAAAACACTTGTAATTACAAGAATAAACTTTAGCAAGTTTTTGTTGTTTGTCTAATTCGCTATTGTACGTTTAGTCATGATGATAATAAAAACAAACAGCAACAACAACAGCAACAAGCGTAGCTGCATAATAGAGGTGATAATAAAACGTTAGAGATTTGTTGGTGAAAATTAACTTGCTGTCTTTTATGACACGTAAGTTCTGTTAATGGCTGTCATTTGACCCAACATATATTTTTCAACACACACATACATGCACACACATTTATATATTTTTTTGCTACTGCCACTGTTATTTCTTGTCTTTAATGGCCATGACTTGATAAAATCACAAATTGTATTTCGTCACACAGTGTCACTATGCTGCGTACAAGAATACAACTGACGACAAACACTTAATATTTCACCGGTATATTTATTGCATTTATGCCAGCATGAATCTGAACGAATGAGTTTATGAACTCTTAAGGTTGAACGCACATAATGATGATGACTTGACATTCCTTAAAATTAATACAAATTCAAGTTGACTAAAGTAAATGTATGTATGTGCCATATTAAAAATCGTTGGTGGCTTCATGTCCCCACTGTAGATACCAGGTATTTTTAACGATTAAAAATTATATTGTGGAGTTTGCCAGGCTAAACCTCTGCCTGCCAGCCTGCTAAAACAAGGAATCGTAAGGTAAATGGTTGTGTGAGTGTGCGTGTGTTTGATTATATGTATGTATGCATGTATCTATATTTAGTTTTTTTTTTATACAAAATCAATTTGTCAATATGGTTTTCATTGTGTTTAGTATGTGTCAAAGTGGTATGGGTGTGTTTGAATTAACATTAAAGTTTTTTCCGCCATTGGCCATTTAATTTTATAACCCTTTCCCTTTTTTGTTTTGAAAATGGGTTTCTTTTTCTTACCTCTTCCTTTATACAAAGATAATTTTAAACTATTAATTTATGTTAATATTGCAGGCAATAAAAAGTCAACTGTTAAGAGGGTTTGTTGCACAAGATGATCATGTCTTGTCATGTTTTTGTCTCTTTTCAATTAGCATTTATTTCATAACATCAATTTTAATGATTATGATTTTGTGACACGAGCTTTAATTTTTTATTTTTTGCTTCAATAATTTTGTATAACTAACACCAGCAATTTATAGTTAATATTAAAAATATTATCTTGTATAAAACCACGCCCACTGCGAATGATGCGGGGTCTTTCAAACTCATTGCCCATTGTAATGTCATACCATCATCAGAGTGAACTAAAATAACAGTCACGAAATTTTTGTTTTTGTTAAAAAACTCCTCAAACGATTTACTTCTCTAAACTAATTGACCAATTTCCTTTGTAAGCACAAGGTTTTTTTTTTGTATAGGGAAAAGCAACTCAAAGAGAGCCATATTTTGTATCAATATTTTGACCCTTCCTAAACAGAGTTATTTAGTCGCGCATTTCAGATTTCATAAAGATACTACTTTTGAAAAAGTAGCTTTAAAAATTGTGTATCAAAATGTACCTTTTTAAAAATGTATTGATAAATAGATTAAAAAATTCGCATTCAGAAAGTATTTTGCAAAAAAAAAAAAAAAAAACAAAAAAAAAAACGGAAAAGCGGTAACGAAATGGCTATCGAGACGTGCTTTGGCCCTCAATTAATTATTTAAATTGGGATAATTAAATAAAAAAATAGCACGAAGTTTTTATTAAATTAAATATTTAAAAAAAAAATATTCCTGTGTCTTTAATTAAATAAATTGCAAAGTGCCTGTGCATAGAAATAATTTATCGTAGTGTTTTTGATATTTTATTTTTCATCCTCTGTCAACAGTATAAAAGAGCCGAAAAAAAGTTAGCTGTATACAGTGGAAAAAGAAAAGTAGAATTACTGTTGGTTATTGTTAATTTTCTTAAACTTTTTTGTCTTTGCTTTATTGTTTGGACAAAAATCTTTAGTTTATTTAAAATGTTTGTCAGAAGTTTCCTAAAGAGTTTAGTAAGCGGTAACGAAATGGCCATCGAGACGTGCTTTGGCCCTCAATAAATAATATCGGTAATTATTTTAATCGGGATAATTAAATAAAAAAATAGCACGAAGTTTTTATGAAAAAAAGAAAACTTCATTACGAAATTAACATTTTAAAAACATTAACATTGTAAAAAAGTACTTTTTTGGAAAAGTACACTTTTGCGATCGCAACATTTTAGGAACACAGTTTTTTACAAAAGTGCGTTTTAAGGAATATCTTTTTAAGAATGTAGCTATTTAAATAGTAACTTTAAAAAAAGCACTTTTAAAAAAAAATTTTTAAACAGAACATTTTGGTCCTTTTAACTCTTTTTTATTAAAGTACATTATTGTAAATTTATCTTTTTAAGAAAATATTTTCTTACAAAAGTACCTTTTTAAGAATTCTTTAGTAGTACCTTCTAAAATAATAACTTTTAAAAAAGTACTTTTTGAAAAAGTCTTTTTTGAAATCGTACTTTTTAAATAAATGCTTTAAAATTCTTTTGTATGTTGTATATTTAAAAAAGATCGCTCCATATATGGAGATTAAAGGCAACCTTACGAACGCTGAATCACTTTCAGACTGCTGACTGATAACTGTCGGCCATCTCTTCATCACGGAGTCCTTAGTTATTATCCAACTATTCAATTTCTCCAAAGCTTAGATCCCTCATGGCATCCACGTTATTCCAGCCAGTGCCGGACATTTGCTTACAATGTGCGCTACCGTCTCAGCCTCTTCTAGACCCAGTGTGCAAGTATTACCTTCTACGATCCCCATCTTGGCCACATGATACTTAAAATACTCATGACCTGTCACTAATGCAGATGTCCGAGCACCTCACTGGCCTTCCTTCCAACTACTTTTTTACGGTTTAACTTTAACAAAAAAATTATTTTACTGTGATAATAAACGCAATTAATTATTGTGTTCTTTAATTTCTACAACGCAGTAAAGTAATTAATAATATTCTCTCAACTAACGTTCTTTTCGAATTTCATTTTCTCTACAAAATTAACAATCACGGTGTGTGTTCAATTTTAAAAGTGAAGAAAAAGCAACACCTTCGTATAAAACTGATTGAATGCAACACCTTTAAATTAGTTTATTGAATAAAGAAATCATCTTAATAAAGTCATTAGTCTTCAGCACGATACCTTAAAAGGAATTTTGGAAGAAAAAAATTACAAAACTAAAAACTTAATTGCATTTCATTGGCCATCGTTTCACAGATACAGATACTCAAACTGAAATCCATCACTTAAAAGGAGGAAACATTATGTGCAACATTTTTATTTATTTATTTTTCTTTTTTTTTTTTTTTATTAAAACATATTAGATGCAACAATATTTGATGGTGGTCATTATTGGTGGAGTATTTTATCCTTTACCGAAAAATAACTTTTAAAATAATGTGTTGGGCAACAGAATCATTTCATTGTAATTAAGCCGTTCACCGCCGCCACCAACATGTTTAATGAATGAGAAGTCAAAGTCATATAAAATATGTGACCACACTCTTGAAATCTTTAAAAGGTTTTAAATATTTTCCGAACAACACAGGTTTTGTTGTTGCTTGGATTACAGTCATCGTCAACATCATCGTTATTATTTCATAATGTATCCGCATTTCTGTGCATCTGTAGTTGTGGTTTTAATATATATTTTTTTTTTAATATATGACTCTTGACGTTGTGTTGTGTTAAAGGCGTGAAATAAATTGATTTCTTTTATTTTCGATTTGTTAATTCTTGTTGTTTTTTGTGTCTTTTTTTTAAGCATTTGTGTTCGGTTTTTGTGTTTAAACTTTAAAGCAAGTCTGCTGTAGGTCGTCACATTAATTAATTCTATTAAAATGAAATAATTCAACGTCCAGAGAGGAGAGAGAATCAAGGATTAAATCATTTCAGTTATTTTTAAATACATTTCCAACTGTTTGTTGCGTTTAATAAAATTAATTTGTCTTTATCATCTTATTAATTCTTAGTTTATTTCTTTTGATTTTATGCTTTTTCACAGCAAATATTTTGGAAATTTTTAGTCATTAATTTACATATTTAAACTCAATTTTTAATCAGCTTTATTTTTGATTTTTATTATTTGTAAGTGTTTTTATGGATTTGCACGAGGGTTAGCAAAGAAATTATTAGGAAATATTTTATAAAAAAAAAATTCTTTGTAGGATCAAGCTAAGTAAAATAATAAATAAAATTGCATTAATTCTAAACTATTGTTCGTTTTCAAACTCTACTTTTTTTCTGGCAATATATGAAACATTATTTAAGTCACATGGAACACAAAATTTCAGTAAAGTAAAATTATTCGTATTTTGAAGTAATTGATTATTACACTTAGATTCCTAATGCTACTCTATTAGATGCTTTTCAAAATCCCAAAAATGAAATATTTATCCGTGTAAGAGAATTTCTTAGAACAAGATCAAAGGAAAGGTAAAAAATTCAACGATTTTTATAAATTTTTATTTTTTTCTCTTTACTTTACTTTAGAATGTGACATCACTATGATGGTGAGACATCGCCTGGTCGTGGACTTCCTACTTCCGTGATCATAAATGTCCTCTGGACGATGTGATTTACCATTAGTGGATTTATTTTTATTGAGTTATTTGGAGCAAATAACATTGTAAGCAAACATGCAGATAGCAACGTATTTAAGGTCGAAAAGTTAAGCCAATGAAATTATGCAAATGTTTCGATATAAGAACGCGAGAGTTCCAATGGTCGACATTTGTACGATGTACGACTGTTGCATAAATTAAGGGACACACCTTCTCTCATAAGATCACATAAAATGAACTGGAAAAGAAAAAATAAATAATGGAAAAATATTACTCCAAGAAATATTCGAAATTTCGAAGTTAGTTTCGAATTTAAGCGCAGAATAATTTTAAATTTAAGAAGGCCGCAATGAGATAAAATAATTTTTCAAGTTTTTGGTATTTGCAAACAAAGGAAAAATATTTGAACATTGTGAATGTACCAGCGCTATAATTAGCTGCAATCATGTAGCAATCATTAACTAATAAATGTGTGAATATGACATCAAACTGTAATCATTTTTATACCCTTCACCACAAATAATGGAAAAAGTTTATATCTAAGTTGGTCATTCCGTATATTATATCGACAATATCCATTTCCGACTTCATAAAGTATACATATTTTGACTTCTTTTGCAGAGCGAAGCGGATTAAGCGATGTGCGTCTGTCTGTCTGTCCATGTTAGTGTTGAAATTTCACAAAAAAAAAAAAAAATACGTCAATCGATCAGACATAGTATCCAAAGAGGTGCTATTAAAAGTCAGCATGATCTGTCCATGTCCTTCGAGGCAGCACGCAACACACCACGCCTACCTTTAATTTTTTCATGTCATTTGGAACAAAAAAGTAACTCCAATCAAAAAAAAAACAAATGTATAAGGCGATATAGAATTAAAAAATAAGAAAAAAACACCAAGCGAAAAAATTGGCACTCGCCCAAATTTTCCGAGTTACGGGGCATTGAAATTTTCAAATTTTTTAAACTATTAATATGGCTATCATTTTAAAGCTTTTGAAGAGATCTTTAAGGAAATACTAAAATTTTTTTAAAAATGCTTAACCCATTAAGAGCCGATGACATTTTTATGTAAAATTATAGACATGCAGCACCAAAATTTTTTTTTATTTTTTAATTCTCTGTCACTCCAATATTTGCTTTTTTTTATTAGAGTTACTTCACCAAACTAGATTTGCATAGATAGTGAAGGGTACATAAGATTAGGCATAGCCGAATATAGCACTCTTGCGTTTTATTTCTTTAAATTAAATTAAATCAGATTTTAATTGGAATCCTGCGATTTCAAAATTAATCTTCTTGAAGTCAAAGCTGTAGTGTAGGAACTATGTAAAACTGATTGCAATTAAAAATAATTAATAGTGTTGTCAATTTAAATTTACTAGAGTCGGCATTATCTCTAGATAAAGAAATTTCAATTTAAGAAAACGAAGATTTTGGTTATTTTGATTACAATTACTGGATTATATTGCAATTAAATTAGTTTGATTAATTAAATTAGTTTGATTAATTAAATTAGTTTGATTAATTTATTTAATTGCAATGAGTTAATCGGTGCATTAGTTTCAAAAAAATTATTCACTCATATTTATCGTATTTGAGTTCATGAAATAAATTTACGATTTTGAATGCAATCAACAAGATTGCCATCATTAGCGGGAATCATGTGTAATTAAATCAGATGCAGTATTTTACAGGTCTGTGATGTACAAAACTTGAATTTCATAGCCAACTTTCAAAGAGCACTTTCAAAATCTTGCAGGGTAATTTAAAAAGGAAACAAACCCTGTTCCAAGATCAGAAGAATTCAAAAACGAATTCAAAAATGATTAGAAAACAATAATTTAATTTAAATTCGAATTTCAAACTCAAAAAAAAGAAAAATAATTGATATCTATTCCAAAACCTAAATTTACTCAAAATTAAAATTAAAATTTAATTTTTAGATATATTTTTTGTTAAGCTGGCCTTATAAACACAAACTTCTTCAACCCTCGTTATTTTATAAAATATTATTAATTAGCTGCTAAGTATTTAAAATGTGTGTGTTGTGTTGTTAATATTACTTTTTCACATTAAAAAAACCACAACATAAATCATACTTTGTGTAAGTTTATCAAATAAGGAAACTTTTAAAAACTAATTAAACATGGACAAACCATAATAACGCATTATTTTAATATATAAAATATAAAAGCAATGATTTACAACAAAATTTGAACTCCATGCTTAAAAGTGAGCAGCTTTTTTGTCAGCTTTAACGACACACAACAAAGTCATCATAATCGTATCGGCTTAAAAAGTTATAAAAATTAAATTAAAAAAAAAAAAAATAACAAAAATGATTTATTTAAAAAGCTGTTTTAAATGTCAAAGTGATCTTTTTTTAAATAAAAAAAAAATAAATATTTTGTTTTATATTCGAGTATCGTGATCATTTTATTAATAATCTTATAATATGTAGTGTTAATGAGTTTTTAAATTAATTTTTATCAAATGCGTGTTTGTTAAAAAAAATGTTTGTGTATTTAGATTTTTAATAATATCACAATCTCACAATCGTGACTAATTAATAATGACTTTTTCAATTTAAAAGAATTTTTAATATTTTAAATTATTCCCAATTCATTATTATTGAGCACATTTTTATTTGCCTTTTAAACAGTTATATATTTTTCAAAGGCTTTAATTAGTTAAAAAACTTACTAAAGGGTTCCCTCGCAGCAACCGGTAGCATATGACGGTGGCAAATAGACTCACCCGTGAATAAACAGGAAATAGACCAGCCTGATCTATTAGCAAGATTTTTATCAAAATAAATTTCTAAAACGTGACCAGTTAATATAAATCGCGGTAAACTTTCATTTGAACTACCTAACGTTGCTGAAATTGTAACAAATCTCAAATGCAGTTCACTTAAATCTAAAAGCTACACGTAATTTATAAAAAGAATCCTCTATTCATTGCTTTTAATTAACTTACAATTTTAAATATGACACTATCAATAGAATAGTGAACAAGATTTTTTCAAATTAATTTTAAAGATTTAAAAATAGTTGAATAATATGAATAGGATTTAAAAGATATTTATAAAAGTTTTAAATACATTTTTTCATCTAATAAAAGACACAAAAACCTAAAAACGTTTTTCAACAGGAGCATTTGTGCGACTCAGATCTGAGCGTTAAATAGCTGTCGTCTATTTAAAATAGATTCTGGGCATATTCTTTTTTTATGTATGTGTTAATCCAAAAATGAACATTTTAAGCGATGAATTAAATGTGTTCATTTGGCGCTGACAGAGGTAGCTAGGCACGGTTTCTATTTAGTAATTTTTAAACAAATCTGGAGACAAGCCCGAAATTTTAAATAACATAGCGTTTTCTCGTCGAACCGGGCAGTTTTTTTCCAATTTATTTTCTTAGCGTTTTTTTTATTTTAAACAATTACGATATAAACAAGTAAGAGTGCTATATTCGGCTATGCCGAATCTTATATACCCTTCACCATCTATGTAAATCTAGTTTAGTGAAGTAACTCCAATCAAAAACGCAAATTTTGGGTTGGCACAGAATTAAAATTTAAAAAAAAAAATTTGGTACTGAAAATATATAATTTGACATAAAATTGCCACCGACTCTTAATGGGTTAAGCATTTTTTAAAAATTTTAGTAATTCCTTAAAAATCTCTTTAAAAGCTTTTTACTGATATCCATATTGATATTTCAAAAATTTGAAAATTTCAGAGCCCCGTAACTCGGAAAATATAGGCGAGCGCCAATTTTTTCATTTGAAATTTTTTTCTTATTTTTTAGTTCTCCATCGCCCCATATATTTATTTTTTTTATTGGAGTTACTTTATTGTTCCAAATGACATGCAAAAAGTAGAGGTAGGCGTGGTGTATTCCCTGCTGCCTCTAAGGACATGGACCATTCATGCTGATATCCAACAGCACCTCTTTCGACACTATATTTCATAGATTGAATTTGTTGTTTTTTTAAATCAAGTTTGCCTCGGCTAATGGCTGGACAGACGGAGATCGCTCAATCGACTTCGCTATGCATAAAAACTCAGAATATATATTTTTTATCGGGACGAAGATGGATATTGTAGAAATTACAAACGGAATGACAAACTCAGATATACCCTTTTTCCACTTTTTGTAGTGAAGGATATAAAAATAATCGTATGTTTTTTTTTTTGCAAAATCTAACAAAAGATCATTTTGGCGAATTTTAGAATTGATCAGGCAAACTTGGTAAAAAAAAAATATTTTGATACTACTGGTGTTAATGACCAATATCGGATTATCTGAAGTCTAATGTATGTATATGTGTCATACATTCAATTACTCGTATATAAACTCAAATCTTAATGCAAGTAGATACGAATTTTTAATAATTATTTTAAAAAATATTTTATATTTATTTTTATTTCGTTCATCTTTCCGTAAAGGAAAATTTAAAATAAAATAAACAATTTGAAAAAATAACTTGGTCTAACCAAAATCTGATATAGCAATTGTATATAAATTTGAAAGATAGAAACTGTGTGGGTAAGTTAGTACGTCTAAATAGTTTATTCTCAACCAGTTGTCAATGTGAAACAGCTATACTGCCACCACCAACAAGTGTTGTGTGTGCGAACAGAATAAACAGAAAAGTTAGCTAACACTCGTAGAGTTGTCAGCTTGTTAGTTAAACAGAAGATCATGAGTTCACTAGCCAACAGAGCTTTGAATTGAAAAATAAATAATTGACAGTATTCAGTAGCCGTGGTAAATGAATGATTTAAACAGTCGGATTAACGAATCGATTATTTCTTTGTTTAATAATTTAACTTCCACTACCAATCTACCAATCTGGTTGAATTTTACTGGACTGCTTGACTAATTTTTTCTATCTGGCAATGCTCTGAAGAGATTAAACTTTAAAAATTTTACTCTGATAATCTTGCAGTTAGTTACTTAGCTTTATACTGGCAGCGGTTGTCCAAAATAATTTTTTATAATAATTAAACTATAGTTGCAGCAATATTTTTATAAAAAAGGTTCAATTTGGTATTCTGCAGTGAAACAAATTTAACGTGAATAACAACTGCCTTTATTTTATAACGCGGCAGAAAAAATGCCACACAACTAAATATTGTAGCGAACTTTTGAATAGAAAAATTAAATAAATTCTCATCAAATAGCAATACTAATCAATAAAACTAAATTATTTTACATCGACGGAGGTCTTACAATTATGCTCCCTAATCGCCTCTTAAGGTGTTTAAAGAAAATAAAGTTACTCTTTACAAACGAATAGAATAATGATCATTGAACAAGCAAAAGTAATCGTGTGCCAACCAAAAAACTAAAAGCAAAAACAATAAAATGGCACAGTTTGAAATTAGCGGCGCTCCACATTATTAACCTCAAACGATGCCCAAAAACTTAAAGTTACAGATGATGATGCTCAACATTGAAAAAAAAAGAAAAAGATGAAATTAAGAACAGAAAAAAAATGCTGGGCCACAAGCAACTTTGGCAAGAAACAGCCAGCCAGCATCACGTTTGTTTCCAGCGATAAAACGCTGCTGTAGGTAATCGATCGCAGTAAAAGAAGCAGCATTGGTAGAAACAAATTTGGTTTTTGGTTTTCCTTTAGCCAAGAGAAATAATAAAATAAAGTTACAGATAGAAGGAAGGTGGTGTTTATGGTTTTTGATGTTTCTCCTGCTGGATATTTTGATTTGATTTGTTAGCTGGATTTTCACAAATATGATCATTACACGGAAAATAAAAAAATGATTTCAAGTTTAAATAGCAAAAAGTTAATTTTTTTACATAAAAATTTCAATTAAATTGATAAAAATAAAAAATGAACTTTAAGGTAATAAAAATATCCCCGGAAAAAATTTAGACCGCCCCCCAAATTTTTTTCTTATGGAATTTATAGCCTTCCTCTTCGATTAAGGGTTGTAGCCCTCTTCAGAAAAATTCTTCAGTAACGCTAATGCGTCCCAAGAAGGTCATTCTTAATTTCCGATGAACATTTTGTAATTCTACAGAAAACATTTATATTAATTTTACTTTCTTTAGAATTTTAAGCGTTAAAAAATTAAAAACTCTACTTTAAAATGCGGTTAAGAAAGTCGATTCTTAAATTGAATAGATAGAAGGAAAAAGTATTATTTCTGTTGCATATCATAAATTTTGAGCACTAACTTCGAAAGGGCAGTTCCGAGATTGATTAAAATTTCGTTAGTAAAAAAAATTACAAAGTTGACGAAACGTATATATAGACACGCTTGAAAATGGTTTTAGAATACACAAATTTATAAAAAAAAATTAACTGAAAATATGGTAAACAAAAAATGAAATAATAGACTTACAAAAACATTAATTAAAGCAATTAAAACAATAATAAAACTACAAGTTAACTTTAAGCAAATCAAAAAATTATTTATAATTTTTTCTGTATAGAGTGTCAAAGATAAATTACTTTTCAAAAAAAAAAAAAAAAATATTAAAAATACAAAAAATTGGTACTTTCGATCGCTTGAACTGATTTTCTTAAAAAAAAATGATTTTCCTAAAATAAAACCTGCACATCAATTATAAAGTCAATTTTAATTAATTTTTATTACATTATTGTTAAGTTTACTTTTAGCGAATTTTTAAATAATTTTTTAAAATTTACACAAATTTTAATTATCCATTTTATTCTCTCAGTGTACTTTATGAATCTATTACTAAGATTGTGGCATACAGATGCAGCTGAATACACTCATCCGTTCATTCATGAATTACTATATTACAGTAAGAATTATCGCCAAATGAGGATGTTATAGAAGAAGTAGGAGGTGCAGAACACGTTTGAACGTGCGTTTTATTTGCTTGATCTTAAGTTAATAATAAAAATATAAGCATGATGTTGTGGCGCCTAATATTATGCAATTATTTAGAAAGATCAGACGATCGTTCGGATGATTGTTGGCGGCAAATTAAGGATAAAATGTAACAGCAACAAATATTCATGAATTTCTTTTAAGGATGATTTAAAGTTCGCAACACCATTGTTAAGGACCACCTCTGGCGATTTGTTCTATTGTAATGTCATTTGTCAAAATAAATTAAATGTTGCAACTACAAAGAGAGGCAGAGATGATGGTATTGTAAAGCAATTAAATTATAGTTTATTTTTCTTTCATCTTTTTTTTTTTTTTTTGTAAAATAATTTCTTTTATTGTCCATGATTTAAGGCTGAGAAACTCCTACTTTTTGTTGTTTATTTTCTGATAGATAATAGATGATTTAACACGTGTTCTAATCCCGCGCTCTTTTGTAACACAAACCTTTTCAATCAAACTTAACCTCAAACGTTAAGAAATAAAAAAAAATTGGCAGATTTTTATATTTGCGGGTACATTGGCGGCGGCTTTAATAAATTTTTACCAATCTTTTTGCAAGTGATGATGAATGAAAGTAGAATTCATCATACCAAGCTTGACCTTAGCAGTGCCAAACGTGTGTAAGTAGCAGACACAATTTATTTAAGTTTTTGCATTAACAACACAAAGACAAAAAGAAAAAAAGGAGGAAATAATTGTTTTAAGAGATTTGTAGGTTTCTTTATACATTTTGCCGATATTGAATTTTATTATGTTCCAATACACACAAACACACACACACACTCACCGACCGACAGGCTTAATGGACAAAGGCAGAATAAAGAGAACGACATCACACAAAGGCATCAAGCTGCGGCTTTTTCATTTATTGGATAAGGTGTAATTATCCTTTGAAGCAAAGGCGCTAAAGAACAACACCTTCTTAGCACCTCGGATTATACATGAAACAACGAAGGGCAACAAACAGCAAACAAAACACAATCTGCGCACATCGTTTTACTGCACGCAAAATTTTATGAAAATTCACACAGTAGATTTAAAAGGTACGAGAACGATTAATAATGTTGTTCTAAAGTAGGCAGGTAAACATTTAGTTTTTTTTTTTTTTTATTGCGGATTGATTTTACTTAAATAAAAATAAAAATTAAACAGTTTTAAGCCTCGGCTTAGCTTAACTTAAGACTTTAATTGATGTTGTAGAAAACATATAAATAAAAAGAAAATTTATTCAAAATGCCGCTAGGTCAATTTGTTACAAAGATAAAATATATTTACTGTCACCATCGATTATTCCATTTAGATTTTTATTAGATTTTTTATTATTAGATTTTCTTTTTTTTCTTTTTTTTGTTTATAAATTGACCGCTATAATCTAAATTTTAAATCATAAATTTTCTCTGTTTTATAAAGGAATTATTATTTTTTCATTAGGTTTAAGCTCATTGCTGATTATGAAGAATGCTTTTCAAGATTGCTTAAATACTAAAAATGTAGTGTCTAGTGAAATTAAAATAAGAAACCCAAATTGAACTTTACCATGCTCCAAAGACTTGACTTATATTTTTAATTTTTATGGGTAAATGCCACTAAAAATAAAAAATAAAATATATATTGCCCACGATTTTAATATGCACACATACTGCTTAATAAAAAAAAAAAAAAAAACAAGTAAAAAAATATTTTTAATTTTTAAAATTAAAAGTCAATCTATTTAAGTATTTAAGCCAAATCATTAAATTTTAATTGAGGTGCATTTTAATTTCCAATTTTATTAAGAAAGAAAAATTATTTTAAAAATTTTGTATTTGTTTTTAATGAAAGCCGAAAAAGTTAGTCACTAGCAGAATGTAATATTGCTTATTCTGGATCGCTACATCGGTTATCAGTATTCATCGTATTTATCTAATTTAGTGTGTATACGTTGTAAACGTCATCTATTTAACCAACTAATTTTATAAAAGAAGCCCTTGCACAGGCTATAAATTTTTCTCTTCATTAATCGTCTGCTCGCCGGTTTGTCAACGAATGTAACTGTATTTTTATTTATTTTTTTTTACAAAATATTTGAATTCATACTTTTCTCACAACAATAATCATATACTCAACTAAAATAGATGAGAGGAATACTGATGACGGATGTAGCAATCCAGAAAATAATGCATTACACCCTGCTAGTGTCTAATGGTTTCCATTTTCTTTAAAAATTAAAACAAAAATTTGTAAAAATAATATTTCTTTTCTAAAAAAAAAATAGCAAATTGAACTTAAGCTGAATTAAAATTATTACCTTGGTTATAAAACGAAAAAAAAAAAATAATTACAATTTATAATTTATGATCTTCTGAAAAATTTAGCTCCTGGATGGTATTGTTTCTTTGTGCCGCAGTAATCTATCAATATCTGTGGGTTCCATTTTCTCTAAAAGCACTATTTCATCTGAGAAACTAACTCAATGTTTACAGCTCCCAAATTCTAAGGAAAAATGCCAGGTACCACATGTACCACAGGCTAATAACAGGTCTCTAGTAAACTCTCTAATTAATAAAAAAAATTTGCAACAAAATTTTCTGTAAATATTTGATATTTTATTAGTTCCCTGATTTTAGGTCCATCAAAAATATCCTCTCTTATCTTTGTTTTAGATGCCTTTGTAAGTTATGATCGTTTTTTGAGCAATCAAATGACTGAAAATAATTTCCAAAAATTTGATTAATCTATTATTATTCCTGTTACCATATCAGGCAGCTTAAAGTGGGATAGCTAAGAAAAATCCTGTGATGAGACTAGTGTTGATCATAATTCCTGTTAGTCGAGACTGGTAGATGCAGGGAATGTTTACATTTAGATGCTTCAATTAAGATCTCGAAATTCAAAGATCATTGGAGTGTTAAAAATATTCCTTTTGTTGCAAAATCTTTAAAAATTTATATCTCTTTTTATCAATAACTTTTCATTTCAAGGTCTTTTTTTAATATTTTAAATTATTCGATTCAAACAAGGTTTAGTTAAACTTACTTTCTTAACGTCACTCTATATTATTTTTTACCTTATAAACATTAAATAAAATATTTTCTGTATACGTTGCCAGCAACATTTAATTATTACTCATAAATATGACTTCGTGAATATTTATATTGATGAAATTCTAATCAAGACCACCCCTATTCCGTTTTAGTGGATATAGCCTTCAGTAGTTAATTGCATATAATGACTTTATTCAATTAAATTCTAATTAACTGTAATCAATTGCTTTTACATTGTTTAATATTTCAACTGAAAATGATTTCTATTATTTTTTTTTGTTTTGTTTGTTAGTAAAAATAACATTATCAAACTTAAAATGCAATTATAGGTGAGTCGATTTAATAGAACTTTAACGGCAATGCCACACCAAACTAATAACAAAAAAAAACCAGCTCCATCTTATTATTAACAATTAAGAAGCCATTGTTATTACAAAAGCCCAAAAAATGGAGTTTATTTTTGATAATTTAGTCTAAAAGGAAACTAAAAGAAAAAAATGTTACATTAACAAATGAGAAATTAATTTATCAAAATTAAAAAAAATGAGTGTGAATTGTAGTAAAATGAAACATTGGAAACAAATTTTACTTAAGAAACAAAAAAATTTAACTTTAAGGTGACCTGGTGTGGTCGCTTAAAATTAAATACTTTACAGAGAAAATATTGCAGATGTGTTATTTAATTAAAATGAATTTTAATTAAAAGAAACTTACTATTATAAGAAACTTTTAAAGTTTGTGTCAAAATCTTCCGAATGTTTTTTACACATCAAACAATTTTGGAATTTAATTTAATGACGGAAAAATGATGATCGCCACACTGTGTCGCGATTTCATACAACGGCTGGCCAAAAATAGAAGCAATTAGAGTAAGGAGATGAAATTTGGCATTTTTTTTCTTAGGAAAAGAGGTGTTTATGCGAAATTTGGAGAAAATCTAACAAGTGTCACGCCCACCTCCCATACAACCTCAATTTTAAAATTGTAATAATTTACAAATTACCGATCCAATAAGATTGAAATTTTCCAAGTGAATGTACTCATTAATATTGTATTGCCAATTTAAAAAAAAAAAAATCAGTCAAACGCCACGCCCACCTCCATACTACCAAAATTTAAAAATTGTCGTAACTTTGAAATAGTAATTAGATAAGAGCGTCAGTTTATATGTGAATATATTTGATAATATTTTAACATATTTTCAGTTTTCAAAAAATCGCACAAGCTCCACTCCTACCTCTAATACAACAAGCGAAAAGTTCTTCCACTCGCTTTTCATAAGAAACATGCGGTCGGCCTCTACCACTTGTATTTGCTTCCTAATATAGTATAACATAATTTAGTTTTATTGCAAAACCAAAATTATTTTTTGCAAAATCTTTAATATAACGTATGACATCGCAAAGTCTGTTTTGATTTATCTGTAGCCAGATTTGAAAAAAAAGTACAAACCCGCCACGAGGTTGACACTAAAAAACAATCAAAAAAGTATTCGGCCTATATCGAGCAGCTGAACTATGAATACATGTTATACGAGAGCTGCTCTATATATTTCTGGCCTAATAGGCTAATAAAAAAAATAATAAAAAAATAAAAAACAGTCTTCGTAGGGCAACAGTTATATTTATTTAATTCATAACTTTTTAGCAAAAAAATTAGAAAAGTTATTTGAAGGCATTCTATTGTAGCGTAAAAAACGAGTTCAATTACAACTTCCTTTTTTTGCGAACTAATGTAATGTGTTTTGTAAGCGAGTAATAACAAAAGTAAGTCACTATATGACAAGAACTTTTTAAGGTAATGTCTAATTTTTTGCTGGGTTGTTGTATGCGCGCTAAATTTTTGGATGCTACAATAATTGTACATTTCTTATTTGTCACATCTATGCACCCATTTGCTAAACACATTTTGCTTTTAATACGTTTTCGTAAAATTTGTTTGAATTTAATATCAATATTTTTTCTTTAAAGATAATACATTTTTAAGAATCGAACAACAGATACATGTAAAATTATCACAACTACTCGTACTTATAACTACAAAATACAAAAATAGAAATCTACTTTCTTTGAAATTCTCTATGAAAGTTTGTGGTTGCTAAAAATTCTTGACAATGCCTCACTACTATCTTTTTTCCAGCGGTGTCTGACATATGATCAATATATGTAAGCAAAAACACTGTTGGAATTATACGTAGAAGAATATACTTTAGACATCATCTGGCCATCTAGTGTTTAATAAATAAATAAAAAATCGTTCAAATTCTAACATTGACTTTAACCATTTTTGGCCACCCTCATGGTACAATACGTGATACAGATTAACGTCAGTACCTGTCATTGATGGCCTAACCTGACGGTGGTCTTACCATTGAGTGAAATACAAAACTAGGGACTAGCGCCCTCCATCGGACGTAGCCAACAGAGTTGCAATTTCAAGAACATGGCTTGCAGGACCATGAACTTCCCCTTGCTTGAGGGTTGGAGACTATTCAATCCCGTCTAATGAGAGTGCAACAGCACACTTCCATTTATTCCGCGCCAGACCTGCAGATGTAGACTTTTGAACCAACTGCCACCACGTGTACCTCGAAGGGACCTCACCAGTTACCGGCTACAGAGATGGGCAAATCTCTGTATGGGCTACCGGTTCCCGTGGTGTCAGTTTATTTAGGGCACTGGTGCATCCTTCGACAGTTTAGAACTGTCTATCCAGATTTGGTGCCTGCTCACCGGGGGACTGGTTCCCCCTATACCCCTGAGAAGCCTCGTCTGCACCAAGGTTAGGTCAGCACAGACGCTTGGTGCTCCCATCGAGGACCCTCGTGGTACACTGCGCCGATACCATTTGGAGTTCTATTATAACAACTTAGTGAGAGCAAATGGTTCGATCTTTCTTCTTGTAACCAAATCCCTCGCCTCCCAACAGGCATTTACTTTTCAATAGTGACTTTAAAACGTCAGCTAATAATCGCCAACTACACATTTTAACACACGGGGTAACGCTTAATTGTCAGCATATTATTAAGATTAATGTTCTCTACCATTTTGTTGCTGCCTTTTGTCCTCATTCTAATTCAAGCGAATGCTAGACATTTAAACACAAGATGCGCTGCCACCTTAATATCTTATTTGAGTTGTCTTCAGCAAGTATCACTAGAAATTCATGCAGCAGGCCCTTCTACCTAAAACTTTGTGGCTCCATCTATACCTCCACTACCTTTATTGGTATTTACATCTACGCCCCAGCAAAAAAATTTTGAAAAGGTAATCGAGTGTGGAATTAAGCATTTTTGGCGGAAGTACTTTCCAACTAGATTGCCAACTTAATGATTTCAACAGGGCATGAGACTTTTATAATCAATTACTGAGAATCGATTACATCAATTAGTGTAGGAAATAATGAGTACCATTAGTAGGGTAGTCTCTTTTAACATAAAGAGCTAGTTCCATTAATACTTAATTTTTTTGGAAACTAATGTGTTTTGTAAGCGAGTAACAAAATATGGAACCACAAAATATGGCAACCACAAAAGTAAGTCATTATATGGCAAGTACTTTTTAAGGTAATGTATAATTTTTTGCTGGGGCAGAAATAGTTTTAGAGAGGGAAGTTTCACCTGCGTTGAGTTTCATTTTACAGGTAGAGGTTGGCTTACTAGAAACTAACCGTTATTCTGGCTGCTCACAACTGAAGTTAAGTAGCCAGCAACCAAATAGAGACAACCTTCTCGGCGTCCTTTTTCGACCATTAAAATAAGGAAGTAACAGTCTCCCCTCCAGCAAATTACACCCGACGATCGAAATGTTAATCAACTTTTGTATTTTTTTTTTTTTCTAATAAACAGAAATATGACGAAGAAGAGCCTTCAACTTATCAATATTTATTTTAATTTTAAAAAAAGTATGTAAGCAGGTACAATACTACAGCGCCCTCTGCCTTTAATATGTTTTACTATCAATTTCTTAACGTTAAATATATCAATCGTTAATATTTTGATAGAAATAAATAGTTTAAGGAAAAAATTTCGTTGCGAAATATTACATTAATGTGATGACTGAGGATTCCACAAAAATGGCACACTTTCGGTCACATACACGTCGACACAGTACCTGAAAAGAATTGGGAAGTTAAAATGGCTGTTGTCAAACTGCTTTATTCCGTTATGGTTTCAAATAACACTCGTTTGGATGACCCTGTATGTGTAATGTAGAATAAATTCGTGGTTCCATTGTTAAAATCGTTAATGCTAATTACAGAAATTATTATTTTGTATCCAATGATATTCTCTTGCACGTATAAATATTCAAAAAACGTTCTTTGTCAGCGCTTTAATGGCTTATAATTTCCTTTCTTTTGTTTTTCATGGCCAAAACAAAATTAAATGAATAAGAGCAAAAAAAAATTTTTTTTGTTCTTGTTGTTGAAAAGAATAGAAATTATTAGAAAATTACTTAGTTAATGGTCTCAAAAAACGTAGGAAATTTATTTATAATGGCAGACGTGTGCTTTTGTTATAATTAAACTCCAGTTAATATTGTTACCAAAGACAACTGTTATTTATTATTATTATTTTGTTTTTTAAAGGCTGCCAACATAATTGTTTCAAATTCATTGTTAAATGATTTCTTCTTTAGTAGAACATTTTGGTTACAGAATAAAAATAATAATTCACGTGAACAATTTTTAAAAAATGTTTACCCTAATTTTTCTTTTGTATTTTGTTTTGTATAGTTTTTCTTTAAATAAAAATAATAAATAAACACCTCTCTTTACGCTCATAGCGAATTTAACTTCTGGGTGTTCCATGCTATTGAAAATCAAAAACAAACACAATCTTAATTTTCTGGCATTAAGACGTTCTTCGTTTATTCGATTCACCATAGCAAATCCTTAAAAAAACCGCACTACATCAGAGTGAATCATTTTTTGTTTTTTTTTGTTTTTTGAAATGCAACATGTTCGTATTTTTTACTCGCAAGTATTTGTTGTTATAAACGAATGAGTTAAACGTTTGGTTGGATTGCTGCCACAAGGTAGTGCCAATGCTACCACCATTTGGCGGCAACAACAACATCTGACATAAAAAACTTTTGTTTTAATCATTACAGTCATACTTTAATTTATGGGGTTAATAGTTGTATTTTCAGTAATTTAATGTTATTTTTTTTATTGTTTGTTGTAGGTTTTTTAGTAATTTGTTATGAAAAAGTAAAACAGCCATTATTTGCGCAGACATTAATTATTTTGATGCTGGTAATCGTTTGTCAGTTTAATTGTCGGTTCGTTTACGGCTGTTATTTCAATCAAGCACACAGTTTATATGGTAAAATAACTGAATAGCAATAAATTAATAAATAAAAAAATAATAATAAAGTGCCAATAAAGTTAGGAAACAAATAACAACTTAAACAATAAAAAAACAAATTTCAAACCAAATAAAAATTTGAGACATTAAATGACTTAATATTGTTAAACGCCTACTCAATATATTGTATACATGATCTAGTACTTTGAAGCCCATTTAACAAAAAAAAAAAAAAAAAAATAACTTGTATTTTAATATAATATTTATTTCTGTCTCCCCCGAGGGTACTAACTCAGCTGAGCTAAGCCAGGCACAAAGTGTTCTCGGGATATAGGAGGAATCAGTACGCCGGTTGTATAGGCACCAAACCTGGATAGACAGTGCTGTCGAAGGGGTGCTGTCGAAGGATGCACCAGTGTCCTTAAATAAACTGGCACCGTAGGAAACGGTAGCCCATACAGAGAGCCGTCCCTCTCTGTAGCCGGTTATTGGTGAGGTCCCTTCGGAGTACACGTGGCGGCTGTGGTTAAACTAAAGTCTATATTTGCAGGTCTGGTGCGGAATAGATGAAAGTGTGCTGTTGCACTCTCAACAGAGGAAGCTCCAATCGTATAGCAAGAAGAACTTCATGGTCCTACAAGGTATGTTCTTAAAATTGCGACAGAATAGTGGTAAGACCACCGTCACTTGAGGGCCCCGTCCAGGTACTGATGTTACTCTTAATCACATCAGAATGAACATCTGTCTGTGTTGATGTTGAAATGCATATTGCGAGCACTCTTGCATACCTGTGGAATTTTTAGTAATACGGTTGCTTAATTACTGTTTTTATAATTTCAATTATGAAATCCGCAAAGTCAGATCAAAAATGGCACTGATGAAAAACAAATACGGGTTTGAGTTTTTTTACATTTCAAATTGAAATAATAACTTAATTCGACAAAAATAAAAAAACTAATTTTAACGCAAGATTATCATTGGCACAAAATACAACTGTTAAAGAAAAATATAAATATGATTGAAAATGAATCTGTCGCCAGCAAAATTAACAAAACTCAAATCAAGGCGAATTAATTTACAGGGACTAATTGTAAATTTTATAAAATTAAATTTCAAAATCAAAAAATGAAATATGAGGTATTGCTGCTGGTGAAAGAAACCAACTGGTAAAACTTCATTTAATGATAATAAAAGAATAAATTAAATTCGGCTTCCTCTTGTTTAGTGAGCTATTTTTGACATCAACGAGGTGCTCCGCAACAACAAAATGACATTAGTTTTTTGTTTTTGTAGCCGTGCGGCCACCGAGTATTTGATTCGCGTTGACTTAAATTAATTTCCGTTTTCTTTAAAAATCAACACCAACAATTTTTATATAGTTCTTCTGTCTTAATAAATTTAAAGTTTAAAATATTTGTAACTTTAACCGAAATCAAATTATTCATTTGTTATAATATTGAAATAGTTCGACTAATATTTAAAAAATTTTTTAATATTGGTAATTTGGAAAAATTTAACAAAAAAAATATAAACTTCAACAAAAACCACCAAAACTTTAGAAAAAAAAATTAATTAAAAAAACAACAAAAAAAAAAATTCACCAAAAACTCTAAAGTTGGTGAAAAAAAATTGTAATTTTGAAAAATATTTTATTTCCTCAATGTTTTTTATAGAGGCCGACAAAAACATCGCTACCTTATCAGGTATATTTGAAAGAAGTGTTTCCTGCAAATAGCTTTTATCTGGATGAAGCAACCGCTTACGCTACCAGGGTAACGCTGGATATATTGATATACCATTTTCCAGATTTTAGATGGATGGACGTTTTACTTTCACGGGATTTTTTTTTTTTTAAACTTTTATCACAATAATTCATATTACTTGCAGGTCTAAAAATTGAACACTTCATGCAAAGGAACAACATGGTAGAGGTAACCATAATCTAAGAGCAACATTTTATGATTGCATTATATGGTTGCTAAAAAACATAGTATTGTTATATTTGCAACCATATTGTTGTCTAGCAAAACAATAACATTCTAAAGTATAAAAATAATTATGTTCAAATAAAAACATTAAATGGTTAAATTAAAATATAATAATATGGCTGAAAATGTCATGTAGTATAATTCAATTATAATATAATCACGTAATTGCAAAATTTTCTTGATATAAAAGACTTGGTTATTATTGTTTTATTCATTAACGATTTGCCATAAAAATTATTTAAAAACATAAATTCGCAAAAAATCAATTATTTGCTTATAATCACACTTAGATCATAAGGTACAAGAATCACTTATATAAAAATATAATTTATAAGCCCAAATAAATGACTTCACAATCGTGCTTCAAACACAAAAATAAAGATTTAAATGATTACAATACATGCATACATATTTATTTCGCCTTTTTTTAATATTTTGGTTTCCCTTTTATTTGATTTTATTATTTGCATATTATTTTTAATTATTTATTTTTACATAAATTTTAATTTTTTGACTTTCTCAAACAAAAAAAAAAATAAATCCAAATTTTAGCTAACAGAACAATTACTAAACTGTCAAGAACTAGAACAAAATACTTTTAGCGCAGATATTATTCTGTTGCTTACAACCATACTTTGATTAAAAATAATATATTATGGTTAAATATTTTTTTTTATTTTTAATAAGTTATAAAAATTTGGTTGTGATTGAATTTTTTTTAAGTTAAAACCAACCATGTTGCATTTTTTGTGCACAGTAAACATATAATCGTTAAAAGTAAACAAAAAAAAAATTTGTTGTGTCTAAAGTTTTGGTGAAAACAACTATAATTGTTTCTCCGCAACTATATATTGTTACAAAGAACATAATATGGTTATTGTGACCATATCACAACCATGTTTTTTTCTGCGTGTTGTAAATACTAATAAGAAGGCTAATTTTTTGCTAGCAACAATTTAAAAAACGTCGTTAACCGAGAATAAATGGCATTAACTCGATCAATTCATCTTAGATTAAACCTTGAACAATTATTGAGATTTTTTTTTTATTATTAATTTTTATTTATTATTAGTACAGCGTAAAATCCAAACATTTGAATAATTATGTTATTGAATAGAGAACCTGGGTACAAAATAGTTACTAACACTGTCATTATTGCAATAATTGTGTTAATAAATACTTTACTCGTAAGAAATAACTGTATAAAAATTTTTTTTAAGATTTAATACTTATCTGATTTCTTAAACATCGGGTATAATCTCTTTTTAAATGTTAAATTGGCTGTCATGTGCAAGTTTTTATTTGAAAAAATAATATTTTCCTTTGATTAATAATTAAATTGTTAAAAAAAAACTCTTTCCTCTAAATCTTCCTTTTTGTATAATTTTATAAAGAATATTTTTTTAATTTTCACTTGCAAGTAACAGCCGGAAGAAATTTACCCTTTTTTTACTTTAGGTCTGTTTGTCTTTGTGGAAAGTGTTTTCCTTTTTAATAAAGACTTCTTTAACTGTTTTATAATGACTTCCTTGAGACGAGTATTTTATACAATAAAAACCAAAATTGAAAAAAATTAAAAAACGTAATTAAAGGATTTTCCGCAATATTAAATGGTATTTCGAAATTTAAATGGATGTTTATTGTAAATGGGGTATTTGTCTTTTAACCGCAAAATATTGTACGCTTGTGAAACTTATCATGTGTTGGAGCGTTTAAAATTGTTAATTTAAGCAAATGGTTCTTTAAAAGAAAGCATAATAATGATGACGATGATGATGATTACCATTAGAGGTTTCCTTCCTTTGCGGTTTTTTAACTTAAATGATGCAATTAAATGACCAAATGCTGTTTTTTTAGTGTGTGGTGTGTGTGCGTGTGTGTGTGTACGTGAGTATAATATATTTTATAATTAAGATCTAAAAGTTAAGAAAACACCACAAAATCAATAATGATTAATATATTTGTTTCCATTGCAAACAACATTTAAAAGTATTTTTGTTTTTAATTTTTCTTCAAATTTCCTTTTTTGATAAAAATATCACTCGTCAACCTAAAAGTTTTGTTTATTTAATAAAAATTGCATACTTTTTTATCTTAATTAACATGTTATTAATTACTTTTCTCATTTAAGACAAAATTTTTATTCTTCACCTACAAATATTGTAAAATACGAGGGAAGGTCAATATGCCTTTCAAACACTGTGAATTTAAAACAAAAGAGGCTTCTTAAATATGAAAGATCCAGTTTATTTTAAACAAGTTTTGATATTTAAAAAGAAAGAAAACTTTCACTAAAAGAGAAAAACACTTAAACGACACAAATAAAGGCCGCAGCAACAGTAAGGCGCGTGCAACGATGTAAATGAATTTGAATGTTGTCATGTGTCGACAAAAATTCCAGAGGTTTGATATACATTTAATTAAATCTTAGGCAGCTACAAAAATAAATGAACTGAATCTGAGAGTGAGATTTTTCAAACTGTGTAAATCAATCCACAAAATTTACTGTTCCTTAAAAGACTTATTGACTACCCTTCGTACTACTACGTTACAAAATGCTGTGAGTCGAATAATTTGACTGTTTAAAATATTTTGTATTAAAATATGAAAATTATAAAAAAAAAGACGGCACCAAATGGCAACGAAGCATTACAATTTCAGTCACCAGGCCAAAACCCCCAGTCGGACAAAGAGACAGACCGAAACAAAACACACAAAAATAAAAGAAATAAATGAGAATACTAAATATTCATCCAAAATATTTTTTGGGAATTCTTAGAAATTTGTGTTTGAAAATTGACAGATAAACAAACACTTAACACTCATGCAGTTTTATTTGTTAAATGATACAATAAAACAGAAAAAAAAAACACTTACAGTGGAAGCTTAAATTTTTAAATAATTAAAAAATTCTAACTAAACGTAATAAAGGCAATAATAATAAAAAGAGATCTATTATGTATTCCAATATTCACTGTTGCGAGGAATACTATTACTTCGATAATTAGACGTACACTCAAAAAAAAAAAAAAAAAACTTGTAATAATGCTAACTTAACGTAATTCGCAGAGGGTACAAAGGATGGTAAGCACGAAACCTTTTAAAGCAAATAAAAAGCTTTAAGTTTAAAAACTAATTTATTAAATTTTGTAATCTCCAATTTTAATGAATTCTTTGGCTAATTTTTAGAATAAATCTCATAACTGCTTGCTTTACTAGTACTTGAGTGAGTCAATTACAATAGTTCACTTTAAGGCTTTTTGCATCGGTAGTATTATTTTGTGTAAAGTGGTTGTAGATATTCTAATTAGAAAGTGAGATATAAATTAATCAATTTCATATTTTTTATTTTTGAAAAAATAAGTTCCACAAATGGTACTACTGTGCAAAAACACCTGCTCTGTTTGAGGTTTTGTTTAGTACTACCATCACTTTCGCTACTGCGATTTCTCTTTTTAGGCGGGTAAAAACGTTTAGATTATTCTGTTATGGAAAAATCTGGCATCCTGTACTAATTGTTGTAGTTATAAGACAATCAAAATAATTCTACGTTATTTTATAAATGTATTTTATGATCTCGAATATAGAAGAAATTTACAGTAAGAATTTTGTGTTTTTTTAAAATATTGCAAGGCATTTTTTTTTTTTTTACAAAAGTGTTAAGGCATTAAAATCCCCAATATTTGTGCCAATATTTTGTTTATGGTTATAACTTAGAAGGTCTTACATTTCAATCAGCATCATAATTTTATTTTATGACGTTTAGAACAGATATAGTTTCAAAAGTGGTGCTATTGGAAATCAGCATAATCGGTCCATGTCCTTCAAGGCAGCAGGCAAAACACCAAGCCTATCTCTAATTTTTTCATGTCAAAAAAATACATATATGCTGCGATAAGAATTAAAAAATAAGAAAAAAACATTAAGTGAAAAAATTAACACTCGCCCATATTTTCCGAGTTACGGGGATCTGAAATTTTCAAATTTTTTTAAAATATCAATATGGGTATCATTTTAAAGCTTTTGAAGAGGTCTTTAGGGAAATACTAAATTTTTTTTAAAAATGCTTAACTAATTAAGAACCGATGTCATTTTTATGTAAATTTTTTTTTTAATTCTCTGTCACCACAATATTTGCTTTTTTGATTGGAGTTACTTTATTTAACTAGATTTACATAGATGGTGAAGGTTATATAAGATTCCGCATAGCCAAATATAGCACTCTTACTTGTTCTTATTGTAATTGTACGTGTAGATTTGGATTTTAGTAATTAAGGTGCTACTTGCAGATATCTGTCACTGTTTAGCAGTATAAATTTGTGCTCAACGGACTTTGGTGGTTATTTAAGCAACCTTTTAGAAAGTTGACAAATATTCACTAGCTGTCCTTATTGAGGTAATTCACATCTAAATTGAACTTTAAGAAACACAACAAAAATAAAATTAAAATGAAACGTTCCATTTGAGCTGACAATCCAATTAGTACAAATTAAAAAATCCCATAAATATTTCCCGGATGTGCAAAAAAGAAATGAAAAATAAATAAATGACAAACACGAATAAATTCATTGTTGGTTGATGACTATGCCACAGATTATGAATGATGATAATTTAAATAATCAGACAAGCAAAAAAAAACACAAAGTGAAAAAATTAAAATTAAAAACAATCACCGCCCATGTCTGTATCATATCTGTATTTGAATGTGTATTTTTTTTATGCTCAACTGATAATTTTTAAGAATTTTATGATCTGTTAAATTTTATTAGGGTTTCTTATAAATTATCATCATTTCGCCAAGCATATGAACACTTAAGCAACCAACATCTTTTGGTTTCTTTTTCAGATTCAATTTAAATTTTAAGTGATCTGAATTGTTGTTTTCTTTATTTTGTTTTGCCATATAATGGCTCTAATTAGACAAATTTGTCTTTAACAAGTTTTTTATTTGTTTTAAATAAATTTTCTTAAAATTCTTAATTAACGTTAATTATTTGTAGTGTTATTTGCCGTTTGAATTTTATGATTTTTTTTAAAGGGTTTTAAAGTTTTTGTTTTTCGAAGGAGTCGTGCTGATCAAAAAGCGGTATTTCAATTATATACTTTGTGTTAATTAAACTCATATGAATAAAACTTTTAACTTTCATAAACACATTCTTATTTGTAGACGTATCTGGTTTAAAATTAAAATTATATGAATGAAGTTTTTGATTAAAATAACCAAATTATTGTTAAGATCTTTAAATGCTTAAAAAAATAACTTTTAAGTTTTTCACACAAAAATCATATTTAAAAAAGAACAAATTTTTGCTTATTATCGAAAAATTTAGCAACATTCTTAAGGACTTTAGTAGAATCTACGCCCCATAAAATATATTTTATGTTATAAATAAATAAATACTATTTCTATTTACTCTTGCGTATCGCCCCAATTGTCTTTTAGTACACAACAGCACATAATCTGTTTAATTAAAATTTCTCTAGCGAAAATAAATTACCAATCTTTTAGATTAAATACGCAAACATTTAAAATTTAAATACCTAATTAAAAGTCATCAACTCAAGGATGTAAAGACAATTAGCGAGCGCCTAACATTTAAGCATTCAAATTCAAAAACGTAAGATAAAGATTTAAATTAAAAAATGTGTAATTTTTACGGCATAAAAATTGTTTTTCTGTTCTGTGTGTCATTGCTGATGGAGCGTAACCTTTTAAACAAATATTGCTAATTATTCATCATGTTGCTAAAAGCATACGAAAACGTTTACAGTTTGACTGAAAGTGAAAAATTTCTTCTCGATTGACATTAAAAACGGAGTCTCATTAAATTGTCACGCATGTTGTAGTTGCTGGCTGGCGTTTCTGCTGTTTTTCACATTTACAACACAGTGAGCACTTTGAAGTTTAAAAAATATACTTTTTAAAGTTTTATTTACGTTATTTTTGAAAAAATGCAGCGAGAGGCCTTGTAAGGCAATTTAAATTTTCAAAACTTCTTTATAAAACGTAAACTGTAAAGAAGATTCTTATTTAAATATATTCACTGAAAAGGTACTTTTGTTTCTGAAGTGAACTTATTTTGAAAGATATTATTTTACAAGATATCATTTATTATTGAAAAAGGTGGAGTGGGAAAATATACCCTCCACCTTTTATCAAAGGGGAATATATTTTATATGTACTACAAAAAAAAAACGTTATTGTAAATTCCCCATTTTTAAAGTGTAACATTTTAATGTGCAATTTAAAAACAAACCTTCTAATTTTAAAAGGGATATTCTAGGTACTTTTCAATACTACTTTTTAAAACGTATATTCAGGACATATTTTTTGGACATTTTATTTTGAATACGAATTTTATATTTACTGCTCTATTCATAAAATATTCGAATAGATTTGAAATGTATTTTAGGACAAATTAGTATGGAAAACTTATCATAAAAAACTTTCAAAGTTATTTCATTTTATATCGATATGGCAGTAAATATTTAAAGTATTAAATAATTAAAAATATTTATCACCTTAGAAATTTTAGTGCGCCAACCACAAAATTTTTTTTTGATTTTATACGAGGGCTGTTCTATATATTTCTGGCCTAATAGTGAAAATGCGAATATTTATAATCAAAAATGGTTGTCGAAGCACTTTTTCCACTCCGATTGAGACACCTCTAAAACATGGTTTTTGAACACTTCAACAGCTTCTTCTGGCGACGAAAATCGTTGACCACGCATTTTTTTCTTGATGTACGGAAACAAGAAGAAGTCATTAGGTGCCAAGTCAGGGCTGTAAGGCGGATGACCCATTAATTCGACGTTTTGGCCGGTCAAAAACGCTCTGGTTTGAGCCGATGTGTGTGAGCTCGCATTGTCATGGTGAACAATGATTCGTCTTCTCTTGTTGGTTTTTCGAATTTCTCCAAACAAATTGTAGTGTACCACTCAGAAGTGACCGTCCTACGTTGCTCAAGCGGAACAGTGCCCACATGACCAGTTTTGCCGAAGAAACAGGCGACCATTTGCTTCGAAGTGCTTCTTCCACGAACAACTTTCGTTGGATTTTGCTCGTCTTTGAAGACCCACACGGTCGATTGTTGTCTTGTTTCGCTGTAAACAACACAAATAATGGTCGTACGTCAAAACGTTTTGAGTACGATTATGCTTAAAAATGTCAAACTTTCCAATGGAAATGTAAGATTGCACTTGGCAGCACTCAGTGTTGCCAGGCCAGAAATATATATATCAGCCCTCGTACTAAAATTTGATTCAATTATTTATTTCAAAACTCTTTTCATAAAAACTTTTAACAAAAAATTCAAAACTTCAATTTAATTCTTTATTTAATTAAAAAGCTACTTATTTATTTTTTTTTATTAAAAAAATAATTGCATTAATTAAAATATTAATTAAAAGTAAATTTAAGCTGCAATAAAACTTTTAATAGCTATAGAAACTTTTATCTGTAAGTCATTTCCATACCAATTTTTTATATTCTTAAAGTTATGCTTACGGATTTGCTCTATTCAGATTTCATTTCATCTTCGATAAGTTAATTTAATCCTGCTTCCAACAAACAGAAGTAATAATTATTTTGTTCAATATTGTTAATTGAATTTATTAACAAACTCTTGGAAATTGTAAAAAGGTATGCATAAAAAAATATTCTGACTCAAGCAGTTGTTAACAATTATTTCACGTTGCCTTTTTTTTAGTAACGAAATAGAGAAAAATAATTCTTGCGAAAAAAAACCCACTTCAAAACAGATTTCATCGGTCTGCCTATAACAGCTCAAGTGTATGGCCACATTTATTAGGTAACATTAACTATTGGGACACACTTATTTCTCCAAACTTTATACTTTTTCAACTGTTCAATAGTTTGGCAATATACATCAAATTGCAGCACCTATAGGGTCACTCTTTAATTTCCAAACTCAAATTATATACTTGCTGTTGTAGTAGATTTAGCAATCAGGTTCTCTCTGTAACGGTTTAACAGTTTGCCCATATACATCAGATTATATCAACTATGTAATTTATAATATTTAATTTTTATACTTCTTATTATATCAAATAAAGCAGTGGACATTCTGTCTAAAATTAAGGTGTTTGTATACAACGGTTCAAAAAATACGGCTATATAGAACAAATTACATTGATTTGGGAATACCCTTTACTTTCTAAATTCAAATTATAAGCTTCTTGTTATAGCGGACTTAGCAAAACATGTCTCTTGAAAATTTCAGCTGTCTGTCTATAATGGTTCAAAAGTCCGTACACATATGCCATATTATATCAACTACTGGGACACCCGCTTATTTCCAAATCCAAATTTAATACTTGTTGCTATAGAGGAGTTAGTAATACAGATTTTTTTTTTAATTTTAATCGTCTGTCTACAACTGTTTTAAAGTATGGCCATATATCAAATTAAATGAACTATTGGTTCACCCTTTAATTTATAATTTTAAATATTATCAGCTGTTACTATAATCGCCCATAGCAATCGACATTGCGTCAAATTTACAAGCGCTTGTCTATAACGGTTCAAAAGATAGGCCTATATAAGTAAATCTACAGAAATTATGGGACACCCTTTAATTTCTAAATTCAAATTATAAACTCGTTAATATAGCGGACTTAGAAATACAAGTCCCTTTTAAGTTTCAGCGTTCTGTCTATAACAGTACGGCCATACACTTGAAATTACACCAACTATTAGAACACCCTTTAACTTCTTAATCAATATTTTATACTTGTTGTTATAGCGGACTTAGCAATACAGGTTCGTTGTAAATTTCAAGGGTCTGTCTACAACTGTTCAAAAGTATGGCCATATACATCAAATTTAATGAACTATTGGGGCACCCTTTAATTTATAATTTTTAATATTAATACTTATTACTATAACGGTTATAGCAATCGACATTCTGTCCAATTTTCAAGCGTTTGTCTATAACGGTTCAAAAGATAGGCCCATTTAAGTAAATTTACAGCAATTATGGGGCACCTTTAATTTTTAGATTTATTTTTGTACAATTTTTTTGTTTTTGGGAGCCATAGTAATACGCAGTCATTTTAAATTTTACAGAATCGCCCTTTACAGTTCATTATACACGTAAAAAATATGTACTTATGTTGTATGGGGGCACCCTTTAATTTTTAAGATTTTGAACTGGTTTTAAAACGGGACCAATCTGTAAGCATAATCTATTATATTACCAAAAATTTTCTAAATCGGATCAGAAATGACTGAGGCAAAAATATAAAAAAGCAACGTAAAGCCGAATTGTATAACCTCCTTCTTTTTTTGAAGTCGGTTAAAAAATAGATGACGTTCAAATTACGTTAACTGATTACATATTGTCATTATAATTTTTATTTTTAATCTCATTAAAAAAAAAAAGTATGGTATTCTTACATCTGCCCTGAAGGCTTTAAAGATCTTGATAAATATAAATGCGTTTAATTCAATTTCAATGTTCAATATTGACACAATCTCAGTTGTCATGTAGTCGGCATTAAATGCTTTCAAGCACAAAAATTAAAGACAACACAAAGAACTAAAAAAAAACCAAAAATTGAAAACATCCTTATGATCACATGCCGCTTAAATCTCAGGATAAAAAGAGAATTGCTTATAAAAATAAAGTCTATTAAATATTAAACGAAATCATCCCTGCAAAACATTATTTTTGCGGTTATTTTCCACTTGCTTTCAAATAAAAAGAGACACATGTATTGCAACATCGCTTGTCTATATGTGGTTCGATTTAGAAAGATACAATTAATTTAAAAGAATATTTTCTTTATTCTGTACAATTCATTTAGCTCGACAGATTTCATTTCATAATTCTTGCACAATTTTGAAGATCATCGCAAAAAGTTTTTGAAAAATAATTTTTTATGGTTCAAAGGCTTTCTTGTCGGTATTGTCTCTACGTTGGCTGATCACAAAATTTTTTTCAAATTTAATTACAACCCTGCCGGAGAATATTTTTTCAACTTTTAAAGAAGTAAAACGATTGTTTGTTCTTCTATTTTGACAGTACTTTGAAATCACTTGTCTATGTTTAAGTCCTTGGCCTCTCTAAGTTAACGTACCTTCTTTTGCAAGTGATTAAAAAAACTATATTAGAAGTTTTTAATAACATTTATTATTTGTACAGCAAAGTAGGAATTAATTATTGATTCATCTTTAAATTCTTTTAGTATTTTGACTTTCAAGTAAAAGCGTTTGAGAAAGGCGGAAAATTTAGATTTTAATCGGACTGAATTAAATGATGAAGCTTTTAAACATGTTTTACACATGTTTATTAGAATATTAATCTTGTGAAGCCTTGTAGGAACGGACAGATTAAAACGACCCTGTCTATTACATACATTTATTTTCTTTAGATATGAAGTTTTATGCTCCAAGTTACGTAATGGAAGTCTTTTTTTTTTTTTTTGGAAAACCTAAATTGAATCCAAAAAAAATTTCTGAAGAATAAAACCTTTTACATTACTTCTATAGGTTTAACCTAAAAAAAAGAAGTAGAATATATTTAAATGGCAGTCAGGTTTTCTATATGTCGTTAAATCGTTGGTTCGTGTATTTTTGGTGTTTAAAATATTTAATGTCAATAAAATGAAACGCCATTTTTCTTTCCTTGATGTGCTGACGACGACTTAGCGAGTAGTGTCAGTGTGGTTGTGTAATGGTGTGAACACAATTTTAAGGACATTAAACGCATGAATAAATTTAATTACCAACAAAACACAAATACAATAGAAACTGTCACAAATACGTGAACAATAACTTTACAAAAAAGTAGTGGCAGGGGGGTTTAATTTAATGATTTTTTTGGTGGTGTTTTAAATAGAACAACATTTTTTTAAATTGTTTGTATAAAAATTTATTTTAAATTGATCACAATGGAGGAGGGAGTAAACATAAACAAAAACTCCTAAATAAATATGGTTGATTGTGTTAATGGTGTCAAAACAATTGTTTGTGAATGTCAATGCCACAAGGGTGAGATAGATTAAATTGAATATGTAAAGGGAAGTGTTGTTTTTTTATTTTTAAACAAATTTATACTAAATACTTTTATTAAATTTTATTTTAAATAATTATTCAATTAAACTTTTAAGTTAATTGGGTTTCTCTACTTTGAATAAAACGTATTTTACTAAATCGAAAAATCTATTGCTCATTTACTTATACAACGTCATAACTCAAAATTTCAAATTTTGTAATTTATAATACAGAATTGTTCGCCATTTTAGGCTTTATATTAAGCAAACGTTTCATTTTTATGTATTTTGTACTTTCCATGTTTTAAGAGAATAAGTCGTTATTTCATTTCATGTTCGGAAACTTTGTTTGCCAGCAAGAACGACACATTTGAGTTGCAGCGTAGATTTCATAAGGTAAAAATCATATTGGGTTCTAAAATATCTTCACTTTTCGCTTTGACACTGTATACATGAAAACGAGATGTTTTTAAAATGTATCAACTTAGCGATTAACTCGATATAATTTTTTTGAAGTTATGACGTTCTAGAAGCAGGTAAGCGGTATGTATTTTTAATTATTATAAATTGAATATAGTGTTACGTTTTTCCCTTTTTAGAACAAACGTACGGATTCTTTTGATTGCAGATACCACTGTGGCTCATTATTCTGTATTCAAGCTTTATGGCTTTATCTGGCTATAATACTTCTTGATCCTACCGGTCTTGTGAACGCTTGGTTTCGTATTTCGTAGTAGCCATCCACGCTACTGTGTTACTCCGGCGAGACATGAACTATTCGCTGCCTTGTAAGTAAACCTTAACCATCCTTAGACAACTGTACTACGCCTTTTATTTAAGCCAGTCATCCTCTTTATCCAATAGCCACAACGTCTGCCATACACTGTTGTTATGCTGTTAAACTTCTCTGCGCTAAACGCTACCGTTCTTACTTTTTATTTTAAAGGGCTTCTTGACAATTATCTGTTGTCTCTTATATTAAGTTGGACGTCTCCACTAAATTATCTGCCATGGCTTCACACAATAATTGTCTTTTGCCTCTCTGGAGGTTTGTACTGCTGTTTACTAATTTTAATTCATTATAACAATTATTATTTTTTCGTTGCACGCATGTCCGAATGCGGCATCGAACTCAGGACCCCCTGTTTTGCAGTACGCACCTCTACCAACGCAGCCATTGAGGCTGCTCAGCTTTTGTTAGCTAACTTGTGTTTTTTTTATTCTATAAACACACCATTAGTTGAATTAGGTTATTCACCACGCTCATACGGAAACAACTACAGGGGTTGCCAGATATTATTATTCGTAACAATATATGTATATATATTTACATTTTTATAATTCTCGGTAGACTTAACATAAAGGGTTGAGGTAGTCATTCAAAAGAAGTTTGCAGAATTTGTGATTGAAAATTGCAATTGTTTTAATTATCTAGCTGGACTTCTAGATAATTCTTCTATTTTAATATAAAGCAAATGGAAAAATTAAATGTGACAAGATAACAACAAGCAGCCTGTTCTATTTTTCACTGCCTCAAACATATTTCTTTTATAAATGTTGTTCTAAATTTTTTTTTTTATTTCAATTCACTACTAAAATAATTTCTTTTTACATATTTACGAATTTTTATATTTAAATTTACTAATTTCGTGGTAGTTCTTCTGTGGATAAAAAAGTAGTATTTAAATTTATGATTTCAGTATTGAATAGGAATTTTATTTATTCTGCACAAAATATTTTAAAAATTAAGTGTTATTTGTTCGTTTTGAAAAAACTTATTCGTAACATACTATGGTTATAATTACTATACTATAGTGGAATAGTTATAATGGATAAAATTTTAGCACGAGGATTTCGCTTTCAACCAACTTCTTTGCTGTTTTTTGTACGTAACAACCATTTAATAATTTTATGATAACAACAAATTTTTTAAAGAGACTAAAATAATGCTTCAACAATTATAGTTTGATCACGGCAAACATATATTTTAAACGAGAACATAATGTGATTCTTATAAACATACCACAACTATATGCATTTAACAGTGCCTAGCAGAAGGTAAGCGGCACAAGGGTCTGTAATAATTTTTCAATACACAATTTTAATTTTTCAACTATTTTTTCAGCAAAAGAATTTTTCAAATTCATTTTCAAAACAAATATTACTGAACTACTGTGCACTGTCAGGTGCTAAGTGAACTCAGTTTCCTTATAGCCGTATGCATAAATATATATTCTTTTTATTTCGATATTTATTTTTATACAATCAATTTGTTACAATTATAAATATTGAAATTATAATTGAAAATGAGTCAGTGTCAATAATTTTATACAATGTGTTAAATGGCTAAATCAAATAAATTATATTTAATTACAGGTTTTTTCTTTTTTTTATCAGCAGTGTATAAAATTTTTACATAAATTTCAATTAATTGTTATTTTATCGGATATTTCAGCGCAATACATTTACACTGACAAATAAAAGTTTTGGTGGGCGGAGTTTCATATATTGTTCAATTAAAGTACTGTGTTTTTGTTTTTTTGTAAAGTTGTATAAATAAACTTTAAATTTTATAAATTTTTACATAGAATGCTTTAACAAGGTTTTGTAATTTATACAAATGACATGTCATCTTTTTTAATGCACACTGTAACTGTAACGAGTATGTTATTGAAAGTGTTGTGATTAGCAATTAAGTGATACTTGTCCATGGAATAAACAAACACATTCCAATATAATTTATACTCACATACATACATATATACGAAGTTATTAGAAAATCGCATGGAATTTAAAAATATCAGATGCTTTAATTCCTGTGTAAATTTTAATTAAAAATAAATGTTTGTAAAAACGAGTGTTCATGAAGAAGCTTATGGAAAGTTGTTAAGTTGTTTAATAAAAAAAATCGATTTTATAGCCTTAAAGCACCTGACACCATGCAGAAAATTAGAAAACGATAAACAATATTTAATTAACACTTTATCAAACAAACTCAATTAAGTTGATGAAATAATTAAATATATATTGTTATGTACGAGGGGAAGGTAAATAAGTTGTTAAAAAGGAAATACAGAAGACTAAATATGTATGAATTGTGTAGATTTTTTGGTATTAAAAGGCGGTTTACATGGTCACAGAAGCCTTACGACCTGTCAAATTTTTGAGCAAAATTGTACCAGTGGGATCGCCTAAACAAAATACGTAATGAATCTGCACAAATTCAGAGCAATACGGATGAAAATTTGTTTTTTTTTTTTGGTAATTTTCAAAAGACAATTACGAATCATTAGATTAGGGATGTTTTATCCATACCAATTATGTAAACGCAAAAATAATCTGTCGTAAGTTTTTTACTCTCTTGGATTTTACGTACGTAAAGTCGTACCGTCTAAACCCCCCTTAATAGAAGAGGTATTTGGAATCATTCAAATTTTTTTTTTTTTTTTTGGAGAGAATCGGGAGCTATTTTTTGTGTTTTTTTTTTTTTGTTTAGGAAATAAACATGAAGAAATAAAGCATATATCAGCATAGTTTCGCCAAATTTCCAACGAAATATAGAGATGACCATCATTCCTTTCCACTCGAGTGCAATTATTCTATACTAAAATGCTGGAAAAATAATTTTATATCGAAGGTAGATCCCCTTTAGTACCTTAACTTATTGATCACGGTTGTTATTTAGTTTTGTCCTTATTTTTATTTAAAAATCACATTGATTAAAGCATTTAAGCAAACTAAATACTCATTTGTAAATATGAATTCTCTAGTACTGAGTTGCTGGAAATATACTGCTACTTTGCAAAAAAAAAAAATTAAAATTGTAAACTAAGGAATTTGGTCATTTAATTGACTGATCCCTGTTTTTCTTCTATATTATTAAATTTTTTTCAACTTTAGAGGAAAAAACCGAGTCCAACTAAATTAGAGGAAATTAAGAAACTTTCAGAGTAGAACACCACACATCGGTAAATAGCAAAACGGTGAGGTGTTTATGTTGGAACGGTATCCAAGGTTCGCAAAAGGTGGATGCAATTAAGCAATTAGAAATAAGCCCAGACGGATGCCAAGTTTGGATGCCGCGGTATACATGAAAATGCTGCCCAAATAAAATCGACTTTTTCCACAGTGAAGAAATAAGAGTTACAAATGAAGCCATCAGGAAGAAACTGCGAAAAAACATAAAAGCGTCAAAGTAAAAAAAAAAATAATTTTGACAAAATATCAAAGGAAGTTAAGACATGCTTTTGCGCTTATGGTCTGACGAAACTAAAACCAATCGTTTGGGAAAGATGGGCGGTAGCGGATATGGTAGAAACCTTGTAAGCTGTTATTTAGCCGCAACAAAAATAACAGTGAATTTTGGCGGAGTTAGCATAATGATTGTACTAGACTGGCACCCTCAATCACCTGACCACAACCCAATCAAACATGCCAAAACGAATTGAAGCAGTAATAAAAGCCAGAGTGACCATATTTTATAAAAAAAATTTTTGATGTTATATCCTTTTCTGACATCACAAACAAAAAAGTTACAAACGATTTTGAGTTTGTGATACTAACATCTGATCAATTAGTTGAGGTACACAATTTTTCTTTCATAAAAACTGTTTCACCCCTTAAAGGTTATCTTATTTTCACATCGAACTTTAATAAAATTTTTAATTAATGTAATTAATTATATCAGTAAAAAAATTTCGTATATTTTGTTTAAAAAAATAATTGTTTCAATTGAAAATTTTATTAAATTTGAATTTGGCAACAAATAAAAAATATTTTCTATGTAAATAATATATGCCTTTAACTAACAAGGCAATTTCCTGCTTACAACTCTACACGTACATATATGTTCTCCATGATTGCAGGTAATAAATTATAGGGTTTTAAACAATACAATAGTTATAAAGAAAATAAAATATAAATGAATGGAAATTGATTTTGGTTAAAGTTAATTTTTTTACATTCTGCTGGTGTATAAGTTTTCTTGTTTTCTTTAGAAAACATGGGCATACTTTTGTAACTTAATTACTCTTTCTAAAAAAGGTTCTAGAAATTAAAAAATATAATTTAACTTAAGCCAAATATCAATTTCAATTCATTCATAGTGTCCACAGTTCAATTCCTAATTTAAAACATTTCATTTTGTAGTTTAGTTTAAAATAATAAATATTTCATGAGAATATCATGAAGTATTTATATTTGAAAGAATCAAGCACGAAAAAAGTAAATTAATTAAATAATATTAAAAATTTAAAACATTTTCCAAATAAATATTTTAATTTTATATCATATTAAATTATAATATGGTTACATTTTCAACATAATTATGGTGATATATAGCAATATTATTTTTACGTTACACAGCAGTATTGGTTCCAATAACAATAATATTATCATTATTTATAATAATTATGTGCTTTCGTTAAAATCATGTTATTTAATCATAATATCCCAGCAAAACATTAGACATTACCTGAAAAAGTACTTGCTTGGGTTCTCAGTAATGACTTACTTTTGTGATTGCCATATTTTGTTACTCACTTACAAAATATATTACATTAGTTTCCAAAAAAAAAGAAGTATTAATGGAACTAGTTCTTTATGTTAAAAGAGACTACCGTACTAATGGTACTCATTATTTCCTACAATAATTAATGTAATCGATTCTCAGTAATTGATTATAAAATTATCATGCCTTATTAAAATCATTAAGTTGGCAATCTAGTTGGGGAGTACTTTCGCCAAAAATGCTTAATTCCACACTCGATTACCTTTTCAAAAATTTTTTGCTAGGATACAGCTGTTAAGATTTTGGGTTCTCAGTAGTGAATTTTCTTTGTCTAAGTCTTCACCGTATCTTGCATTAGCAGAAAGCTTATCTTATATATCTGTGATTTCTAAGGTGTTTTGCCGTTCAAGTAAAATTGTTTTTGAATTTATGAATTTTTATACAATTTTTATTTTTAAATTTGACTTTTTTCCATATTTTTAGTGTTTTTGTTTTTAATGTTTGTCGTGTGATTTTTTAGTGTCTTGTTGACGAACCCTCGTACATATTTAGGAAAGACCATATACATTTGTCTATTAACATACATGCAGGCATATAAATAATGTGGCACATTTACCTAAATCTTCAATTAAAAAGTGTTAAAACATGAATGTTATTAAATTAATTAAAAACAGCTTTTATTAAGTATTCGAGCACTAGATTGCTAGTTGTGTAAACAACCATGTTAACTTGCCGTCGACGCAAATTCAAACAAAATGGCTGCCAACAATATACATATATATTTTTTTTGTAAATTGACGTTCTAGAATTGTCTTCAAATTTGTGACTGCATGCATCTTCAGTTACTACAACTTTAAAGTATTTTTAATACTCTTCAACATATTTCAAGCTGCTGTGTGTCGGCTAAGCATTCAGTTAATTTTATTTACAACTACCTTTTTATAGACATAAATGGTCTTCAATATGGCGGCTTATGACCAACATAACTTTACTAACACCACAACGAATTACAACAACTCTTTACATTTTTCAAGTTTTTGTTTTGTTTTTAATGCTTTTTCTTATTTTTTTTCTTCTTCTTGTTTTTGGTAGCTTACAGCATTATTTATAGCATTTTTTCTCTTTTGATCTTTTGCCGCAATATTTTACTAACCAGTCCAAGAATTTTTAACCAATCACAGTTGCACTGAACAAGACACTCCACAAAAAAGGAACGAAAAATGAACAGTGACTGTTTGAACAACTAAAACATCAACTTGAAGAATATTGAACGATGAAAAAATGTAAAATTCTTAGGTGAGATTTATAAAAATGTGCTCTTGCGGTTAAACGCTAAGAAAGAAATTGGTGCTACAAAATTAGTTAAATTTATTGCTTTTATGTTTTATTTTTTTTAATTTCTATAAAGTAAACACAGACTTTGTTACAACTGATATTTCTTTTAATTAATATTTAAATAAAATTTAGAAATGTGCTAAACTGCTGCAATTATACATTTTGCTGTTAATAACTTATTTTGAAGAAAAATAACAACAAGTTAATTTTTTTTTTGCGAAAGAAAATAAATTTTTAAGCTTATTTTTTAAATAGTTTTGCAATACCATTCTCCTTAGAGAAAAATCAAGCTCCCACCTGATTTAAAATTCTGTTTTAAACAAATTATCACCAGCCGTTTTGTTAGTCACTAAAAAAATTTCGATGGAGTTTACATTAATTGTGACTCGGTTTTTAATTGAAACTCGAATGTGGAAAATGAAAGAAAAATAAATGTTCTATAGTTTGCTTGGCTTCTCTGTTTAATAAAATATAATTCTCATTTAATAAATTAAGTTTGTGACATAATTTAATTTAACCTTCATAAGGTCCTCAAATTTTACTTACGTTAACGTTCTTTGGGTCAAATTTGACCCAGTTAGAAAATTCGATATGAAAAAACTTGTTTTCTTTAATTAAGTTTGTTTTTAAAGTTAGTACTTTTTTTAGCTTTGTTTTGAATATTAAAGCTGCACGTTTTGTTTATTTATTACGAATTCATATATGTATATGTTTATTTTAAATAAAGAAAGTTGTGTTCTTGGCAAGGAATTTTGCTGTTTTATATAGGGCGTGGCAAACTACAATCCTAAATATTCCAAAAAATGACGACGTTTGGCAAAACAGGTTTCTTTCCAACCATTACTAGCCGATGTAAATAATATAAAAGCATTGAAAGCTGATATATCTAAAATGTTGCAAAATACAACTTAAGGCCATCCATTGGTTTTCCTTTTGCAAGTGCAACATGAACAACTTTATCCAGAGTATCAACTCCTCCTTTACATTTATTACAGTCTAGTATCATTTGCGGCTTATGTCCTCACGATTGCTTATTTCTGGACTATGATGCAAAGTGCTAAGAAGATTCAAAGACTTATTTTTCTTTGGAATATATGAAACGAGAGTAGTGTCCTTAGTGAAGCAAAAAAATGATGAAAATAACGGTCTTCCTTTAGTTGACAAAAGCTTAGGTGTCAGTTCAATCCTTATTGTCAAATCTTATTACTCTAGAATAACTTTTGAATCTTCTCAATAGCATAATTGCTCTAAAAATTGGTATTCCTTTCTCAGAGTCCCATACACATTCTGTACTTTCATTATTTGATCTTTACACTCCAGCTAACAAAAGTATACCCATAAAGGTGTCGCCAACTTCAGTCCAATCCATATCAAAAACACGTTTACCTTTATTATTGGTATATTTCTGGAAATTTCTTCCTTTGTGATTATCGCTAATAATGTTCTTGCTCCGGAATCTTCCTTGACTATTTGTAAGAGGTTTTCTGAAATATCTTATTCCACCTACTTTTGTTGTCATTGCTGCAGTTGTTGCTACATCAATTTCATTTCCACTAAAACTGTCTCCGCGATTCTAAGTTATCTTCATATTCTGAACAAATCTCCTCTTCGTCCGATAGTGCATTTAGCAAATTTTCTATTTCACTAGTATTCATTTTCCGACAAGAAATACAGACTCGACACTTTATAACGTTGATACGTTAGATTAGTTCCGTGTTTATTATATGACTGAAAACAGTTTTGCATAAGAAAATAAGCTTTGCTTTTTACATGTGGACCCATTTTTCATACCAGTAATGTTCACCAAAAATGGATAAAATAAAGGAGACAGATATATTGACTTTTAATTTTGGTGAAAAAAACATTTGCCATTTTTCTTTACAAATAAATTATTTTAACAAAACTGTGTAAAAACATAAAGATTTTGTTACGGGTCAAATTTGACCCGAAGGTCTTAAGTGCTAAAAACTGCATAATTTTTTTTTTGGTACAAAAAAATAGTTATTAGTATTCAAAAATAAATAAAATTCATAAAATATCTAAAATCGTAACCCCCTACTTTCGGAAAAAAATACAATTTTCTTGCAAAATGGGTCAAATTTGACCCGAAGACCTAATGAAGGTTAAGTATAATATACGAATGATAATGAATATTTTATTAAAAGACCATAAAACATTGATTTTTAAAATATTAAATTTTATTTGATTTTATTCGAGCTTTAGGCCTTAATTTAAATTTTCAATTTTAGATATGTTAAACACTCCTTTATATAAACACTCCTTTGTAAAAACTCTAACCTCTTGCCTGCCTTGAAATTCAATGTATTTAGGTCATGATTTTGAAAAAAAAAAATAATTTGCAGTTCCGGCTTTGACATCTAAAATAACGAAGACATGCTTGTTGCAACAATCGTTAAAACTTTACCTCAAATCTCTCGTTTTTAAATCGTTTACAGACGTTGATAAGATTAAAAAAATATAGAAACAAAATAAAATACATTCCGTTAAAAGTAATAATTTTACCACTTGAGAGACACTTTTTAACTCAAGGAATATGCATCAAAGAATATATTTAACTGTTGTTATAATTTTCGGTAACAACCGTCGTCACTGGCTGTGTACTTCGTACGTTCGGCGAGCGCTTTCGATGTGATAACATCATTTTCAAGCCACGTGTTTATTAAAACAGAGATGGAATGTGATTCATGGGCATTCTTTGCAATTATCTACCTAACTTTGAGTAAGTTGTAATATTTCACTCTATCAAGAATGATCAGGAATGGATTTAATTCTGTGCATGCATACATCTATTTGGTTTTATCTTCTCCAGATTCCGACGATTTTATTTGTTCCTAAAATTTGTAAATCTCCAAAATTTAAAGTGGCAATATTGTGTACATGGAAAATAAAAGAAATGCATTAAAAGTAAATTGTAAAACCGGTTCGTTGCCGATACGTAAATTTGTTAAATATCTATTCTAAGCTATAAATGACTTTAGGAAAAAAACATTAAAAGCTTTAATGACCTTTAACACATTGACAGCCAAGGCACTTTCAGCAAAAAAGATGCTGGGGGCGATAATATTTATAGGGAAGACCAAGGTGGAAAAGTTGTTCTTTAGTGGCGCGATACCCGCGATATACGTATTCTCTCAACAAAACACAGTCCACAAATGGTTGAAGAAAACCAAATAATGTCGAACAAGCAATAACTGATGTTCTTGACTAAACGTTAACATCTAGTTGTTATTGTTGTTGTTTTTGGCCACCAAGTTACATTTTGTTTATGTATAATCTTACATTTTAAGTTAATGAGGCCCTCCAGTTAAGTTTTTTCTTTTTGTGTATAATAAAATTAATTACATTTTTTTCAAAAATAAATTTTTTTCAATTAATTTTTGAGCTGCACCTTAACTATTATTATACAAATTTCATGGGAGTCATACATCATATTACTGCAATAAAATTCTCTTTGTCGCCAGCAGAGACGGGTTTAGACCTGCGTAGTTACCCAACGCTGGGTATTTACTTATTTATACCCACTTTCATACCCGGGTATTTATCCAATTTTGGGTAAATACTTATTAGAACAACAAATACTCGCTGTTACATAGAGTAAGAGAAATGTGAACATTTTCGAATTTATTTTGAACATATTTTATTTAAGTGTATTTTGATATTTTTTAATCTTTTATATCAGTTTTGACTGCATCAAACATAACAAGAGTTCTTAATAAGAACCGCTAATGAAAATCGCGTCGAACATATGTGTCCGACGTGGCGTAAACCACATAGTGCAGTATCACACATATGTGTCTGATTTGACAGTCAACGTGTAAATAATAATTTTCATTTCTATTTTTTAAGCACTAAGTGAGTTTTTAAAAATAAAAATATTGGGTGGCATCTTCAAGAAATCAGAAACATAAATATTATTATAAAGTTTCTTCAAACAATTGATAATAATTTGGAAAATTTTGTCAAACAAATTCAAAACAATCCAAAAAGCTAAAGTTAAAAAAAAATCAAATAATTATCAAGTAAATCTATAGAGTAATACAAAAACAGCACATCTATATATGTACAAGTAGGCAAATACAGAACACTGGGATCCTTTTGCTCCACCGTTTGTCAAACGATTTTGTTTATTCTTTCACATGTTTGTAGAATGCTTTAGTGTATCGTCTTTATCTCATTTAAATGGGTTCAATATTTAAGAAACAAAAATCTCCTTAAATTGCTACTACTACACATGAAAAAATTCACATATATTCAAAACATGAGTGATTACACAAACTTGGGCGATTTTTTTACTCTAGTTCTAATAAATTTTTAATACTCAAAAAACATTCAAATTATTTTTAAACATTTTTTGTAATAGAAAAATATTGAAAAAATGTAAACTAAACACTAAGTGCCGTATTCATAGAAAATAAAATAACTTTGAAATGTGTTTTATGACAAATTTTTCATACAAATTTGTCCTAAAATATATTTCAAACCTATTTTGATTTTCTATGAATACGACAGTAAAAAATCATAGTTAAATACTTTGAACATTATTTTCCTTTGACAAATGACAATTCCAATTCGAAAATTTAAAGTGGTTTTTTTCCGAAGAATTTTTTCGTTTCTTGTTTTCTAAAGACACAATTTAAAAAATTAAATTCACTTTTGATTGGAACTCATTCAGCTATGTGACACGGCGAAAACATGACAATTTAATCTAAAAGTTATATAAGTAACAGCAACAAATTTTATCAACGTGATATTGAAATTTTTTTTTTACAGAAATAAAAACATGTGTATTGCAAAGAAGGCGATTCTACTAACCTTGAACATTATTATTCCAGGTTTGCTAGAAACGAATAAAAGTATTAAAATTTTGAAAATAATTTATGACAATCGAATAGCTTTTCGATCACATTATAAAAATAATAATGATAAAAATAGGAAAATAAAAAATGCAACTAAATGATAAGTAAGACTGCTTTAGTATTCCAGTGTAGCAACTGTGAAAGCGAAATAAGCTTTATAATTCGGTAAAAATCTAGTTTAGTGCAGTAACTCTATTAAAAAACAAATGTATGGGGTAATAGATAATTAAGAAGGGAGAAAAAAACATCAAGTAAAAAAAATTAGCGCTCGCCCATATTTTCAGAGTTATATACCTCTGAACTTTTCACAGAAGAATGCATATATGCACTATATTTTCGAAGACGGTCAATATGGGTATTATTAAAGAGCTTTTGAAGAGATTGTTCAGAATATACTAAAATTGTTTAAAAATAATTAACTCGTTAAGAGCAGAATTTTTTTTTATTTTATAATGCACTATTAAGTAAATTAGTTTGTAAATGTAAATAAAAGTTTATTAGAAATAAAAATGTGATAAAAAATATAAAATTAATAAAGTAAAAAATAAATAACTAAAAAAACCCTAGCTTCGCTTACCATTGCTAAAGATATCATCAGCTCTTAATGGATTAAGCATTATTAAAAATGTTGTATATCCTGAAAGATCTTATTAAAATTTTGTAATTTTTTCTTTTTTTTTTGATATGAGGTACCTCACTAAACTATATTTAAGCCAAAAATTCTATCAAATAACTTTTGTTTATTAAAAAATAATAAATTTTTCACAATTTGCGTAAATTTTATAAATATTAAATTTAATTTTTTAGTAGTTTTATAAGCTTTTTAATTAATTACAGTATAAATCGATAAACATATTATCGTGGCAATGCCCATGGTTGTATTTCTTTTATCAGCTGGAAGCAGTTGTTGGGGTAGTTAGTTTCTCTTTAGTAAGTTACGACTTTAGGCATGATTTCTAAATATGCGCTATTATTTTTAAATTTCTTTTTATGTATTAAAGTTAGCTACTTTTGCATTTAAATTTATTCACTTTAACTACTGTTTTTAAATAACAAAATCCGTTTGAGTAAACTCGGACTTAAATTAACTGTAACTTTCAATTCTGTATCTTATTTTTAAAAATGCACACAAGAAATTTATTTATTTTTATTATGTTGAAAAATTACAGCACATATACTTAACGATATTTTATTGTTAGTGGAAAAGTGTTTACAAAAAAAATTAATTCAGATTTTTCTCACAAAACTTTTCACTATCTTTCAAACAATACAAACAACTCGTTTGCAGACATATTTACGAAAATACTTAATTTCAAATACATCAAAATATTAAAAAATTTTTGCATTTCCAACGACAACAGCAAATGTATTCATAACCATTATAAAATTTATCTTTTTCCTTAACAAATGCCGTCTTATTATGTCATCAAGTAAAATAAAAATGGAATGAAAACAAACAAGAAATCAACAATGAAACTAGAGAAGAAAAAATATTAAGAATGAGTATAATTTTGCAAATTTAAAACAACTTTTGCCGCCTTGTGTCGTTGTTAAAATGACACTCATCAACGTAAATAAATCATCATCGTAAAAGGATTTACAAATGACAAGGCGCGCTCATTGATTAAAACAACAACATACTTTGACGGTATCAAGAGTGGAATTTTATTATTCTTTTAGCACGAAAACAATGAACGGATAGGCAGATAAAAAGACCGAAAGTCATATAATATGCAAAAAAAAAAAGAAACAAAAAAAAATTACTGTAATGTCGATGATTAAGCCAAATAAAAGTAACCAAAAAAAAAAAAAAAAAAAACAATAAAATTGCAACAAAAATAACTAAATGAAAAATACTGAATGTATTTTGACAATTACAATGATGACAAATTGATTGTAATTTGTTTATTTTTAAATTAACAAACAACAACGAATTCAACTAAAGTTAAAATCTTGACATAATAAAGGCGGCTTTCATAACACAAGTCTTTAATAATTATCAATATAAACAAATCATCATTAGCAAAAATTAAAGAGACTCTTTTTAATAAACAGTTTCGGAAAGTATTTAACAACTGACAAATATATTAACACGCATTTTTTTGTTGAAAAATAAATTGAACTGCAGTTGTGTTTTAATTCAATTTAAGGATTGTGTCAGTGTATTAACTTTTTTTGTCTGAAAAAAATAAATAACTATAGGGGCACTATTTAATTTCTTAATTCAAATTAAATGCTTGATGTTGTAGTGGACTAAGCTACAACTATCTGTTTATGACGATTCAACAGTTTGGCCATATACATCAAATTGCATGAACCATTGGAACACCCTTTTATCTATAAATTTAAATATTTATATTTCCTATTATACCAGACAAAGTAGTAAAAATTCTGTTTAATTTTCAAGTGTTTTTAATTTACGCTTCGAAAGATATGGCCAAATAATTCAAACTGCATCAATTAAGGGAATACCCTTTAACTTTTAAATTCAAATTGAAGTTGTAGCGGATGTAGAAATGCAAGTTCCTTGTAAATTTCTTTAGCTGTGTATGACGGTTCAATGGTTTAGCCACATATTGATATATCAACTTTTGGTACACCCTTTAAATTTTAAATCCAAGTGTTATACTTGTTGTTATAGCGGACTGCGGACTAAAAATACAGAATCTTTGTAAAGCTTCACCGTCTGTTTATAACTGTGCAAAGCTGTGACCATATATATCAAACTCAACTAACTATTGGGTTACCCTGTAATTTATAATTTTAAATGTTTAAACTCGTTATTATAACGGTCATAGTCATCGACATTCTGTCCAATTTCTAAGCATTTTTCTATAAATCAAAATATAGACCCGTATAGGTTAATTTACGTCAACTATGAGGACACCCTTTAATTTTTAGATTTATTTTTGTATTACTTTATGTTGTAGGGATCTACAATGAATGGCACGTAGTCTTTTTTTTTAATTTTAAAGCGGCGCCCTTTTCGAGTCATAATACACAAAAACCATCTATGCTGTATGGGCACACCCTTTCATTTATAAAATTATGAATAGTTTTTAAAACGGGACCAAACTGCATAACCTTTCAAATAAAGAAAAAATATTCAAAATCGGCTTAGAAATTACTGAAATCTGCAGGCACAAACAACATTTAAAAGAATTGATAATCTCTTTCTTATTTTGAAGTCGACTAAAAATAAATCCAACATTAAATGTAAATTAAAATGCCACTTTGTATAAAACAGAAAGCATTACTTTTCATATGAAAAAGATACAATTTTTGTTTTAAATGACGTGAGTCAACTAAAATTGTTTTATAATTAAGAAAATAGCAGTCCGCTTATTCAGAGTCATATAATTAAAATCAACCATCATTAAAACTAAAATTAAAAAGAAACATTAAAGTCTACAGAAAAAATAAATAGTCTTCTTATTAGCATTTGCGTCTAAAGCAAATTAAATATTTATTTATTTAAAAATAAAATGAATAAATTATGGCGTTAATGTTGGGGGAAAAAACTAATAAAGCAACACCTTTTTCAAGTTTTCTTTTTAAAAAAAAGTATTTAAAGAGGAAAGCTTAATTCATGTGTACATAAGTGACTGAAAACTAAAAAGACTCCATTATACAAATTATATGGAAGAAATTCAGTGGAAGAAAATTCAAATTACAAAATTTAGAGGGAACTCCATTTTAATTGCTGTTGTATGCATGAAGTTTACATTGTTGGTTTGTTATTTTTTATTTTAAACATTTAAAAGTGAGCGCTATTGGCGGCCAATTAAAACAGTAATTTCTAACAACAATCTTAAATACACACTAACATTTCTAATGGTTGTTAGCATTTAAAATGCATTTAAGTTTTGTTGCAAAATATTTAAATAATTTCTGTTGCTTATTAAATTTTATTTGTTGCATGCAGATGATTTAAGCACATGATTTAAATATGTTGAGTTTTTTAATATGAAATCAAACATGCATGCAATGCCTGCATATTAATCAAACAGTATCACACTGTTTCTCTTTGACTGTTACAAAAAGCAAATTATTTTATAAAAAAAAATAAAAATAAAAATAAAAAAAAAACAAGTAAGAGTGCTATATTCGACTGTGCCGACTCTTATATTGACTTCACCATCAATGGCCCCTTTCAGAATTGGCAAGTTTACTTGCGCAAGTATAATTTTCATTTTTATTTATTTTCTTTTAAACTTGCTTTTGTGTTCACATTTAGCAACTTAGTTGAGCAAGTTTAATTTTCTTATGCCCGAATTTTCTTAATTTGTTGACGTTTTGTTTCATTAACAAATATAAAATTTTCTTAACACAAAATTAGACAACACACCGAAGAAGAAATAAAAGATAATGTAAAAAAAATAAATATCCCAAGACAAGAAAGGCAGCAGAAAAAGATTTGCCAAGTACAGGCAAGTCTGTACTCAAATCTCGGCAATTATTTTCCCTTGAAACCGCCCTTTCCTCTCACACCCACAAACACAAGACTTGCGCAAGTAAACTTGCCTAATCTGAAAGGCGCCTATGTAAATCTACTTTAGTGAAGTAACTCCAATCAAAAAAGCAAATTTTAGGATGACAAAGAATTCAAAAACAAAACAAATTTTCGTGCAGCATTTATATAATTTTACATAGAAATGACATCGGCTCTTAATAAGTTAAGCATTTTTTTAAAATTCTAGCATTTTCTTAAGGATCTCTTCAAAAGCTTTAAAATGATACCCATATTGATATCTTAAACAATTTAAAAATTTCAGAGCACTGTAACTCGGAAGATATGGGCGAGCGTCAATTTTTTCACTTAAGGTTTTTTTTCTTACTTTTAATTCTATCGCCCCATATATTTATTTTTTGATTGGATTTTCTTTATTGTTTCAAACGACATGAAAAAAATTAGAGGTAGGCGTGGTGTTTTGCCTGCTTTCTCGGAGGACATGGACCGATCAGGCTGATTTTTAATAGCACATCTTTCGACGCTATATCTAATTGATTTGATTTCAATTCGAGCGACTTATTGGCGACTTCTTGATTTTAATTGCTTACATAATCGCCATACTTACCAAGAGATGGAGAGAACGTTCCTACTAAAGAGTGCGTGAAAGTGTGAAATAAAGTCCGCAATTTATCGATTCTTTGTTAGTCACAGCAATTGAGATGTTGTTCATTCAATACGAGGAACATTTTGCACAGAGATTTTGGCCGACACTCGTTAAAGATTCAGCTGTGGTAGGAATTAAAGCCACGATTCGCCGATTGAGCTTAGAACAGTTAGAAACTGATCTTATAGTTTATCACAAAGTTGTGTTCAGCGATGAGATTCATTTTTATTTTTGATTTAATACAAAAATATTTCAAAGACTTGTCATTCAGACAAACAATGGTAGTTAAGGTTTATACTTGAAATTCCTTAAAAATTTCGAAAATTTTTTACATTTTTAATAAGGACCATTTTGCATAATTAACTATGAATGGTATTTTTTGATATTAAATAAATTTCTTATACATGGTTTGCAGAGCAACAAACAGCCAGTTACTTTTGAAAAATATTTTTCCACCAGTAAAAATATTTTACACTAAAAACAAAAAGATTCAGAGACACTGGCGTGAGACTTAAAAATTCCGCGAGTTTTCGAGTTTTCAAAAGATCCCGGAATTTTGAAATCTGTATTAAGGAAATAATAATTCCTATTGACGTCCCTTACCTTAATTTAAATTCAACGTTTACGTTAAGGAGTATCTTCATTAAATGTGTCATAAGATTATAAGGAAAAAACTGCAATTTTATATTTTAAGTTGGTAACTCGCCACTTCGAATAATTTCTCACTTTCAACTAACTTTGTGAGCAATTATTATACCCTTTTCCACAAAAAGTGGAAAAAGCTTATAAATAAGTTTGTCATTCTGTTTGTAATTTCTACAATATCCATTTTCGACCCAAAGCACTAGATCAGCTAGAGAATATTAAAATACGCCAATCAATTAGACATAGTGTCGAAAGAGGTGCTATTGGAAATCAGTAAGATCGGTGCATGTCCTTGAAGAATGAAGTCACTGCAATAAAAAAAAAACCAAAAATCAAACATATGCGACATTAGAGAATTAAAAAATAAGAAAAAAAAACATTAAGTGAAAAAATTGGAGGGCACTCCTATTTTCCGTGTTGCGTGCTATTAAACTTTTAAAAATTTTTTAAATATCAATATGGGAATCATTTAAAAGCTTTTGAATAGATCTTTGAGGAAATCTTCAAATTTCTTAAAAATGCTTAACCCTTTGAGAGCCCATGAAATTTTTTTGTAAAATTATATACAAGTTGTACTTCAGTTTGTTTTCTTATCTATTAATTCTCTGTCGCTCTATTATTTGCTTCTTTGATTATAGTTACTTCACTAAACTAGACTTAAAAACGTAGTGAAGGGTATATAAGATTCGGCATAGCCGAATAAAGCACTCTTACTTGTTTACATTTAAAACAGTGTACGGCATAGAACATTTAGAATATGCATGTCAGACTTTTTTGTAATGAGAGTACAGTTTTTACATGCATAAGATTTTAAATATAAATGCAATAAAATTATTATTATCAACAGATAAAAAATTAGTTTTAACTGAGTAACTACTCAACTAGATGTCAGTTATTTACAAACACAAAATATAGCAGCATATGTTAGATGAGACCTTAGAAAAATCTACGAAAAATACTTAAGAATAAATAAGCATTAGTTCCAGAAGATTTAACAAATAATTAACAATAATAAACAAACATTTATGAAATTAAAAAAAGAAATTTTTATTTTATTTACTTCAATATGCAGTAAATACAGATACATTTAAAACCAACAAATAAATTATGAATTACATGGTTAACAATCATAAGAAAAGCCACAAACCATACAAAAATGTCAAACTATTTAGACACCTGCAACAAACGACAGTAAAACGAAAAATAAGGAAGAGACGACCATCAGTGGCTTAAAGTTACTGCCTTCAAAATGGCAAATTTTAAAAACAATAAAAAGAAATGTTTTTCTTCTTAAAAAAAAAAAATAAAACTAAGTTAACGCCCTCATAATTGACCATTAAATTATAGTTACAAATTTGTTACGTGGCACCACTATAAACTGTTTTCTTCCACTATTCTCTGTTTTGTCATATTGTTGTGTTCTTGTGGTCTTTTATTATCCTTTAAGCCGACATTTTAACCGAGTTTTTTTTCAATGTTTTAGTCATAAAATTAACTTTGTTGTTGTTTCTTTTAAAAGGTAAATGTACATTTTTCTACAATTATACACAAACATTAACAAACAACAATAAACGTAAACATTTCGTTTGTTTGAACAAAAACAAACAAAAAAATTCAGTAAAAATACAGGCAAACTAACGGTAATCTGAATTTTGAAAACACAATTCAATTGTGCCAAAATGGCCGAAAATTAAATTTTAATGTGAATCCTTCTCCTCAAAATAATTTTTTATTTTCTGGTTTACGTATTGAATTTTTTTTATAAATTTTATCCGTTTATTGTTTGCTTTTTACGTATTTAAGAACATTAAAAATTAGAAGAGGAAGTTTGCAATTTGTAAGGAAATTAAAACTGAATTTTCTACAAATCAGTTAACATTCTTTAAAATTTATTTATCAAATTGTTTATTTTGTAATTGGTGCAATCAAATTACAAATTTATTTTACTACGAATATTTTCAAGAAAAGGAAATTTTAAAGCAATTAAATTTTAGACAACTTATTTTCAGACACAACTTTGTTTCCACGTGGCCACGTCATTGCATTACGTTTAATTCAAAATTTCTTTCACACAAAACAGTTAATGAAATCTTTTATAATACTGACAACAGCCACGAAAAAGTTGGGATATCTGAACTGACAAAATTTGCTTCTCATGGCAATGTCCAACGTGTCTTCTTCATGCAAAGTGGCAGTTATTTTCGTTTTTATAGCCTTCAACACAGTTGGGAAAAAGTACATCTAAATTTGAGTGTAAAATTTTATATAATTTTGAACAAATCTAGTTTAGTGAAGTAACTCCAAACAAAAACCAAATATATGGGGCGATAGAGAGTTGAAAGCTAAGAAAACAAGTGAGAATGCTATATTCGGCTATGCCGAATCTTATATACCCTTCACCATCTATATAAATCTACTTAAGTGAAGTAACTCCAATCAAATACATTTGCTTTTTTGAGGTGACAGAGAATTAAAAATAAAAAAAATTTGTTGGTACTGCATGTATAAAATTTTACATAAAAATTATATCGGCTCTTAATAAGTTAATTATTTTTAAAAAAATTTAGCATTTTCTCAAAGATCTCTTAAAAAGCTTTAAAATCATACCCATATTAATATTTTAAAAAATTTGAAAATTTCAGAGCCCCGTAACTCCGAAAATATGGGCGAGCGCCAATTTTTTCACTACGGTCAATTACTTCAAGAACGTCATAACTCAAAATTTCAAATTTTGGAGTTAATCATACAGAAGTGTTCGACATTTCATGCTTTATATTGTGTATACGTTTCATTTTTATGTCTTTTGTACTTTCCACGTCTTAAGAGTTTAAGGCATTGTTTCATTTAATGTTTGGAAACTTTATCAATAAGAACGACACATTTTGAGTTTTAAAGTAAACTTCACAACGTAAAGATCATATCGCTTGCTAAAACATTGTCATTTTTAAAATGTATCGACTTTTCGCATATAATATATTATTTTTTTTAATTTCAATAAAATTATATATTTTTACAGCAATAATGTCATAATTCAAACATCCCACACAGTTTGTCGAAGACCTCCCCTTTGATATATAATTGAAAAAAGTTTTCTTTAATGGATTTTCTATTTATGAATCATTTTACTAATTGTAGTGGGAACTTCAGCAGTCTGATATTTTTAACGCTGGTGAGAACAAGTCAAAAATTTAAACTGCGATTATTTTGAAATGAACTTTTTTGAGTTATGACGTTCTTGAAGTAAATTAGCAACTGGATGTTTTTTTCTTATTTTTTAATATATTTATTTTTTTGATTGAAGTTCCTTTATTGTTGCAAATGACTTGAAAAAATTAGAGGTGGGCGTGGTATTTTTTCTGCTGCCTCGAAGGACATGGACCGATCATGCTGATTTACAATAGCACCTCTTTTGACACTATATTTGATCGATTGACATATTTATTTTTTTTCAACACTAACACGGACGGACAGACGGACATCGCTCAATCGACTTCGTTATGCATAAGAAGTTAGAATATATTTCATCAACTGGAAAAATTAACGCTTGCCCAAATTTTCTAAGTAATAGGCCTAAATAATGGGTATTATTTAAAAGCTTTTAAAGAGATCTTTCAGGAAATACTAAAATTTTTAAATGCTTAACCTATTAAGAGTCGAAGACATTTTTATCTAAAATTATATATAGGACTTAATTTTTTTTTATTTTTTTATTGTCTGTCTCCTCAATACTTGTTCGTTTGATTGGAGTTACTTCAATAAACTAGATCTACGTATGTATATGGCCACTTCGCTACCGCTTACTTGGCTCTTCAGGAAACTTCTTACAAATTTCTCCCCAGGTAGATTCCACGATGTAACAAAAATCAAAACAAACAACTTCATTGTTGAAAAAAATAAAATTTTGAACCGTCATTTCTGGATCGATTTTGAAAAATAAAGGGTGCCCCATATAACATACGTGATTTTTATATGGTTATTGAACCGTAACAGATACCCATGTAAAATTTTAACTAAACCTCCCAATAACAGAATGTATTCTCTTCTTCCTAGTTCCTTTAACTTCAAATAGAGCATATGGTCTCCTTTGCTGAGTATTGAAAATTCTCTCCCTAAAGGGTCCTCCTCGGTTGGTATAAAGTTGTGTGGAATACCATAAAAAAAATATGGAGGCGAGCGGCTACAGCAGGCATCTTTTTTCCGAGGACCGGCCTGCCTATTCTTTGTTTAACTACGTGATAATTAAATTCAGTAGACCCAGCTTATGCTTGTAACATATCGCAGGAACTTAGTCTTATTCAAAACTACGTTCGATACCATAAGTTTAAATCAGCAAAAAACCCCAAAAAAAAAATTGATAAAGCAATAAACTTAAATGTTAGAGGGTGTTCCCATAGGTGGCATAATTTAAATTATGCAACTCTATCTTTTGAACTGTCATAGTAAAACGTCTAAAAATTATACAGAATGTGTACTTTACAACAAGTAAAAATATTAGTTAGAAGTTAAAGGGTGTCCCATAGGTAATGTAATTTTATATACTTAACATTAACGTGCAGGCAGGCAGTTGAGGTTTGCACAGAACGTGTATAACACCATATAACACCAAGTAGCAAATTAAATATAAAAGGGTTTTTCCATATGTGATGTTACTTTGTGTAAGAGAAGTCATTTTTTTTCAAGAATTATTTTTTTTCTTAAACTACTGCAGCGTCTTCCAAGCCGAGATAATGGCTATTGTGAAAATATCCAAAATAGAGCTAGAGGGCAAACTTTTCGTCCTTGGCATTCGGATCTTTTCGGACAGTCAGGCGGCAATCTGGTTCTGAGATGTTGCTCCTTACTAAACATACTATCGGAGCGATCACAGATTGACCTGATTTTCGTCCCTGGTCACAGGGATATCCTGGGAAACTATGAGGCAGATTATCTCGCCAAATGGGGCACAAAGCTTCCTAGCGTCTCTTCATTACCCGACGTTGGAATTCCTCTGGCAACGTTTTAAGTTGCCATAAGGAACCACTACCTCAATTTGGCTCGCAAATTATGGAAGAAGGAAAGTTCCTGCTGCATCTCCAAATAACTGTAGACTAGACTGGACCTCAAGCGAACCATGCAGCATGGTTTTAGTACTTACTGGTCACTGACTAATCTGAAAAACTGGGTTTGCCCTATAATGATTTCTGTCGCAGCTGTGGCTCGGAGGATAAGGAAGAGACCGTATTGCGCCTCCTGTGCCATTGCCCATCCCTGGCTCTCCTTTCTTCGGGACTCTTAAGGAGCCATCATCTCACTCTATAGGGGACATAGCGAAGTTCATCCGGAGTAAAATGTGATTCGTTTAATCCATTCATTTTGACTTCTGCATTCATTCATTCTTTTATTCATACATTTCTTTTTTTTATAAACACAGTGTGCAAACATAATTAAATTTAAAATACTCTTATTTAAAAAATATTATTTGTTATCATTCATCTTCTTAATTCACGCCTTTCACAATTGGTCCTTTTAACTTCAAATGTAAACACATTGTTTCAAGGTGTTAGACTGACGCCTTATGAATTCACACATGAAACACATTAATGCTCTCACACAAAAGATCAGCGGCCCGCATTTTTGGACATTCTTTTACTCAAAATGCCACCACGACAGCTAGACATTAAGTAATTTTTAAATTTTAAATGTATTTTAATTCATAAAGCAATCATTTGTTTAGTCGTGTTATAAAGGTTGGCAACAAATATTTGTTTGAAAATCGTGCTCTAATATCCTTTCATTACAATCATAATTTGCGTTGGTGATGCGTACAACAGGTGTTGCACGTTCGCTTAGAAATATATGAAAAAGGATAATGGCTAGCAGAATGATTAAAAAGGGGTAATTTTAATAAATGCCATTAGACAGGTGCGCCACAGGAAATATTTTATATAATAAATGCTGTTGTTTTTTCTTTTTTTTTGAGAAATTAAAAAATTTAAACATTAAAATTCAATGAATTAGATTTTAATCGATTTTAAAATATTTAGAGGTGTATTAAGCGATGAAGTTTTAATGGCATGTTGTTTGCTATTCAATTAAGAAAATATATTTCACCTGCATTCTACTACAATTGGATAAGAAATCACAAAGCAAACCTGAAGCAAAGAAAATGACTTTATTTCATTTTATTTTTTATCTTTTTTCGTTAAATCATTAGTGGTTTATTTCCTAGTATTATTAAAAAAAATGTAAAAAGTGCCATTGACACAAGGAAAAACGTAATGGTTCCCCGCTGTAGCTGATTTTTTCTTAGGTCCAGTTTTATACTTCTTGAGATTTAAATTATATTGTAAGATATATTTATCATATTTTTAAATAAATTTAAATGTATATCGTTTTTTTTTTAATATTCTTCTAAGCAAATTTAAGTTCTAACTCACATTTTTTCCTCTATCATTTCACTAAAAGTTTGCACCATTTCTTATTATTGAGTTACAGCAGCACAGGTTGCCGGAATGATAAGTAGACTCACTTGAATCCTAGGTGTCTCTTTGTGTTGCCTAAAAAAGAGATGTGCAAATGAACTTCAGGTCTCCGTATTATCACTAGATCCATCACCGAAGACCGAATAAACGAGTGTACTCTAGCAACATCATAGACCGATAGATTTAGATTTTGGACAATGGCAGGGCAAATGCTCCACCCTTTCCTCCTCTTCCTCAGATTTAAGGCCCAACTATAATACGCATAAAATAACTTAAGCAAACTTAAACAACTGTGCAAATACATTAAATTATATGTGCTATACACTATAATGTACAGAAGATAACTTTTCGTCAAGTTTCGTTAAATGTCATTTCTTTAAGCAAGGTACGAAACTGATCGCACTTTCCGTAAGGAAACAGCTGATTGAATACGATATAATCGATGAACACCGTTGCATTTTTTAGTATGGTTGGCTACAAACACAAAATAGAAAAAACTTAATATATATTTTTTTATGAAAATTTATCTTAGATCATTAACCAAAAATTGTAAATGTGTATGTGAATGTTATTAAATATATAAAATATCTTCTTTAAAGCTTTTTCGTTTAAAAATTTTGTTTATTTATATAGAAATTAGTTTTGGCAAAAGTACGAATTAAATATAAATGTGCAACTGTAGCAAATAAGTTATTAAATTTATGTAAGTACATTTTAGTCACATACATTTCTTTAATATAGTACCTAAGCATTTGACAGGATTGTCATTGGATTTTTGACATAAGCTAAAGCTAGCTTATGTACATTATAGCTAGGCCTTAAGGCGTATTAAAAATTAAAACAACACAGTTATTTTTTTAAATTTCTCAAGAGAAAGAAAAAAAACATAACAGTGATACCAACAATTTGCACAAGCAATTGCATATAATTTTTATTTGTAAAATTATTTTGGGAATTTTTATAATATTATTTATTATATTATGCTAATATCCCATAACATTTTCATATAAAAATGCAATTTTTATTTATTTTATATTTAACACGCATAAATTGGGCCGTTCAAAATTTAAATAATAAAGTACAAAGTCAACGGCAAATTTCCAACTCAAATTAAAGATCTAAGAATTTTGTGTTCAGAAAAACAAAGATTTATTAATACAAGACAGGTCTCAAAGAAAGTTTTGCTAAAGAGCATATTATAAGCTTGATGCCATTTTAAATATGTTGCAGTGGGTCGGTCTTAATTTCCACGAGGCAGTCAGATGACGATCAGAGGAGAATAATTTATTAGGGACGATTCTGTAAAAGGTTTTAATATTAACACCACGACGCTGGGCAAATCACAGAGTCTTTGCAATAGCAAACGTAAATTTAAGAGGTCCCATCCTCATTAGTAAATAACGAAATGTATTTTGCTCGGACAAATTAAAAATTTATTTAATTGAAAGCGATAAAGGATTATGGGTTAAACGTTCCAAAAATAAGAAATTATATTCCTGTGATGCTGAAATTTATTTCAAAATATCTTTTTAATAGTAAAACTCGAACAGGACACATTGTCAAGCGCACCTTTTATAAGTATAGAGTTTTTGGCAAGTGTATAACAACTTATTATTTTGTCGTGAACCTTATAAACCTTATAAAAAATAGCACTAAAAATTAAACTTTGATGAAAAATTTCTTATTATTATTTTCAGTAAACTCTGGCAAATCATTATAAATGTACTCACGCTTGAACAACGCTATCAAATCATTCAAGTTTACTTTGAAAATTAGTCATCAATTTGAGCAACTTATAGACGACTTCAGCGTGTTCAGCAATGAGGTTAATTTTTGGCTTAAAGGGTTTGTTTGAAAGCAAAAATGCCGCATATGGAGTGAGATCAATCCACAACATACCCTACAGGCTCCATTGCATCCAGAAAAAATGCACCGTTTGGTATGGTTTACACGCTGGTGGTATCATCGGACCTTGTTTCTTCAAATATGAAGCTGGATCTTACGTTACGGTCAATGGAGATCGTTACCGCACCATGATTAATGATTTTTTGTTTGATATTATGACGCTTGAAGGCCAACATTGTTCGTGTTATTCTTGCCATACGAGACAGTGACTCAAAATTGGACGTTCAAATGCGAATTTGCTTTGTCATGTGCAATCGCGTTCGCCAAATGCCCGAAATCATTTTTAAATATTAATGTCACGTTCTGATATTTCGTATAAAAAAAATTCTTCATTACAATTAAATTTTTCGTGTTATTTTTTACAATTTAAAGTTCTATGGGGCTTAAAAGAACACCCTTTACAAAAGTAGTTATTAGATAAATTATATAAGAAACACAAAACAAAGAAATTATGAAAATATATTTGTATATTTATGGAAATAAAAAGAGTGGCTTTCGATCAAGAAACCGCGCTACTTACTTCATCCATTTGTTACTTTTTTTTAACAGTTTTCGGAAACCAACGATAGAAATTTCCATATTCACCCAAGTTCTTTTAATTTGTTTCTGAGTATTTCTTCATTTCCACTGTCACCATCATTTATTTCCACTTTTATTTATTTTTTATTGTCAAGACCTTTTTTTCATTTCGTTTATTTGTTTGTTTGTTTGAATGTGTTGTTTTTTTATTACGAGTATTTGTTAATGGCAAACAATGTTTGTATATTGTTATACATAATACATTTTTGTATATTTGTATATATATTTCTGCTGTCTGTTTGCCATTATTTTTAAATGCGAGAGTAATCTTAAAATTCTTTTTTAATAATTTAGTGTAAAGGAATTTTTATAACGCGCTCAGATAGACGATTGTGTCCAATAATTCGATAACAACGCGCGAAAGCTGTTGCAACTGCAGCATTTCTTGTAATAATATTCTAGTACTTTAACACTTTAACCGATTGTAAAACGATCTGAATTATTAATAAGCAAATAAAAACATGCGATATCTGTAGTATTTTAAAACTGCTACTCCAACAAGTTTGACAAAGACGGACCACTAAATCGATAACTCTTTACTTACAATACAGACACATTTTTAAAAATCGATGATATTTCATATGTAACATTAATTGTCAACACAATAAAAATGGAATTTATGAAACTAATTTTCATGCCACCCTGACCATTATTGTTAAATTGACGAGAATTAAATTGAGTTTTGTTTGTTGGCCATAAACAAGCAAAGTGGTTGTTAACCACATCCAAAGTATATTGACATTAGAGTTTTATTTCCAGGGAATATAAATGTATGTTTGTAAATAGAAAAACATATACATTTTTCAAAGAGCAGCCATTTTAAATTGCAATTGTAAATTCTGTAGTTCATAATGTGGTTGCATTTTTAATTTAGTTGTCAACTCTTGTTTTTTTTTTTTTTTTTTAATTTAATTTCCAAAGGGTATAATTTTAAAGGATTAAATGTATGAATGTAAAAGTGCAATTATGGTAACTTGTACTTTGTGCAATAATTTTAAATTGTAAAATGGCTTTTTATTGTTTTATTATTTATTGGCTTTTTATTACAGAAAAGAAAAAAAACTGAATAGATTTCAATTTAACATATATTTGTTAGAAGTTACCTTCAAATTTATTATTTATTGTTTTGTTTGATGTTATATGTAAATGTTTTGACTCGTTTTTTTTTTTTTATTTTTTTTTTTAGTATGAAAATTTTTTCAATAAAATATTTACGTATTTTTATGCCCCGTAAAGTAAGTTTTTATGAATAGTGAAGTCCTTTGAGCGATGATATTAACTTTGCCAAGGCACTAGATGAGCTAGAGGGATTTAAATAAGCTAAAGACATAGAGTAGAAAATTTTGCTATAGAAAATCCCCAAGATTTTTCCATGTCCATGGCAGAGGACCTGCCTCTTATTTTTCCATATCATTTGAAACAAATCAAGCTTAGTGAAGTAACTCCAATAAAAAAAAAAAAAAAAAAAACAAATATATGAGGCGATAGAGAAATAAAAATAAGGAAAAAACATCAAGTAACATCGCCTTTGGATACTTATACGGTACTGAATTTTTTATATAGCTCGTGCGTCCACCTGTGATCACATACATACACACATATGTATACTTGTAACATGTTTTCGATTTTCGCTTCGAAAAAAATGAATCTGGAAACTAATTTCAAAAAAAAATAATAAATTCAGATTCACACAGAAAAAAATAAAAATCATATTTGACAACAAAAAACGCAGATCTAAACAAGAAATTTTTCAATTTCCAGCCTGTAAACGATTTTGTCATACTGACTAAAAAATTTGTATGCTGTTTGTCAATTTGTTTTTCAATTATAGAAATATTATTTGAATGAAAAAATTTGTTGAAGTATAACTTAATTTCTACAATAAATTTGTTGAATAATATGAATTTCCTAATAAAGTCATTTGTTGTTTTGATTATGATATTTATTGAACAAAAAAAAAATATATTGATTAAACATTTTATCAAACCAAAAAATGGTTTTATTAAACGAAAAGGACTTTTTGATCAAATAATTTGTTCACTTCATTATGGTATTAATTGAGTAGTAAAAAATTTTGATTAAAAAGTTTATCAAACCAACAATTTTTTTATTGAAATCTACCATGATTGGACAAAAACTTTTACCAATATTATACTTTTCTTTCCACCTAAACCAAAATAAGAAACATTTATTGTAATATCATTTATTTTATTTATTTTAATATCATTTATTTTATTTTGTTTATTTTTTAATTCTAACAAAGTACCATGTCAATATATTTTTATATTCTATAAGTTTTAAATTTCATTAATTACAGTATATACGAGTACTTTTGAATTTTTTTTTTTCTGAGTTGAGTTCATAAAAAAAGTTTTGAATAAAGTTATAAAACGAATCGGTTTCTTTAGGAAACTGCAAGTTAAATACAAAAAATTCTAAAAAGAATATCTACAGCCGTAACTATTTGTACCATTGTATATTGCATGTCATCAAAGTAAATAAAAATTTCTTTAATATGTGAAATATCACCAATAATAAGTAACCTTGGTTGAATGTTAAATTTTTGGAGTTTTAAGAGATTGATTTTGATACGCAATTCCTCTTTTGTTTCTGAAGTTAAAGCAAAAGAATTTTGAGAATCCTCTACTGTAAATTTCTTAAGGATTTTGACCCCGAATTTATCAGTTCAAAATTTTTTGCTGCGGTGGAAACAAAAAATGAATAAAATAAAAAATCGAAAAAATCCTCGATTCTGAAAAGAAATAAATTTTAATTAAAACCTAAAAAGATGAAAATAAAATTTATTTATTATCGTTATAACATGATAATTCTTTTAGCATTTGTAGTGCTGTCAATCGAAAATACATGTAAAGCCTCAATAAGTTGGTTGGTGGTAATTATTGGAATGTAACTGAATGACAAATTTAGTTGCAAATTCTATAACATTTTCTAAACATTCGTTATTAAAACAAGATGGGTTCGGAGATGTGTTATTGAAGAAAGGCCCATTTGTATTTAAATTATTGAAATCACTGCATTCAGATTTTTATTTTCTTCTTCCGTCAATAAATTATTAAGTTCATTTTAATATGATTTAACACATGTCTTTTAAAAGCTGTCTTTTGAAGAAAAATGTTGGTGACATTCTCCAAATTTGCAAACGAAATGGATCTCGAAGGGTGTGCAATGAGTTTTTAAGTGCAGAAAAAAATTTTATGCAGAATAAAATGCCTCATTACAAAATGAACACTTAATTGTATTTATCATTCTGGGTAGGCCACCAAAATCGAGTACCTCGGACTTGTAATGTTTTAAAAATGTAATAAAAAGCTTATTTTTCCTTAACTGTTATGATTTTTAAAATTTAGTTAGACCTTGAAAATATGTATAAAAAATATGTGTAATGTGTAGGTTATCTCTTTTAGTTTGCATTTTAGGTTTACATTTTTTTTTAATTTTGGCCAACCTTAACTATGTATTTGTGGCGTAGAGCGCTTATTAATTGTCAGATTTTTACTTTAAGACATTTGCTATATTATTAATAAAATCTAAAATAAACAAGTTTAAAGTTTTGTTCTGATAGCACTATTCGTTAAAATGTTACAAGCCTCTGAATTGAGAAAATGTAAAAAATGCCGTTTTTTTTTTAAGGATTTTTCCCAAAAAGGTGGTATTCTTTTTTTGGCTTATGTAATTTAAATTAATTTACCACTAGCAAATGCGAACAAAAGAGAAATTAGGTCAAAATGTATAACGGTTCTCCCTCCAGCCCTATCCAAACATGGCCAATTTTAAAACAAAATTTAAAATTATTGTAAAAATGCTCAAAGTGCCAAAGCACCGATTAAAGAAAGGTAAACGGGTTTTTTAAGTTACCAATTGTTGGCTACATACTCTAAAAAGAAATTTCGTATACAAACGAAATTAATATTGATTAACTCCGTCACATGTGGAAAGAGCTTTAAGGGGTTAAATGTAAAAAATTATTGGTTTTTAATTAAACACAGATTTTTTTATAGAATAGAGTTATTGAAATACACAAGAAAAACGACAAAAAATCTGTCCTACCAACACGCCGTGTTTGAAGACTTAAACAACTCACGTGGAATTGTCGAAGAAATACATCGATAAAATGTGACTTCCCCCTACGCATTCAAGGCTGGAGGCAGCATACTCTTTCAAAAATAGAGCTAATCAACCAGCGACTATTACGAAATTATCGTGACATGAGAATGTTTTTTTAAATACGATATTACATATTCTATAACTGCATTAAACTTTTGGCACATCGCGTGAATTAACATTGGAAATCAAAGTCGAAGTTATACGTCTCCAGAGTATACATTTGATTTTAGTAGTGTATTAATGAAATTATTATTAACATTTAGCGTATTCCTTCAATAACATAAGCAGTTCTCATAGAATCTCCATTTCTGTCTTTACGAAAAGAATTAAGTCAGTATACTTACGCAATATGGCCACGGAAATTTTCAAAGAACACTTATATGCCCGCTGAGTAATGGTGGCTATTGGCCCAGTTTGTGCTTTAAGATAGAACCAAATAATAACAAACTACAGAAAAAACTATGTTTTCTACTTAATCATTCGACTCAATATTTAATGAGAAAACAATTCGTAAATTTTCGTTAATGGCTTAGATTCCTTTTTAGGTTTCACAAAGTGAAAAAAAAACATAACCCTAATGTTTTCGTCACAATTGCTGTGTGTCTGTTTGCCTGTCCATTCATTCATCTGTCGCAGTCCTACGCTATAGCAAGAAGTGGATAAAAAATATTGAAGTGATTAAGAGATTTAGACAGACAACTTTAAGAAATAAAAATTAAAAACTAAAGGGTGAAGTCAAAATCACACTTGACGGATTTTGTTTCTTGTTTTTTTTTTTTTATTTTGGTGCACATTTTCGAAAAATTATTTGCTCACGTCTTTATAATGTGTATTACATTTTTTCTACATATTTTTGCTACGTATTTTTCTGAATTGTATTACAAATAAGGAATGTGCACTTGCAAATAATCAATATGAAAATTTATTATTCACATAATATTTATTATTCACATAATATTTAATACGTCTTTTTGCTTTGTTAATACAATGTAGTTCTCATTTAATCAATTTGGCTTTTAATATATGAATCTTGGATTTTTATACAAAATTTGATTATTTATGAGAATATCATGAAATATTTATATATGAAGGAATCATTTTATTGTTATTATTTTTTAATATATAGCATTATAACATTTATCATGTGTTCGTTTTTAGTCATACTTTGGTTACATTAGAACACACTTCCCAGATTTTTTTTTTTTAATAACTATATTATTTAAGGAAAGTTATAGAACTTTGGTTGCAGTTAAAATTTTAGTTATGGTTATAGAAAACATAATATAATTTTTTAACCAACCATGCATATTTCCAGCTTGCGTGTTGTAGCGTACCTATATAAGTCAACATAGAAATTACTAGCAGATTTAAACGTCTTATGAAAAAACCTGAAACTTAGCACACCTAAAATGTATTGTAAATTGAACAGTTCTTACTACACAAAGCTTTCATAAAATAATCGTAAAGCTCACCGCCTATTGAACGATTTTGATATAATAATATAACTATATAAATAATTTTTAATTCGGCTTGAGTTCACATTTTGATGGTATCTATTTTACCTGTTTTCTTTTAAAATTTACAAAAATGTTATTAAACAATTTTACTTTTTAATAAAATCAAAATGTGCCTGAACTCAAGTCGAGTTAAAAAATTTTTCATTTAGTTATCATAATATTTACAACTTTATTTTCAAATAAGTACACCCTTCTGTGACCAAAAAATTTCAAATTGACATTTAAACTTCTTAGACTTCAAAAAATGAATTCAATAAATAATAATTTTTTTATATTTCTGCGTCCATAAATCATTCATTTCCAGTCCCAATGGCAAAAAGTAATACAAAAATAAAGCATTATAGACAAACGATTTCAAACTGGACAGACCGTTATAGTAACAAGTATTAATAGCAAAAACTATATAATAAAGGGTGCCGCTTTCATGTATACATCCCTTCTTTAAAACTTTGAAAGACAGACGCTAAAAATTTACAACGGACCTGTATTGCTAACTCCGCTTTAACAATAAGTATAAAATTTGGATTTGGAAACAAAAAGGGTGCCCCAATAGTGGATGTTATTTGATGTATGTTGCCAAACTTTTGACAGATAGCTGAATCTTAGAAGGGGCCCGTATGGCTAAGTCCGCTTAAACAACAAGCTTATAATTTGAATTTAAAAGTTAAAAGGTGTTGCCAAAATGAATGTATTTTGACCTATAAGAAACAACACTGATATTGATTATTCGCTATTTCTCTACCGCTTATTTAGCTCCTTAGAAAACTTCTCACAAACAATATCAATAAAATAAAAAGTTTTGTCCAAACAATAAAGTAAAGACAAAAATCGTATATTTGTTCGCTGACAATTTCTAATTTTAAGATCGAATTTGGCTTAGTAGTAAGTCTCTTCATTTCAAGACCACACACTCTTCCAATAAAAGGTGTTTTTAAGTATTTAATTGATCGAAATTTGTGCCCTCAGTTTACTAAGGTTAACAGGGGTAACATTGGTGAAACCTCTGAAATATTGACCGAACTGATCGGTTGCATTTATGTAGGTGGTTAAAACTGCCCAAAAAAAAGAAAAAGAAAAAATTTCTTCATTTAATTTTTTTTTATTTTTTTTTTAATTTTTTTCACGGCTTTCAAGAGGTTTAAGCGTTTTCCTTGTGAAAACAAAAAATTTAAATAATAATTTAAAAATCTTCTAAAGCTTTTGCATAATTTTGCAATAATTAACCACAAAATCTGTCTTCATAAATGTTGTGAATTATGATCTTTGTGGTTTTGTCGTTAATATTGTGTTTTTAAAAGTAATTACCCAAATTGTTTGTCAATATCCTTTGAGTTGTCGTGTCGTTTCATAAATGTTCTCTCTAAACTGAACGCTTTATTCCCAAGAACATTTTTTTTTCAACTTGCGTACAGTTTATTTCTGAAGCATATCACACTTATTTACTGTTCAGAAATTATTCATATTTTGTCTTTTTTTTGCAACAAACTACATAAACAGAAATAATGACACACGAATAAGGTTCATACACACTCATGCATGTTAGCAGATTACCATTTAGTTAAATAAAAGAAAAAACAAGTTGTGTTGTATGTTGTTACTGATGAAAACTGAAAAGTTGTAACGTTGACAACATTTGCAACAAGCTTGTAATTTGCGGTTTTCTAAACATGATTACATTTTCTGTACGCTACAGGTGCGGCAGTTGAACATTTAGTTTCTTCAAAAATTGGAGCTGCAAGAAAAGATTTGTTTTGTAGATGTGAAAATAGAGAAAAACCTTGAGTTAATATTTCAAAAAATATTAAGGATTTCATTAAAAATTTTGTAAAAAAAAATTATACTTTTTTAATTTACAACCTATTGTATGTGTGAATATTGCAACTTGTCTAGTATTTTTTTACATGGGAATGTTGCAGAATGGAAATAATGTTTATTAGGCAAAAACTTGTTTCATATTCTCGCAATTTCTTTGTAATATTTATTTTTATTGTATTGTATTTTGTACAACATACAATCTACAATAGTTAATGAACTGGCTTAAAAATTGTTAGTTTCTTAAAAAAAACCTTTAATGCAAATTAATATTAGAATGCTAAAAATAATGCTTATAAAGTCTTGAATCTAATTATTGCAGTTGCTAAATTATTTAATTATAATAGAAAAAGCAAAAACTTTGATTTAAGGGTTCATTTGAAGTGTCTACTGCTGAAACTCTTTAACTTTTGCAATAAAACTTTAGGCTTAAATGCTTCTTCATTTTATGTCATCGTTTTTACCACAACCAGCCAAAAAGGCAGCCTGCTTAAAGTAACGAGCCTGCTTCTTTTCATTGTTTTCTGTTAAGTTTTGAACAAAAGAGGAGAACAACCTCATCGACCGCATTTTTATGCATTTAAATTTTCTTTGGTCTCGTATGTAATTATTTATATGCATGTGTGTATGTATGTTCTGAATATGTTTATCTTCTTATTTTTGTTTTTGCCTTCAAATAAAGTGTCGCCATGCATTTTAATGGATTTTCCATTGTGAAACTCATTAGCACTTATTAAATTAAATGTTGCATGCACCGCATTGTAAAAATAACACACACACACACACACTATCGCCCAAACTAACAGCAATATCAAATTAAAGCACATAAAAATATAAACTGCACTACTTGCCAGTATTTATGGTTTTTGGTTTCCTCTTAAAGACTTTTATTCATATTTTGGCTCATCTTTCTTGTTGTTTCGTGGCTGTTGCCAATTTTTGTTTTTTTTTCCAAAAAAATTATACGGATTATCCGAACAGTTACTGAAAACACTATAACATGATTGAAGAATAAATAATACTAAGTGGCAACAACAATATTGACAAAATATTTTGAAAGAAGTTGTTCACAATAATCAAGAAAATTTTAATGAATAAAAATTCATTCAAATTTTAAATTGTCTTTTTTAGAAGAAACTAAGCAAATTAACATTCAAAATTATATACAGTTTGGAAAATTTTCTCAATTTTTTTTTTTTTTTGTTTTTTGGAGATCGAAGTGAAACTATACATTGAACAAATAATTTATTTTTTTTAATTTGCCATTTTCATATTTTTTTTTTTTGTTTAACTTCATCAATGCATCTAAGAAAGTATGCATTAATATTTTATTTATCCTTATAAAAAACCAAAAACTCAAATTATAAAACTTTTAATTGCATTTCATTTGGGTTTTCGGTACTCGATAATTTTAACGGGCCTAGAGTTTAAAATAGATGCAATTTACGTGCATATGTGTGTGATGGTTTATCTATTTTAAATAATAAAAATAAACTTCAATATGAAAATTTATTATTTAAAATCTTTTTCTTATGTTCATCTACGTTAATTGTACTTGATTTCTTCAAACATAGATATTTTATGATATTTTCATTAAATATTTATTGTTTAAAACTGCAAAATGAAATTTATTAGTTACTGCAAGGAAAGCACATCCCTAAAATTTAATTCCGCTTTAAATAGTTTTTATGTGCCTAGAATATTCTACACTAGCTATTAAAAAAGAGAACATATACACACAGAAAAAAGATTAGTGGAAAATCGGTTAGTATATTTAAAATTGAGCTATTAATATTATAATTTACTTTTTAATATAAATAAATAATCTTGACATATTTTTTATGTTAAGAACTAACAAGCGATATTAGATATTAAAAGTTGGTCGCAAAAACTGTTAACAAAGTTTACCTGACGAATTTGTGTTTTACTAAAAAATATACGAGTATTTGGGAGATGCCACTAAACTAATTCAACACATTTCTACTAATTACCGAATGTTGGTAGTTATAATCATATAAATCGATCGTATTACTTTCGAAAATCAAACATATTGATATATTTGCATGTGCACATTGCTTATTAATAAAAATTGTTTTCAATTTTTATTTTTATTTTTTCATTGAATCTTTCAAAACATATGAATGGTTCCCAACGGGATCCCTTATGTAGAAAAATGAAGGCAAAAATAAAAATTGTAACTGAATGTTTGCTGTGTTTTTGTATAAAACATTTTTGATTTGTCTTTTGTCTTATTGATTCAATGGAGTTCTCATTTAATCAATTTGGCTTTTGATATAAGACTTTCTAATTTTCTATACAAAATTTGGGTAAAATCCACTGATGAGCTATTTGAGCAGTAGTGAAATGGCCATATGGATACGCTTTCCCCGCAGTTATACATTTCATTTTGTAGTTTAGTTTAAAGTAATAAATATTTCATGATAATATCATGAAATATTTATATTTAAAGGAATCAAGCACGAATAAAGTAAATTAAATTTTAAAAGATTCCGAATAATAAATTTTCATATCAAAAATATTATTTAAAAAAAGTTTATTTAGGATGAGTGAAACACGTCGTATTTTCAATTAAAAAGAAAAGTGGATCGTTTTAAGTGGAAAGTAAAAAATCCACACGAAATAGGGAGGCGTATGGTGAGGCTGAAGTTTAAGTTTTGTATTATGAAATTTATTAAACATAATCATACTTGTAACTTAATTTTTTAATAAATGTGAAAATGAAAACCATTTTCCCATATTAAATCAGTGATGTTAATCGGATTCCAAATAATGCTCATAACCGACAAAATTCGATTGGCAGCAAATCCGGTTATCTTAACCAATCTGTTTTCTCTGTGTAAAAAGAGAACATTATACGCATATCATTTTTAAGCCAATTTGGTCAATATGTATCAAGTAAAAAAAGAAGAAAAAAGACATATCTCTAAAAACTTATTTCTTAATAAATTTAAAAATATTAAAATTTATAAACTTAGATCGGAATAAAAATTATTTTTCTGATTATAAATTTTTAAGTCCTTTTTTAATGAGGAAACATATAAAAAAGAGGAAAGATATAAAAAAGAAAGATATAAAGAATAAAGGAAAAATATAAAATACTACTACTAAAACTAAAAGTAAAAAAATTAAAAAATAAACAATCATTTTTTTTTTATAATTTTTTCAAGCACCCAGTTTCAACACTCAGTTTTTAAAATTAATTATTAATATTTTTGTTTCCTGTGTTCTAAAGATTCCACCCAAAGGTGTGGCGAAATATTGAAAAAAAATAATAAATAAAAATAAATAATAAATAATAATAAATTTTTATTTTTAAAGATAAAAATAATAAATTTTTATTTTTATTTAAAAACAAAAAATAATAAATTTTTATTTTAAAACTGACCTAGTGTTCGAAAAAGTTAAAAAAAAAAATAGTTATAAAGGTATATTTAAATTAACAACAATTTTATTAAACAAGTGTCTGCTTCAAGAAAAAATTTGTTTTCAATACAAAATGGCAGCCTTACCTTCAAAAAAAAAAAAAAAACTAATAGACAAATAGACAAAACTCATTAAACCCAATTAATATAGCAAAACTAAGCTGACATGGAAATGGAAATTATAACAAACAGAAAAACCATTTGATAATTAGTTGCGGCTCATGAATTTCATGTCTCATAAAAATAAAAAATAAAACGCACAAAAGTGTCTGTCAACCATGCTAAACATACACACAATTATCATTACAATAAACAAACAAGAAGAAAAACAATTTAATTAAATTAACTATCAATGTACATAAATAAAACTAGAAGCAAATTATAAAAAAAGAAATAAATAAATAAAAACTTAAATATAAATAAAAAAAAAAAAATATTCCTACCACAATTATTGAAAAAACATGTGTGAATGTAAGTGTAATTTTTCTATTCTAGTTTCCAAATACAACGACAAAACTTACGTAAACAAATGTACTTTAAATATAAACAAACGAATTATTTGTCACACAAAATTTGTTACAATTCATTTGTGCAACAAAATAAACAAATTACCGAGTCTGAAAAAGAAAAGTAATTAAAAATGAAAAAAAGAGAATAATTCTTTGTGTCTCATTAGCTGTCATTATAATAACAGCAACAACGAAAATACATAATCATACATGTAGATAAATGTCATACAAAATCCACTAAACACATACACCTACAATTGCTCGTATGTATATACTATCAACTAAATAGTCAGCCAGCCAGTCAGTCAATCAGTGATTCAGTCAGTAACAATTAAAGCGCAGCACCATTTACTGTCAAAACATTTTATTTAATGAGATTTCTGCTATTTTTGGTAAATTTCCAAAAAATAATTATCATTTCCTTCAAGGCAATAATTCATTAGTAGCAAAAGAAACAACAACAACAACGACACACAATCATAATCACAATCGCGCTGCTTACATGCAAATTTCCATGTAAAAATATTTAAATAAAGTTGACAAATGTTGGGCATGTTCTCATTACAACAAAATAAATAATGAAAAAAAAAATCCGTTACAATCGTTTGACAATCGTTATGCTTGAAATAAAAGCATCATCATCGTCATTATGTTTGCAAGAAATGTTTAATAGCAACAACAAACTTGTTGCATCTTTTATCAATTATTTAGATATACATGAAAATAAAATGGTTATTTATAAAATAAAAAAACACACTTCTCGTTATAACTTAAACAATTAAAATTGTGTAATATTTAATATGAAACTAATTTAACTGAAACCTAATTTAAATTTGCACATTTGTTTATAAACATTTTATATTTATTTTTCTTTTTTAAATGGACCTACACTCCATATAATTTACTCTTAGTGTTGTTAAGTGATGTTATATTTTTTGTGGTTGATTTTATTTCCGTTTTGTTGCACTGTGAGCTCCCTCTATGAACCTTTTAAAACATAACAAATATTAAATCTTTGTGGCATATAACATAGAATTGATGGTTCTACTCTTGACATACAGATGTCACACTTCATGCATTAGTACAGCCTCTAAACTGTAAAATAGACAATGAATCTCAAACTATGAATGGTTCGTGTCTTGAATATCAAATTTTAAATACTAAAAACGAGAGCTTTTAAAATGTTTTCAAAACAATTTGTATCTAGTTACTTACTGCACCCTGGATCATATATACTAAAGCATGATATTCTTCTGCTTAACATAGCCGTGACCAGGATTCGAACTTGGATTACTAATGCCACAACGTAGGGTGCCAACCATAACACGATCACGGCTACTACTGGCTTGTGGCATGACTTTTTGTACATTTTTTACGAAAATGCTGTTAAGCAATAAACTAACTAATTCAGTGTTGCCAGGCCAAAACAAGATTTTAACATGCTCATGAGTAAAAAATATCAGGACGCAATCCGAATATTTCGTGGTTAAAAGGTGCGTGCTAACGCCTTTCAAAAATAATAATAATAATAAAAATAAATAAAAATAAAAATAAAACAAATGTTAAAGACGAAATTTTTTTAATAAAACTTTTTTTTTTTTGGAAGATTGAGTTTTGATAGAATTTATTATTTATATAATATTAAAAATACCGTTATTAAAGGCAAATTTTAGCCATATTTGCTTTAAAACTTCAACATTAAATGTTTGAAAATTTTTCGTTAATATACATACAGATTTCATCACGCACTTCTTTTAAATTCAAAGATTGTAAAACCAGTAAAAATTGTTGATTACTTTAAGGCAATAAAACGACAATTTCTTCTAAAGCGAGCTATTCGAAAGGCATCACTAGCTAATTGTCAAATTTTGCTAACAATTTTCGCCAGTGCAGCTCCTATTATTTCGTAGCTACAAAAAATTGTTGCCAAAAACATCTTGCGCATAGAAACATGAAGCAAGAAACATTTTGTGATTTTTCAAGCCAAGGCGAATTGATAACCAGGTGGTATCATCAACATGTAGTACTGTTCGAAATAACGTCAAAGTTTGGTTTGTTTTTTTTCAATTCGGATTGTTTTTCATTTCTTGTATTTTCTTTATTTGTTTATATACTAAAGAGCTGCACAAAATGTTTTGAAAGTTCTATGTTCTAGTGTACACTACTTCCAAGCACAGAATTTCAGTGTAAATATAAATATCAAAACAAGCATAACAAAACATGGCTCTCACTAAAACAAAACAAGCACCATTCGAAAAGTTTCTCTTTACAGCTTTGTTAGTGCTTGTGTTTTAAAACAAAGTAGAACATCAAAACAAAAGCCGACAATGAAGTAAAAAAACTGTAAATCATAGTAGAAACATCGAGTGCACTAGAACATATACAAAAATGCTCACGATAATAAAGCAGTGTTGTTAAATAATGCGATTTAAGGCTGTTGAAAGAAAATACTTTTATACAAGCAATTTTTGTTCGCATATGCTATTTATATATTTAAGCTATTTGAATTAGTTAAGTTTTTAAATAATAGTAACATTTTGAAATGCTCCTTTTATAATTCTGTGCTAATAAATAATAATAATAATATTAACTCGGCTTAGCTCGAAATTAAATAAAATGCTATTTGTAGCGTAAACCAAATCAATTAACCAAAAAAAAAAACCATTGGTTTTTTGCGATTAAATTTTAGTGCTTTAAAATTTTAAAGTTAACAACTATCATAGAAAAATAATTTTGGTCTCATTTTAAAAAGTTTTAAACAGAATTTTTAAAAATAATGTGCAAAAATGATATGTAAACACACAAATTTGTTTTTTCATAACAGGCTGTATTTTAATACGAAAATAAGATACTTCTGATAAAAAATAAATTTTTAAAACATATTTTCATAAAAAGATAAATACTCCCACGTATTATTAATTTTAAATCCTTACTATCAATTGCTGAACTCTTTTTAAAAACTTTTGTATAGAACTTGTGAAAAAAATTTATCTGGTATGATCGAATACATGCAAATTTGTTGTATTTTTATTTTTGTTAAGTTTCATTACTATTCGTTTTTCTGAAAACCCCGAAATGTAAAAGACAATTTTACTATTATATTTTTAATATAAAACTATTGAATTTGTTTTGAAAAAGTAATTCAATTAACATTTTAAATAAAACAGATATTATATTTTTTTTTCCATTTTAATGCGTTTTCAAATCTTAAAGTTGACAACACTCATATTGAGAAAAACGAAAATGATTGTAGTTTCTCTTTAGACTAATTCTGCTATCAAAAACTTCAAGCATGTTTTGAATGTTCTACTTCAGTTTTGATATTCTATTTCATTTTTGTTCTAGTTTAGTTTTGTTTTGCTTCAATGTTGTTCTAAAACACTTTTGTTCTCTTATTTTATATTTTGATAGCAAAGCAAAACATTTGTGTTTGGAAGTATGTGTTTGAAAATGAGAGTGTTCTATACACACACTACTTGAAATTTACGTGATTGCTTATAAGACATTTTTCTTATGCTTGTGCAGCCCTTTATTATATACATATGTACATACACTCTCGATCAAATGATTAGAACCACTTAAATTTCCATTTTTAGTACGCCATTTCTTTCTGTACAGAGCTAAATTTTACTATCAAAGGAAACAGAATTTTTTTAAGATTCCAAAAATAACAACAACAAGTTCAGACTTTAAGGCAACTATTTTTCCACAAAAAAAAAAACAAAATATACAATTTTGTTCGCTTTATATGACCCACTTTGAACCCACTTTTCGTTTTTGAAATTTTTGTTAAAATTTTATTTTTATTAAAAATAAAAAAAAAATATTTTTATTAAAAATAAAAAAAATATAATAAACAGAATTTATTTTTGTTTTGTTAAATTTTGTGTTGTTTATTTTTTCAATATTGTTATTCTTCTTTTGAAATTTTTGACTGTTTGTTTTATATTTTTCAAAGCAAATTAAAATTTTATTCAACTACTAGAAAATAATTATCGTTTTTATCGCCTTTAAGAATTCCACATTGTCTCAAAAAAAAAAAAAAACTTAAAATTTACTGAAGCCGAAGAGCAGCAAATACTCACTCACCTCATGCAAACTTATGGAATTTATCCCATACATACATCTATGTTTTTGTTTGTCAATTGCAGTAATGAGTATACGCTTTTCTGCTTTCATAAATTAATTTTTAATTTCTCTTTTAAAATGTCCACTAATTTCTCTTTTTAAATGTCCACTAATTTCTCTTTTTAAATGTCCACTTTTTTATTTTTCTTTTATAAATTTTTCGAACACAAATAAATAAATCAAAACAAATGGTCTAAAAAAATTGTTTTTAATAAATTCCGTGCGAAAAAAGTGCTGCTTATGTTATTTTGTAGTTGAAAACAAATGTTGCCAAGAACATTTTTTAGTTGGAAAACATGCTGCGAGAAACATTTCGTGACTATTTCACAAATAAACAGAATACTACTTCAGCAACATTATTTCTTATTTATTTCGCAGTAATTTTTTTTTTTTATATAGACTTTTTCAACTTTTCGCACGAAATGATGAACAGAGTACTATGCTTTACCAATTATTATTTTATTAAAACAACTACTACAACTAATTTTTTTGTGGAATTATGAAAGCATTTACAGTGTAATCTTTGTGATTAAATCGAATTGATATGTTAAAAAAACGGCTATCAGAAAGGCTCTTGCCTCAAATAAAATTACTTTATTTCATGTCTGTACCAAGTTGCGAAAATTTGCCCAAATATAACAAAGTTATACGGTATAGGAGCCTTCAAAAGTTAGAAAAAGGTAACGTCATCACTGAACCAGTATTGCTGAATTCGTACTCTTTTCATTTTGTAAACGATCACATAAAGTTGTTTTCAGCCTGTTAGGTCAGCAGTCCCCTTGTGCATGTTTCTCTACTGGAAAATATTTTTAATATTTTTTCCAGCTGCGAGCTGCACTTGTGTTGCGTGGAAATGTAAGCAACAATGTTGCATACTTCAAGGCAATAAATTTCTAATCATAGTATCGGCAACACTAACTATTGGTATTTCTTTCAAACGAACTAAATGATTTAAGGCCCAACTATAATGTGCATAAGCTAGCTTTAGCTTATGTCAAAAATTCAACGAAAAGCCTGTCAAATGCTTAGGTAACTTATCAAAGAAATTTATGTGGCTACAATGTACATACATAAATTTAGTAACTTATTTGCCACAGTTGCACATTTATGTATATTTCGTACTTTTGCCAAAAATAATTTTTATATAAATCAACAAAATTTTAAAACTAAAAGGCTTTAACCCTTTCGGGACGGAGTTTTATTTTGCAAACCAAATTATGTATGGTAAAATTTTGTTCATATTCTAAAAGGTATGATAAAAGTATTATGTTCTCCATACTTAAAAATTTTAAATTCGTCCTTTTATCCTGGAACATATAATCCCAACACGTATTTTCATGGGGCATAAAATCTCAATCAGTGTTATCGAAGAGCGATTCGAAATTAAAAAGATAACTAAAATATAAATATTATTAGATTTAGATAAAAGCTAACATTTATTTTTAACATTTTAGGAATGCAATTAGGTATTTATTTGTGGAATGGCCCAAAACACTTGTAACATAAGGCGTTGTTACAACCTGAGCATATCATCTTTCTTCGCTTTTCTATGCCAAGTGAAGAACAGCGAACACAGCGACAACGCTTCTCTTGCTCTACTGGCAAGTGGTCTCCAATATTGATGCTATCAGTTTTTGGACGTTTGGGAGTTCTACTTCCCTGGCGATTGCGTTGAAAATAAAGAAAAAAGACAGTTTGAAAATTGCTGGGACGTATTATCCCAGTAGTCCCGAAAGGGTTAAAGAAAATATTTTATATTTTTAATAACATTCACAAACACATTTACATATTTTGGTTTATGTTCTAATAAAATGTAAAAAAAAAATTATTACAAATTATTTTCTGTTTTGTGTTTGTGGCCAACCGTACTAAAAAATGCAACGATGTTCATCGTTTATATGGTATACATATGTGTGTATAAATACAAATTTAATTTAAATATATTATAATTGTAACAAATTGGCAATAAAGAAATATGTTGTTTTTTTCTACATTTTTTATTGAATTTAAAACTAAAAAATTTAACAATTTAGGTCTTATTTAGAAAATTTCTTTATTAATGTATAAACCAAAGCACAATCAGCTGTTTCCGTACGGAAAGTGCGATCAGTTTCGTACCTTGCATAAAGAAATGAAATTTAACGAAACTCGACGAAAAGTTATCTTAATCACATTATAGTTTACCACATATAATTTAATGTATTTGCACAGTTGTATAAGTTGGCATAAGCTAGTTTATGCACATTATAGTTGGGCCTTTAGACTAAGTGTACAAGTAAAATGTGTGTGTGTATATATGTAATTTGGTGTGTATGTCAAATTCAGTGTTACACATATCTATATCTATAAAAATGGTGTAAAAAAATGTATAGTAATTCATAAAATGAGAACGGCTTGGCCGATTTCTGTAAAATGTTTGTCAGTTATTCATATTTTCGAGGAGAAGGTCTTTACGGAAGAACATTTTGGAAAATCCCTCCGGAAAAGTTGGAAAATTGAAAAAATTGAATTGGTTTTTTATATGAATTCTGGCTTTCCAAGTCAGAAAATAGAAAGTTCTTAGTGTAAACCATGGAAAGTTGCAGAAAAAAAAATTATTATTTATATTAAAATTGCTATATATTAAAATTGCTATAATAAAATTGGAAATTGGCTGGTTAAGTACTTGGTGTAGTTCGTATGAAGTGTATACTAAATTTTAATATTTCTTTTGTATCAAATTAAAAAGATTCTTTTTTTTTTTGTTCATGGAAACGCCCAAATATTAATTTTTAGCCCTTAATTAATTGACATATTACCTGCAAAAGTTTTTGGCTTTATCATAAAAACCTCTTAAGCGGAAGTTTAAAAGTAAGCATCACTGAAAATGGTTGTTATTCAAAAAAAATTTGTTCGTAACGTGTCAGGAAAGATTGAATAAATATTTGTAAAAATAGGGATTACGCTTTTTTAGTCAAATGTTTGACTATGAAGTGACGGCCATAATGTGTACTTTCCCTGAGTCTAATTATTCAGAGAATTGTAACCATCCGATAGTCCAAATGAGGTGATGATCATTATGGTTTATAATATTTTGAAGATGTAACTTGTAAACTCTCTGTTTTAACATCTTTTAAACAAAAACCAATTACTCTTTTATATTGCCACATCAAACAAGAATGTAGAAGATTTAAACGTTGAAATATTTACTTCGTCAACATTAAAATGAAAATATTTCATGCAAACAACATTTACATTAAAATACCAAATGCAATTAGAAAAAAATTCTAGTACCACAAGCTCCATATGATTAATTTGTAAAGAAAGAAGAAGAAAGACAAGCAATTTGATGACCATTAACAACGAAATCTTTAATTTTAAACAACTTAATGACAAATTAACTTAAATGCCAAAGAAACTATTATGCAAAACATAATCGTGCAAACCTTTAAATTTAAAACAAACCATTCAACCGCTAACAACTACAACAAAACAACAAAAAGCCACTTTATAAAAGTTCACATGAAATTTTGCATCATTTCCGCCAAAAAGAAGCAACAACTGCGGTCGAGTTGATTGTCATATCAAGTGAAGCGCGATTTGTTGCATTGGACACGTTTCATATTAACAAAAACATCATTACCATCATCATCGTCATCAATTGCAGCAACAACAAATTAAACCTTTTTTATAATGGCAACAATAGCAAAAAAAATGAATCTTCTCTACGATGAAGAACAAAACTCAGCTCTGACAGCTTGAACAGGATTTGTTCAAACAACCACAATCAAAGCTTTACTTACGTTCATCATTAAAAAAAATTACAAAAACTTGCTTTTTTGTTTTTCCTTGCTGTTGTTGTTGTTGTTGCTGCTTAAGCCAAATGGCAAATTGTTAAGAAAATGGCTGGCTGTATTGTTTGACTCACTTGGTTGGTTACTTGCCACAAATGTTTTCTGCTGCCTGCTACATTAAGTATCATAACTTGAATGGCTTTCAATATCTGTATGCACGAACAGGCCACATGTATCCATTTTACAAGTACTCTTTGTTGTTGTATGTTTATGTGTTTGTGTTTGTTTGTCGTAAACAGATGACTGGCTGAGTGGCTTGTAGTCATCCATAAATGCATTTCTATTCAACAGCAACAAATCAATTTTAAATAGCAATCAACTATAAAATAAAAAAAAGAAGAAAAAACAACAACATCAATATTATCATGTCTACACCATCATTATTAAGATGAACTTTTTTCGTGTAATAAAAAAAATGCTAAATTATAATCAACTTTTAAACATTATTAATGTTAAATGATAAAATAATAATGCAAAATGAAAAATACTAATAATGTCAGGTATGGGAAGTTGTTCTTTTAGAAAGCAGTAAGAAGAAAAAAAAACTACAAATTACCAAAATCTTTAAATGACAATTTGTTGAAGTTCTAAGGAATAATATGGAAATGGTTTGCGTAAAACAAGATTTTGTTGGCTTCTATGATCTTAGATTGAAGATTCAAAGAGTTTATTTGAATATATGTATATTTATTTATTTTTTTGTCACTCTTGTAGTTCGTTAAACTTCTTCTAACTATTTTTATACTCCATCAAAGTGAAGATTTCAGAAGGTCAACAAAAAAGGCTTTTATTGCACAAGTGACCTTTATAATCGGCGCGAATAATTTTACGAACTAAATTTTGGAAGTAGAAAAATATCGCTAGCAGCTACGTTCACGTCATACAGTTATGTGACAACAATGCAAACCTGCTTAGATGTTGGCTATACAACTGTGCCTTCAAAGGAAATTCACCAGTTTATGACTAAATGGATAATTTAATTTTGTGTTCTTTTTTTGGTAATTGTGAAACAAAATTGTTTATTGTGTATTTCGTCTTTTGCCAAGAAGCCATTTCTTCGATAATTCAGCACAAAACACCCGGTCGTCGTTATCGGACCATCTGATTCCGCTATCATTGGAGTGAGCTCAATCAATTGCACGATCTTTTATGTATAACAGCGACTTAAAAATTTTAGTGCAACATAAAAGCTCTTTGAATGCATGAAATATCACGGACATAATGTCCATGGACTCTATGTCATCTCAAAAAGTGACATAATGACCATGATAACACCGGATTCGCTTACTAAAGATTTCCTGCATTGTTGGGTTCAGAATAAAATTTTATAAAAATATTTTAGTGCTCTCCTCTTATTTTTTGAATTTTTTTTTATTGATTTTAATTTAATTGGATTGTACTCTTAATTATTATTTCTATGATATTATACCACTCCTCTATAAAATAGTCGATTTATACCATGCTACGGCGGCCGTAACTGCGAAACTAAGGATTGGTCCAATATTTCTCACTTTACACATCTTCCTTGCTATTGGTTTTTGAGCTCAGCCACTAAACTAGATTTAAACCATATTTTTATTTGTATTTGTGAACTATAAAGACAGTTTATAAAAATATTACATCTTTCTTAATTGGAACGTTGATGGGCTTGAGGTCCGTGGACATTATGGCATGCCACGAATACAATACACGACAATACACGAATGCATTTATTATCAAATTATTATGGCGTTTTACATTTCTATTTGAAAATCAGCCGAAATTTGTTTTCTTACTTTAAACCGGGGTGCGAAACGTTTGTTTGCATTTTGTTTTGTGTCATAAGCTTTTTTATTGCTTTGCTAATGAGTACAAAAATTATATTAAATTAAACGTACACAGCCCGAATCGAAAACAATGAGAAAAAATTCAACTTTTTGAGAAAGAGCTTTTTCCAAACGTTCGTTGATGTTGGCTTGTAATAATAAAAAATGAATTAGCGCTTACAAGACACACATATTTCTTAGCGAGCCACGCAATCAGTGTTGCCGTTCGGTTACATATTTTATAACTTTTGAAGGCTCCACGTAACAGGTATAATTTTTTATATTTGGTCATATTTTTGTAACTTTCGGTACAGACACAAAATAAAGTAACTATATTAGAAATGTTTTAAGCTAATAAGAATTAAATTTATCTTTAATAACAGTATTTTTAAAGAAATTAAAGTAATAAATTCTACCGAAGGTTAATCTGAAAAAAAAATAATTTTATTAAAAAAAAATCCACTTTAACTAATTTTATTAAATGGCGAGTGTCCTCATTTAAATACTCTTGATTATCAGCGGGCAGATATTTTTTTACACGTTTTTCTATTTGTTTATTTTATTTTCGTTTCCTTTTTATTCAGTAAATGAATTTGTAGCCTTGTTATTTGCCTTAAAATACGGAAGAAAACTTTTTATCTTTGTTTTAATAAAGTTTTTATTTGACCTTTTTAATAATTGTTGATTTTTGTTGATTCAATAAATAATTGTTTTCCTGATGATGCTACACAATAGAGTAGCGAAATATCGAGAATATATATAAAAATAAAAAGACCTAGTGCTTAAAAATTAAATAAATATAATTTTTATCTTTGTATATAAATTAGTATATATTTAAGGAAAATTTTAAAACGTAACTTTTTATTAAAAATATGTAACTTTTTTTGAACGAAAAACGTTACGTAACGTATTGTTATGTTTGCTTTCATACACAATTTCCAAAATTATTTCATAAGAAAACTACTTAAAACAAATATTCCTTGAATTTTTTAAGAAAACTTGACATTCCTTAAAAGTCTTCTTTTTTATTTTATTCAACATTAAAGACGTTCTGTACTCTCCTATAATACAACATTATTTACTTTTCCTTACACTGTCAGCTATTAAATTATTTTTTAGAGTTGCCAACTCTTATGTATGTAAATGGGTTTCGGTTACCCTTCAATTGTGTTTAAAACTTTCAGGCATTTAATTAATATCTCTCGTTATCGTCTGTATGAAATAAAACTTTGCTAAAGATATCGTACGTATTTGACTTTTATATGAAATGTCAAATATATAACAGGGATGCACAACATCCCTACCGCCAGCTGCTTTTACAATCTTTGTATGTTTATTACTCATATGTAGTAGTTTCCTAAGGACACATTGAAATTTTGTCGAATTTTTAACTTCAAATGGCTTATAAATTAAAGAAAGCAAGAAAGATACAAGTTATAATTAAAAAAAAAAAAATAAAAATTATTAAAATTTAAAGACTTTATTTTGGTTTTTATTTTATATAAATATGGAGTATCAGTCTAATAAACCAATTTCCATCTCTGCATTAGGCATTTCTAAAAAAAAAACGTTCAATTCAATGCAATATCTTTGAGTTGATGAATACGTTTTTAAATTGTTTTATTAAAATTGCTGTTATGGCCGCGCTGATGATAATGTCTTACAACCTATTCAATTGTTTTGTGGTCATTAAAGGCTGCAACTCAGCATACAACAACAAAAACAATTTCCATTTTCCAATACCATAACAATATTACTTTTGTTTTTTTTTTCGTTGCACGAGAATTATTGAAAGCAGATTGAATTATTGAAAAATAAAGTAAAATGTAAATGGCAAAAAAGCAATTTCAGATTAAAAGCGGAAAGAAACGATTTAAGAAAAGCGTCATTTAAAAGAAAAACATTTTTTAAAGTTGAACCGTGGAAATGTGAAATCAACGGCAACAATGTCGTCACGAATTTATATGTCGACCGTGAATGTAAAAATAAACGAATGATTTAAAGAAAATTTAAATAATTATTTAAAACAAACCATTAATTATTTAATTGAAATATTTGATACAAAATGCACACATAAGATACTGAGTAGGTATTTAATCATGATTTAATTAATTTAATATTCATCTAAAAATTTAATATTAATTATTTCACTTACAAACACCAACAAATTATAATTAATTTTAGAGCAATGGCAGGCAATAAAAAGAGGTTTCAAGCAATAAAAAGATTTAATAATTGGTTTTATTATATTTATCATCTGGTTGGATGTTTTTCACAGAATCATGAATTTCCTACCAACACACAGGCATTTTTAATGAACAACAATAACGACAACAACAGTATGAGATTGAGATTGACGTTACATGAAAATAAATCCCAATTGTTTTACCAACAAAAACTCATTTTAATGAATTAAATATGGGATCCCCTTTTCGCGAATATAATTTTGGTTGGCTGTTGTATTTTTGTTGTTGTTTTAGCTGCTTTACATGGAATTGAATTGTTATACAGTTTCTCTTATTTTTTTTTTTTTGCCTTTTGGCGGTTGTATGGAAAACAATGATTCGACACCCTTTCAAACACTTCGTTTATAGTCAATTGGCATGTAGTTAGTGGATACACTGTGTAGATTTAACTTAAATTTTATACCTACACAAGTATAAACAAGTATATTTATTTCAACGTTTGAATTTAGGGGATGTACAGTGGTTTGCAGTAATGAAAAACAAGAAAAAATATAAGAACAATTTAGCATTTTTATGTTAAAATATTTAAATCAATTGATTAACTCAGAAATACTTTTTTGTTTTGCGAAACATAATTTATAAATCAGTTGCATATAAAATGTAGCAAAAAATCGAAAAGTTTGGGAACCATAAAATTCTAAGCAAACAGAAATTAAGACGCGAATGTCATTTATTATGAAATAGTTCCAACACTTTGCAAATCTTTTGCTAAAGACCTAATGAAAACCAGAAGCCATGAGAATATTATTAAAAATCAATATTATATTTTTCTAACAATATTAAAATATTGAGATTTTACAAAACTAAACTACCACTTTTTTTCACACTCAGACAATAAACATGGTTGCAGAACATTCACACGAACCATAGAAATTTCCCTGTAACAAAAAATGATTGCGGTGAACAAAATTTAGTTATTTTAAACAGGAATTTATTCACGATGCACAAGTTTTAAATGGTTTTTAAGTACAAAAATTACAAAATGCATGGTTTGAACTAAATAACTATCTAAAACCAATTTTTTTAACTTGACATTTACAAATAAACATGAATTTCTGATGTAGCTCAACGAAAGTAGTTTAAAAAAATTAGAAAAATATTACATTTTAATTTTATAATTATGAGCTAAACTATTTTAGAAATAACCAAATGAAACACAGACTTTTTTCCACTTCTAATTTGGGATTGATTTCTCTTCTTAATAATATAGAATTTAAAAAACATTAATATTGCCTGACTAAATATGATTAATTTCATGGCAAATATAGAATTTATACTCAAACAAAAACTTATAAAGAAAATCAAATCAAGCAATGATGCGGCTCGCTGTGTCACGAGGATGGCCATGTTAGAAATTAAAGTTATAATGGTTCCAAGTTTTGTGTACAGCAAATGCTAAGAAATCAAGTATTTAACCCTTAAGTGTATACCTGGGCCTGGCCAGCCATTTTTTGACTTATTTCCACGTTTTTTTATATAATTGTTAAATATATTAAAACAAAACTTTATGTATTCCTTAATCAACTTGTTTTTTACAAGAAAATGAGAAAAAAGTGTATATTTAAACATAGTGGGCGTGGAAATTGGCCTGATAAAAATTGGCAATTGGCCTGATATAAATTACAAATAACAATGTCGGAATTGGAGGCTTTTTTAGGCGTTTTGATATGTGGTGGAGCAACACATAATAACACACAAGCTGCCCCTTTGCTTTGGCAAACAAAAAATTTCTTTTAAGACTCATTCGGTTTGACGAAAGTCGAACTAGATCCTTTAGAACTCAAACGGATAAAGCCGCTCCAATAAGGGACATTTTGAACTTATTAAATATTAATTTAAAAATTACTTTTAAACCATACGAAAACATCACAGTAGATGAACAGCTTTTTCCTTTTAGAGGCAGAACGAAGTTTACTCAATACATCCCTTCCAAGCCAGCAAGATACGGGATAAAAGTTTGGTGGGCATGTGATGCTAAAACGCATTTTCCATTGGAGGGAAACATTTATACAGGCAGAGAGCCAGGCGAAGCACTAGCAGAAAAGCAAGGGGAAAATGAGTTAGTGCGCCTTGCTATACGGTAGAAAGGTTCCGGAAGAACAATAGTTGCTGACAATTTTTTTACAACATTGGATTTATGCAAAAAGCTGATGGAAATTCGCCTTGGGTATGTCGGAACTTTAAGAAGCAATAAGCGATGCATTCCCTTGGAAATGAAAAAAATCCGAAAAGGGAACTTTTGTCCAGCGAATTTGGATTTAAGGATGGTATTGAAATATGCTCTTATCTACCAAAGAAAAATAAAGCAGTTATTTTATTATCTACGATACATAATGAAAAATCTGTTTCTGGAATAAAAAAGAAACCAGAAGCAATTCTGCACTACAACGCAACAAAATCTGGTATCGATGTTATTGACCAAATGCTTACCAAGTACACTACAAAACGGAGGACAAAGCGGTGGACTTTGGCATTTTTCTTTAATATGCTTGATATAATGGCCTTAGCTAGTTACATTATATATGACGAAAATATGTCAATTAAAAATAAACAGGCTGCAAGAAGACAATTCTTATGTCGCCTTTCCGAACAACTGGTTCACTCACATATCAATGAGCGCAGCAAAAATAAGCACGTTATGTGCAATTTTGTTATTATTCAGTCAAAATACATGTGGTCCCAGCCAGGCCCAGGTGACAGTTTGTGCCACACAAATTAGGTGTCTACTTAAGGGTTAAATATAACGGCAACCAAAATTTTTTTTACAGGGATGGAAGTGATGTTTCTTGTTATAATAACAACACTGTTTTTGTTTCAAAATATTGATTATATGTCAGATACCGTTAGAAAAAAGATAGTAGTGAGGCTTCGTCAAGTTTGTTTAGCAAACGTGAACTTTCGTAGAGAATTTAAAAGAATGTAGAAATAACACTTTTTCTGTTGTTTTGTATTTTGAAGCTACAAGTATATATTTTAATATATTTAATGTTAAGTTGCCCGAATTTACCGGAATTCTTTTTGTAATTATTTTTTAGCGTCAATCTCGTTGAGGTTTCGTACTATTTTTAAACTGTATGTAGAGATAAAGCAAAACAGACCTTGCGATGTTTTGAGTTATGTTAAAGATTTTGTAGAATATAAAATAAGGCATAATCTTTAAAAATTTTCTAATATTTGGTCTAAGTATCAACGAATGACAGAGAGATTTGAAACTGAGTTAAGAGAATGGCTAGATTGCGAATTAATATGTGAATTCAATGTAATGTAAGTTTCCCTATTTAGTTTTGGTTTGCATAAGGAGGATTTTTTTTTTAAATTGGTGGCGTTTAACATATTTTTTTTAAATTGGCAATATATGTTATATTCACATGCAAACTAAAGCTCTTATCTGATTACTAATTTTAAAGTTTTGATAATTTTTAAATTTTGGTTGTGTGGCAGGTGGGCGTGGCGTTCGCCTGATTTTTTTTTAAATTGGCAATATGTTATAATATTACTAAATATATTCATGTGCAAAATTTTAATTTTATTGGATCGCTCATTTCTAAATTCCTATTTCTAAATTTTTAAATTAAGGCTGTATGGAAGGTGGGCGTGGCACTTGTTAGATTTTCTCCAAATGTCGCATAAATACCCATTTTCCTAAGGAAAACATTCATATCAAATTTCGTCTCCTAACTCTGGCTTCTATTATTGGTTGAAATCGCGAAACAGTGTGGCTCTGGTGGGTGAACTAAAAGGGAAGGTGAATTTAAAAACCCCTGCCTCAGCATTCCCCTACTTAATTATAAAAAAGGTACAATAAAAAGTATAATTAAAAAAATTATACGCTTGACCACAGAATAGAGAATTTAAACAATAAAAAAGATCAAGTAAAAAAATTGGCGCTCGTCCTTATTTTCTGGGTTATGGATCTCTGAACTTTTCATAGAAAAATACGATTGTGCACTATATTTTTTAAGATATCAATATGGGTATTATTTAAAAGCTTTTGAAAAGATCTTTAAGAAAACACTAAATTCTTTTTTTTTTTTCAAAACACTTAATACTTCACTAAACTAGATTTACATTTATTGTGAAGGCATAGCACTCTTACCTGTTACATCTAAAATTAACTTTTTTTCAATTTTCCCAGCAATTTTTTTTTATAATTTTTCTAAACAAACCACAGTGCACAAGTTGTATAGACAAAACAAGCAACATTAAAAATGAAATTTATGGTCACATTAGGAGAAAACTTTGTGCTCTTGACTCCCATATGTACCACAAATAACAACAAAAACACAGCAAATGTACATGAGAATTGTGTGGTATTTATGAAAACAATTTGCAATGATTTTTATTGTTCAATTTCATTGTTTGGCTAAAATGATTTTTATGATCTTCCCCTTCCCCGGTTTCAATCAAAATAACGACAAACAAGAAACAAATGTTCATTAATTTATAAAATATTAATTTTCAAAAAAAGAGGGAATTAAATTTTCTTCTCATAGCTGTTGTTGTACAAATTATTCACCAACACCATTTAAAAAGTAATAAAAACAACATTTTAACGTTTATAAAATTTTATATTTAATAGAAACAAAAGAAAGAAACATAAAACCTAAATTGAAGCATTAGTTTAGTTAAAGCTTTTTAAATCTTTAGACGTATATTGCAATTTTCCAGCCTTTACTTGTTTAGATTTGACTTAAAGGTACCGCGCGTATTTGCGATCATGTACGATTGAAGTATTAATCACATATCTCCTGGCACACATTCGTACATCGCTTGCCCCTTTAAATGTGTTTAAATGTTTGTTTGTAAGAATTTACCACCATCTTCTCTGCAACACAATCATCACGTACGTAACGTAATTTACTGAAAAAAAGCCATTTATCTGAAATTGAAATTGGATTTCAAAACATTAAAAGTTTAAAGTTGTTGTGATTTCACATCAATATCAACTACAATTCAACAACTAAAACAGACAACAACAATAACTACAACACGATCATTAAAAATCATCATTGTGCATTCTATCAAATGAAATATAATCAACAACGGCAAAATCATTTAAATCAAAATGTGCATTCAGAAACCCCATTAAATTTAACTAAATAATACTTGTTCATAATTTATTCAACCAAATGAAACGGACAAGTTAATACTCGCGTATATTAATCAAATGAATAAAAATAAAAAATAATAAAAATAAAAAAATTGCCAAGAAATAATTTAAATTAATGATCGAATCAATGGAATGGCGTTTAAATTAAATTTCTACCGGGGGAATAAATTTAATTGAAAATAAAGTTTTACACAGAAATCTTACAAATTACAAAACGATAACATCGCACTGAACTTTATATTTGAAGCCATTTGGATCTTATTGAACTTTTACCGAAAGCAACAGAAAAAACCCTGTTTTAAATTGAATACAACGATTGTAATGAGAGAACCTCTGCGAAATCTAAAACCAAGAAAACTCATATTGTTGTAATTCCTGATCCTCTCGCTGACAAAAAGAGTTTAAAAAAATAGGAAAAAAGTCAAGTCTGCGAAACAAATCTTGAGAATACAGTGCTTGTGAACGAATTTCGACACCCAGAATGTGCATTTTTGCAATCGAATCAATAATAATAATTTTCCTAAATATTATTTTTCATTAAATATTTTTCGAGCTGGGCTTTACATTATAGTATATACTGTACTCCTGCCATCCACTCTACTGAGTGAGTGAGTGAGTGAGAGACTCACCCTACTCGAAGTCTTGTTTAGCAAACATGTGTCTTTACCCTGCGCACTGTCCCTATTGACTAAGGCTCCACCGAGATCTTTAACCAACTCATCACCGCGGCTAAACAATAATTGTTTGCCTTTAATAATCGAGACTGCAAGCATTGAATTGTTTCCTATTAATTCGCCTTTTCAAATAACTCATCCATCGCAGCTACTCAAGAACAATTAATTTTCCTTTTACACAAGTCGCTGTTGGGATTTAAACTCAAGGCACGTGATCTTCTCTTTGACAAACAATCAGACGAATATAAACAACGAGCCTGCTTAATATGTGGACCAAACGCATTAGCTTTTATTCTAAAACATACTATGGAAAGGGTTGCCAGATCTTATTTTAGTACCAATACATTGCTTTTATAATTGTAGTGAGACGAATCGCACGTGTACGGAGTTTGATTTACGTACATTGATTCTGGAGAGACTTAATCCTCTCTGACCAAACTTCCCTCAACTTTTTCTGGGATTTTAAAATAACGTGAAATAAGAAGAAAAAGAAAATATTGTTACGTTTTTCCCTTTTTAGACAAACGTACGGATTCTTTTGATTGCAAATACCACAGTGGCTTATTATAAATTCTGTATTCTTACTTTGTGGCTTTATCTGGCTATACTTCTTAATCCTACGGTCTTGTCAATACTATGCTCTCGTATTTACTAAACATGCATTATTATTACAAACGAAGCCATCCAGGCGACACTGCTGTGTTACTCCGGCGAGACATGAACTACTCACTGCCTTGTTTAGTAAACCTTAACGATCCTTAGACAACTTTATCCAATAGCCACAACGTCTTCAATACACTGTTGTTATGCTGTTAAACTTCCCTGCGCTAAACGCTACCGTTCTTACTTTTTATTATACAGGTCGTCTTGACAATTATCTCTTACTCTTATATTAAATCAAATGTCTCCACTAAATTATGTGCCATGGGGCTTTACACAATAACTGTCTTTTGCTTCTCGGAAGGTTTGAACTCATGCTTCTTAATTTGTAATTTCTTTATAACAATTTTTATTTTCCGTTTTCGCATGTCCGAAGGTGGGCTCGAACTCACGATCTTCTGTTTTACTGTAACACCCCCTAACAACGCAGGCATTGAGGTTGCTCAGCTTTAGTTTGCTAATTGTGGTATTATTCTATACTCTCACCATTAGTGGAAGTAACTTGTTCACCACAACAACTGGGGTTGCCAAAAGTTATTTTCGTAAATCAAATTTTTTATAAGCTTTTAGTGCGCAAAACATAAACCACTTTAGCTTCAAGGCCTCATGGGTTTAAGCAAAAAAAAAAGCTTCATTACTGGTTTAATTGCTTTTATTAATGTTTTTGTTAAGTTTTTTATTCAATTTCGATTTAAATAGGAAACCCATTTTTCAATTAAATATTTGCGAATTTATATACTTAATTTTCCTAATTGTGCGTAAGGTCCTATTTTAATAAAACATTTATTTGAGTTAATGTATTCCATAATTCAATATAAAATTTATTTTACTTTTTTAACCGACTTCAAAAAAAGAAGGAGGTTATACAATTCGGCTGAATGTTGCTTTTTTTTATATTTGTGCCTCCAGAACTCAGTCATTTCTTATCCAATTTTGGTAATATGATAGATTATGCTTACAGATTGGTTCCGTTTTAAAAACACTTCATAATCTTAAAAATTAAAGGGCGTCCCCATACAACATACATATTTTTTACTTGTATTATGAATTTTAAAGGGCACTTCTGTAAAATTTAAAATGACTGCGTATTACTATAGCTTCCAAAAACAAAAAATTATACAAAAATAAATCTAAAAATTAAAGGGTGCCCCCATAATTGATGTAAATTTACTTATATGGGCCTATCTTTTGACCCGTTATAGACCAACGCTTGCAAATTGGACAGAATGTCGATTGCTATGGCCGTTATAGTTTAGTAATTTTTCTGGTAACAAGTATTAATATTACAAATTATATATTAAAGGGTGGGCCAATAGTTCATTAAATTTGATGTATATGGCCATACTTTGAACAGTTGTAGACAGACGCTTGAAATTTACAGCGAACCTGTATTGTTAAGTCCGCTATAACAACAAGTATAAAATTTGGATTTGTAAGTTAAAGGGTGTTCCAATAGTTAATGTAATTTTGTGCATGTGACCAAACTTTTGCACTGTTATAGACAGAACGCTGAAACTTAAAAGGGACCTGCATTGCTAAACCTGTAATATCAACAAGTTTAAAATTTGAATTTAGAAATTAAAGGGTGTCCCATAATTGATGAAGATTTACTTATATGAGCCTATCTTTTGAACCGTTTTAGACAAACGCTTGCAAATTGGACAGAATGTCGATTGCTATGATCGTTATAGTAGCAAGTATTAATATTTGAAATTTTATATTAAAGGGTGCGCAAATAGTTCAATAAATTTGATGTATATGGCCATATTTTTGAACAGTTGTAGACAGACGCTTGAAATTTACAGCGAACCTGTATTGCTAAGTCCGCTATAACAACAAGTGTAAAATTTGGATTTGTAAATAAACGAGTGTCCCAAGGTGTATGTGGCTGGACTTTTGCACCGTTATAGACAGACAGCTGAAATTTACAAGGGATATGTTTTGCTAAGTCCGCTATAACAAGAAGCTTATAATTTGAATTTAGAAAGTAAAGGGTGTTCCCAAAATTAATGTAATTTGTTCTATATGGCCGTATTTTTTAAACCGTTGTATACAAACACCTTAATTTTAGACAGAATGTCCAGTACTTTATATGGTATAATAAGAAGTATAAAAATGTTATATTATAAATTAAATAGTTGATATAATCGGATGTATATGGGCAAACTGTTGAACCGTTAAAGACAGACGGTTGAAATTTACACGTAACCTGATTGCTAAATCTACTATAACAGCAAGTATATAATTTAAATTTGGAAATTAAAGAGTGCCCCTATAGTTGCTGCAATTTGATGAATATTGCCAAACTATTGAACAGTTGAAAAAGTATAAAGTTTGGAGATATAAGTGTGTCCCAATAGTTAATGTAACCTGATTTATGTGGCCATACACTTGAGCTGTTGAGCAGACAGATGAAATCTGTTTTGAAGTCGGTTTTTTTCGCAAGAATTATCTTTCAATCATAGTTGTGCAATGAAACCCATTTAATATAATAAAGCGATTGTTAAATTTAAGCTCGAAGAAGGACCATGTTAAAATTTCCACACAATTTTTAAATATTAAACATGTTTTCATATTCCCCTCTATGGGCGACATAAAGTCTATATAAAATATTTTTAATTTGAATTTAAGTTATTTTAAAGATTGGTTTTAACCACCAATAAAACGAAACGAAATATTCTATTTGTTTTTAAGCCAGTCTCAGTGTAGTTTTTTCATAGACATTAATATTATTTCTAGGATCCTTTTTTTGCTAAGAAATGTGTAAAATTTTTCAATTTAAAATTAAATTAATGACTTGAAATATAAATCTGCCTGTGTTTTTATGAAAAAAAACTGCAAGCAATTTTATTCCATACAAACTGAATAGATAAATTATGAACAGCAACAAAAAATCTCCAAGGACATGCATAACAGGCTGGTAGTCACTGAAAACGGGCTTTCTGTAAATTGTTCTTTTTTAATTCTTCATTTCCCATAATTTTAATTGTTTTTTTATTTTTATTTTATTTTATTCTCCATTGTTGTTTTATAATAAATGAAGATAAATAAAATGGAATGAAATAAAAAAATAACAAATTCATTTATTACGTTCAACAATAAAATGTAAATTAAAAAAATTTTTCCAACTAAAGAGTAAAATAAAAATATGTTAAATTAAAAATTTTTAATAAAAAAATAAAATAAAATTTCATTTTCTTAAAAGCAACAAAATTAATGATATCAAAATGCTGACTGATTTTGTGTTTATAATTATGTTTTAGTGAAAAAAATTAAAGAAAGTTTTAAATGTTTATGTCAAATAAATAAAAGTCAACTTTTTAAATCAATCGTATTTTTTCCATAACAAATTAATGAGACGTTTAAATTGAAGCCAATAAAATAAATTTAAAATTGATTTTTTATCTTTAGATTTTTAAATATATTGATTTAATTTGTCTCTGCAAAACAATATTAAAATCAAATGAAAATGCATTAATCTTTTAATTTATTTTGTAGTTAATAAAATCGTTAAACAAATTAAATCAAAAGTCGTATTCTATTTGACGCGTATTTTATGTTTTTTTAATTTATTTTACTTTTGAGTAAAACAGACGAAATTGTAATTAATAAAAGCAAAAGAAATAAAAGGCAACAACAATAAAAGAAATAGTTAATATTAAATTTTAAAAACATAAAACAACTATTATCTTGAAATATTTATTGAAAACATGACACGAATGCAATTTGAAATAAAACCACAAATACAACCAAACTTTTTGTATTTAAATCCTTTTAAATTTAATCAATATCTCTTTAAATGGAAAAAAATATCGGCGTTGAGAAAACCCTGCAGAAAAAAAATTAAAAAAGAAATTAAAGTGAACTTTTTTTCTAAAAAAAACCTTTTTGGCAATTCAAATAAATATTTATTGTCCTCTATAGTGGGAATTTTAATAGTTAAAATCCTTAAAGATAAAACATAACTTATTTGCTAGGGGCCATCTAGTATCTACATGTATTTCTATGGTCCCTCAAGTCAAATCGGCAAATCGTCGGGACGCATGCTTATGTTAAAAATAGTCTAAAATATCAATTTTTTTTATTATATTTTTATTCGAAATTATTTTAATTCCAAAATTTATTGTTTGAAATTACGTCGATATTTACGATTAATTGTAAAGCATTTTTGTACCAAGAAAAATTAAATAACGAACATTGGCTATAGTAAAAATATTAATGATACATTTTCAAGCTTTATACAAAATTACTACTATCAGTCAGCACAATAATTAGATAATTCAACTGCCAAATCGACTAGCTCCATTTTTCTATTTGTCAGCCCTTAATTTCAGAAGACTTATTGAACCCTAATAAAAATGTATTTGTTGAAATGACAATATTGTTTATTTATTTTTAAAAATAACTACAAAGACATTATATATTTTGTTCTAATCATTTTCCAAAGGAAATTATTCCGTTTGGCAATTAAGTAAAGTCTAAAATTTTCGTGAAAACCCTGAATCTTATCTTCTGAGTCTTTAAATTAGAAACGTGTTACAAAGATGTGAAATAAGCAATCACAAAAAATCATAACATCTGACAAAAGGTTTTCTGCTCGTTATTAAAAAATCCGATGACAGCGCTAGAGGTAGTGAAGTTGGTTTCTTACCATTCACCTTAAAAAGTGAAAAAGGGTATAACTAAGTTGGTCATTCTGTTTCCGATCCCATAAAGTAATTATGATGTGACTTCTTATGCATAGCGAAGTCGATTGAGCGATGTCCGCCAGTCCGTCCGTGTTAGTGTTAAAATTAAGTTTGCCTCGGCAATCGATCAGATAAAGTGTCGAAGGAGGTGCTATTGGAAATCATAATAATCTTTAATCTAAAAAGTTCTTCTTCAGTAATATATAATTTATCTTCAACAATATGATTAATCAATTAATGATTGTGGTTGATATTGTTATGGAGAAACTACTAGACACAGGTATTGGAAAGCTTAGTATTAAACCAATAATAGTGACCAAATGTGTTGATAATTTATTTTGTATAATATCAGAAAATGGCATTAATAATTTACTTAAAACTTTTAATGAATTTAATCCTAGTATTAGGTTTACAGTAGAAATAGAATGTGATTAAAAGCTTCCATATTTAGATACTTTACTCATTAGGAGTGGAAACAATTTATTAATAGATTGGTACCAAAAACCAACAGCTTCTGGCAGAATCATTAATTACTATTCTAAACACAGTAAACGAATTATAATAAATGAAGCTAATAATTTGATAGAAAGGATACTTACGATAAGTGATATTGCATTTCATAAAAAGAATAATGAGATAATTAGAAATGTATTAAATGATAATAATTTTCCTATTCATCTTACTAATAGATTAATAAGACAGTATAGAAATAGGAATAATATAAATACAAGACATATAATTGAGCCAATGATTTATAAGTCTTTTATTTATGTATCAGGAATATCTGAACGGTAATGGCATACAAAACCCACTACACATTAAAAAGGTTATTTAGCAAAACTAAAGATAAAATTACAATTCAAGAATTATCAAATTTAGTCTATAAGATTCCATGTAGCGGAAACGATAATGAGATTTGTAATAAAGTATATATAGGAACAACGAAAAATAAACTAAAAACTAGAATTGCTGGTCATTAATCTGATCAAAGATATAGAAATATTAATTCACAAAAAACTGCATTATCGTCTCATTGTGCCAGATTAAATCACTATCCCAATTTTGAAAATGTTTCAGTAATAAACATAGAAAACAATTACAAAAGACGTTATATTTTGGAGATATTATAAATTATATTACACCAACAGCACAAAGAATTTATTTTAAGGCAGACACAGATAATGTAGCTCAGATTTATAGATATTTAGTAAATAAGAAATAATTTTGTACTTTGTATTTGCTATAAAAAAAATTTTTATATGACAAAATAATTTTTTGTTTTTTGAAATATAAATACCTGTTTTCCTGATGATGCTACACAATGGAGTAGCGAAATATCGATAATATATAAAAAAAAAATAAATAAAAAGACCTATTGCTTAAAAATTAAACAAATAAATTACGTATAACATAATAAATATTAAAAACTTATGCCAACACTCAAAGTAATTTAGTCACTCATTTTATAGGAAAACAAAAAAACCAAATAAAATAAAAACAGAACATAAAAATAACACTTTTATTGGAGTTTAACAAATACAACTTAAAACAAGTAAGAGTGCTATATTCGGCTATGCCCAATCTTATATACCCTTCACCATCTATGTAAATCTAGTTTAGTAAAGTAACTTCAATTTAAAAAGCAAATATTGGGGTGAAAGAGAATTAAAAAATAAAAAAATTGGTACTGCATATATTTTACATAAAAATGATCTCTTCAAAAGCTTTGAAATGATCCCCATATTGATATTTTAAAAAATTTTAAAATCTCAGAGCCCCGTTTTTTTTTTTAATTTTTTAATTCTCTATCGCCCCATATATTTTTTTCGATTGGAGTTCTTCCAAAAGACATAAAAAAATTATAGGTAGGCGTGGTGTTTTGCCTGCTGCCTTAAAGGACATGGACCGATCATGCTGATATCCAACAGCACCTTTTTTGACACTATATCTGTTCGATTGACATATTTTTTTTTTGTGAAATCAAGTTTGCCTCGGACTGACAGACAGACATTGCTCAATCGAGTTCGCTATGCATTAGAAGTCAGAATATATATATATTTATGGGGGTCGGATATGGATATTGTAGAAATTACACACGGAACGACAAACTTAGTTATACCCTTTTTCAACTTTTTGTGGTGAAGGATATAAAAAAAAACTTTTCTTTTGTTAATTAATTTCTAACGTCGCATTTTGTTTTGTTTGTTATTTTATTACAATTATCTGAAATATATATTTTATCTTAAATATGTATGTAGAGTAACCACTTAATTTATTATTAAAGTGATCGCACACTTTGAAGCTTGAAAGTTTTTAATAGGCAGACAACAAAAGAATTGTAATTTATTGGTTCATTGGATGGCCATCCAATTTTTTTTTTTTTTGTCATTTTATCAGACATTTTTAAACAGTTCTTAAGGGTTTCGTTCCTTTAAAAAAAAGAATTGTAAACGGAGTTTATTATTTATTTATAAAATTTTGAAATTTTTACAATCTTTTAGATAACGCGTGTCATTAAAATAATTGAAAAACTCCTCGTGGCCGTTGTGCCAGCTTAGAAATGAGCAGCCTGCAGTTCTTAACAAAAATTTTCAAAATTCTAATTTTAATCAATTTGTTACCTGTTACACCGTAATGCCAGAAGACAAAGAATAAAAACTAGAAAGAATTCAAGAGAAACAAAGGAAGTAAATCGTTTATTTGACTTTTCATAAAACTGATAAGTGGCGCTGACACACAAAATAGACATTAAAAAATATTTGGCGTCAGTTTTGTATGGGAATGAGTCATAAAATCATAACCTCATTCTTGAATTTGATCGTCTAAATAGCGGCTTGATCGTGTAGTCAGTTGGTCAGTTACTAAGTCATTGATTGTTTCGTGTTACTTATTGCTTATCAAAATTTGACTGTTTCATATAAAAGACAGACAACAAGGCAAAAATGAAATAAAAACGAATTAAAAATTCTTGTTTTTGTTTTTGTTTTTCTTTTGTTTGTTAAAAGCCCAACTTAAAATTGTCATTTACAGAGTTTATCAGGGTGGACAGACAAACCAACAACAGAGAGACAGTCATGTCACAAAATATTATCGTTTAGTTTTCATGGAGTTCTTTCAATTTGTACGTATCGTCGCAAGTATGAGTGCTTCGTTGAATAAATGGTGTTATTTCAATCAATTAGCTTCTCATTTTGGTGTATTAATTGATCCCGCTGAGTTATTTTTAGTTGTCATTAATACCTGTTTTTGTATTCGTTTGTTCGTTCTTTTATTGCATTTTTGTTTTCGTTTTAATAAAATCATAAAAATTTTAAAAGCTTTTTAATTTTATGTCTCCGTGTGTCACATTGTATAGTTTTTGTGTTGATCCCCCCTTCTGATTAACTGGTATTTAAAATGTTAATTAATTTGTTTTTATTTGTGTTTTGCATTAAAAACAATTTTATTGTCGCATTCAATCCAACGAAATCCAATTAATATTCAATTTAACATTTTTAATATCAATTTGTTTAATTTGCAAAATAAATTAAAATTAAAACAGATAAAATCATGAAAAAAAAACACAAATACAAATTAATTACTGTCGAAATAAAATTGATGATCTCAGTTTCTATTTAAGCTGCTGTTTTGTCTTTCTTGAAGGATACCGATAGTTTAATAATAGACAAATTATTTGATATGTATTTGAATATTTTATAACTTTTTATTCGTGAGAAACATAATTTTCAATGAGTAATATTGTCATTAAAAATATTAAAAAATGTTTGGGAAACTTGAGTTAAAGATAAAATTTTGCATCTTAAAAATTTGCATTAAATTGTTAAAATAAGAAGAAGAGTTTCGTCCTTTAAATTTAATCTTTAAAACTGCTTGTTGAAACATTTTTTAAATTTATTTCTAAAAATAAAATTCTATTTAGAACAAATAGTTGAAATATTTATAATAATACATTTACAAAAGTGACCACTATCGACAACATATATTTTGTATGCAATGTATGGGTTGGTTGGTTGGTTGCCATGGTAGTCTGCTTCGCGAAAAATAGCCACATATACTCGTAAGGACTCCTTTTTGACAAAACCATAATATTTATCAGCTAAGGCACGTCTCAGATTGATATCTAAGAAGATCAGCAATGTCGGCTTGCAAAATCTCACTAAGGTCAACCGTAAGAAATGTTTTAAGTGACGTGATATCTATAAAGTTATTATCCCAATTCACAATCTTGTGCAATTGGTCTTGCATGTGTAGCATACTTTTAGTCTACACCAACAAAACAGACAGCAACGAGTAAAAAATGCTACACATTTTGCAAATGCTATGATGCAAGACCATTTGCACAAGATTGTGAATTGGGCTATTGTTATTTTTTGAACTGTGATAGGCAGACTCGTCAAATTTGCATAGTGTCAGTAAAATTGTGTGTGCTAAGCAATAAGTGGAAACTATGAATTAAAGGCTGTTCCACTATTAACGTTACTTTTATTTATATGGCCTTAGTTTTTCAACTGTGGTGAGCAGACATTTAGAATTTACACAGAGTGTATACAAATATGACTGCTATAAAAATATTGTAAACAAAAGAGGGTGAATTTAATGAATTTGACCTTATCTTTTAAATCGCTATAGACAGGCACTCGAAATTGGTACAGAGGATGTACTGCTATGTCTGCTATAAGAATAAATAAAAAAAATAAAATGAAATTGAGGGTTCCCCTTTAACAATGTGATTTTTACCTGTATAGCCTTATTTTTTTGAACCGTAGTACGCTGAGACTACGTAGATACTCTACGTTTTGCTAGATCACTATAAAAACAGGCTTGAAAAAATTAAAAGTATGAGGTATTACCACTATGCAAAAAATGTGTTTGCACATGTATGTAAATTGCAACTGGTGCATTTAGAATCCATAACAGATTTCTAAAGTAACTTTTACCTTCTGCTTTTATCACAAAGTTGGAACATATGGCGAACATATTATTTAAGCGACTTCAAAAAATTAAAGAGTAATTAATTTGTCTAAATGTTGCTTTTTTATGTTATGTTTATGTACAACATATTATATGCAGTAAAATGCACCTTATTAAAATTTTAAAAATTGCATATCACTATAGATCCCAATAGCAAAAAATAATAAAAAAATATAAATTTAAAAATTAAAGGGTGTCCTCATAGCAGACGTAAATTGGGCCCATCTTTTAAACCGTTATAGACAAACGCTTAAAAATTGGACAAAATGTCGATGACTATAAAAGTTATAAAAAAAAGTATACATATTGAAATTAAAGAGTGCTCCAGACTGCTGAAATTTACAAGAAACTTATATTGCTAAGACTGCTTTAAGAGCAAGTAAACAATTTTATTTATATATTAAAGGGTGTTCCTATAATTGATGTAATTTGACCTAAATAGAAACACTTGAAAATTAGACAGAACATCCACTACTTTTTTTGGTATGAAAAGAAGTATAAACATAATAATAAGAAGTATAAACATTAAAGGGTGTTAAAATAGTTAATGTAATTTGATAAATATGGCCAAACTGTTGGATAAGTCGAGGTAGACGGCCAAAATTAACAGAGACCTTGTATTGTTAAGTCCGCTGTATCAACAAGTATAAATTTAGATTTGGAAATTACAGGGTGTCCTATTAGTTGATATAACCAAACTTTTGAAACATTATAGAAAGACAACTTAAATCTGTATTGAAGTCGGTTTTAGTTTTGCAAGAATTTTTTTAACCCTTATCAATTTGAGATCAAAATCAATATTTTATTTGTATACCCTTCACTACAAAAACTGGAAAAAAGATATATCCTAAGTTTGTCATTCCGTTTGTAATTTCTAAAATATCCGTTTCCTACCCCATATTCTGAGTTCTTATGCATAGCGAATTCGATTGAGCCCTGTCCGTATATCTGTCCGTGTAAGTGTTAAAATCAAGTTTGCCAAGGCCAATCGATTAACGAAAGAGGTTATATTGGAAATCAACAACATCGGTCCATGTCCTTCGAGCCGACGGGCAAAACACCACGCCTACCTATAATTTTCCTATATTTATTGGAATAAAGTATCTCCAATAAAAAAAAAAATATATGAGAGGATAGAGAAGTAAAAAAAAGATAAAACATCAAGTAAAAAATTGTCGCTCGCCCATATTTTCCGAGTTACGGGCCTCTGAAATTTTAAAATTTTTTAAAATATCAATATGGGTATCATTCTTTTGAAGAGATCTTAAAAGAAATGCTAAAATCTTTTAAAAATACCTAACCCATTAAGAGCCGATGCAATTTTTATGTAAGATTATATATATCGCTGGTCTCATGTTGAAAGGCCCTAACTCGTATATAAGTAACTTTACAGGAGCAGGTAAAAACATAATAGAAACTGTATTTATCACAATGTAATATTAAAAATGCAAATGCTTAGAAAATCGTTATTTTTGATAGTATTGCATTTAAATTTTGTGACAAAGTGTATATGTGTGAAATGTATTGGAATCACGAAAAATTTCAATTTCGTAAATAATCGAGTTAGGACCTTTCTACACGAGACCAGCGATATGTAGTACTTAAAATATTTTGCTCATTTTTTAATTCTCTGTCACCCCAATATTTGCTTTTTTGATTGAGTTACTTCACTAAACTAAAATATAGCACTCTTACATGTTATTACTGATTTTGAAAATGAAGATGTTTCAATTATATCACGTTTTTTTCGAGTTCTGCATCACCTCTGAATTCTTGCAGAGCTATAATGTCTTCCAAGACAATAATTTTATTAAAAACAGTTATTAAAGCTCTTGTTATTTTCCTCGTTCTGATATTTCAACTAGTAGTAGTACTTGTTTTAAGTTAAAATAAAGCAAAAGAAATGTTGCAAACAACAACGGTGTACTGCGTCGTGTGCACTTCATTCTGTCACACCATAAATAAAAATAAGTAATTTTTTCTTATTAATGATGTTCCTTTTTTTCATCGAAAGTGGACTTAAACGTCTTCATGCTTAATAGCATATTTGAAATATGATCAATTTTAAAACAAATATTTATTTTATAAAATAGATTAAAAAAAACTAAACTTGAAGTTTTATTCCATTTAAAATATCGCATGATATATGAGTTGGGCGCGTTAATTGTGACACGAATGCATTATACACCCACGTTTACACAAATGCATTAACAGCAACGTAACAACAAAAAAACGCAATTTATTTTCAACACTTTTATTTTACAGAACGAGGATAAAAACAACATAAAGCAAGAGGGACATAATCGTCCACTAAATGAAAGAAAAAATACACAGAAACTTTAATTAACAAATTATTTAAACCACCAACATGAAACGGGCAGCAACAATAACTACAAATCCTAAATAAAATGATTATAACTAAAGATGATGACGATGAGAAGCTAAAATGTAACCAACAACAATAACTTGCGTAAAATTTACAACTGTTTAAGCCAAATAAATGATGATTATGGAACAAAACAACGTTTTAACAGCAAAAAGACGAAGAAGCAGGAAAAAAGTCGTCAACACTCTAAATGACAAACACTTACACCTCTGATGCTCTACAAAAACTAACAAACAGCAACAACAACAAGAATAACAATAATAATAAAAACAAGCAATTAAAACATGTTAAATAAAGGGAAGGTGATTTGTAACTGAAACCCAACTGGCTGTTTGATTTTGGTAGTGGTGGATGCTGCAAGCAAATTGTGGTGGGGAGTAGCTTCTCTAAAATCGTGTGACAAATTGACGCTTTTTAATTCATTGCCTGCCTTTCAGCATCAACAAATGTTATTTCCTTACTTTTACACTTCTCCGTTGCTCACAATCAGGTTGTAGTCAGGATTCTATAAACGAAAACTGATTGATAATGATGATGGTGTGTCGATGACGTCGCAAAACGATGTTGGCGACAATGTTGATGATACATGCAGGCAAACATGTTGACAACTAAATACTTTACAAAGAGAGAAGTGTAAATGTGTAGAAAAGGTTTTCCAAAAGGTATTTTAAATGCTTTTATTACCAAAGACTGATTAATTGCTGCTACACAATCACTAATCATAAGAAGTTGTCAATTAGTTGAAAACAACTCACACACACAATCACATTCATTAAAATACAAAGTACAAGCCACATATAGAGGAGGCAACAATGACTCGTGCTGTTTCTTCACTATTATAATCCGACACAGACTAGTGTTGTCAGGCAGTTGAGTAATGAGTACTCATATTATTGACGTTATAAAAGATTGATTCCTTCCAAATGTAGATTTTATAATAAAACGAAAAAAAAAAACGTAATCGTGGTGAAATAATACAAAATTAATTGTATGACAGTTGTATTCAATCAATAGAGTCCAAGGACTGCAGAGTTTAAAAATTGTAATCTACATTTGAGCTGATTTTTTTTGAAAGTGGTATAAGTCCATATTTTTATTTATGGAGATATTTAAGGGTTTGCGTTTGAATCAATTTAAAAATATTGGCCAAATTTAATGAATTCTAGTGATGTTTTTTATACACCTTTTAAATCTTATTCTGAAATAATAACTAATAAAATTATTTGAAAAAATAACTGATTTTTTTGGCTCTACATGGAATTATACCACTTTCAAAAGCAACATTTTAAAATAAATTTTTATGTAAAAAACATACTTTCAGGCAGTTTTTTTTATTTTGTTAAATATTGCCTCTAGAGACTTAGTTGAGACAAAGTCTTCTCTTTTGATTTTCTACAAAAATGAAGCTATTTTATTTATTGCATTATAATAGTCTTGGACAGTGTAAAATTGGTCTTTTTGTTAAATGCTGTTAACACAACTGCAAAACATTTTTCGTTTGGAAGAAAGTAATAAAAGTTGTTTTAATTAAACTTATTGCGGAAAGACTTATTTCACTTTCAGAAAAAATATATGTGCGATAGAATTGTACAGCAAAACTGTTTTTTTTTTTTATTTTATGTCAAGATAGAACTCTATTGAAATTAGGATTACCGTTAGCTAAGTTTTTTGAAAAAGTTGACTTATACTAATTTAAAAAAAAAACTAGTTCGTTTTACAGTTTTGCTTATTAAAAGACAATAACGAAACCAAAATACACTAAAAATTAAAGGGTGCTCCGAAAGTGAAGTGATATTCAGACACGTTAAACTTGCACAGTGAAACAGTAAAACGTTGTCTGCTCTAGCTACAAATACAAAAAAGAAACTTTAAATTAAAGGATGTGCCAATAGTGACCTTATTTTCATGTACATTGCCTAGTTTTTGAACCGCAATAGGCAGGCACTTTAAGTTTAAGTATTTTTATGTCCACTTTAAGAAAAAGTAAAAAAATTTTAAATAAAACCAAAAGTAAAAGGGTGTTTCTGTACTGACGTCATAAAATATAGTTTAAACTCAAAGGATGTTCCTAAAGAATACCAAATTTTGACGTACATTATCTTATCTTATGAGAGATTTAAATTTTTAAATGCTAAAAAAAATTTAAAATTTAAATTAAAGGGTTGGCCATAAATGATACGGAAATCTTCACGTCTGAGTGCAACTCGCACTTGGCATATTTTTTAATCATCTTATTTAACACAGAGAATTATAATGTTAATCGAATACTCTTAACAAGACATTTTTGCTATTGTAAGTACAAAAATTTCCGCATAAAGACTATTCTCCTATTTCGCCGAAATTTTTTATCTCATAACTTATTCTCTAATAGAAGTTTGTTTTTTTAAAATGTTGCAATGATTTGAAGACACAATTAGATTTTAAAATTAAAAGCATATCGATACTTTGCGAATTTTTCAATAAATTAATTCAAAGGATTGTAAATTTTACGAAATCCGGCATCTGTATAAAATTTTGTTTCTTTCTGTTGTCAAGAACTGGTGATTAACTTTTTTTAACATTTTAGCTACGGGATTTCCCAACAAATACTTATTGTTAAAAATATTTTTAAGGACTATAAAAGTATAAAATAATTAAAAGTTCACAAAAATGTATCCTTGTGGTCATTCATACAATTACTAACTCGCATCAGAAAGTTTTACAAATCTGTATTATTTTGGAAGTGTTATTAATATTTATTCGTGGTTTGAATTTCAGCGTAAATTATTAAGTTCCAGCAAATCATCTAACTATCAAATGTTAACAAAAACTTAATTATCGCAACTAAAATATTGTTAAAAATACCTATAATATGTTTACTAAAACTGTAGCTGCAGACGTAGGAAAGTAACAGCCTAACAACGGTGTATATAAGGCTTGTTGGCATAACTGGTTTGGTCCTTGCAATGTCCCTTATTTTTGTCCAGAAGGAAAAAACGTAATAATATTTTAACTCCGTAATCTAAATTTTGGATTTCTTTTTTCTTGTATCATATACATCTTTTCATTTACCTTTTCGATAGCAAGATTTAAGAAGAATTCATCCATTTATTATGGACAAATTATGTTCTAAACAAGTAAGAGTGCTATATTCGGCTATGCCGCATCTTATATACCCTTCGCTGTCTATATAAATCTAGTTTAGTGAAGTAACTCCAATCAAAAATGCAAATATTGGGGTGACAGAGAATTAAAAACTAAAAAAAAATTTGATACTGAATATATATACGAGGGCTGCTCTATATATTTCTGGCCTAATAGTGAAAATGCGAATATTTATAATCAAAAATGGTTTTATTGTTTTTCAAAGTATTCTCCAGCATGATTTATACACTTTTGCATGCGCTCAAACCAGTTGTCGAAGCACTTTTTCCACTCCGATTGAGACACCTCTAAAACATGGTTTTTGAACACTTCAACAGTTTCTTCTGGCGACGAAAGTCGTTGACCACGCATTTTTTTCTTGGTGTGCGGAAACAAGAAGAAGTCATTAGGTGCCAAGTCAGGGCTGTACGGCGGATGACCCATTAATTCGACGTTTTGGCCGGCCAAAAACGCTCTGGTTTGAGCCGATGTGTGAGAGCTCGCATTGTCATGGTGAACAATGATTCGTCTTCTCTTGTTGGTTTTTTAAATATCTCCGATGACTTCAGGCAAACAAATTGTAGTGTACCACTCAGAAGTGACCGTCCTACGTTGCTCAAGCGGAACAGTCGCCACATGACCAGTTTTGCCGAAGAAAGAGGCGACCATTTGCTTCGAAGTGCTTCTTCCACGAACAAGTTTCGTTGGATTTTGCTCGTCTTTGAAGACCCACACGGTCGATTGTTGTTTCGTTTCGGGCTCATACGCATAGATCCATGATTCGTCACCTGTGACGATCTTATAAACGTCTTTTGAAGCACCGCAATCGTATTTTTGCAACATTTCTTTGCACCAATCGACACGAGCCTTTTTTTGAGCGACTTTCAAATTGTGCGGGATCCAACGAGAACAAACCTTTTTTACGGCCAGGTGTTCGTGCAGTATCGAATGTATGCTGGTTGAAGAAACGTCCAAGGATGTCTCTATCTCTCGGTATGTCGCATGTCGATCTTGCATTATGAGTTCACGCACGGCATCAATGTTCTCTGGCAGAACAGCCGTTTTTGGACATAAAAATTTTGTGGGTTAAGCATTTTTAAAAAATTTCAGTATTTTCTTAAAGATCTCTTCAAAAGCTTTAAAATGATACCCATATTGATATTTCAAAAAATTTTTAAATTTCAGAGTCCGTATTTCGGAAAATATGGGCTAGCGTTAATTTTTTCACGTGTTGTTTTTTATTACTTTTTAATTCGCTATTGCCCCATAGATATGTTTTTTTTTTTATTGAAGTTACTTTATTGTTCTAAGTGACAGAGGTAGGCGTGGTGTTTTGCCCGCTGCCTTGAAGGACATGGACCAATCATGCTGGTTTCCAATAGCACCTCTTTCGACACTATATATGATCGATTGACATATTTATTTTTTTGTTTTGTGAAATCAAGTTGGCCGAGGCAACACCAACATGGAAGGACAGACGGACATCGGTTAATCAACTTCGCTATTCATAAAAAGTCAAAAATGAATATTGCAGAAATTACAAACGCAATAAAAACTTAGATATACCCTTTTTCCATTTTTTGTGGTGAAGGGTATAAAAACGTGTGTTTTGTTTTAGGTTTTACGCAGAGAAATTTCAGTTGTTAAACAAAAGACAACAATTTTGTTCCAAATGAATGGATGAATCCTTCTCTGCATGTAACGATGATGTTTTTATTATACGAATGGTTATTTTATTTTCGAATTTCTTTACAACACTAGCAAATCTAGAGAATTTCAGAAGTTTTATATACAAATTGTGCTTATGTTGTGTCTTTTAAAGAAGTGATAAGTCCACAGTTAAAATGCTCTCCTTCTTTACAATCGTTTGTACGATTGTGAAGCAAAAAAAAAAAATATGAAATTTAATTTAAAGTGCTTGTACGAGTATGGCACATAAGTAGATTGGTGTCAACTAAACCGTACCTTAAGTAATAAATGCATTTATGAGTTTTATTGAAACAACAAAAAATAAAAAATTAAAATGAAGTGTCGCTCGTTTTCTACACTTCAGAAAAATATTTTGTTTTTTAATTACTTTTTGTTTAATAGAACTTATTATGCTTCATATTAAGCTAAGATTATACAATTTTTCCAGTGTACTGTATGCACATTTAAAAGAAATATTTTTATTCCAGTTATGTGATTGTTTTGCTTTTCTCTTAATGGGCACAACAAATAAAAACCTTTCAAGATATGGATATGGATGGTGGCAATGATGATGACGATGATGATGACGATGTCGATGATGGTTATATTTGTTGTCTTTGGCATAAGTTGTGTGTTCATACTCGTATTATAAAGTGTTTCCAATCAACATGCCAATGTCACTTGCCTGGCATGCCACCACCGGTTATCAACGTTTTAAGCCTAGTTCATGCTTTTATTTCAGATACGAGTACTCATCCCCATTCATGGATACCTACCAAAATGTTAGTGTTGAAGTAAATTATGTTTAAGAAAAAATCTCTTTCTTTGTTTGTGAGAACAGTTGGTGTCTTGACTGTTTTATTTTACATTTCAGTTGTCATCTCCATTACTGTTCCTTTATGTTGTCTTAAGTATTCAAAAAATAGTTGTGACATTTACAAAGTATTATGGGTTTTAACTTTTTAATTTTTTTTTATTGTTAAATATTTTTATTTTTTTTAATTTTGTTGTTGGATTTAATGTCTTGTTAAAGAAATATTTTATTTTTATTGCGGTTTGAAAGTATTTCAAGTCTTATTAAAGTCATATGTTTTTTAATTTGTAGCGAGAAGTTTTTCATAAAGCTGTCCTGTAGAGTTCTTGATCTTAACTGATGTTCCTTACATATTAGGAACAGTTATTGTTCTTTTACCGAAGTAAAATATTTAAGTTGGACTTTAATTAATTCTAGTGTAAAAGAAGAAGCTTGCTTAGTTGAAAATACCAAGCAGTTAAAAAAATACACTGTTTTGCAAAGAAATCCTCTTCTTAACTAAAATACAACGAATATAAAGAATTTAACACGATCAATTAAAACCAGATTTTAGTTTTTTTCTACTGGGCTCAATTTTTTCGGGGCTTGACAAGTATAATTTATTATAACTCAAAACGCCACAAAATACCCTCAAGTTCTTCCATTCCGAAAAAAATATTTTTAAAAAACAGCGTGACCAAATCGCTCATTTACTTCCAGAACGTCATAACTCAAAAAAATTCATTTCGAGATATTCGCAGTGTTTGACTCGTTCTCACCATCGAGAATAATATCAGACTACTTAAGTACCCACGACAGTTAGCAAAAAAGATTTAAAAATAAAAAATCCATTTAAAAAAACTTTCATCAATTATATATTAAAGGTGAGGTCTTGGACAAAATATGTGGGATGTTTGAACAACGACATTATTGCTGTAAAAATATATAATTTTATTAAAATTAAGTGAAAAGTCGATACATTTTAAAAATATATTTTTTTCATATATACAGTCACAAAACGAAATGTGACAATTTTTTAGAAAGCGATATGATCTTTACATTGTGAAATTTACTCCACAACTCAAAATGTATCGTTCTTATTGACAAAGTTTCCAAATATAAAGTGAAATAACGACTTATTCTTTTAAAACGTGGAAAGAACAAAAGACATAAAGATGAATCTTATACACAATATAAAGCACGAAATGGCGAACAATTCTGTACGATTAACTTAAAAATTTGAAATTTTGAGTTATGACGTTCTAGAAAAAAATGAGCGAAATAATTTAAGTGATCGATTTTAATTCCTTAAATATTTTTTAAATATTATAAATAATGTAATATTTGTACGATGTTTTGAGGAAAAAGGATTAATGTTGATAAAGCGATTGTGGTACATCGATATAAAGAATTAAATATCAAACGAACTGTCATATTGCGTTAATTTTTTGAAATCTATGAGCTGTATACTCTGTCAAATCGTCATGAATAAACTGGCGAATCCATATTGAATTTGAGAAGCAGTCATCAATTCGAGGAACTTATAAACTTGGATTAACGAGTTTATTAATAAACAACATTGCCGCGTATGGAATGAATTAATCCACAACAGACTATACCGACTCCGTTTGGTGCGATATTTTTCTACAAAAATGAAGGCATTGATCCCAGCGTTATGTGGTTTCAACTGGGTGGCGCTACGTTTCACCATGATTACAACCGTTGACTTATTGAAATCAAAATTCGGCTTATGTTGATAAATGATAAATCGGCATTGTTAGTGTTATTAGCGACATACATACGTTCAACAGAAGAATTGTAAGTCAGCCGTGATAGCGATAAGCCCTTAAACATTTTCAAACGTTAATTTCACGTATTGATATCTTGGATAAAAAAACTTCATTGAAATTTATTTTTTTGTGTTACTTTTTAAAATTTATAATTTAGTAAAGATTCATGAACCATTAAGTTTTTTCTAATCTAAAAATCAATTAATTTGCGTTGAAACCTTAGATCAATAAAGTTTATCGGGTCGTGACATAAGATTCAGTGCAAAATAAGCCTATTCGTATCCATCTGTATACATTGTAAACATATTCTATTTATCCAATCAGTTTAAGAAATTATAATACTAGAAAAGGATCAAAATCTATTACTAATAAGCTGGTGAGTTTCCTTATTAAGTGTCACTTACATCGGACCTTCGGAGCAAGAGGGTCGTAAATTAAAAATGTTAATTTTTAAATTAAGCATGCAGAAATGTTCTTCAGTGATAGACCTATGTCTCTGAAAAAAATAAGAATTTATATTCAAATGGGTGAATTCTACAGATATAAATGTTTCAGTAGCCTCCAAAGGTTGGAAAATTTTAAATCTTTTCAGGTTTTTTTTAATTTACTTATTTTACATACTTGTGTCTCGTCAAAGTAGTTACTGTTCCATTACCATATTTCAAATCAAACCAGTTGTTAACAAAATTCAAAAATTTTTATTGACGTGATTATCACGTAAGTGGTTCTTTTTTGGACCGCTTTCGACACACACTTTAAGTTTAAGAACTTTTATGCCCGCTCCAAGAACAACTAAAAAATTTTAAAATTAAAATAATACATAAAGGGTTTTCCTATACGAGTACTGACGTGTTTTAAACTTATATCGCTTCAGTTTTTAAACCGTGGTAGGTAGGCAGACATTTAGAATTTACATCGAATATGCTACAAAAGGAAGTGTGAGCAATAATAATTTTAAAAATTCTATAGAGGCCATGATTTTTGCGAATGTGTTTGTATATTTTAAACCGTTATAGACAGACGGTTGTAGTTGGCATAGCGTGATATTGAAATTAAAGGTTGGTCCATACATGATGCGAGAGCCTTCGTGTATCAGTGATTTTTATAATTCTTTATTTAGATTTCACAGCTTCTCTAGATGATATTTATTTATCCAAATAAAAAAGCTTCTTGACATGTAAGTGGAAAACCTTATTAAATTTAGGGTTGTATGGTTTGATAACAACAGCAATTTATTTTTAAAACGTGTTAAACAATATTTCCGCAGTTTGGAGTAAATCAAAGAAAATCTAATAGTTATTCGCGTGAAAATTATTAATATTTGTAATTTTTTGGTATACATAAATTATTTTTTTTCAATATTAGCATACTTTAAAACAATAATACAAATTTTGCGATGGACATGTGTTAAAACTAAACAACAATCACCATTGTAAATTTCGTGTGAAATTTTATATTTTTATTAGGAACATCAAAAGGAATATGAATAATTAACTTAGAAAGAATGTCGCATGTCACATGGAAGCTTTAGATATTTTAGAACCTCTTCAATACTGCAACAGTATACGAGTTCTTCTGATTTTTTAAAATAACTTTCCAGATCTGCGTGTCTTTTTGTTGGAAATGTAACTTTTACATCAGCTTTTATCAAATTCCTGTTTTTCAATCTGGAACATAATATTTCAGCTTTCTCTTTTGTTAGTCCTAAATCTCTTACAAGATCTTCAAAATAAGTTCGGTCTATCAAATTAGGACATATGTTATTTCTGTATTGGCATATGTCATATTGGCTGAAAATATATGTGTAGGCGATTGTCATCGCGTAGTGCCTTTGGCTTCTACCAAATTTATAATTTACGCAGAAATAGCATGTATCTGATTTGTGATCTTCAGATTCAATCCATGTCATAGGCTCAAAAAATGGCAGCGCCTTAGTACCGCCTTTGTACCAGGTCAAAAGACTACTTTCGCAAGTAGTACATACAGTTTTTGGTATCCAAGCTTCAGATAAAAATCGTTTTCCAAAGAAAAGAAAATATGGTTCTTCAATGATAGGGAATATCTTTCTTCTGTTTTGATGTTGCGTAAAATGTCCACATATAAAACAAAACCAATCTCTTAATTTGCAAACAGAATCCGCCATGCTTATTTAACCTTCAATTTTTCTTTTTTTATATTAATTTTAGTAAAAGTCACACCCGATACGTACTGCCGAGTAGCTCAATTATGCTTGATTTTTTTTATTTTTTATTATTAATTTAAATTAATATCACTCCCGATTTGTAAGTCACAGCTGACTAGACGCGAGAACTCAGTGTTTGGCCCGGCCGAACTTGACGCTGTTTTTACCTGTTTTGTATATGTTGGTGTATAATTTTATATTAAGCGTCAAGAGCTTTTTTTACAACAATGGTGTCTTTGGTGACCCCCACTGAAATTTTCCGGCAAACATTTTCGTACAATATTTTAAATGTCCTTTTTTAAAGGATATTTTTTGATTTTCTCGAAAAAAGGCTCAAATTGACCCATAAAGGGACCAGTTAGAGGGTTAAGATCTTCCACAAAAATAATCCTCATACAATTCCACAATATAACTAAGACCATAAGAATTCTCTCAGACATTAACTTACAGCATTTTTTTCATACAGTATAATGCTCGCTTCGACCAAAAAATGAATCTTTGACCCACTGTAAAAAAAAACTCAGACGTGCTGGACCATAAGTTTGTTCTACAAAAATGATCTACTCAACAAACCCTTTCAGAATTATAGGGTCGCTATTCTGTTCCAAAAATGCTGTTGGACAGTGTTATTAACCATCATAAAGCATTAATCGACCAAAAACTCGATTTTTTTGTTGTTGTTGTTTAACACGTTTAAAACTAAACTCTTTAATTGTCTTACTTCGGCTTTAAACCGACAATTTATAAAAATGTTTTGTTGGATGTTGCGGTAATAATCTACATTAAATTGCGTTTACATTTTTTGTAATCAAAATCTCAATAATAGCAAAGCCGCAAGTTAAAAAAGGTAGTGCGAACAACTCGCACCAGGATATATTTTGTGTATTTTTTCTTTTTGTAACATTTTAACTTAATAAAAGTTTGGTTTCTTAGCTTGCAACATTTGTAAACATTTCTCAAGCCCAAAACGGAGTTCATCAATTAAACGTTAATAAAAAAAATTCTTTTTAAACAGATATTAAAATATTTGAAATTTATTTATTAAAAAAAAATTTGATAAACAATTGAAAACCTATAAATTTAAATAACATGTCAAGCACTTAACGCTACACCCACGTATATTTTTGATTCAAGTATAAAAATTTGTGAAGGTTTCCATTTTTAAGTGTGAATTTATCACTAAATGTAAATTTATCTATGACAGAATAAACAAGATGGTACTGGCAGATCCAGTCATAACATGACAACGATGACAAAAGATTATAACGATGATAATGGAGTCGATAGTAATTTGTTAAAACTAAAGACATTTTTCATAAATAACTATCTGGCCATTAAAAATGTTTAAACTCTTGTAGAAAGAATTTAGTAAGAATTTTTAAAAATAAAAAGTATCTGGTAAAAATAAAACAAACCGGATATGAAATTGATGGGAATTTAAAAAAAACATTTATTTTCCCTTTTTCTTTTTTTTACTTAAAACTTATTTTGTATTGAATTTATCAAACATCAAATGTCAAATGTACACAATGAACATCTAATAAACAAATGATAAATTTGATTTTAATGGAAGTGTCATTAGAGAACGCTTGTTTACACAAGTTGTTGATGGAACTCATTATCCTTTTACATAAACAAAAATTATACGCGTAACCTCCTTTTATTTGCTTTAGTTGTCCGCCTTAGTTGCTACCGTTTCTGTCTTCTTTTTGCGATCCAAATGAAACAAAATATAAAGCAAAAAAAAAAAAAAAAAAAAAAAAAGAAAAAACCAACTTAAAAACATAAACAATCCATTTGTCATTAGGGAACCACCTCTTGTTCATCAATAATTTTTATTTTTCTGTTCGTTTACGGTTTGTACCTTTTGAAATGCCGCAATCATCGCTCTGCCACACACATGTTACAAACAAAAGCAACAACAACAACAACAACGAAAAGATACCAATCGACAATAATATGAAATCGACAATTATGTCGGTTTCATGTCAAATTAAGAACACAAACTTGCAACTTCAACACGTTGATGTATAAAAGTGAGTTTGTTGGATATTTGTTTTCTGTTTTAATTTTACTGACCACCACTCAGTAACGCAGTATGAGCAGAAAGGAAGAAGTTCGTGGCGCTGCATTTGATGTCGCTGTTGCTGTTGTTAATGATCATTGTGAGGGTCTTCTTCTTTCTATAACTCTTTTACGCTTTTTCTACATCTCCAATAAGTAAAGTGACGATTTGACGACGATGACCATTAAAGTGTTCCAATATCAAAATGTTTATCAAACGATAACAACCAACACTTGATAATCGTAACCAGGAAATCTTAATTAAAGACAACACACAGCACATCATCGGCTCGGCTTGAATATTTGTTGTTGAAAAGGCGGCATTAATGAAAATGATAGAGCACGAGCTAAGAAGCAGCGTAGATTTTGTGTGGTTTAAAGGATGGCGCCTGAATAATGGGAATCGTATTTATAAATAAAAAGGGATTATCGACTTTAATAGGTTTTTTGGAAGTCCTATCGAAAACAGGCAACTGTAATTTGTGTGTTTTTAATGTGATTTGTTTTAGAAATTTAATTAAAGTAAATTTGAAAGAAAAAAAAAATACTATTGAATTTTAATCTTTTTCAAATATAAATAAACTATTTTTTTTAATATAAAACCAAACACCATTTATTTACAACTTTAAGAGTAATAGATTTTAAAAGTGAAAACATTAATATAAGGATCAAGGAAGAGCTTTAAATCTAGTCATTTTATAAAACGCACAATTTTTCAAACTTATAAACGACTTCAAATTCGTCCGAATGTTTTTTTTATTGTTTTGAAAATTTTTTGTAATTTAATACATTATGCTTACTGATTGGTCCCATTTTAAGAACAGCTCATAATCTTAAAAATTACAGGGTGTCCCCATACAACATACATATTTTTTACGTGAATTATGAATTGTAAAGGGCACTTCTTTAAAATTTAAAATAACTGCGTATTACTATAGCTCCTTATAACAAAAAGTAATACAAAAATAAATCTAAAAATTAAAAGGTGTCCCCAAAGGTGACCGATATGAGCCTATCTTTTGAACCGTTATAGACAAACGCCTAAAAATTAGACAGAATGTCGATTACTATGAATCTTATAAGTTTGTAATAAGTTAATAAGTTTAAACACTTAAAATTATAGGTAAAGAGTGTCCCAACAGTAAATGTAATTTGATACATGTGGCCAAACTTTTGAATAATTATGGACAGACAACTGAAATTTCTAGGGAACCTGTATGGATAAATCCGGTATAATAACAATAATAAAATTTGGATTTGGAAATTAAAGCGTGTCCCAATAGTTGATGTAATTTGATGCATGTGGCTGAACTTTTGAAACGTTATAGACAGAAACTGAAATTGCTATGACCGTTATAGTAACTAGTATTAAAACTTAAAATTATAAACTAAAGGGTACCCCAATACTTCATTTAACTTAATGTATATGGCCATACTTTTAAACAGTTATAGACAGACGCTTAAAATTTACAACGAACCTGTATTGCTAACTCCGCTATAACAACAAGAATAAAAATTGGATTTGGAAATGAAAGGGTGTCCCAATAGTTTATGGAATTTTATGTATGTGGCCGAACTTTTAGACTGTTATAGAGACAGGCAGCTGAAACTTACAAGGGACCTGTTTTGGCTACGTCCGCTATAACAATTTTATAATTTGAATTTGGAACTTAAAGGGTGTTCCTAAAATTAATGTACTTTGAGCTTTATGTCCGTCTTTTAGAAATAAACAATCAGTATTTAAATTTTGGAAATCCACTACAAAATATTTGAGACAGTGCATAACAGTCCATCATTTTAAGAAATTAATATTGCTAATTTGAATTTTTTCGAATTAAACACAATCTAAGAATTATTTGGGTTAATCGTAGGTGACAAATTTATAATGGATAAATATTTGATAAAAAAAAACAGTGTTTTAATAGTTAAAACATTTTATCCAAATTAATACGAGTAATCGCTTACTGTGACGATGAGAAGGTTACGTGAAATTTTTAAGTGAAACGTCGTGCCAACAAAATTTACTATTCATCGTATAGTGAATGAATTTGTAGGAAGACGAAATGCAGGTGATAGGCCCAAGCATGGACCACAACATACTGCAAGTTCGACTAAAAACATTGCTCAACTGCATTCTTTGTGCTTGATTAACATGTGATATCAACAAGGCGGTGCCACATCCCATACTGCCATGATAACAATGGAATTGCTGCGAGACCTCTTTCCACAACAAGCTATTTCAAGAAATGGTGATGTTGATTGGGCTCTACGGTAGACTGATTTGACTGCTCCGGACTTATTTTTGAGGGGATATTTGAAAAGCTAGGCTTATGCAAACAAACCAGAAACACTTAAGCAACTTTAACAAAATATTCCTGATGGATTTAATGAAATACCACATGAAATGTCTGAGAATGTAATGAAAAATATGTTCGCATTTGTGAGGCTAAAAGAGGTGGACATTTATCTGATATTGTATTTCATACACAATTGCCAACATTAAATAAAACATTTATCAAAAATTTTAAACAAGCAACTTAGTATTCCTTCCCGGCGGACACCCTTTAAATATATAAAACGGTTACGGGGTCATTTCTTTACATGAAATATTTTAGTGTTACAGTAGATACACTCAAAATAATATCGACTGTATTATTAACAAAAATGCTTTGTTAATATCTAACAAAAGCTTTTTTGTCAATATGAACAAATTTTGTTAATTTAACAAAAATATTTATTGAATTTGACAATGTTTTATTCATATTGATAAAAAGAATTTTTCAAGGTGCAATTTAATAAAAGATTTTGTTAAATTGAAAAATTTTTATCATTTTGACAAATTATTTTAGCAATTTAACAAATATTTGTCAATAGCGCAAAACCTTTTATCAAATCTGTAAAAAAATTTTTTTATCAATTTTAGTATACTGTGATATAAACTTTAAGAACAGTGGTGTGCTATTATGTTAATGGTATTTTATTTGATGTTTAAATTTTGTTTATTTGTTAAAAAAATTAAGTGTCGTTTTAAATGTTTAATAATTTTGTTGTGTTAAAATTAAAAAATTAAAATATTATACAAAATAAAAAAATTCCCTGATGAAGTTGGGATTATCCAACGAAACGTCGGAATAAATTAAAAAAGATTTTTCATTTTCTAAAATTGACCTTGAAAGCCCGAAAGTTCAAAAAGAACTTAAAAGAACAGAAATTTTATAGATAGTTTTTATTTCAAACTGACAGAATTATGCATTGCTTTGATAAAGTTTTATCATTTTTTCTCCTGATTGACAGAATTTTATTATTTTTTCTCTTGATTGACAAAAATTTATCATTTTAACAATATTTTTTGCTTGATTTGAAAAACTTTTATCAATGATACAAAAACTTTGCAAATAAAAAATGGACAAATGGAAGTGAGTGGAGAAGAGATTATTTTTTTGTATTCTACGAAACGAAAGTAATGAAGGATTTGGAAAAAATCATAGTGGAGCTGCGACTGGACTTAGAAAAATTAAAAACGACGAAGCTTCTGGAATACTTAGTGGGTAAGTTATTTAATAAAATTATCTTAATATAACTTTATCAATATAATATCCCTGTTAAGAATGTGAAATAGATCGAAAGGCACTTCTAATTATCACAGAAGAACAATTGGAAGCTTTCTTTGAAAATCATCGAGTACCATTGGGAATACAAATATTATTCGAGCAACGTTTGAAAGTGTGGCAGAAAATTAAGGTTAGTTCTAATACATTCAAATGCTTAAAAATTATTTTAAAGTCATGTTAGATGTGCGAGTTTAGTTGATGTTAGTTTAAAAAACTTTTCAGTATAATGTCAAACTTGTTAAAAATTAAAATTAAGTAGTAATTTGAATGGTAGCTTGTCGGCAGAATTGAAGATGACTGAAATGTCTCTATAGTAATTGATATGGAATACAAAACACCAAATTTTTTCAGTCTGTCTATCTGCCCTAAACTGCAGAATTAATTTGAATAAAATTTTGGAAGGAGGTTCCTTAGAACCGTGGTTCGTAAATATATGCCATTTCGTATAATGGTACTTAAGCAGTTGTCAGAAAATTTTATTTTTGTAAATAGAAGATTTTTAACACTGTTTACAGAACTCTGCAATAAATATTTAAAAACACAATTTTTAAAATTAAGGTTTCAAGAAAATTAAAAACGGCAGTTATTTATATATTTTTACGGATGAGAACTTGTTTACAGCAGTCATATTTTTTACGTTATAAGACAATGAGACTTTATGACACCTTATAAATTCCTAAATTATTTTTTTAACAAAAAAATATTTAATTTTCTCCTTTAACAAAATCGAAAAACAAATATTAAAAACAATCAATATTTTCTCTTATTCATTCCAGCAGCATTGTTGCTTTATTAATAGCAAAAAAAGCTAACAAACAATAATTTTGAAGTTTTGTAATCACAATTCCACTTACGTTATCGGAATACCAATAAGGCAAATTGTAGTAATTGAATGGCAAGCCAGCATTGACTTAAGCCCCAGAGAGACCATCAGTGATTTGAAAATAAAAGACAATATAAAAGGAGTAAATAAAAATACTTCTTTTGATGATGATATTGCTGCTGGTTGATGGGTTCATTGTTGTTGTTTCAGTTATTGAAATGTTGCATTAAATGTTTATTTAATTTGATTATAAGTTGCAAATAAAATCTGTGGTAAATGTAACCCGCTAACATTGTACAAATAAAAATATGATTGAGACCTTAAAAAACTTATAAATATACAGTTTCTAAATTACTTACTCCTTGTTGTCGTTGTTGTTTTCCTTTTTTTATAGACAATAATGCAATAAGTATAAAATGTAAAGAATAGTAACTTTGTTTGTTAAATATTATATGAACTAAACAGTAAACTTGAACAAATGGAGAAATGTAGAAAAAGCATCTGCTAAAAGTAAAACTACAAAAGATCTTCTGTATTCATACTGAGTATTCATTTTTATATTGTATTCAAATGACAAATATTACTAATACCTGTTGAGGCAATAAGGAAAAATCAGTAAATACTCCAATAACTTGAAACGAAAAATTAACAGTGTCTGTGTGTGTGTCTTAAAACATTGTCACACTCCAATGTCGTCAGTACTATTTTGGATGGTTTTTCGCAAAGAGAATTTGAATATTTTGTCTGAAACGAGTTTTTGTTGGAAGATTTTCAATTTTTGATCAATGGGCTAGTTGATTTTATAACTTATTACTACAAAACTCGGTCTGAACTAAACCATTGTTTTCAAAAATAAACTCGAATTACTGTAAACTGATGATACCTCTATAGATGGGCTGGCCAAGGGTGTACTTATAACGAAATGATAGATCATCTATAAGAACAAAGAAATCTCTAGCTTTGTGTTGGCTTGTTTAAACCTCCATTAGTTTTCGTTTCTTTGTATGTGCACGCAAAGATAAAATAAGGTTGAGGTTACCATAATCTAAGAGCAACATACTATGGTTGCTTTATATGGTTACTAACAAAACATAGTATTTTTACATTTGCAAGCATATTGTTGTCGAAAGTATAAACATAATTATGTTCAAATATAAACATTAGATGGTTAAATTAAAATATAATAATATGGCTAAAAATGTCAAGATATATAATTGAATTATAATATAGTCTCGTAAGTAAAAAATTTTCCTGATATAAAAAACTTATTTTTGTTTTATTCATTAACGATTTGTCTTAAAAATTATTTAAAAACATAAATTCATAAAAAAAATCAATTATTTTCTTAAAATAATGCTTAGATCATAGGCTACAAGAATCAGTTATATAAAAATACAGTTTATAAACCCAAACAAATGGTTTCACAATTATGCTTCAAACAATAATTATATATTATGGTTAAATATTTTATATTATTTTTAATAAGTTATAAAACTTTAATTGTGGTTGAAATTTTTTTTAATTAAAACCAACCATGTTGCATTTTTATGCACAGTAACCATATAATCGTTAAAAGTTAACAAAAACTGTTAATCGTGACTAAAGTTTTAGTGAAAACAACTATAATTGGTTCTCGGCAACCATACATTGTTACAAAGAACATAATATGGTTATTGTGACCATATCACACCAATGTTTTTTTTCTGCGTGTGTGAATATAATATATCAACATTCATTTAATTGACAAGGAATAATAATTTCCATTCAAAAAAAAAAGTAATAAAATTTGTAATTTTAAAACTTACTAGTAAATGGAATTGTGATTACAAAAGTTCAAATATATTGTGCGTTAGCTTTTTTAAAGTAACATTGATGGCATAAACAAGAGAAAATATTGATTGTTTTAAATATTTGTTTTTCAATTTTGTTAAAGGAGAAAATGTAAATTTTTTTTGTTAAAAAAACTAATTTGGGAATTCAGTCTTATTGTATTAATATAATAACACGAATAAATATGACTGATGTGAACAAGTCCTCATAAATAAAATTACATAAGCAACTAGCAGTGCCCACGACTACGTTTGCGTGTCATTTCTATGTTTCTTAAAACTCAAATTTTTAAAAATGTTTGCTTTTTTTTAACTATTTATTCCAAAGTTCTGTAGACAGTGTTAAAAACGTTTTATTTGAAAGAATACATTGTCCTAATAACTGTTTTTGTGCCATTATACCGGCTTTCACATTTCTATTTCTAGTTTCTTTACAAATTGATATATGTCTACGAAAAAAAAGTATTTTGCCAAGGTTCTAAGGGGCCTGCTTAAAAAATTTTATTCAAATCCATCCAGCAGTTTTTATGTAATACGAATACAGGCAGACAGACATACAGACACAAATTCCAAAAATAGGTCTTTTGTATTCCATATCGATTACTGTCTATACCAACATCAAACATTTTTAAAAATTATTTCAGTTACAGAAATGACCAATTTTATTTTATGTACAGTTTACTAAAAGCAGAACTAGTGTTTTCTTAAGAGTTTTAAAAAAATATCATAGAAAAATAAATTTTATTAAGTGAAAATATTTTTAAATTATTTGAAAGTTCGAGAAAAACTTAATGCATTTACATTTTTTATTAACAAAGATCCACCCACTTAAGCTTATTGCAGGTCAAAATTAGAGCCAACTTTTATTATTAAAATTATTTTTATAACTGATTTAAGTATATTTAGATATTAGATATTATCTTATTTATTTATTTATTCCCAATGAATTTTAAGCCTAATAGGCCAAATAATACAGTATCACAAATGGCAATAACAATTGTATAAAATATTAATTTTTAATTACTACATTATTTAAAGAATAAAATACATGTACAGTGCTGAAGTTTGCTAAAAGTGATGTTTGATGACATTAGACCAAATTGGTAACAGCAAATTAGCTCATAAGTATTTTATCAAAACATTTTTAAATTCGTAAATAGACCTTCCAAAATGCCGAATATTATAAAGAAGCAAATTATTCCAAATTCTTGATACTCTTACAACAAAAGATCTACTCATGAATAAAGGGCAGTGATTTGGACAGATCAGCAAATTTGTTTTGGTAGAACGACCAAAGTTAAATTTTTCGAAAAGATATAAAGGTTTGTTATAATTAATTATTGTGTAAAATTGCAACATAATCCGTTGATCAATGAAGCTCTGTAAGTCCGAACCTAACGTACAAATTACATATGCTGAAATATGTTCTCTATAAGGGAGACCATATATAAAACGTATTACTCTATTAAAACAAAGCCTAAGTTTATTAAGATTTTGCTGCGACATACCAGAAAATATTTCAATTTCATATGTAAACATTAAAAAGCACAATGATATTGCCACACGCTTCCTAACATTAATTGACAGAAAAGTACCTAAGCTATATAGCTTTTTCAAATCCTAGAAATAACGCTACTCACTTGATATTGAAAATCCAACTTATTGTCAATATGTAATATTTTATGATATAGAACAAATTGAATAGACTCGTTACAAAGAAAAATTAACGGAGTTGTGCGAAAAATATATAGCTTTAGTCTTTGACGGATTAAGTGTTAAAAAATTTAATTCGGACCAATCTGCAAGGCGCTGTAGTTCAATATTAATATTGTTTGCTAGGAAATCCGAACCGGCGCCATTATTATATCATATTTATAACATGTAAAGTGCGAGTTTAACACTTACACAAGAGTTTCGCCTCATATATATGGATCATCATTTAATTTAAAACTTTATTTTTAAAACTTGTTAATGCGGACATAATAATGCATAATTTGTGTAAATTGAAAATAAGGCCCTGTAAAAATAACATCATCAGTGGGATACCTTTTAATTCTTATACCTGTTTTTACAGCACACTAGCTTTAACCATTTCTGTGTTGAATTTAAAACTGAAAGGCAATTGCTGCTACAAAATATTCTGTTCAAAAGATGATTAATTGTGCTGATACTGCCAATAAAATTGCTACTGTTGTTGTTTGGCTCGATATTTAACATTAAAATTGCATTACCATCATATTGTTATTGCTTTGCAAATATAGCTTTAGTTATTTCTAAGTTTTGTTATAGTTGTTGCTGTACCTACATCAGGTATAAAACCCTATACGTAGTCTACTGCAAAATGATGAGAACAAAAAAGAATTAAATTCATACTTACGCAATCATACGAAAACATTCAATTATTAAGTTGTAGAAAAAGTAAATTCATTAAGAAATACATGGCGATGGAACTCATACAGTACGGACTACATTGTGAAACAAAGAAAACATATTAAATGAGAAAAAAATTTAATTTTTGCGAAAATTCTTTTTTACATCCTTCACCACAAAAAGTGGATAAAGGGTATATCTAAGTGTGTAAATTGCTACAGTATCGATTTCCGACCCCGTAAAATGAATATATTATGAGTTCTTATGCCTAGCGAATTAATTGAGCGATGTCCGTCTGTCCGTCCATGTTAGTATTGAAATCAAGTTTGCTAAGGCAATAGATTGGCTAGACAAAATTCAATACGCCAATCGATCAGACATAGTTTCGGAAATTTTTGTATTGAAAATCAGCTAGATCGATCCATCTCTTCTAAGGCAGCGGGCAAAACAGAAGTAACTCCAATCAAAAAAGAAAAAAAAAGAAAGAAATAAATGGAGCGACAGAGAGGTAAAAATAAGAAACGAAAAAACATAAAGGGAAAAAATTGGCGCTCGCCTATATTTTCCGAGTTATGGACCTCTAAAATTTTCATAACAATTACGATCGTGCACCATATTTTTTAAGATATCAATATGGATATCATTTGAAAGCTTTTGAAAAGATCTTTCAGGAGATTCTAAACTTTTTTAAAAATGCTTAATCCATTAAGAGCCGATGACTGTTTATGTAAAATAATGTATACTCGTATGTAATTCTCTGTCATCGCAATATTTTCTTTTCTGATTGGTGTACTTCATTAAAGTGGATTTCCGTATCTTCTTATTGTAAAGTGTTTAGGAACATCTACTCGGCCACCTTTAAGAAATTCCCTACAGCGAACACAATTCAGTTTGTTAAATGAATTAATGTGTATCAAATTCATCTACAACGCAATTCTGTTGTTTCCAAACTTTGGCTTCTAACCATTAGATCATGCAAGAATTAGATGGCAAGGTGCTTAATATTGTGACATTATAACCAGGCTTTTTTTGAAGGGTGATCTATGATTTCAACAAGGCCTTGCGATATGTTATGAATCATGTGAAATAATTTAATACCTTCGTAAGACAACAAAACAACAAAAATTTGAATAGTTTTGCGTTTTATTGATTAGATTTTTTTTTTTATAATATAAAAATCTTTGTCAATAAGCTTACATTTAACTGCACATAGATAGAGATTAAATACCGCATTATCCAAACTGCTTTATTTAGCTAAATATTATAAAACATATTCAAAAAGTGCTGTGCATTTGCATGTGAATACCAACTCATTTAACCAAATATTTAATAAAGTGTTATTCGGTAACTGTATCTTGAAATTTTTTCCAAAAAACTCTCTTATTAATGTGAATGTAGCGAAAAACTATCCTGATTGGAATAATAGGCGTGGTACCCTCCATACAAACTGAATATTTATTATCGCGTACCTAGAGAACTCCAGTAGATAGAGGTTTGAAAATTTTCACAAATTCCCTTAATATTCATAGCTTGAGGTGTGGAACCTCCTATACAAAGTAGAGAATTGAAATTCTGCAGTAAGAACTTCCTTATTAATGTGCATAGTGAAATGCTGCAGCGATTAGGACGGTGGACGTGGTACGTTCAAAATAAAAAGTTGTTAGAGAAAGGATCTTTAAAATTTCGTACAAGTAACTTTTATGTTAGTGTCCATAATCAAATAAAAATGGTTGGATTTGAAGAGTGGTGGTGGTAGTATTATTCCCATTATGATAGCGATGTGCACGGTGATAGCAAGTCTTATTTATTTTGAAAAATTTGTTTATTTAAAATTTAAAAAAATTAAAGTTTCAAATTTCAAATTAAACTAATAGAATTTTACTTATTCCCCTCTCCAATATTTTTTAGCGTTTACAAAAGCAAAATGTCCCATATATGGTAGTACATAGTTGCATTATCACATGTTTCGTGATGCTTATTTAAATTATGCTGCTGATATTTTTGCCTTTATTGTAGTTTTTACTGTTGTTCCTTCATTTACTGCCAAAAAAAATAAAATTAAAGTAAATTTAAATGTATTAAATACGAATTGTTGTACTTTAGCCGTGATTACTTTTTATTTCAAGTGTTGGAAGAACAAATATTGAGTTTCACAGTCGCACTTACGTACGTACGTGGGAGGTATCGTTGGTTGATAGTGAAAATAATGTGTGCATGTGTGTATATATGAGCTTATAGCCAATAGATTGTTTTCACCATTTTTATTTTGTTTGGTTTTTTTTTGTTATTTTTGTTTTTTATTCTCTTTTACCTTCACAATACATTAAATGTTTTATTGTATCACGTATAAATGTTTGGAAGGAAATTCAATTTCATTTGTTGGCTTCAAATGGAAAAGTTGAATATAACAACCAAATAGTGGAGAGACAATAAAAATAATAATAATAACAAAAACAACTAAAGCAACAATGTTGTTGAAGTTAATTGAAAACATCTGCATGCAAATGTCGTTACGTTGCTGCTGTTGTGGATAATTGAAAAATTAAAAAATTTTAAATAAAATTTTTAATTTTTATACATTAATACTATTTGCAGCGTTGCAATTAAATGTAGTATAACGTTAATGGAAGACAATAGAAAAATGTATTATCTGTACTAACAATAAAACAAAAATATTAAAATATACTTTTGCTGCTGAAAAATAAAAGAAATGAACGGCAAATATTTAAATCTTTATTAATCGCTTAGTAAAGTTAATGTTGGTTTAAATATTTTTTATTTGACTTTACAGTTTTAACTTTTATTAAATGGCCATGTAATTAATTTTCATGTTAAATAATATTTTGTTATTCATCTATAATTATGGCAGCAGTGTGAATTATGAAGAAAATTATCTTTTATTTTTGTAAAACAGCAGATAACTAAAGTAAATATGTCAAACACTTTTTTAGGTCCTTTTGCCTTCCTCATCTTAACTCTTTTTAATTATTTTTATTATTGTTTAATAACCACAAAACTAATTAATGTTACTTGTAACATTTTTTGTAAACAAAATCAAAGATTTTGCTTTGTGAAACAAACAAAAAATTCGGAAAATCATATGATAAGAAATGTATTATTAAATTAAATTTTAAATGAAAATAAATCAATCAAGTCCAAGCGGAAGTCACACATGAATGGTTTAGAACCTTTAAATTTTAATTTTTATGTTTTTGTTGAAAATTTAAAGCGTCTGATTATTACAGTTGAAAAGATAAGACATTATACGTAAATCAGGTCATCTATAAGAATAACATTTCATTTTTGATTTAATTTTTTATATTTATTTCAATAGAGGGCGCACCTTGCGATAAGTTTCAAATGTATATGTAACGGTTTAAACGTAAGAGCTGAAAGTTAATAGCATGCGTTTTATGCGTTCACGCTTTATACGCGTCTGTTAAGAAAGTAGAATCAATGTAAACACATGTGACAAGTTACACTGCACAAAGCGTAGAAAGCATGAACGCAAGAACGCAAGAAGTTCGTTTACTTTCTACTTTTCTACACTTCGTAAGGATGGTAAATTATATTTTAGTGTTAAGGGTATCGATAAATATTGTTGTGTTAATGATTACTTTTTTGTGTTTTTTTGTTTTAAAAAGCCTTTTTAATAAAAAAAAATTTTTTAGTAAAGCTTAACAATAAATTTAAAAAAATACGATATTATTAATAATTTACAACAACTCTTTCATCAACAAAACTAGTGTTTTTGCTATCGATTACTTTTACGTACTGAGTTTCGTCCCTAATGTGTTTATTTATTTAATAAAGTTTTTACTACAAATGAAAAAACCGTTCCCTTTTCTTCTAATGATTTTTATAGGTCCTTGTTACACAAAATATTATGTGCACTCCATATATACCATAAACTCTTTAAACAAAACACTTTCCATTTTTCCAAAAACGATTTCTTTAGATAAAAATATTTACACTTCAGCTGATCAAAACAAAAACTTGGCGCATAAAAACCGTTGCATGTAACTTGACGTTTAAGAAGTGTAGAAAGCGTAAAAAGTATGAAAAGCGTAAAAAGCGTGTACGCATAGAATGCATTGTATGGACTTTCAGCTTAAGGCCGATACTTTAAGAAGTAATACTTCTCTGTAAAGACGCTGTTTTGTACAGAGTGGTAGTGCTTCGCGTGTTTTGTAGTCGCATCGTTTTAAACAAAATTAAGGTTTATAGCTCAGCGTTTTTAGTTACGTCCATATGGAGTTTAAAATTTTTTGCTTTAAAAATATTTTCTTTTTTCGCTCTTAGGTCTTTTATAAAGTATTTGTTTGTTCAGCAGAGAACTTTTCCATTAAACAAAATTATAATGAATATCAAGGGTTTACTAAGAATCAGTTTTTAGTTATTTTTTCTTTTCTTCACTTACAGCTTTTTTAAGGGTCGTGGCCAATAACAAGGCGGTCACGCTAATAAAATTCACAAAAACTCGACAATAAATAACCGATGAACAATAAACTAGATTGTATGAAATAGCTGTTTATTCGAAAGTTTTTTTAACCTCAACAGTTTCTGAATTATTTAGAAATTAATAGCGAAAATTTGTTTTTTATACAAAATTATTATAAAAATATTATATTAATAATGATTATTTGACCCTTTTTTTTAATAAATTATTTTCTATTTAATTGTGCTTTGGGTCCTTATATTTTTTATTAATATTTTATTTCAATATTTCGGTACTTTCTGCGTACCTTCTTCAGGAAACAATATCAATATTAATTTTGTTTCCTGAAGAAGGTACGCAGAAATTACCGAAATATTGAAATAAAAAATATAAGGACCCAAAGCTTAATTAAATAGAAAATAATTTATTAAAAATATTATATTTAAAATGGTGAAAATTACCTTTTCTACCCTAATTTATAAAGGATTAATAATTAATTCAAATCGATGAACTGTGTCGGAATATTTTTTTTTTGTGGTTCCTCGAATAATTCATCCCGAGTTACAGTGTAATTTTTCTTAAAAATATTTAAGCCACAGAAAAAACTGAAAACACGTTAATCCCCTAATGTTCCTCCTATTTTTCAAGGAGTTAGTTTTTTTTTATTTTTTTGCATAACAGTATTTTCTTTTTTTTGTCAAAAAAATGACTATAAAATTAAAATTATTGCAAAATATATTCTGCAAGTTGGTTGTCACTTATTTGAATTTGCTTAATTTTATTTTAACAAAATTTTATTAAAAAAAGTAATTAAGAAATTAATTTTAATGGTAATTTTTAATTCAAAAAAAAATTTAAAATTTATTTAATATTTTTGGTGGCAACAAATTGATAAAATAAACCATTCACAACATATAATCGTCAATTTAAATGAATAAAAAAGAAAAGCACAACAAATAAGAATGCATTTCAAATTAAAAATACATTTAGTCGAAACCCATAAAATACATACAATTAAACAATTGTGTAAGTAACTGTGTATGTATGTGTTTTTGGAAAAAAATTTAAATGTATCTTGAAATTGTTGTTATTTATTTGACTATCAACTGAATGCCAATAGTTTGGAGATTAGAAATAATTTAAATAAATAAAACTCAATATTAAGACCATTAAAAAACAAAAACAACGGTAAAAAAGATATCAAGTTAAAAGACATGGTTCAGGTATTTGACCAATGAAGATCAAAAAAGAAAACAAAAAAAAAAAACGTTGTGAATGCGTTTAAATAAAGCAAAAATATAAAAGAATAGACGTCTTGATTTGCATACTACTTGAACATTAGTTTTTTGATGAGCGGCAATCTGAAAAGTCTATTTGTTAATCCTAATACTCTCTAGGCAAATTTTTAATTATTTTGTAAAAACGATTAAATAAATAAAAAAACAACAAACAGTCAATGGTTATTATTGTAAAAGATTTTATTTTACAAAGATTAATTAACAAAAAAAAAAAAAATCTCGTGAAACACTAATATTAATTTGAAGCAGAAACAATTAAGAGTGCTATATCCGGCTATGTGAATATCAAATCTTATATACCCTTTACCATCTATGTAAATCTAGTTTCGTGAAGTAACTCCAATAAAAAAGCAAGTATTGATTTGACAGAGAATTAAAATATAAAAAAAATTGATACTGAACATATAAAATTTTACATAAAAATGACATCGGCTCTTAATGGGTTAAGTATTTTTTAAAAATTTCAGTATTTCCTGAAAGATCTCTTCAAAAGATTTAAAATGATACCCATATTGATATTTAAAAAAATTTGAAAATTTCAAAGCCCCGTAACTCAGCAAATATGGATAGATATATAATGTCGAAAGAGGTGCTATTGGAAATCAGCATGATAGGTCCATGTCCTTCGAGGCAGCAGCAAAACACCACGCCTACCTCTAACTTTTTAATATCATTTGGAATAATGAAGTAACTCCAATCAAAAAAAATAAATATATAAAGCGATAGAGAACAAGTGACAAAATTGGTGCTCACCCTTATTTTCCGAGTCACGCGTCTCTATATGCAGTTCAAATTTTTTTATATTTTAATTCTCTGTCAAATCAATATTTGCTTTTCTGATTTACTTCACTAAATTAGATTTATATAGATGGTGAAAGGTATATAAGATTCGGCAAAGCCGAATTGTTTTTTTTTTTACTATTTCCTTAAAGATCTCTTCTTTTCATAAGCTTTGATATTTAGGTATTTTCAAATATGGTGCACAATCGTATTTTTCTATGAAAAGTTCAGAGGACCATAACTAGCGCCAATTTCTTCACTTTATGTTTTTTTCTTACTTTTAAATTCTCTAACGACCGATATATTTGTTTTTTAATAGAGTTACCTTATTGCTCCAAATGATATGGAAAAATTAAAGGCAGGCGTGGTGTTCTGCCTGATGCCTCGAAGGGCATGGACCAATCTGGCTGCTTCTAAATAGCAACTCTTTCGAAACCATGTCGATCGATTGCCGTATCTAGTGCCTTGACAAACTTGATTTCAATACTAACGCGGACGGATAGACGGCCATCGCTCAATCGACTTCGATATGCATAAAAAGTCAGAATATATATGTATACTTTATGGGGTCGAAAATGGATATTGTAGAAATTACAAACGAAATGACAAACTAAGATATACCTTTTTTCTACTTTTTGTGGTGAAGGATATACAAAACAGAAAAAGACATACAACTAATACCATGTCGAAAGTTTTAAACTCTCTTTAAAAAAAGTAAATTGAAAAGTATTTTAAATTCGTCTCTGAATATATTAAAATATCTTTAGATATATTTTTTATAACTTTCTAATCTTATGATAAAAATTGCAGCCTTTTCTATATTAATTGATCAACTTTTTGAAATGATTTATTAATCGACCAATTTTTTTTGTCATCACTAATTACACTGTACAACAAAATCAAATTTTTTCAAAAATTACAAGATCCGGGCTATAAATTCTGATAGAGGAGACAAAAAAAAGATATACGTGTATCGGCGTTTTGAAAGTTTACATCTGGATTTCATTTGAGAGGGGGTTAAAGTTTCCCAGCTCTGGCACATTGTTATTGTTAAACGGCATAAGAAACCATGTGACCCTTACATTTTAGGTAAAAAATATGTTTAGCAGATTTATGTAAAATGTTACGGAGAACATTTTTGTAGAAATGTTAACCCTCTAACTCCTCAAGATATGGGTCTTTTTTGTCCTTCTTTTAAGAAATAGCAAAAAACAACATTAAAACAGGGTTTTAGAGGGTTAAAATGTTCCACAAAAATGTTACCCGTTAAATTTTACTATAAGTCCCTGAATACACCAAAAAGGAAAATTCAACCATTAAGTCAGAAATAAGACCCAACAAAAGACAGCTTAGGGTTAATTTCGCATTTATTAAGAATTTTGTTTTAAATCAAATTTGGATAGCATTAATTACATTTTTTTTTTAGCTCTAGGCAATTCCACTTCATTATCATACAATGTCCAGCATATTTCAGCGATAAGCGAATGAATGCTTCTACCTTTAGAGCGTTCTTCAATGAGTGCGCATGTCTGATGAAATTTTTCACCATGCTCATCAGATTCTGTTCACAACTGGTTCTCAAAGTAATACATATGGGAATTTAAAAAATGAATTTTTGTTGACATATGAACGCAATAAAAGGTTCCTGTTTCAGCGATTGTTCCATCAACATAATGACTAGGACTTCGAAGTTGTAGCACAGGTACTGGGAGTTCGTCAGAATGCGGAAATGGCAGCATGGCTGATGGCACAGTTTTGTATACAAAACTCTTTCGCCTATATCTATTAAATTTTAATATGGCACACGTAGCACGTAGCGTCATTATGTTCACCTGGATCTAACCACCGCACAGAATACCAAACTGCATTGAATTTCGTTGACCTTCAGCGAGAGTTCAAAAATAAAACTATAGTTTTAGAACAAAAAAAAAATTTTATTACCTTTGGACCACAAAATTAAGCCATTATAACAAATAAAAAATAAGAAAAAAAACATCAAGTGAAAAAAGTGGAGCTCGCCCATATCTGCCGAGGTACGGATCTTAGAATTTTTCCAATTTTTTTAAATATCAATATGGATATCATATTAAAGCTTTTGAAAAGATCTTTAAGGAAATAGCGTTAAGAGTTGATGAAATTTTTATGTAAAATAATATATATGAAGTACCAATTTTTTTTAATTCTCTGTCACCCCAATATTTGCTTTTTTATTGGAATTACTTCACTGAACTAGATTTACATATACTATATGGTGAAGGGTATATAACATTCATCATAGCCGAATATAGCGCTCTTAATTGTTATTTACAATCTTTAAGAGGAGAAATAATTTTGCGAAGTAATTGAAAATGTATTTATGGCCTCAATAAGGTGTTGTTTTATCATTATTATTTCTCCTCTTAAAGATTGTAAATAACAAGTAAGAGCGCTATATTCGGCTATGATGAATCTTATATACCCTTCACCATATAGTATATGTAAATCTAGTTCAGTGAAGTAATTCCAATAAAAAAGCAAATATTGGTGTGACAGAGAATTAAAAAAAAATTGGTACTTCATATATATTATTTTACATAAAAATTTCATCAACTCTTAACGCTATTTCCTTAAAGATCTTTTCAAAAGCTTTAATATGATATCCATATTGATATTTAAAAAAATTGGAAAAATTCTAATATCCGTACCTCGGCAGATATGGGCGAGCTCCACTTTTTTCACTTGATGTTTTTTTTCTTATTTTTTATTTGTTATAATGGCTTAATTTTGTGGTCCAAAGGTAATAAAATTTTTTTTTTGTTCTAAAACTATAGTTTTATTTTTGAACTCTCGCTGAAGGTCAACGAAATTCAATGCAGTTTGGTATTCTGTGCGGTGGTTAGATCCAGGTGAACATAATGACGCTACGTGCTACGTGTGCCATATTAAAATTTAATAGATATAGGCGAAAGAGTTTTGTATACAAAACTGTGCCATCAGCCATGCTGCCATTTCCGCATTCTGACGAACTCCCAGTACCTGTGCTACAACTTCGAAGTCCTAGTCATTATGTTGATGGAACAATCGCTGAAACAGGAACCTTTTATTGCGTTCATATGTCAACAAAAATTCATTTTTTAAATTCTCATATGTATTACTTTGAGAACCAGTTGTGAACAGAATCTGATGAGCATGGTGAAAAATTTCATCAGACATGCGCACTCATTGAAGAACGCTCTAAAGGTAGAAGCATTCATTCGCTTATCGCTGAAATATGCTGGACATTGTATGATAATGAAGTGGAATTGCCTAGAGCTAAAAAAAAATGTAATTAATGCTATCCAAATTTGATTTAAAACAAAATTCTTAATAAATGCGAAATTAACCCTAAGCTGTCTTTTGTTGGGTCTTATTTCTGACTTAATGGTTGAATTTTCCTTTTTGGTGTATTCAGGGACTTATAGTAAAATTTAACGGGTAACATTTTTGTGGAACATTTTAACCCTCTAAAACCCTGTTTTAATGTTGTTTTTTGCTATTTCTTAAAAGAAGGACAAAAAAGACCCATATCTTGAGGAGTTAGAGGGTTAACATTTCTACAAAAATGTTCTCCGTAACATTTTACATAAATCTGCTGAACATATTTTTTACCTAAAATGTAAGGGTCACATGGTTTCTTATGCCGTTTAACAATAAGAATGTGCCAGAGCTGGGAAACTTTAACCCCCTCTCAAATGAAATCCAGATGTAAACTTTCAAAACGCCGATACACGTATATCTTTTTTTTGTCTCCTCTATCAGAATTTATAGCCCGGATCTTGTAATTTTTTGGTGTGTTGTACAGTGTTATTATCAGAACAAAAGCAGACCTTATTACCATTTTTTTGAATTTTAATAAGATTTTAATAAATGTAAACAGAAGTCAGCTGGGAATGCAAACAATACAGCGGTTAATATAAGTCGCCAACTTACTTTATCATCGGAAAAACTGTCGTTTATTTTTTCCTTGAAATAGTTTTCAATCAAGAGTAATTTCTGCTAAGACTTCTAAAAGGTATATGTATATATGTAGGTATGTACGTATGTATGTATATCTATGTATGTATGTATTATAATAAAGCCTTCGAAAAATGCAAAAAGATTCTCGATCGGTAATTCTTTGTAGCAAAAATTTACCCTTTAAATTTTGTTTTTATTTGCTGTATTTTTAAAACAAATAAAGTTTTTAAATAATATTTTAAAACAATATTTCCGTTTGCCCTCGTATCTTATCCAATAAATGTATATAAATGAATATATCTATTTTAAATAACTGTGCATTGGTATTGGTAATTTTGTGCAGTTTAAACGCATGTTAGACAGAAAATTATTCAATCACTGATAACAACATAAAAACCAAATCGAACAACAGACACTTACAAACATTCACATTTTAACCCCATCTACTCAGGCACAGGAGTATGTATGGATGTACATACCTATACAGATTCATCCACTAAACACAAAAGCACTAAATGTTTAAGTTGGATATTGAAAACCCAACCCATTTATACCAAATGCCACTTAAATGATTCGCACTCCAGAAAAAAAAGTAGAAAAAAGCAAAACTAAAAAAAGCTAAATCTTACAAAAAGCTGCTATTACACCAGTTGTGCTATTAATCTGGCACATTTGCACTTTCCACAACAGTTTCAACATTGAAACTACAATTCTAACCAGACTCTTTCCCCAAACGAACATGATAAAAGTACAACAAAGTAAAAAATAGAAAAATAGTAACTAAGTTTTAAAGATCTTATTAGGAAAAAAAAAAGAAAAGAACTGCTCCCACCTCAAAATCCTAGAAGTTGTACATGCGTATGTGTGTTTGTTAATGTTGATTGTGGGAGGAGGTATTTTGAAAAAAAGAAAACCCCAAAAGCAAATCGTTAGCTCTTTAAAATGTCGTCTCAGAAGGAATATTTACACACTTAAAAAGAAGCAGCAAAACTTTCAATAAAAAGAGTTGCCAGTGCGCAATAATTTAGCGGGTGAGAGTAATTAGACTTAGAACTTGGATTTAAGAACTAGATACTAGAAAGTATGTAAAGAAACATATATTTTAAATGACAAAAACAGCTGCAGCAATTACCAGTGGAATTTTTTTCCAAATCTGTGTTAGCTGTGGGGAAAATTAATTTTTAAATTTTATAATTATAGTTTAATTAAATTACAATATATTCGTGGATAAAATCAGTATTAATATGTATGTATAAAAATTATCTGTAAGGAATTAGAAATATTTGTTTAATTTACAAGCCCCTGTTATCAACTTTCAAACTTACTCATACATGGCTATTTTGAAAGCTTTATATGTAAAATCTCTTAAATGTATAGTCTGCTGCATAAGAATACTTTTTACTTTAAATGTAATTGTGTCACCCGTATGATAATCTTTCCAATTAACTATTTTTAAGTAAAATTTTACGTTGTGTTAAAGTTATTTGATCATATTTTAACTAAATTTTCATTTCTACACATCATCAGAAAATAAATATTTATTAAAAAATTTTTTTTGATTATTAGTTGAATTATAACAAATTAATTATTCACTTCGGCTTAAATTAATTTTTATTTTAATTTCTAAAATTTTAACTAAGAAAAAAAATTATTAATAAATTTTTCTATACAGGAAAAATTAGACACCAGCAGAATTTAATGCAGAATAAAATAGTTCCATTCTTTCCCCTTCCCTATTTTTTATTTTTCTCAATGACCTTCTACGTCAGACCTTTAACCCTATCTATTCTTTGGCAGATGACAGTAGCATATGCCATTCATTTTCTTTTCGCAATAGAACAAGCCTTCGGGAAATTGGGGCTATGCGGAAGCACATGGGCGATACCGTTAATTGCGACCTTTTGGTAATCTCCGAATGGGGCCTTGCGAATAGGGTTTAATTTAACGCTCATAAAACCCAGTGCTGTGTGTTTTCGCACAGGCGTACGGCTGAATATGCTACCTCATCGGTAATTATGGGTGATATATATAAAGGGTCATCCAAAAAACGCGCCTACATGTTTCTTTGAAATAAAACACAAACTATTTGCAATTTTTTCAAGCTGTTTTTTTTTTTATTAAAAGTATGATCCAATATAATTATAAGTAGAATAGAATATCATTCAAATGTCCACCATGACTGCGTCTGCAGACATCAATCCGAATATCAAAATTTTCAATGACTTTCCGACATGTTGCTGGTATTATTTCACGAAATACAACTTGAATGTTGTTCTTTAGATCATTAATTGTTTGTGGCTTGTTAGCATACACTCGACTTTTTAAAAAACCCCACAAAAAAATGTAATGGTGTTAGATCACATGACCTTGGAGGCCAATTGAAATCTGCATTTCGTGAAATTACACGTTGAGGAAATTTTGATCGCAAAAGCGTAATGTTTTCTCGAGTTGTGTGACATGTAGCACCGTCTTGCTGGAAATTGACGTCAGAGACATCAATATGATTTAACTGTGTCCATAAAAAGTCTCTCAACATTGATTGGTATCGCTCAGCATTCACAGTAACAGCATATCCAGCATCATCTTCGAAGAAAAATGGCCCAATGATTCCATTTGTCCAAAATGCACACCAAACAGTAACTTTTTGTGGGTGTAGAGATTTTTCATGAATAACACGAGGTTTTCATCACCCCAGATACGACAATTTTGCTTATTGACGAATCCATCCATTCTGAAATGAGCTTCGTCACTAAACAAAATTTTGCTTTGGGTATTTTTCAAAGAACGCCCAACTTTGAATGATGTAAACGCGTTGTTGTTGTTGTTGTGCTGACATCTAGGCGTCACATTTGGATGACCCTTTATATTAAGGAATCAGAAGCTTTCGATGTTCTTGGCATGAAAATTCAATGTGATGTTCGTTAGAACCAGCATATTTTTCATGTCGCAAAATAATCATTCAAGTGCCTAGGTTTTTTGAAACGGTGTAAGAAATACTTCACTCCATCTGATCTCCCTACTATCTATGTCACATTTATCGGACCGAAAATGGAATAAAACTCTCATGTATGGGCCGGTGCTTCAAAGTCTATTTTGGAGTTACTCGACCGCATACTGGAGAGAGCGAAGAAGCTCATCGGTGACAGTAGGGTATCCAGCTCTATTGACTCACTGGAGCATCGACGCAATGTGGGGTGTGTCTCACTGTTTTATCGTTACTACAACGGAATGTGCTCTTATGAAATCAGGGAACTTGTTCCTGAAAACCGTAATTTCGTAAGCGCAATGCGCTCTGAATCAACAGCGCATTCCTTTGCGGTCGATTAGCCAGTGAATCGCACTACGCATTTCAGAGAGAATTCGTTTTTTAGCCGAACAGTTCGTATGTAGAATAAACTACCTGCAGAGGTCTTTCCTGCCACTTTCAATATGCAAGGATTCAAATCAAATGTCCACAAGCCCGACTCCCATTATCCCCCTTCCCACTGGTCTAGGGCGCTGGTCCTAGTAAAAAAAAAAGCATTTTCAGGGTCGCCACATCCGTCTTGAAGATATCTCAGGTTAGATGATGTAAACATCAGGTACGAGGAAATTTCATAATTAATCAACGTTGATTTGGTTATTAAAAGTTCACACACAATCCAAAGTTTTGGATTTCTTTTTCTCTCTACAAATCGACACATACTTTTAACCATGCTTTTAGCCAATTATCCGTTTAGTCGAATTCAAATGCAATGTTTATATTTTATTCTTTCATAGTATTTTCTTCACAATATTGTAGATGCTATTTTTCATTATCTGACTGTTACTTAATAAGCATCAATGCATTTACTGTGCCTTGTTTGTAATATAATTTTTATTTATTTTTTTTTTTAATTATAAATGTCCTGTTTTCTTTTAAAAACTCCCGCATACATTTGTGAATAACTATTTGTTCTTAAAAAATTTGAGAACTTAAAATAAACTGAAGCAGACCTAACTAATTCTTTTTTATTTATCTGGCTTTGAATACTATTTTGAAACACATATATTTTATCCAAGTAATACGCTTTAAAAAAATTTTATTTTATGGGTATCAAAAATCATAAAAAATTGATTTTATTTTTGAATTTAACCGATTTTAGAAAAATTTAAAATTTGCAATTGTTTTTACAGCAAAATGATCTAGTATTTAAATTTTACACAGACTTTTCTTTCTCATATTGGTACCTATTAATTAATAATTCTTAAATTATATTTTTGTTATGCAAGTATTCGAAAGAAATGTTTTATTGCATTTAGAAAGCATTCAATTAGAGCTACAAGATTTTAACTAAGTATTTTTATAGCCACCTTTAATGAGATTAATTTTATTTTGTAAAAAACGTATATATAAATATCTTAATAAAACTGGCAAGATTATGTTTAGTTATACGGAGGAAATTGCCGATGGCCCAAAGTATTTACGTCCTTAATCAGACGAATGTTTCCACAAAAACTAGTTAATTGGAAAATTCTCCCATTACCTACTTGCTAATCGCAGTAGTCAATTTTAAAATCATTATATATATTATCAATTTAGTTTCGTTTTTATAAGTTACTAGTCAAGAATTTGTGGGGCGAATATGCCATTTGCGGGTATTCGGTCTTCAGTTTCTTATTGTGTTTTAAAGTCTAATCAATCTAATCTATAAATATCTGTAACTTGAAATAACAGGCTTTTAAATTATATTTTTAGCAATAGGGTTTTTTAACTCGTTCTGTACTATCCATAATGAACAACGGCAACACTCTTACCATAAAATGAATAAACAAACCCCAACAACAACTACACCATTAACCAGGTATTAAAATAAAAAGCCAAACACAGGTCATTAGCATTTAAAACAAAAACATGGTAAATTTAATTGAAGGCAAAAACATAAATTTTACAGACCTGCGTACAACCAACTGCAATTGAGCAACGCCCCACTTATAACTAGTAGTGCTGCCAAGTTTTATAACAAATACAAAAACCTGTTAATTTTTTGACGTGAGAGAATATTTTGAAAAAACTATTTCTCTCTTATTTTATTTCAATAAAGGCGGAGTTTTCTTTTACAATTTCTTTGTTGAGTGCCATTGCAATCATACGACGTTTATACAAATGTTCATTAAACAAGTGCCATTGTTATCATAGGTTAGGTTTAATTTAGCTGCATTTCAGCACAAAAATAACAACAACAACAGCAGCAACAAAAGTTGCAACACCAACAACAATACAATTAAACAAAGGAAGGAAGCAGTTAAACTGGTTTAATAACAAGCTAAAGAGCTGCCGTCGTTTGTGAATGATGATGACGATTGTTGGTTGTCTTTTTTTTTTGCTTTTTTCTTGGTCTTTTAAAGGTGGTGTTTGTATTATTAAAATAAAACAAGAAGAATATAACAACAACAGAAATTTTAAACATCATTAGCTTTTGCTAACAAGACAAGATTCTTTGTTGATTTGTTGTAAGCGGATGGAAGTAGTTGTGTGTATTTTTTTTTTGTAAAGTGGTGTTGGTAAAAAATTTTGTAGTAGTTGCTGGTGGGAGCGTAGTAGTGGTGTGTGGTTTAAACTGTATACGGTCGGTTATTGTTTTGCAACGGGGAAGTTTATCAATCAGTTGGCGTTAACACCTCAATTTGTCGAGTTCGTTAAAACGCTTTAATGTTAATCGGTTCTTTAATTTTTTTACCTTCAAAAAGAAAGCATTTATCTCACACATACAAACCGACCTAAAACCATTCAAATTAAACGGTTAAATACCTATTTGAAAATTAAAAATCATTTAAATTTAATATTAAGAAAGCTATCGTGTCTAAAACATAAAAAAGCGACGGCTTTTAAATACCTTTAAGTATTCTTAAGTGCACCGGAAATAATTTTGATAAATTAAGATTATTATAAAGTGGCTAATACAAAAAAAAAAAAACAAAAGTTTTATTAAAAGAAATTTACCAGAAAATAGTTTAAAAAAAATAAGAACACAATTTAAAAACGTTTTGTGCAAATTGGCTCCCCACTGCTTGATCATGTCTTCGTCACATGAAGAAGATGATCGTGATGACATTGAAGATCAAGAGATACACGTCGATGTTGATTCTGATTCCCGCTTATCATGCGGCACGGGCTCAGATATCGACATGGATGGCGGCAGTTGTTATGATGAATCAGAAGCTCCCTTAAGGTATGAAATAATTACGAAGAATCTTATGCCAGAGAAATTTTTAATTGGAAATTGAAAAATTCTTAAAAATTTAAATGTACATTCCTACATAATTATAAAATAACCGTCGGGTCATTCAAGCTAAACAGAGTCAGCAATTTATATGAGGATCTTAAGCATTTCAAATACCATTTAAGTAGAACCTAAGACTGTATTTTTTGTTATTTACAGAACGAAACATTACGAACTTTCCAGCTTTTTATAAAGAACTTTAAATTAAGTAAACTGTAACTACTCGTTCTAGAAATGTATGCATACATTGAGCGATATAAAATTTTTATTCACAAGGTTTGCAAACAAATGGACGGTTAAACCAGTTGATTCTTCACTAATCAACCTGGGTATAATAACAATGGCAACTTGTCACGTGACCGTGTTAGCGTTGTATTGGATTATAGTTTCTAATTTTTATAAAAGCAGGGATACTGAAAAATAAATAAACTTCAAAAAAAAAAACAATCCTTTTAAAAACGATGCCAAAAAAACCTTTTATATTACATGTTCATTCAAAATAGCCAGACATTTCATCTCATGCACTAATCTTTATTCATAAACTTTACATATCTTTTATATTTGGACTTGACATTACTTTTCTCCAAAGTTATAATCTCGTTTGCGTTACAGTTAAGCATATATCGCTCCTTTATTGCAACATAGCTATATCTCAACAAATTAAAAATTTGTAGATACTTAAGCAAAACTGCTCTATTAGACCTTCTGTACATGTTGAAAAAAAAAAATCAGTTTTATATCACAAGCTGAACCGAAGTTATAGCAATTGAATTGCGGCAATTAGATAATAGGACTTGTGTCTTGAAAACTTAAATCGCATTTTGCCAAGTTCAAGTTTTTTTGAGATATAACTATGTTGCAATAAAGGAGCGATATGAGCTGCTCAATAATTTGACATAAAAGATGTAGAAAATACTCATTGATTTTACTAAGAGTTCAGTTAAGCCTATCAATATGGAAATGTGCACGCAAAGAAAAAACTTTGTTGAGGTAACCCTAATCGAAGAGCAACATACTATGGTTGTGTTATATAGTCTTTAGCAAAATATATTATTGTTACATTTAATAATATTAATTATATAGTTGGTCTTGCAACCATATTGTTGTCTAGCTTAAAAATAATATGGTAAAATATAAACATAATTATGTTCAAATATAAACATTAAATGGTTAATTTACTTTATTCGTGCTTGATTCCTTTAAATATAAATATTTCATGATATTCTCATGAAATATTTATTATTTTAAACTAAACTAACAAAATGAAATGTATTACTGCGGGGAAAGCACATCCATATGGCCATTTCACTACTGCTCAAATAGCTCGTCAGTGGATTTTACCCAAATTTGATTAAATGGTTAAATTAAAATATAACAATATTGTTCAGACTGCCATGTTATATAATTATATGCCAAGATTTCCTGATATAATAGACTTATCAATTTTTATTGTTTCATTTATTAATAATTTGTCACATAAATTATTTAAAACATAAATTCACAAAAAAAATAAATTATTAGTTTGCTATATAGAGTAATATTAAAAGGCTTTGACACAAAGGCTGTACTAATTATTTATAAAGGAAATATTGTTTATAATCCCAATTAATGGCATCTTATCTTCATACATTCCTATGTGAACATCCATTAATGGAATATTGAAAATGTCATACGATCTGGCATCTGCGGTGATATATTTTGTTACATAATAGCAACTATTGTTGATGTATTATATGACAGCTTTATTTGAAAAATATGTAAATGGTTTCACAATTGTGCTTAAGACGGGAATACAAAGAATTATATTTATTTTAATTATTTTGAAATGTTTTGTTTACCTTTTTTTTGTTTTATTTTGTATTTTATTTTCTATAATACATATATTTTGCACAATTTTTTTTTTATTTTCGCTAACAGAAAATAATATTTTTAATATTAAGCTAACAAAAAAGATTACTAAATTGATAGAAAATCATTCTGTCAAGGCCTAGAACAAAATATTTTAAAACGCAAACATTATTTTTTTTTTTGATTTTAATCATACTTTGATTAATAATAATATATTATGGTTAAATATCTTATATTATTTTTAATAAGTAATAAAACTTTGATTGTGTTTGAATTTTTTAAAGTTAAAACCAATCATGTTTATTGTGAACAGTAACCACATAATGGTTAAATGTTAACAAAAAAATGTTTTAGTGACTGGAATTATGGTAAAAATAGAATAGAAACTACACAGTTTTAACAAAAACATAATATGGTTATTAGGACCATATCACAACCATGATTTTTCTCTGCATGTAGGTTCGAGTAAAAAACTAAACAATAATCGAGCTCTTAAATGCTGCCATATAGTTGCATATATCAAAACAAACAAAATTTAGCTTATAAAAATTTATTTAGAAATTTTAAATATTGATATTTTAGCTGTAGAATTTTTACGGACGAAAATAAAAATAATTTTTTTAATATCTATATATCATCAAAGATGACCCTATTATCCGGTAATGCCTTTCTCATCTCAAATATTCTTTTTTCTGATTACATTTCTATAACATAAAGAAGGGATGGAAAACTTAGCTAAATTGTAACAAGATGTAATTTTGAGAAAGTAGTTTTTTGGTTGATGGAGTTTTTTGTATAGAATTCATATGCTGGTGTAAAAAATCAAATTAGGAAATAGTAATGAAAATTATCATAGTCATAAAAATCCCCAATGGCAAATTTAATCTAACATCGTAAAAGCGCACAAAATTAACAAGCTTCACACCAAGAATTTCTAAAATCAGTCCCCAAATTAGCGTCGTATTTGCTATTTTTGAGTAGGGCTTCACGTTTTTTTATCATCTCTAAAGTTTAAATTGTGGAAAAGGGTTGTCAACGGAGAGACTTGTAAAATTTGCAATAATTTTAGGCATAAACAGCTTTCGAAAAATTTTCTTATTTCATAATTTAAAGTAAACTTAATTTCAATAAACTATTATTTTGGTTGATAGGCAGTTACGTTTTAAAAAGTTATCCTTATAAGGATAGGTACCTGTAATATGTACGTTTATTCCTAAACTTTCTGATGTCTCTTTGAAAACTTAGAAGCATTATAAAATGACACCGGAATCACAAAAACTTAAAATGAAAAAACAGAAATAACTTTTTGCCACATATCCGCTGCCATATTTTTAATTTTAATTTATTGATCTTCATTTTTCAATCCCTGAGACTGGCCTGAAATAAATTTTATTAAAAGAAAGTTTGTCAATTATCTTACCTATTTGATAATTCGGTAACATTCGTCAAATCATTACAAGAATAGAAAAGTAATAAAAATACGGATGAGAAAACCCTTAATAATTTTTAACACATAACTTTAACACATAACCATATTATGTTCTTTGTAATATTGTATAGTTGCAGAGAACAAATTATAGTTGTTTTAAAAAATACTTCAGTCATGATAAACATTTTTTAGTTAACATTTAACCATTATATGGTTACGGTGCACAAAATATACAACATGGTTGGTTTAAGTTAAAAAAAAATTTAACCACGACTAAAGTTTTATGAGATATTTTATTAATCATAGTATTATTAAATGCAAACAAAATAAAAATATTTTGTTTTTAGTCTTGGCAGAATGTTTTTCTATCAGCTTAGTAATTTTTTTAGCTTAAAGTTGAAATTATTTTTATTATTAGAGAAAATAAAAAAAATAGATGTACAAAATATGAAAACAAATAAAAAGGTAAGCAAAACATTTCAAAAATAGTTGAAATATATGTACATATTCCTATGTATGTTAGGATATAAATATTTATTTTTGTGTTTTAAGCAAAATGTATTTAACAATAATATGTTTTTTTTTTACAACCATATAACACAACCATAATATGTTACTCTTACGAGGGCTGATCTATATATTTCTGGCCTAATAATGAAAATGCGAATATTTATAATCAAAAATGGTTTTATTGTTTTTCAAAGTATTCTCCAGCATGATTTATACACTTTTGCATGCGCTCAAACCAGTTGTCGAAGAACTTTTTTCACTCCGATTGAGACACCTCTAAAACATGGTTTTTGAACACTTCAACAGCTTCTTCTGGCGACGAAAATCGTTGACCACGCATTTTTTCTTGATGTCCGGAAACAAGAAGAAGTCATTAGGTGCCAAGTCAGGGCTGTACGGCGGATGACCCATTAATTCGACGTTTTGGCCGGTCAAAAACGCTCTGCTTTGAGCCGATGTGTGAGAGCTCGCATTGTCATGGTGAACAATGATTCGTCTTCTTTTGTTGGTTTTTCGAATTTCTCCGATGACTTCAGGCAAACAAATTGTAGTGTACCACTCAGAAGTGTCCATCCTATGTTGCTCAAGCAGAACAGTCGCCATATAACCAGTTTTGCCGAAGAAACAGCTGACCATTTGCTTCGAAGTGCTTCTTTCACGAACAACTTTCGTTGGATTTTGCTCGTCCTTGAAGACCCACACGGTCGATTGTTGTTTCGTTTCGGGCTCATACACATAGATCCATGATTCGTCACCTGAGTTACATACACAAACACTCACATTAGGAACGACCCTATAGACGAATTTATTGCAAACATAATTAAAGACAAAGTGTAATATTAAACCCATTTCCGATTTGTTTAAAGAAATTATGATGAAATCAATAAATCAAAACTATTTTTCGGTCGCAATTCCAAGAATTGCAACCGTCCCAATTTAATATAAAAAATTAACTTCATTAATAAATTAAAGCACTAAATGCAGAAATGTAACAAAGTATATTTTTCGGTCGCAATTCTGAGAATTGCAACCGTCACAAATTTACTAACTTTCCACTAAGAAAGCAATTTGCAATAGATATTGTCAAATAGGCATTTCCGTTCCCAAACGAAAATGCAATTATTAACAAATAATACAATAACTTTAATATATAAGAAGACCTTGTAATTAGCTTAAGACAGTCTTGTTTCTCCCATTTGGTCAAGAAGTTGCCAAGCTTCCAATTAAATAAAATAAATAAATAAAAGTTATTAACAAAAAAAATAAATTTAGTTTTTTTTAATAAAAACCGCGACACGGTTACGAAATTGGCGCAGTCGGTAGGATCCTTAAAATATAAGGATCCAGTGATACGAATCGTGTGAAAAGTGAAAAAAAAAAAAAAAAAAAAAAACTCTGAGTATCCTGCTAAGAATAGGACCAGAGAAAAGTTTTGAAAATAAAAGATACAAAACTTAATTTAGTTGACATTGAAAAAATCAGTGAACACAATTAAGATACAAAACTTAATTTAGTTGACATTGAAAAAAAAAAAAATCAGTGAACACAATTAAGATACAAAACTATTCTGGATTGAAAAATCAGTGGACACCAATAAATAAAAAGGCAAGCTGTATTCAAAAAGGCAACAAGCATACGACCAACAAAGAAGAATGGAGGAACAGTCTCACATCGCATCGGTGAACGTGGCCGAAGAACTGGCCAGAAAAGACCAACAACTGGAGCAATTACGCCAAGCGTATATAAATTTGCAACAACAAAATGAACAATTACAACAACAACGAAACCAACAGCAACAACAAGAACAACCATTAAACCAATCCAACCTTATGAGGGACAACATTTTTAAGATGGTAAATCATCTGCCAACCTTTACTGGAACCGGGGAGGTGACTATAAATAGTTTCTTCAGCAGCATCGAGTATTTGCTTTCGACAATTTCGGACGAAAATCTTAAAAAAGAAGTGGTTCGAATAATTTTTTATAAAATCATCCAAGGACAAGCCAAGGACATCATCATCAATATACCTACACCAGACAATTGGAACGTAATAAAGGAGACACTAAAATTAAGGTACCGACCCAACGTGGAACCACACCATCTATATAAAATAATAGCCAACCTAAAGGTATACTCGGTAAGCGAACTTATAATAGAGTTACAAAACATTAAGTATAAGGCAGACGAATTAATCATATATTACCAGGACGATCACTACATTGACTTATCGAACATAGATAGCCTTTTAGTCAATACCGTGAAAGAAATGACGCAAGGTGTATTGTTGGACAAAATTTATGAGGTGGACAATATTAATGACATACTTAGAATTTTGACGAGAAGAAGGTTCGAAGATGCCTGCATTAGGCAAGAATATAGGAAATTCAAAAATACTAAATACGATTCAAATATGAACCAAAGCTACAAGAATAAACATAATAATTATACGCAAGAACGTATAGAAAATTACAATCGTAATAATTATAATAACGTTAGGAAATATGATAATAATAATAATAGGAATAATAATGACAGGAATAATAATAATTGGAACAATTGGAACAAACAATTTAATAATTCAGGACGCTATAGAGTTCCACAAACTAATAACAATTATAACAAAACGTCAGGAAATTTCCAAAGGTTCACACAGGCAGGACACCCTGGGCCAAATTTTAACCAAAATCGTTGGAATCAACCCAGGCAAAGCCAAACTGAACCCATGGAAATAGATAATATTCAATTTAATAAGCAAGTGAATGAAATAAATTATAATAATCAAGTAAATACTAATAATCAGAGAACCGCCCAGTTAGGAAACCCTAGAATTGACGTCAGCCAATATCGCTTGACGCAACCTAGGCAAGAACGAAACGGATTCTTTGAAGGTAATAATCAAAGAGAAGAATATGATCAATTGGCAGGACACTCGGAACCAGACCCATGTTGTAGTAACATGGCTCAACCCCGACAAAGCCAGGATCAGTTTTTTTCAAAACGACCTCAGATTTTTTACCCATCATAAACATTAAAATAAGAGGAAAAATATATGACGCATTAATAGACACAGGGGCGAGTGTTAGTTTAATAGACAGTAACGTTAAAGACTTTAGAAAAAATTTATTAAAAGAACCAATAAAGTTTAGTACCATTAACAAAAAAGATTTTATTAGATATGAAGTAGTGACGGATGCACCCGACGAATTTAATTTACCCCATTATGCGAAGATTAGATGGAAAGCAGCTGAATTAAAGGGACGAAGATATAAATTTATAATAGGAATCGACTTGTTAAATTGTTTTAAAACAATGGTAAATTTGGAGGACGGATATATCTCATTTAATGATAAAGTAACAAATTTTTTAATAAATCCATATAATAATTTAGAGATCTATGCATTAGAAGCAATAGAATTTTCTAGAGAATTTCAAAACAGAATTCAATTAGAACACCTGAATGAAGAAGAAAAAAGAGAAATTTTAAAAACATTAAATAGATTCCAGAAATTATTCTTCAAAGAAGGAGATAGATTAACTAGTACAATGAAAATACAGCATGAAATTAGGACAACAACCGAAGAACAAATAAATTCAAAACTATACAGATACCCACCCCAACACGAGGCAGAAGTGAGAAAACAAATAAGGGAAATGGAAGAACAGGGGATAATCAGGAAAAGTTCTTCGCGTTATGCAAGCCCTTTGATAGTGGTGCCTAAAAAACTCGATAATTCAGGAGAAAAGAAATATAGACTCGTGGTGGACTACAGGAAATTAAATGAAATAACTATCGACGATAAATTTCCACTACCAAACATAGACTCCATTCTGGACAAACTAGGCAGGGCACAATACTTCACCACTCTGGATTTAGCGAAGGGTTATCACCAGATTTTGGTCAGGGAACAGGATAGAGAGAAAACCGCATTTGTGACACCACATGGATTATATGAATTCGTAAGGATGCCTTTCGGCTTAAAAAACGCCCCAGCGACGTTCCAAAGGCTTATGAATGAGACCCTAAGAGAATTCATAAACAAAACCTGCGTAGTATACCTGGATGATATATTGATATTCAGCACCTCATTGAAAGAACATGTAAGGGCGATCACGGAGATTTTTACGGCATTAGAAAAAGCCAATTTAAAAGTTCAAATGGACAAGTGCAATTTTTTAAAAAAAGAGACGGAATTCTTGGGACATATTTTGACAAGAGACGGACTAAAACCAAACCCTAACAAAATTAAAATAATTCAGGAAATCACGCTACCAAAAACAGAGAAACAAATTAAAAGTTTCCTTGGGCTCACCGGTTACTATAGGAAATTCATAAAAGATTACGCGAAGGTAGCCCAACCTATTACAAAATATCTAAAGAAAGGCATAAAAGTAAACATAAACGACCCAACATATATAGAAGCATTTGAAAAATTAAAATTATTGATTAGTAGTCATCCCATTTTGAGATATCCAGATTTTGGAAAAATGTTCACATTAACCACTGATGCCTCCAATTATGCGATTGGAGCCGTTTTATCACAAGAAGGACATCCGGTCTGTTTCATCTCAAGAACCTTAAACAATCATGAAAGAAATTACGCAGCAACGGATAAGGAATTCTTGGCAATATTATGGAGCGTTAATTACCTAAGACCCTATCTATACGGGAGAAAATTTAAGATCTTAACGGATCATCAACCAATTAAGTTTTTACATGCAAAGTACAAAGGAAAGGACATGTCGCCAAGACATCAAAGATGGATTTTAAAATTGGGTGAATATGATTTTACGGTCGAGTATATTAAAGGAAAAGAGAATAGAGTCGCCGATTTTCTAAGTAGATTGGAACATGTTAATGAAAAAAATGTTCGGGAAAACTGGGATAATGAATCAGATTTTAAAATAATAGATAATATGGAGGACGAAAATGTTTCTATGGCAACAATCCATTCAGCAGATGAAAATTTGCACGATCATTTCTACATTAAGGAAGAAATAGTAAACAAGTATAAGACACAAATTATATTAACAAACAATAAAGTTGAAGAACTACAGGAATTACATGGAAAAAGGATAATATATATAGCGGAAAGTGATTTTGAAGTAATGGGACAAATATTTAGAAGATATATTACTAAAGGTAAAATAGGAATATTTTCTGAACTTTCAGACAGAAGCTACAACATAGTTCAAGAAAAATTAATAGAAATGTTTTCCAACGACAATCAAATTAATTTCACTAAGTGTACTACAAGAGCTAGAGATATAGAAACAGAAGTAGAAGCAGTCAAGCAAATATCATTATATCACGTTAGGGAAAGCATGCATTCAGGGATAGTCGAAACATATAACCAACTTAAAAATAAAATTTACTATCCAAAACTCATGGAGATAATTCAATTGGTAATTAATCAATGCGAGATATGCCAGGAAATAAAGTACGATAGAAAACCAATAAAATCTAAATTTTTAGTCACAGAAACACCCTCAGAAAGGAACGAGATCGTTCATATAGACACGTATGTAATGAAAAGGAATTATTTTCTAACAGTAATAGACAAATTTTCTAAATTTGGGGCGGCATACCCGCTAAACGACAGAAACCACGTTACTATTATCGAGCAATTAGAAGATCATTTTGCCAAAATAGGAAAACCAAAGAAAATAGTGGCAGACAACGAATTTAAAGCAATCCGAATAAAAGAATTTTTAGAAAAAGAAAACATTGAATTACATCTAACTAAACCCAATAGTCACACGGGTAATGCAGACATAGAGCGTTTGCATAACACAATAGCCGAAAAATTCAGGATATTATATAAATTAGAGAGAAATATTCCAATAAAACAATTGATTCAAAAAGCAATTAGAAGCTATAATGAGCGCTACCATTCAAGCATTAAATGCACACCTAGTGACGTACATTTGGGAAAAATTGAAAATGGTATAATAAAAAGGAATTTAGAGGAAAATAAAAGAAAAATAATTGAGAAATTAAACAGATCTAGGGAAGATTACAGCGAAAGTAGGGAAGAAGGATTCATTAAGAATTACAAGGCAGTTAGGCATAAAGAACAACCAAAATATAAAAAATTCAAATTAGAGAGAGTGCATCATTGTAACATCAAACGACCTCTTAAATTTACAGTTATGGACAATGCTGATAATACTTTTATGGACACAACCGATTGAAGGAATAATGAACACAAAACGAATTACAGAACAAAAAGGATTTGTAGACATTTATATCAAAAGTCAAGAAATAGTTCAGGAGACGGACGTAGTATTACATATCATAAATTTGCATGATATAGAAACCATTTTGGACAACATGACAGAAAACATAAAATTAATGAAGATTGATAATAAAGAAATGCTTAATTTAGAACTAAGCGACGCTAAAAATAAATTATTGACATTATTGCCAAAACAAAATAGACAAAGACGAGGACTAATCAATGGAATAGGAAGCATACAAAAATGGTTATTTGGGACTATGGACGACGAAGACAGGCAAAACATACAAAAACAATTGTTTAATATTGACGAAATTGTTAACAACAACAATCAACAAATTATAATTAATGACTATTTTAATATATCTATAAATCATTTAAAGATGGTAATTACAAATGACAGACAAAAAATCCAAGAAGAACTAAATTCTATAAATAAGTTTTTAAAAATAGAAAATAATAAAAGTAGATATTTAGAGCAATTAAGTAATATACAACTAATAAAGAGTAGAATAGAGCATTTGCAAGACAATGTAATTTCTGCAAAATATGGTTTAGTACATCCAAGTATTCTAACCAGTAACGAAATTAAAAAATACAATATCGATTACAACAAGTTGAAATATATACAGTGTGGTACAACATTTGTTAATGGTTCATACTTAGTTTTAGGAGTAAAAATACCAAAAAAATTCATAATTGTTAAATTAAGAATTATTGTTCCACTACCCAATATTCACAATAACGAAATAGATGCTATTACAGAAAAAAGCTTCGAGTTTGAAAATAAAACATATAGATTTGAAGAAAACAAGCATTTAAAAGACTTAAAATTAAGCACTCATTGTACAATAAAAAATAATTGTCAACTAGTAAGTAACAAAGATTTTGAAATTATACAATTGGATATAGATACAATTATAATTAAGAATGCAATGAACATCAGTGTTAATGAAACTTGTAATTCCGAAAAAGTTATGTTAAACGGAAATTATTTAATAAATTTCAGTAATTGTTCAATAAGAATTAAAGACTATTATTTTTCAAACACTATCGAAAATATAAAAGAAAAACAAATTATCGAAAATCCAAATACAACTCAGAATTTTACACATAAATTATCTTTTCAAGAAATTGAATTACAACAAAAAAATAATGTAAAGAATATTAAAACATTAAACTATCATACAAAATTAACATATGGATGTAACTTTTTTATAATAATTGTAGTACTTATTTTAATTGTGTTAATTTTAACTAAACATAAACAGATAAAAATAAAATTAAATAAAAGAATTCAGGAGAATTCTAATCTAAAGGAGGGAGAAGTTACATACACAAACACTCACATTAGGAACGACCCTATAGACGAATTTATTGCAAACATAATTAAAGACAAAGTGTAATATTAAACCCATTTCCGATTTGTTTAAAGAAATTATGATGAAATCAATAAATCAAAACTATTTTTCGGTCGCAATTCCAAGAATTGCAACCGTCCCAATTTAATATAAAAAATTAACTTCATTAATAAATTAAAGCACTAAATGCAGAAATGTAACAAAGTATATTTTTCGGTCGCAATTCTGAGAATTGCAACCGTCACAAATTTACTAACTTTCCACTAAGAAAGCAATTTGCAATAGATATTGTCAAATAGGCATTTCCGTTCCCAAACGAAAATGCAATTATTAACAAATAATACAATAACTTTAATATATAAGAAGACCTTGTAATTAGCTTAAGACAGTCTTGTTTCTCCCATTTGGTCAAGAAGTTGCCAAGCTTCCAATTAAATAAAATAAATAAATAAAAGTTATTAACAAAAAAAATAAATTTAGTTTTTTTTAATAAAAACCGCGACACGGTTACGAAATTCCTGTGACGATCTTATAAACGTCTTTTGAAGCACCGCAATCGTATTTTTGCAACATTTCTTTGCACAAATCGACACGAGCCTTTTTTTGAGCGACTTTCAAATTGTGCGGGATCCAACGGGAACAAACCTTTTTTACGGCCAGGTGTTCATGCATTATCGAATGTATGCTGGTGGAAGAAATGTCCAAGGATGTCTCTATCTCTCGGTATGTCGCATGTCGATCTTGCGTTATGAGTTCACGCACTGCATCAATGTTCTCTGGCACAACAGCCGTTTTTGGACGACCTTCACGGAATTCGTCTTTGAGCTAGCTTCGGCCACGATTAAATTCATTACACCAATTTTTCACAGTGCTATAGGATGGTGTTTTATCGCCATACAAAGATTTAAGTTCATCAATGCACTCTTGTCGTGATAATCCACGTCGAAAGTTGTGAAAAATGATGGCACTAAAATGTTCGCGAGTTAATTCCATTTTTTCTATATTAATTTTTTCAAGTCACTGTTAACAACAGAAATAATGGTCGTACGTCAAAACGTTTTGAGTACGATTATGCTTAAAAATGACAAACTTACGAAATGGTCTTACGAAAATTGTTTGAAAATATTTTTAAATTTTAAAATTATATTAAATTTAAAAATGTGCATCATTATTAATTTTTTGTAAGAGAATCCCATCCATTTAATAAGAGGGCTCAAGACTTAATACATTAACAAAATCACCACAAATTTTATTTTACAAATTAAATTATTTTATTTTATGATTTATTTTTTTTTTTCAAATTTTTTCTTTGTCTTAATACAAATTATGATGAGATGAGATTATTTTTATGAGTCTAATAAATATTAGAAAAAAAAAACATCTACGATACTAAAACAGCAAAACAATAAATTAAAAAAAAAAAAAACTTTAAATTAGCAATTTAATTAAGATGATTGACACTTAATACAAAACAATGTATCTCTACTACGATTCGATCACTAAGAATAAATTTAAAAGTTATCAAAATTTTTCCAACGATGAATAAAATAATAAAGTTATAGTTTTATTGAAAACAAAATATTTTAGATAAGATATTTTCAATGAACATGAATGCACTAAAAATTATAAAAAAAAAGTTTAAAAAAAACTGACTGAAGGTGTTGTTAGCGTGTGTGTGAGTGTATGTGTTTAAGTGCGCTTGAGATGTTGTAATTAAATTATCACACTGTTTAAAACATTATTTGATTAACATTTTAAGTGCTGCCTGTGATTTTTCGTTTACAATTGAATGAGACTGTATGTAGTTGAAGTAAATAGTTTAATTTGTTAAACCAAAAATGTGTCAGAGATGGAAACTTTACTTTACTTTAATTTACTTCGCTTTAATATCTCTGTTACAAAGTTTTTTTAATGTCATTTCAATAAACAAATTTTTTTTATTCGCGTTAAGAACCTTTCCTTTACTTTTAAACTTTTTAATTCCATTTAAGTAAAAATGCTAATATTGTGAACACCCTGCTGTAAGTCTGTCCAAAAAATTTGCTTATAATTATAGTGTATGGAAGAAAGTAAAGATCTGTTTTATATAGAATAATAATAATAATGCTTTCCCGTTCGCCCAGTGCACCCCTATCCGATCCCGTCAGGCATCGTTAGTACCTTATACGTTATTAGTATGGAATCCCGTCTTCGTCGCCGCTCCCTCTTGGTCAAAAAGCATTTTGTTTTTAAGCCTCTCTCTCCATTTGTACACTGCCTTTAATTGGTTCCCAATTTTCAGGACGTCCATAATGATTTGCTGGAGTATTTTGAATTTAATATGTACTGTGTGTAGCTTGGCCTCCCACGCTAGTAAATAAATGCAATTTGTATGTTATATTGTAAAGAAGAGAGGAGATTTTAGCACACTACTGCCAATAGGTGTATCAATTAAATAAAATTTTAAAGAAAATTTGAAGAATATCTATTTTACCACAAAACATAAATATTACATTTAATTAATTAATCTTGTAAATAATAATTTTAAATAATAGAATCCGATTAAAATTTAAATTTTTTTAAACTGACTTAACCATCTCTGGACTCGGCGTCTGTAAAAGTTTTTGTATAACACTTTCCATTACTGTTACACAAATTTTAATAAACTTAATTGTCAAGGCGAATTAAATACAAGGTGATAGCGGTGGCGAATTCAATTCTTTTTCCATGTATTCTAACTGTCAAACTCCATATATAAAAAATTTATTTAACTGTTATACAGATTTTTTATATATGAAGTTTGACAGTTAGAATACCAGGGAAAAGAATTGAATTCGCCACCGCTATCACCTTGTATTTAATTCGCCTTGTTAATTGTTTACTCAGTCAACATTGTTTAGTTGTCATAATTGTCTTAGAATGCACCTAAGAATTAATTAAAAAAAAACATAATGAATTATTTTTAATTTATTATTTTTTAAATCTAGTTCAAATGACTTTTTTTTATTTATACCTATTTAATGTTCCCACAGTATTAGTAAATATTCGTAGTATAACCATGCATTCATTAAAACCTTCAAAATAGAGAAAAGCATTTAATTCATTAAGAAACAAAACTTTTAATAATAAAGCAAAAACAGATTTAATCCATCAATGGTCACGCATATGTCTCCATTTAGTTTCAAACATAAATCTTTATAATTTGTTACTGTTGCTACTGTATTAAGCAATCATGATCACTATTTGTTGTTGTCATTCCATTTTGCAATATTCACTACTTAAAAAGGGCCAGCAAATGCCAAGAAAAAAGCAGCCATTTTTTACATATATTTTTTTTTATCAGGGATGGCAAAGTCGACGCAATAAATTTTCTATGTACAATTATACATAAAATTATTAAATTTTTATACCCTTCAGCACAAATCTTACAATATCTATTTCCGACCCCAAGAGTATATATATTCTGATTTCTTATGCATAGCGAAGTCGATTGAGCGATGTTCGTCTGTCCGTCGGTGTTAGTGTTGAAATCATGTTTGTGATTTCACAAAAAAAACATGTCAATCGATGAGATATAGTGTCGAAAGAGGTGCTGTTGGAAATCAGCATGATAGGTCCATGTCCTTCGAGGCAGCATACAAAACACCACGCATACCTCTTTAATTTTTTCATGTCGTTGGGTACAATTAAGTAAATCCAATCAAAAAAACAATAATATGGGGCGATAGATAATTAAAAAATAAGAAAAAAACATCAAGTGCAAAAATTGGCGGTCGCCCATATTTTCCAAGTTACAGGGCTCTGAAATTTTAAAATTTTTAAAAATATCAATATGGAAACATTTAAAAGCTTTTGAAGAGAAAATATTAAATTTTTTTTAAATGCTCAACCCATTATTATGTAAAATTATATGTGTATATGCAGTACAATTTTTTTTAATTCTCTGTCTCTCCAATATTTGCTTCGTTGATTGGAGTTTCTTCACTAAACTAGATTTACATTGATGGTGAAGGGTATATAAGAATCGGCATAACCAAATATAGCACTCTTACTTGTTATTGTAAACATTTTTTTATAACTAGAAGTGTCTACGACTTCGTCTGCGTAACATTTCTAATGTTCTTAGAAAAATGTGTTTTTAACCATTTATTTTAGAGTTCTATAGACAGTGTTAAAAATTTTCCATTTACTAAAATAAAATGTCCAGCAACTGTTTTAGTAGCATTATACTGGTAAAATAGGTTGCTTTCAGACCTGTATCTCCATTTTCTGTACATCAAAATTTTCAAAAAATATTTTATGTGCAGAAATGACCCCGTTACAGTTTTTTTAGATGTATTTATTTATATTTAACTTTTGCCGTTATTAATTTTGTAACTAAACCAGTTTCAAAGCACAAATTCAAATAGTCAGGTTTGTTCAACTGTAAGCCCAGACGCTTTACGGCGGGGAGGGCTTACTGCTTCGTATTACCTCTTAACTATGAGATTCAATGCCCTTGGAATCTGATAGCTAAAAGGTATTAAGAATAAAGAAGACGAATTTGCAGATAGTAAATACGTACATGTAATCGTGTAAAAATCGTGAAAGAATTTTTGTCGCATCATTCCTACTGTTAGGGTTTGCTACTAGAACCAGCATCAATTCCTGAGGAAATGTTTATATCTGTCTAGTTCTTTCTTTAACAGTCTGGTGCAATTGTTCGGTTATCGGTATTTTAAGAAAAACGTTTCCCTTTTATCTCTAAAATTACACTCTTATAAAATATTATTTGTTGATGAACTAACCAGTATTTGTAATCTGATAAACGCTGAAATTAATCGGCAATAGAACAACTGATTTTATTTGTAGACTTGTGTTATGTAATGATACAAATTAATTCGTTTACCATCTCTGGTTTAAATTAATAAACTTACACGTTATACAATTCAATTGCAGTATCATTTGTAAACAATCTTAATTTTTTTTTTTTGCATTCACGCTTAAATAACAAACTTAATTAATAATATTTCGTTGCTGTTACTTTCCTAACATGTTTTTGTGTCACATGTACTCGTGTATATTCGCATACATGTTTAAATCGTTTCTTACAAATTGAAGGAAAAAAGTAAATATATTTAAATGAATTTGTTTTTTATCTCTGACAGTTCTTGTAAAACTCATTAATTTGTTGTTTTTGCAAATGAATGTTAAAAATATTTTAAGTCTCAGGGGAAAAACACACGCAATATTAAGTGAGTTTTTAGTCACGTTTCCTGCGAAAATAAAACTTAAAAGCTTTTATTGATTTATTGTTTTATTAGGAACAAAATATTACTTGGTGCAAAAATTTGATTCATTTCGAAAAATAAGCATCAATTAGAATAAGAAATCAACAACACTATCCGTGAGGTTTGCATATGACTTCAATTATGTTCAATATAGTAAACAGAAAACACTAAGTTGACAACATTTATATTGATATATTAGTCTAATGTGAATGATTTTTAAACCAAACCTTTGTAATGATATAGAAGAGGAAAATTTTGGGGGGATGGGAGGTCTTGATAGGAAAACTTAACTTCGCCAAACAGACACCTGCATACCTTTAAGTTTTCATCTCTTTTTGTAAATGATGGTCCAAATAATTTTGAATTTCTTCGAACTCACATCAGCCATTACGTGTGTTATTTAACTTACACGCAAAGAGCTTTATTAAAACTTATGATATGTTGCCTTGCTACTTAAAAGGCTTATTTAATTAATAAACTTTATTCATATCCGGTTATATGGACTTAAGTCTTCAAAAAGACAAAAAGCGATAGCCATACAACAACACTTTTATTCGAAATAAAGATTTAGGAATATTCAGTAATAAAAAAAATATGAAAAACTTAAAAACTTGCTGTTAAAAAAATTAATTAAATATATAATTATATACACAAACTTTGCCCTTTTAATAAAAATAATAGCCCAATTCACAATCTTGTGCAAATGGTCTTGCATCATAGCATTTGCAAAATTGTATAGAATATTTTTAGTCTACACCAACAAAACATACAGTAACGAGTAAAATATGCTACACAATTTTGCAAATGCTATGATGCAAGACCATTTGCACAAGATTGTGAATTGGGCTAATAATTTATTTGTAATATAATTTTATTTTATAAACATTCCTTCAATTTATTTTTTTTTGTAATAAAAATAACGCTAGTTTTCTTGAATTTTAATTTTTTTTTTTAACTTTTCTTTCTTTAGTGAATCTCAGTCAGAACAAACCCGTTCCTCGTCTAGTGAAAATCTGCCTTTTAGTATATCACGCCTGCTTTCCAAACCCTTCGAACATAATAACAACATTCACAACAACAATATTAATAATAATAACAACAACAACAGTAATAGTAATAAGTCATCAATTGAACAAGATTTACAAAATGAACATGATTTAGCAGCCTATAAATTGGCCACAAGTTTAGCAACATCAACATACGGAGGTGCTACTGCACTCTACACGTATCCACATTTATATCCATCAGCGGCGGCAGCAGCTGCCGGTCATGTCTTAAGAGTACCACCTCAGCGTACACCATTAACATGGGCCCTACCGCCTTTGCATCATGCTGCGCTGGCGCATCAAGCTGTCAAGGATAGACTGGCAGGTGAGTTAAAATGAAATTTATATTAAAAAATACAGTACGGTTTCTTATGCTTTTTGTTATGCGTTTTTTAACTTTTAAACTGTTTAATTAAATGAACAAGACATCGATATAATTATTATTAAGGAGTTATTTATATGTGTTAATGTTTAGATAAACGAGGCCTTAACTCACAGCGGGCTGTCTTCAGTCTTTGTAGAAATAAAAAGGGATGATAATTTTTATTATGACATAAAATTTAAAAAAATGTATCAGTAAACTTTCACTATTTTACACACAAGCAATTGCCTTTTTTCTTGTTTATTGGTGCAAAAGATATAAAATTTGATCAGTTATCATCCTTTACATGAACGGAAGTAAGTTTAATGAGAAATTAATTTTTTTAAGAAACAACCGGGAGTAAACTGTATGAATTATAATAATTTTATTAGTCCGAGTAATTTTTTATTAAATTAGGTGCAACGCTAGAAACATAACAAACAAACAAACGAAGAATTAACTGTCATTAAAAACAATTATTGCGTCGTTATATTTCTTACGCAGGCAAAGGGCGAATATTTTAGAGCTGAGTGACCATTTGTAAACGACTTCAAAAAAAGAAGAAGGTTATCAATTCGACAATCAATTTCTCAACCGATTTTGAAATTATTTTTCTTTATTTGAAAGGTATTGATTAGTTCATAAATTCCAAAATACCTTTTTCTACTTTTATTATGAACCGTAAAGGGCACCGCTTTGAAGGCTATAAAAAACTGCATATTACTTTAGCTCTCTATAGAAAAAGTTACACAAATCTAAAATGTAAAGGGTGTCCCCTAATGGGGGATGTAAATTAACCTTCATGGGCCTATATATTGAACCGTTATGAGAAAAGCTTAAATATTGGACAAAATGTCGATTACTATGACCGTTATAATAACAAGTATATAGTATTAAAAATTAAAGGGTGCTCCAGTAGTTAATTTACTCTAATGTATACTGCCATACTAAGCAGTTGTAAACAGTCGGTTAAAATCTACAAAGAAACTGTATTGTAAAGTCCGCTATAACAGCAGGTATAAAATTTGGAATTGTAAGTTAGATGGTGTCCAAATAGTTGATGATATTTGGTATATGTTAACCATTATCGACAGACTGCTCAAATTTACAAGAAACTTCTGTGCTAAGGCCGCTATAAGACTAAGTAAATAATTTTATTTTAGAATTTAAAGGGTGTTCCCATAATTGATATAATTTTACTTAAATGGGCCTATCATTTGAATCGTTATATAGAAACACTTGAAAATTAGACAGAATGTCCAATACTTTTTCTCGTTCAATAAGAACTATAAATATTTCAAATTCCAAATTAAAGGGTGCTACAATAATTGATGTAGTTTGATGTATATAGCCAAATTATTGAAGAGGTTTAGATAGATAGAAAATTTATTTTGAAGTCGGGTTTTTTTGCAAGAATTAAAGTATTTAGCTATTTAGTGTTTTATTAAATGAAATTACTGCATACTATAATTTTTTTTTATTTATGACACTTAATTGGAGCAAATTATTTTTTTCACATTATGTTTCATATTAAAGCTTCGTTTTTTCAAGTATATGGTCACACTATAATCTGATTCATGTAAAAACATTTTACGAGTAATTACAAATTTTTTTTACTTAATTATGTATTCAATAATTTTGTTCCTCCTTGTTGAGTTTTAGACGATTTTAGTCGACAAATTTGCGAAACGAGTTTTTGACGACGAAGTAAGTCATCGTGGTAAGAGAATCTCGTCGTTTGTCTAAAAGCGTTATTTTTAATAAACTTTTTTTGACATCTATTAAAAGAATTATCATAAATGAATTAAATAGAATTGTTTAATTGATTCAATTAAGTAATTCATTAAAAAAATATTTTCTTCTTATAGAATTAATATATGTTTAAGTTACATGAAGTTTTTTTTTCTAAAATCAAAGAAAACCTTTGTGAAAAAAACCTATTTCTACGAAGAGATTCAAAATTTTTTTTCTGTGTACTAAAAAAAATAGTAGAAGATCACATTTTTGATGGCAAAACATAAAAAAAAAAACAAATAAACAGTTTCGGAATGGAGTAATAGATGATATCGTTCTAAGTAAAACTGCCGTAACCGCCTTTACATAAAAAAGTATTTAGAATAGATAAATAAAATTTATTTTGTTAGCTTTATATCGGTTAATGTAAAGCAGTATAGAAAAGAATGTACGAAAAATAAAGACGTTTTATATTTGTTGATAATTTTGTAAAAAGTTTAGTACTTTGTGTTGAGTTTCAAAAATAATTCTCATTCTGTCTATAAAGTTTCGTTAACTAACGGATAATGGAAATACTAATGGATAATGGTTTCATGATGATCTAGCGTGCACAACCAGTAAAATAATATTAAATTTTATCTTGTCTTTTATTCTAAAATAATAATAGAATATTATAAAAAAAAACAAAATAGTTTCGGGAATAAAACTGTTTGTTCAATATTTTGCTTCTAAAAACAATAGTGTATGTGACGATTGATGAAGAGAACAACATAAAAAGTTTGATTTGTGTGTTGCCTTATTCTTAGCAAAAATTTATGGTTTGGTTATAAATACTACTCCTATTTTTATTATACCCTTCACCACAAAAAGTAAAAAAGGGTACATCAAGTTTGTCAATTTGTGTGTTATTTCTACAATATCCATTTCCGACCCCATAACGTATATAGATTCTGACTTCTTAGGCATAGCGAAGTCCATTGAGCGTGTTATGACTATCAGCATGATCAGTCCATGTCCTTCGGGGCAGTAGGCAAAACACCACGCCTATCTCTAACTTTTTCAAAAAACATAAATATATGGGCTGATAAAGAATTAAAAACTAAGAAAAAAGAAACAAGTGAAAAAATTGGGGCTCCGAGTTACGGGGCTCTAAAATTTTAAAATTTTTTTAAATATCAATATAGGTATCATTTAAAAGTTTTTGAAGAGATCTTTTAGGAAATATAAACATTTTTTAAAAATGCTTAACCCATTAAGAGCCGTTGTAGTTTTTATGTAAAATTATATATATGCAGCACAAAAATTTTTTTATTTTATAATTTCCTGTCACCCCATTTTTTTCCTTTTTGATTAGAGTTACTTCACTGAACTAGATTTACATAGATGGTGAAGGGTATATAAGATTCGGCATAGCCGAAAAATACATTTCAGTTTATAGTTTTAAATAAAAGATATGTATTTCATGAGAATATCATGAAATATTTATACGAGTATTTAAGGAATCAAGAACGAATAAAGTAAATTAAAATTATTAATATATATTTTTTTTTTTTGATAAATTTAGAAATCATAATAATACGAGTAGTGAACTTAAATATTTTTAACATTTATTTTTAAAAAATTAATAGCGTTAAGAAACTTATTGTAACAAATTATTCAATATTGTTTTCTTTTCTGTAAGACAAAAGCTGTTTTTCTTTTTTAATTACAAATTTTGAAAATTTAAACATCTATTTTTTATTAACTCTCACTTTGTTTTTGAAGATTCGGTCCTGTTTTAGTTCGGTACATTTCCTGCGGCATTTCAACAGATTCTCAGATAGAAGGATTTGAACAATTCAAATATGCTGGATGAGTTTTTCCTGAAAAAAGTTCAACCAAAATCCAAAAATAAAAAATAAAATAAAAAACTTCAAGGCAAAATCCAAAAAAGAAATTTAAAACTCCCATTTTTGTTCCACTCTTTCTTATTTTAAGAACAAACAAATCGTGTCAGTTTCCAATTGAAACTTCTTCTTTAGGTGTACAGTATTATTAAAATGATAAATAGTTCCTTTTAAGACTTTTTTTTTGCTTAAGAAGAACCGTTTCAATATGCAGCAAATCCTGCTTATCATTGAGAAAAGCCCTTAAACTGTCTAATAATGCTACCACCACCACCACCGACATGGACATCATCAATACCAATTCCATTAAGGCCACCTACAAACATGCGTTTATTATTCAAAAAAGAAAATGCTCATAAATCATTTTCGACAAAAAGAGTCAATTCAATTTATGGAAGCTAAAATAAAAAAAAATAATAAAACTGTATGAAGGCGCCAGCTTATCGCCACAGCACCAGCGTCATTCACATGCGTTTTATAAAAAATGTTTGGAACCTTTTAAGGTAGGAAAATTAAATTGAATGCTGCAAAACAATGCAGAGAATACACTCATACATTTACATTTTAAGTATGAGAACTTTATTGATAAAACATTAACCCTTTAAAGACCGTTACTTAAAAGTGCGTGTTGAAGTTTTAATAAAGAAAAAATCAGCAATCAATTGTTTTGATTGTTGCTTTCGATTTTATTTTTTATTTTTATTTTTTAAAGCAACATTGACAACCATGACGGTGCTAATGATGATAACGATAAATCTTCAAAAGTCATGGCAGCATTATGTGCTCAAAATCTAATGCCCTCTGGAAAGATATACATTCTTGCAAACGTTTTTTTCATTTAAAACGACCTCCCAAATGGAAATTAATTCGGTCTACAGGTTGAAATTAAAAAGTCATGTTAATCACATCATTAAAATAGTTGCAAAAAAAAAAATATCGAAATTAAGAAAACAAAAACAAAATCAGATTTAATTTAAAGGCTGTTGTATGCAAATTAATAAAAGCAAATCATATCTATCTGGTGGATGCCACAATATAAAACTTGACATGCATTCGCCAGTGTGTGTACGTTTGAATGTGTTTATGCGAGCATCAAGCCGACACTTTATGTCAAATCGGTTAAAGCGGCAAATGTTTGTTATCTTTAGGTTTTTATTTTTTTGGAAAGGAACCTTTATATGTTTGTTATTCTTTTTATTTTGTACAAAATTAAAAATTCGCCTTTTATTCAAATTAATACAAATGCTTATTGAAGCATTAAAGAACAGCTTAAAAAAGCTGTGATACCGATCGAAAACAGTATCAGAAATAAAGACTACTTTTTATCTTGAGCATCATGGAGGGCCACTTTGAGGATTTATATCGAACATTGTCATTTCCATATTGATACAATTGAAGCTTATGCGCAACAACAAATTATCATTTAACAAATGAATGAAAATTTAAACAGTTTAATGATTGAATGTAGGTATGATACAATTTATAAATGCACAGTGGTCAGAAATAAAACTAGTGGCAATTTTGCAAATAATTAAATAAATATTTTAAGATTTTTGCAGCTTCAAGTCGTGCGGATGCCCTGATCTTTAACTGAAAAAATATTAAAAGCTTTTAAATATATCTCATTTTCATAAAGTTTTAGTTCTATTAGTGCTTTAGCATTTGGTGGTTAAAAGCAGAGATGGGCATCGTTCAAGTGAATTATCGTCATCACATTAATTATTAATGAGTTATTAATTAATTATTAATTAATTAATCACATATAGTGATCGTTATTTATTTTTTATTTCTCTTACGTGAGGGTTCATGAATGTGAGCATAAAAAAGGCCATCGTGAGTGGCCGTTCATGAGTAGAATTTTTGCGTAACTAGATCGTGATTATTTTTTTCGTTTTTTAAATCTTTTTTAATATGTTTTCACGATTTAGAAAAAAGCTAACACAGGTAGCATTATTTTTTGCGGCGCGCAATATGCATATGTGTGGCTTGCAGGTTTAATTATTTTTTCTTTCTTTAAATTGTTATATTGTTCTATTCTATTGGTTTAACAATCTTTAGGGATAGTGGTAATAAAAATCCTTTGAAGCAAAAGCTTTAAAAAATAAAATATCTTAATTTTCTTAATTTTAAGTGTTCCTTATTCGTTAGTAAATCGTGAGCATAAGTTTTCGTGAACGTGAGCCAACAAATTCAGTTCGTGAGTGAGCAGGCATGAAAAAATTTCTTTCTCAAAAATTTCACCTCTAGTTTAAAGTAGTTTTAATAAATTTATTTAAAAAAGACAGTGCTAGCAGTATGTGATACGTTATATAAATTGTAACACATTTTTCAGAAGTTCTGAACGTGATTATTTGTAATTTAGTTTATTACCTTTCGGTGATCCCGACAAGATAAACACGATTTTTTTGCACTGTTAGTTTAATTGCCAAAAGTCACTATTTAAAGATGACATGTATTTTTATCATTCCATGGCTAAAACGAATCAATTTTGCAAGTGTTCACGCGTAAAGGTGAACACGCGTTCAGGAATGGTTAACAATCAGGCTTTAATCCTGATTTATAAAATTAGTAAATATATTATACAGTTGTTAATATATTAGTTTAAAAAAACTAAACAGCCTGAAAAACGTCCACATCAGATAGGAAAATGACCAATTTTTATGAAAAGTAACCAAAACGGCAACGCTGGTTACGCCAATAATCCGTACCAAAATTCTATCACTGTCCTCAAAATGCACAGTGGTATTATAGTTCATCTTAAGTCCCTCGAGTAAAATAAATGTGAAAAAGAACACTTTTGTTATTTTTCTAAACAAATTTATCTCGTAAAGTGGACTCACCACTGATAGATTTCATACCACATATGGATAACCCTTTTATATTTAATTGCAATATTTATTGTTCTTTGTCTGAAAAAAATAAGGCAATAAACGTCAAAATTAGATGTTCTCTGTCTACACCCTTTAAGTTTAAATTTATTGCTTATACTTGTATAAAACAGTATTTAGTATAATTTTAAAAGGTCTGTCTGTTTCGGTTTAAAAATTAGTCTGCATAAATAGAGGTCTATGTATCAAGGGGCACCCTTTAATCTTTAAATCTAAGATAAAATACTTTATATTTTGTAGGCGTGAGCATAAATTTTCATCATATTATACTTTCCAGTGTCTCCCTTGATTCTAGATATTGAGACCTGCAAAAGCAAATAAAAGCGCTATATTCGGCTATGCCAAATCTTATATACCCTTCGTCATCTATTAAAATCTAGTTTAATGAATTAAATTCAATAAAAAAAACAAAAATTAGGAATAAAAAATAGAAAAAATTCTGGTATTGCATAAATATATTTTTACATAAAAATAACATCGGCTCTTAATGGGTTAAGCATTTCTAAAAATTTTAGTGTTTCTTTAAAGATTTCTTCAAATGCTTTAAAATGATACCCATATAGATAATTTAAAAAAAAATGAAATTTCCAGAGCCCCCGTAACGCGGAAAATATGGGCGAACGCCAATTTTTTTCTCTTGATGTTTTTTTTCTTATCTTTTTTTCTTATCTTATCTTGACTAGAGTTATTTGATTGTTCCAAGTGACTTCTAAAAATTAGAGGTAGGTGTGGTGTTTTGCCTGCTGCCTCGAAGAACATGGACTGATCATGCTGATTTCCAAAAGCAACTCTTTCGACACTATATCTGTGGTAAGATTGACTAGCATGGACGGACAGACGAACATTGCTCAATCGACTTCGCTATGCATAAGAAGTCAAAATATTTATACTTTATGGGGTCGGAAATGGATATTGTAGAAATTACACATGGAATGACAAACTTAGTTATACCTTTTTTACCAATTTTTGTGGTCAAGGGTTTAAAAACGGACACACTTAATTATTAATAAAGTTACGTTTTAAGATATTTTTTAAGGAATTATTGCACCTTAAAGAAGAAGAAGAAAGTTGTGACATATATCAGAAATACCACAAAACGACAAAAAGAGTCTATATTTTTCTGAGTGTGTCCTACGCCTTTAGCCGTCAGTTCTATCTGTTCTGTTCAATGCCTAAAATTAAATAAATTTCATTAATATTTAAAAATCACTTTTCTTGGATTTTATACCACTGTACGTCTCAGGATGTAAACAAGTGCTTTTAAATGATCGACAATATTATGCAAATTTTCTTTATTATTTTTATTTTTCTCATTTAGAAGAAAGAGAAAAACCTTTCAAACTAAAACAACCACAACATACAACATGTAAACTTCTGGGCGGTTTAAAGTATCAGTCGCACAAATAAAGGTGAGATTGTGTACTGAAAGCAAACATGTTTTCCTACTTTACTCAATGAGCAAAAGGATTTTCAAACAGTTACAACTACATACAACTGCAGCAATAGGTATTATAAGAACATTAAAAGGATCCTTCATACATCAGTAACGTTAAATGTTGCTTCTTCCCTGTAGGTACTTTTGTTGCAGTGGTTTTGGATTATTATTTTTTTTTTCGATTTAACCAGGCGTATGACATGCCGATATGCTTGTTACCTTAAAAGACTTCTCTGATCATACTTATTAGCAAAAATAAAGGCAACAAGCGAACACACATTTAAAAGACGTGAGTCTGTGCAGCAGCGAGTGTGTTATAGATTTGCAACAATTTTAATAAGTTTAACAAACGAAATATTGTTGTTGGTTTTTTGTTGTTTCATGCAATAATTACCAAAGTTTCTCCCGGTGAAGCATGAGGAGGTTGTTGCAATTCTATACCAAGGGTTTGATTTCTGGTAATTATTGTTTTTTTTTATTTTTGTTCTTATTTTCGTTGTAGCACAGCGTTTTGTTTCAATTTATTGAGTGCGTGCTATGTGGCAATCATCGTGTCTTGTCTTTTATTTTTCTTTTATTTTGGTTTCTTGCGTTTTTTGTGTTCTTGGCTTCTATATTTCTTTGGCCTACAAACGCTTTGTGCCTGCCTGGGTGACTGTTTGATTTTTGCATTGATGTATGTGGTGTTAGTTTAGAATTTACTGCCACAGCTTGTTTGCTCACCTTCTTTCAGCCTATTGACTTCAAGTACTTGCGCTTCTGTTGCAAAATACAGTAGCAATTTACGCATTTAAGAGAACAACCAACGTTCATTTATATGCTTTTAAGTGTTTTTATGATCTTTTGCCTTAATACAGTGAGCCAGAGTGTGTGTGTGTGTTTGTGTTATTTTAATGTTTGTGGCACACGTTGCACGTGATTTTTAATGTACAGATGCTGAATAAAGCACAATAACAAAAAGTAAATACTTGTACTCGCATTAAGTAGAACTAATAAAGAAGATGGAAAATAAACGTTTAAAAATGCCATCAACATTTATCTAATTTATCTTTCTTTAAGTCTGCTGCTACGAATGCTCTAAAAGGCATTTTAACGTCTCTGTCGCATTAACATAATTAAAAGTAAATTTTTAAACTGTACAAGAAAAGTAATCTTTCAAATGACGGCTGATGATTCTCTGGATATTTTTTGTTAAAAAAATTTAATTAAAAGCATTAAGTTAATAACTTTCGAATTTTTTCATAAGTTTTTCTAATGCTCACGAGCAACTTATCGCGAGTGTCGTGCAATAATTTTAAACATCCATCAACGTAACATTATTTTAGCATTAAAAATCATATTTATTATGAATGATCTTTTACTGAAAGCACATGTCATTAATAATGATTATTAAGTCAAAGCTATATTTGAGAGAAATGGGTAGAAGAACAATGAAGGAAGTTTAATCGCCGGCTTAGACAACAAGTAGCAATTGTAGGGTTCCATACGTATAGTGTAAAAGCACAACGCTCTTGCTAGTTTTCGCTACAATGTCTGTTTAAATTAATTAAATCATGTCTTAGTGGGCTGGAGCAGTATGTGACGATTAATTCGTCTCTAACATAAACTTTTCACTCTGTTACTTGGGGTATACCACAGGGTTCAATCTATTAAATTTATGTTAACGCTTCGCCAAATAAGTTAAAACACTAAAAATTAGGATGTATGCAAAGGACATTAAATTGTACATCAGCAATAAAAACGGAAACATTGAAGAAAATTTATATGATGACTTGGAAAAAGCGTAATTATGGGCTTCTTTTAATGATCTTATATTTCATCCAAATTTCATCAAAATGCATTTCGCTACATAAAAGGTTACAGAAAGTTGGCGAAATACCAGAAGAATAAGAAAATATAAATTGTGAACAAAGCGAACCTTGTGTGGCACACAATATTGTACACCACTCATAATAATTACCCCTTCCAAAAACGTACCTTATCCCAACTTTGATTTACGCCTGGGAATTTTTTTCAAATTTTGATGCAAACAGCAAATTGAGACTTCATGTAACTTTCAACAATATAACAAGACATAAATCAAGAAAACCAGATAGTGCATTGCGTAGGTCCGTTAGTTTGTTGTATAGCGTTCTCTCTCTTATGTGTGACGTAGGCATAGAATATTTTTTGTAAACAAACTTCATTTGTGTATGGAAAGTGTAACAGATATAAAGTAAAAATGGTGAAAATTTATTTAAAAAAAATAAAATAAGAGTTAACCGAATTAGAGTATGATGGTCTCGAAAACCTCGCAGTTTATATTTGAAACAAGCTTAAAAAGGATATCCCAGATATTGCAGTGACACAAAACGATGAAGGTTCAACGTATTCATGGGTTGATCATATATGAGGGCGCACTAAAAAAGCCGACACCTGAAACTATGAAATACATTGAAGAGCTGAACCAAATATTAAAAAAAAAAAATAAAGACGATCTTCGTATTAAACAAAATTTTGTAAAAGAAATAATTAAACAGGCTCATCAGATTAAATGTGATAAAAAAGTTAAAGATCTATTTTTTAGATCAAAAAAGTGTTTTGAAAATACAAAAACTTAATGCGGAGCTTAAAGACTACAGCATGACCGAAAAAGAAAATAAAAAAAATTAATCAAAATGAAAATTTATTATTCGGAATCTTTTAAAATTTAAATAATTTACTTTATTCGTGCTTGATTCCTTCAAATATAAATATTTCATGATATTCTAATGAAATATTTATTATTTTAAACTAAACTACAAAATGAAATGTATTACTGCGGGGAAAGCATATCCATATGACCATTTCACTATTGCTCAAATAGTGTATCAGTGTATTTTACCCAAATTTTGTACAGAAAACTAGAAAGTCTTATATCAAAAGCCAAATTGATTAAATGAGAACTTCATTGAATCAATAAGACAAAAGAAAATAACAACTCAAAAATGTTCTATACAAAAACACAGCAAACATTCAGTAACTATTTTTATTTTTTTTTTATGAAAGATATAACTGTAATTAATATTTTTATAAGAATTTTCATATAAGCCAAAATTTAGAAATTTTGGTAGCCTGAAATAGCTCTTCTTCTTCTCGGCCTTTAAGACCAAATATAAAACTTTTACTCGACTATATCTTTTTTCTTCTCCATTTAAAATTTTGTTCTAATCGATGCTCTCGTTTAGAAGTTATGCACTTATTTCCAGTTTTGCGCCAAAAATCTCCTACACTTTTTGCAACAAACACCCATTTTCATTCTATTGTGACGTAGATGCGCAGTAGAAAAATTTTTTAAAAGGCTGAATGCGCAATCTTGTATTCTTTATTCATGATCACAAGATATGTATTTAAGCTCAAGTCTTATGGTAATAATGAACATATAAGCACTTCATCAAAGAAAATTTTCAGAGCCCGTTTTGATGACTATTTCAAAATAAGAACCTTAATATTTTTGTCCAAAATAGTAACAGTCGCTTTGGTCGAAACAAAACTTTGATACAACTAAGATATCATACATAAATATCACGTTGGCAGTTCTTTGTAAACGCAATACGTCTTTGGGATATTATTCATCCACGTATTACAGAAACGAGCAATGCGTTACTATTTAAAAAGAGAATGTTTAAATTTTCTTCCTAACACTGGGTTTTATTGTAAATCTATTTATGTTTTAATATTAATGTTCTTAAAAGATTATCAAATGCAACAGGATAATTTATTAAGTTGTTACAATTTATTTATTATTTATGTTTTTAAAATCTAAAATTATTGTCTTTAAAATTTATTTACAAATATATAATTCTACTATTTAAAAAACTTTAGTTTTGTTGTAAAAGCTAAAAACTATGCAATAAATAAATAAAATATGGAGATGTATAACACAGTCGCTATAACAACAAATACCGAAAAGTAAAATGCTGATCCAAAAGTGCCTGTTATTATTTAAAAAGTAGAAAAAAAATTTTTTTATTCAAATAGTGACGTGACTCTCACTTATGCACGTGACATTTATGTGTGTCAAGAATTTAATGACAAGCTTTTTAGAATCTTTCTTTACCGCACAAGGAAGGCAGATTAAATATAGAATTTTTTCTTCCGCTTAAATATACATTTGGGTTCTTTAATATCTTTTATTCCTTATTTAGCAAATTTTCAGTATTAACAGCAAAAGAATATTTATTAGTGGGGATCTTGCCAGACATTAAATTAAATATAAAATCTCGTTAAATGAAATTCTCTGTGTCTTACATTGCAAGTGAAATTAATACCAAGATCCAAGAAAAACTAAAATATATTTAGCGAAGTTGAGAAATATGTAAATACTGCAATAATGCATACGGGTTATTTTACTAAACATTTAAAAAGACCACAATTTTTGCCACTTATTGGTCGAGAAGCTTTTTTTGAAAAACCAAAATCATTTTTCCTTAAAAGAAAATTTCATTGACAAAGTGAGAATTTTTTTCAACGTTCACTACAAAAACTTCCAACAAACCGGTATTTTAATTTTTTTTTCAAACATTTCAATCAACACTGTTATACTTTGATCTTATAAGAGAAATAAAAACGCAAGTGTAACAATTTTCTTTTGAGTCTTAAAAGCAATTCTCATTTTGTCAATGAAGCTTACTTACTGCTTTTGGCTTTTCTGAAAATTCGCTTAAGCGATTAAAGGAACAGCTTAGATAGCCAGTTTGCTTTGGTTAAAAAATGGCTGTAGTAATGAATATCTAATATTAAGTGGTTTCGGCTTTATACTGTGCAGGCGGTCAATATTTACCAGAAAATGTTTAAAAGTAAAATCTTACCCCTTTCGCTGTATTCGGTAGACATTTGACTTTTTTGCAAATCTAGTTCGTACTGACTGGTATTTCAGCTCTTATAAATAAAGACAAAACTACAAATTAACATACCGCTCTAAAAGTTAAAATAAAATTTACTTCTACTATTAAAAATTGCAAAAAAAAAAAATTGTATTCACAAAAATTATTTTTCCATGAAAATAAAATATTGATTTTATATATTTCCTGTAAAATCGAATACTTCCTTAAAAAATTAACAAACTTTTTATTTAAAAATTATTTGTACCTCAAAAATATCTTTTACAAACTTAATCGCGTATTCATCTTTATATTTATAAGACGTAACCAGATGAAGTATGGATTTTTTTTGGCATAAACATGCATATTTATTATTAATGTTAAAAGCTTTTTCCATTACTTGACTTATGGTTTATCACCGTACACACACAAACACACACACATGCACACCAGCTTATATTCAGTTTTAACATGAAACGTTTATATTTGTTGTGTTTTAAAACATTCAACTTTTCCTAAAATAGTCGTAAAACATCGCTCAGAAATATTTTAGAAAAAACTTTGCCAGGAAAAAATTCAAACAACCCCGCTGTTTCCTCTAGAAAAAAGAAAACGAAAAATATTTAAATTTTCCTTCAAGAAAAAAGCATTTTTTCTAAATATTTTAACAAGAGTCACAAATAAATGAATATATGTATGTATGTATATGTGTGTGTGTGTGTGTGTGTGTGTTACATAAACGAGTATAAGATAATCTTATGTGGTTGTAACATGTTCTCTTGGAATTTATGTGCAAAACCCTTTTTTGTTTTTGTTGCTTTGAGTTTAAGATACGTGTGTTATAGAGATCATGTGCCCATGATTTGATGTGTTACTTATATTTATGGCTTTTTATTAAAATTGCTATCACAATGTTAATGCTGCTTAGTAAAATCTTTAAAAAAAAAGGAAATAATGAAAGGAACATGCAGTTTTAGACATCAATATTGATTTTTATGTATTTGTTTTGATGAATTTTTAATAAACAATTTCGATATTTTTATTTTTACAAAGGAAACGAAGAAAACCTTAATAAAAAACATGATTTGTCAGTTTAACACATTTTTGGGTTTAAAATAAAAAATAAATGTGCACAATAAATCATTAAATTTTACTACAGGAAAAGTGTAACAAATAATAAAATGAATGAATGAGGTATAAATAAAAGTAATAAAATATTAATCAATTTAATAAAAATTTTAATTAAAAACTATACAGCTTTACAACTATTTTAGTTGTTTTATTGGGACAGTTTTGAAGAACTAGATTTTTGTATATTAATTTTTAAATCTTTGTTATTTAAACTCCTTAAGCAGTATAATTGTTATACTCGTATAAATGTTATACAAATATAACACTTGTTTTAAGTAATGAATTAAGATATATGAAACTATTCGTTACATGGACATAAGATAATTCTAGCAAAAACACCCGACTTCAAAACAGACAAATCCACTTTAGGGACACCCTTTAATCTTCAAATTTTATACTTGCTGTTGTAGCGGACTTAGCAAAAGAGGTTCTTTGAAAATTTAAAAACCTGTCCATAAAGGTTCAACAATTTGGCCATATACATCAAATTAAATTAACTAATGTAACACCCTTTAGTAAATAATTTTAAATATTTTTACTTCAAGTGTTTCTGTATAAGGGTTCAAAAAATAGGACGCCCTTTAATTTATAATCATTTAAATTTCATACTTGTTGATATAGCGGACTTAGTAATACAGGTTGTTTGTAAATTTTAACCGTCTGTCTACAAATATTCAAATTATCAAAACAATGAACTATTGGGGAACTCTTTAATTTGTAATTTTGAAAATGTGTACTTGTTATTATAACTGTCATAGTAATATATATTCTGTCCAATTTTCAAACGTTTGTTTATAACGGTTCAAAATATAGACCCATATAGGTCAATTTACGTCACCTATCGGAACAAACTTTAATTTTTAGATTTATCTTTCTATTAATTTTTACGGTTCCTAATACTCGTAAAAAATATGTATGCGTTATGAGGCACCCTTTTGTTTTAAAATTGAGACCAGTCTGTAAGCATAACCTATTAAAAAGAAAATATTCAAAATTGGTTCAGAAATAACTGAGTTCTACGGGCACAATCATAAAAAGCAACACTTAGACATATTGAATTTCGCAACCACATAACTGGTTCAACATTTGCTCAGAAGCGTTTATTAAGTACTTTTTTTTAAAAATGATAAGTTAATGCATCCGCTGGCAAATTTATTGCCTTGATTTTTCGGAATGTGCATTGACTGCTTAAGAAAAAGATAAGCAATTTATGGGCACAATACTGGGCCAACTAGAAGAAGTCGAGCTAAAAAGCTTCATGAGGTGTGAGACATTTTTAAAATTAGTCAATTGTATACTAAAATGTATTAAATGCGAGCGATAGTGTTCACTTCGTTTCTGCAAATCATAGTACTCCACACCCAGTTGATCCTTAAAACCATTGATATTTGGTTAAGCTGACAACGTTGATACGTTTTTTCCACCAAGAAGGTAAGCTACTTTATTTTCCCACCATTTTGGTAAACATTAGTCTTGACAGTTCATATTTGGCACTCGTGAAGTAGCAACGTAGCAAATTCATTATAAAGAAATGAACCAACGTGTTTTAATTGTTAAAACATTTTACCAAAATCAATAATCGATTACCGTAACGATAAGAAAGTTACGTGAAATTTTTGAGAGAAACAGCGTACCAACAAAACGCACTATTAATCATGTAGTAAATTATTTTGAAGAAAGAGGGTCTGTAGGTGATAGGCCCAGATATGGACCACAACGTACTGCAAGATCGACTGAAAACACTACTGCTGCTCAAAAAAGTGTTTAAAACATTCCATCAGCCTCTATTCAACGCCGTGCTCAGCAGCATGTCTTCAAAGAACAAATTTGGCCACAATTTTGCTTAAGGATTTGCATTTGTTTCTATTTAAGATTCAGTTGATACAAGAGGTTCTTTCACAAGATCATTTACAGCGCCGTAGATATGCCAATAGAATGTTACAGCTCGTCCAAGACAACCCCGATTTTCATGAAAAAATCATAATGAGTTACGAGGCACATTTTCATGTGGATGGATATGGGAATAAATAGAATAGTTGATTCTGGGCAATGGAAAACCCTCAAATTATTCATCAGTCACCTTGACATCCAGTAAAAGTAACAGTCTGGTGTGCAATTTGATCAGGAGGAATCATTGTACCTTTTTTCAAAATGAAAACGGCGTAACGGTAACTGTGAATGGGAAGCGATATTGTGATATGATTGAAAACTTTTTAACGCAACAACTGCATGCTTTGGGCTTGATTAACATGTGGTATTAACAAGACTGTGCCACATCGCATACTGCCAGGATTACAAATGAATTGCTGCGAGAACTCTTTTCACAACAAGTTATTTTAAGAAATGGTGATGTTGATTGGAATATCTAAAAAGCAACGTTTATGCAAACAAACCAGAAATGTTGAGCAGCTCAAAAAAAATATTCGTCATAAAGTTAATGAAATACTGCGTGAAATGTGTGAGAATGCAATAAAAAATGTGCTCAAAAAGGGCTCTCATTTTTGAGGCTAACAAAGGGGGATATATAAAATAGCCGACATTAAATAAAACATTTATCAATATAAGATTTATTTTCTTTCATTTTGTCAAAAATTATAAACAAACAAATTAGAGTACCTTCCCGGCGGACAGCCTGTATTTGAAAGTTTTATTTGTTTTAGTTTTTTATTTCAGTTTATAGAAAATAAAATTTTTCACTTAAGGCGATGTATCAGGTGTTGAAAAAATTGCGACAAAATTAAACTAAAGACTAATAATTGCTCGTAGAAATAATATATAAAAATACTTTATGAACTTCTACTAAAAATGATTAAAGGACATTTTTATTTAAAACAGCAACTGTTTAACTTTGAAATTATTTCGCTGCATATTTTGTCACTCGTTGAAAAAAAAATATACAACCTTCTTTTTTTGCTGATTTTTCTCTCTTCTTCAAAATACAACCACTTTGGCCTCATATAAGCAAATTTAACTTATAAAAAGGTTTTATAATGAAACAAATATTCATTATACGTATCATTATCGAAACCTCCATTCACTTTTTTTTTCTTTATTTTACAACGCTTTTATAATTAATTGTTCGATGTCAGCGTATCGTTTAAGCAACCACTTCAGACTGCTGTTGGAAAAAAAAATAACTACCAAAAACAAAATTGTCTCAATAAAGTGAAATAAGACTTTTGACCAGCAAAAGCAAAAAAAAAAAACAAAAAAAAAACAAACACACCAACATGTATGTTTTTATGGCTGATGTATTCAAATTCATACAATTTCCGTAGAGGCGCCAATTATTGTACTTGGACGGAGCTATTAAGATTAGCTGGCGACAAAACACTACAAGGGAACATTTTAACAAAAAACAAAAAAAAAAACCATACAAAAGATAAACTCAAACATGAAACAAAGAATATGAATAAAATTGAAAAATCGGGAGAATATGACAAAGAAGTCAAGACATTATAATAAAAAATTAAATATTTTATTAATTGCAAAACATAAATTTCAAGTCCGCGTAAATGAAATGCGAAATTGTTAAAAAAAATATATAAAACACTGTTTTAAAAAAGAAATTGAAAAGTTCACAATTTACAAGGATGTTCCGTCCACTAAGAAAACTACGTTTGTGCAAATTAAATTTAAAATTAAAACAATAAGAATATGTTTTTTTTAAATGGAAATTATAAGAAAGAAATTTTTTTAAAAAACATAGTAAGCCAGACAGTAATAGGAATAATTTATTTTAATTCCTTTTCACCACAAAAAGTTGAAAAAGGGTATAACTACGATTGTAATTCCGCGCGTAATTTCTACAATATCCATTTCCGAGCCCATAAAGTATATATATTCTGACTTCTGATCCATAGCACAGTCGATTAAGCGATGTCCGTTTGTCCGTCAATCGATCATATATAGTGTCGAAAGAGGTCCTATTAAAAGTAAGCATTACCGGTCCATGTTCTTCGAGGTAGCGGGTAAAACATCACGCCTACTTCCAGCTTTTCCTATCATTTGGAAGAAAAAATAACTCCAATCAAAAAAATAAATATATGAAGCGATAGAGAACTAAAAAAAAAAGAAAAAAACATCAAGTGAAAAAACTGGCGCTGGCCCATATTTTCCGAATTACGGGGCTCTGAAATTTTCGAATTTTTTTAAATATCAATATGCATATCAATTTAAAGCATTTGAAGAGATATTGAAGGAAATACTATAATGTTTAAAAAATGCTTAACCCATTAAGAGCCGTTGTAATTTTTTATGTAAAATTATATATACTCGTATGCAGTACAAAAATTTTTGTTTATTTTTTAATTCTCTGTCACCCCAATATTTGCTTTCTTGATTGGAGTTACTTCACTAAATTATATTTACATAGATGATGAAGGGTATACAAGATTCGGTTTAACCGAAAATAGCGCTCTTCCTTGTTTTTGTTTTAAATGGAAATTATACGAATGTAAATTTTCTGTGGCTATAGTGGGCCAGCCAGTAGTTCATAGTGAGTTAAGTGATCTTCGATTAACTTTTTTTTAGCAATTTATTTAAATTCCTTATTTATGTCCTTACGTAACACGATGCATTGCGTAATCGAACTTGTGTCCTTTTTAGTCCCTCTTCTCAGCCGTAATATACTGCAATTAAATCAAACCAAATATTGAGAATTTGGTAACTCTTTATCGTGGGTTACTTTTCGTATTTATAGCATCACTTTAACTGATTTTGTGTTATTTAAACTTTTTTCTTTTCTTACTTTCTTTTGAATTTTCGTTTTTATTTTATTATTTAATCAATCTTCCAAATAATTGAACTATAAGCTTTTAAATTTTAAATCCAACAGTTGTACTTAATTAAGTCCAGGCAAAGCTATACAAAAGAAAATTGTTTCTAATTTGGGCAGCAATCATTAGCTTTCATTTCTCTGATGTTTGATAAAACACACAATGTCTTTCCTTTTTCATTGTTTCATGTTTGACGATTTCGTCTTTTTCGGTTAGGCCTCTGTAGGTGTTCGAAATTTTTTATATACCAGGAGCCTGCAGTGATCATTCGTAGAGTTTTTATAACAAATTTAAATACTTAAAAAGGTCAAATCAAATTAAAATTAAAATTTTCAACTTGGCCAGTGTATGTTTATTGTAAAAATTTAATTGGAGCACGTTTGATGTTTTGGTAACTATTTTTTGAGATAATAATATAATAACAATAATTATATTATGATCACTTTATAATGCCTGATTGCAATAAATAAAAGTAGTCACAATAAAAAATTCTTAACATTTGATTATTAAATGGCAATTCGGCACAAAAATTAAGACAACCACATTCTTATCATAATAATATGGTTTTCAGAACCATAATATTTTCTTCAAAATATAGTGTGTCGAGTTTGCTCTTATATAATTGCAATATAAAAAAAACGAAGAATGGCTCTAAAAACGCTGATTGCTTCATTTATCAGCGTAGTGCTTTTTTTGTGAGCTGCCAAGGAATTTGAAAACATTAATGTGTTATTTCTGTATTACAGACGATCAACTCTACTGAAAATTTTTTTATAAAAACCATTCAGCTTCTTGAGCTATTTCCAGACAAGTTGATCTTGCCTGTAATACAGAAACAACACATAAATGCAAGAATATTAAATAGTGGTTTTCTTTAAAAATAAAAATTTTGTAAATTAGAAATGTAAATTCAAAATATTAAAACAAATGAATTATTTAAATAATTTTTATTAAATTGTAAACATGTCATATTGAAGATTTATTTATGCATTATATGCTTGTTTCTGATTTTTTCCTATTTTCTTGAGAAATTAAATCAACATTTATTTTAATAAACATATAAATTAAAATATACCTCAACTAAAGTCGCCTTAAATTTTTTTATTTGGTTATGATTCTGAAATAGTTCTGGGAATAATTTTAAAAATTTTAAATAATAATAAATTTATGTCTTAAAAATAATTAGACACCAGCAGAATGAAATGTAGCATTTTCTGAATCGCTACATCCTTTATCAGCGTCTATCTACATTAGGTTGTATAAGCTGTCAATAATCATCTATTTAACTAAGTAGCCTTTATATTAAATTTGCTTAGACGAAGTTCACAAACAACCTAAAGCATTACTTGTCGTTCGATCTGTAACTCGTCATTTGTTTTTGTTTCGTACCAACCTTCGGTATGGCCACGAAGTACAATTTTTATTTTTAATCATTCAAACTTTTTTGCTCACAATATTAGAGATGCTGTTCCAGTAACACATTGACTATTATGAGTTAAGTATGAATGTAAATACGCTATTCCTTGCGTTTATTTTAATTTTTATTTTTTCCTTATCAGGATTTGAACCATGGATATTATAAATGAATTAAATTTTACTTTTTTTCGGCTTCCACGGTTCAAATTCTGATTTGGAAAAAATTAAAAGTTATAATATTTTTTATATAAACATTATCCAATAAGTAAGAAAATAATATGAATACAATAACTAGAATATTGTATTTATAACAACAGTATGATTTAACTACAACCATATAATTCAATCAAAATATGCTTTTCTTAGTCATCTCTAACACGATTTGAAATCATAAGTATTTTCAATAAAACTCTTTTTGCAAACAAATATTGAAAAACCTCTCTAAAATAAAAAAAAAAACATTTCTTTACTAAGAGGGGCTCCCTAAAACGATTAAGTTTTAATCTTCAAACCCGATTTATTTAAATCTTTAAATAAAATAAAAAAGTAAATTTCTAAGTTTTTGTCCGTCTTCGAAAGAGATTTTTTGTTCTTAGAAATTCCTAAATCACAACAAGTCGATTACACAAGTGTTGTCTGTAAGACCCTGAGTTCCTACCAGTTGAAGAAATGTCATTTAAATTACAGTTACTGATGTTAAGGAAATGGTGCTGTACACTTAAGAAAAGTTGGCAACTCTACATTTCGTTTCGTTTTATAAATGAAAAATATTTCTACGCGTTTCTTATCGCACCTTATAAAAGCCAAACGTATAAAACGGCAACAATAATAATGACGACGTCAACAAACACAACAACTCCTATGAACTTAAAGAATTTTAAAATGTTGGCCTGTATGTCTGTCCTACCGTCGCATCAGCAAGCCAGCCATCAGTGGCTGTCTGTCCCCTGTAATCGGTGCATTAGCGTGTTATGTGACAAAAACTTAAGTCTGGGTCAGTCAGTCAGCCAAAATACCTAACAAACCAGCCAGTTAACCAGCCAGCCAGCAACTTATTCAATTCATTCATTTCTTTTACCAAACAGATATTTCTTGAATGTTGTTGCTGTTGCTGTATTTTATGTCACCTAACAAATGACTCAACCCAAGGCATCACAAAAACACTATTCGACAACATAAATAGTCGCGTGCGTTAATATCCAATAACAAAAACAACAACAACAATATAAATTAAACATATTTAAAGTGGCATTTCAAACAGGACATTTTCTATTTGAACACAACCTTAAAACAACAATAAAAAAAACAATAACAATTAGAATATTTGTAGACCATTTCAAATTCAAAATTATAAAAAAACACAAACTTCCAGTGTCGTTTGAAAAATTGTAAAACGTCTAATTGATTTCTCAGCAGGTAGAGTCACTCCTCCGCTCGTCATATCATAACGTGAACAATAATTAAGTTAATATTTGAGTCTGTTTAAATGTTTGTATGTGCAACCACTTAAATAGTTATGTTGTGTATAAAAACCTTTTTTTAATTTTATTTATCCTTTATCCTTTCTTTTCTTCCTTCCTTCATTGTACGCATTTAAACACTTGTTCATGCACCCCAGGTAGTGGCTGGAGGACTAAAGTTAGTTGTTTTTGTATTCATAAGGATATTGTATGTCCGGAAATAAAAATCGGAAATTGCTCGTTATCTGGGAAAATTTATCGTTGCGTTAATTGTTTGTACCTTAAAAAAAACAATTAAAGGATATTTTTTCCTTTGTCTTTGTTGTTGATTAAGTTGTGTAATTTTAATTGTTTATATAAATTTTTTCTTTTTTATTTACAGCTGCCTTTCCTATTGCCCGACGTATTGGTCATCCGTATCAAAATCGCACACCGCCAAAGAGGAAAAAGCCAAGAACTTCGTTTACACGCATACAGGTGGCCGAACTGGAAAAGCGGTTTCACAAGCAAAAATATTTGGCATCTGCAGAAAGAGCCGCATTGGCGAGGGGCTTAAAAATGACTGATGCTCAAGTGAAAACGTGGTTTCAGAATCGCCGAACGAAATGGAGGTGAGTTTTAATAGAATTGTTAAGATTTAATAGTTTTTCTGAGCTACGAAAATTAAATTGATTTCCTCCGTTTTGAATTCGTAATGACGCACATGTCTGGTTGTAATAAAGTTAAATCAAGATCCCATCAGGTCAGGTATGGAAAATTCACAATTTTAATTTTAATTTTTGTGTAAAAAAAATGTACGTTTTGAAAATAAAACCACCGATTAAAGTTAAAAACTGTAATGAAAATTTAATGATATGAAAGTTTGTAGGGAAAAATTATTTTTAAAAATTGACTAACAATTTTAATCGAAATATTTCTTGTGAAAAATTTGATAATGTTTGACGATGTGTGCTTATAGTTTTGCTCAAATTAAACTTTAGGAATTCAGAAAATAATTTATATATTTTAAATGATTCCCACAAATCCTTTTGGTAGAAAAGGCTCTTGCATGGATACTTGGATGCTATTTAATTGCAAAAAATGCCGAAAACTGTACTATTGTAATTGCAGAGAAAACAAAATTAGCGCGTCAAGCGTTGTTTATCTAAAAAATTCTTATGGTCACACAAAAGCAAACGTATAAAGCAAGCGCGTTGCAATTACAAATTATGTTTTGACAGCACTGTAGGTAGTGAAGATAACTGTTAAAATTAATTATTTAAAAAATTAATGTCAATTTAATTAATTTTAGGTGAATCAAGTTATTTATCTTCATTTTTATACCCTTCACCACAAGTGGAAAAGTGCAAATTTAAATTTGTCATACCGGTTGTAATTCCTACAAAATCCATTTCCGACCCCATAATATATATATTCTTAGTTCTTATGTATAGTGATGTCGAATGACTGAGGTCCGTCTGTCCGTCCGTGTTCGTGTTAAAATCACCTTTGCCAAGGCACTAGATGAGCTAGAGAACATTTAATACACCAATCGATCAGACGTAGTTTCGAAAATTTTACTATTAAAAATCAGCAATTGCGCATATCTTTAATATTTCCATATTTTTTTTTCGGCTATGCAGAATTTTATATACCCTTTAACATCTATGTAAATCTAATTTAGCAAAGTAGCTCCAAAAGCAAATAAGTCTACATATATGTACATGATTAAGCATTTTTTAAAAATTCAGTATTTTCTTAAAGGTCTCTTCAAAAGCTTTAAAACGATACCTTAATTGATATTTTTAAAAAAATTTTAAATTTCTGAGACCCGTAACTCGGAATATATGGGTGAGTGCCAATTTTTTCACTTATTGTTTTTTTTCTTATTTTTAATTTCTCTATCACCCCATATATATTTTTTTTTTTTTTTATTGGAATTACTTCATTGTTCTAAATGTTCTAAAAATGGAGGTGAGGTGTTCTGCCCGCTGCTTAGGTAAACTTGATTTCGACACTAAAACGGACGAACTGGCGAATATCACTCAATCAACTTCGCTATGCACAAGCTGTCAGAATATACATATATACTTTATGTGGTCGAAAGTGGATATTGTAGAAATTACAAACGGAATAACAAACTTAGTTATACCCTTTTCCCACTTTTTATGGTGAAGGATATTAAAAGATAAGACAAAGTGGTGAGCTTTTCACTACTTACTACATATTCACTGAATTATACTAGGATCTGTTCCAGTAACATTTTCATTTACTAAGCTGGGACAACAATCCTAAGCAAAACTTACAATTTTCAAAAAAACTTTTTTTTAGCAGAAAAACTTTATAGTAGGAAAGAGATTCTAATGCCGATTTATGGTGAAGGGTACTTTTTTATTACATTTTTGTGGATTTTATTAATCAAAATAAGTTTATGACTAAAAAAAAATTCAATAAAAATTTTTGTAATTTTTAATGGCTCCATGTAACATGTTTAATTTTGTTTGAAGTAACGGATTATATTACCGAAGAATTCTCAGTAATTTTATGTTGAAGTTTGAAATTAAAATAGTAAATACTATCGAAGCTCAATTTTTTTTAAAGAAAATAGTTGAACAGGTTTATTAAAAGAAGTCCTACTTTAATTACTTATTTTATTGAATGATGATTGCATACACTTTTCAGTCACAACACAACATGTAATTTAAAAAAAATATTCTAGCGCGAATACCCACGAATATAAGAAGTTCCGGTCCACGGAAGTTTTATTTTGGCTTTTTTCAAGCAGTTAGTGGTATAGTCCATATTAACCATATTTGTTTCTACAACACTTAAGCAACAGAAATTTTTTTAGTTAATACATATCTCTCACTATAAATAAAACCAGTTTTCTTTCTTTCACTTAATTGAGATAAACGCAACTTTATTAAAAATTTGGCAATGCAAAGAAAACAGGTGTTAAAGCACCGGCTGAAACATATTTTGTGTTTGACAGCTCAGAGCTGTTAAGTTGGATCATGTCAATCAAACTAGAATCGATACACAAGTTGAGTGGGATATAAGTAATCGGTATAAACATTATTTTGGAGCCATAAGAAACTTTGAAAACTGAATTAATCGACGCGTCGCGACGTTAGATTGGACATTTCGCCTACAGTGCGGTGTGGCGAAATATCAAAAATAAAGGAATAAAAAATATATTTTTATTAAACAAAAACTGACCTAGTGCTTGAACAATTAGAAAATAAAATTTTTTGTTTTAGTTGTCGTTTTGTTCAGTAAATAAATTTGTTGCCTTATTTTTCCTGAAAGATAGAATAAAGCTTTTTATTGTATTTTATATAAATTACATTAAATTACTATTTATTTAAGTAAAATTTTAAAATGTAACTTTTAATGAAAAAACGTAACTTTTTAAGGAAAAGCGTAACTTTTTCCTGTCTTTCCCTGGCAACACTGATATTAATGCTCTTATTCAAGAATGTTATTTTAGCTCTAAGGCTACCACTATAATTATCGCGAAAGTAATAATTTTCTTTTACAAAAACTTCGTGCTATTTTTTATTTAATTTTCCCGATTAAATTAATTAACGATATTGATTATTGAGGGTCAAAGCACGTCTCGATGGCCATTTCGTTACCGCTTACATAACTCTTCAGGAAACTTCTGACAAACATTTTAAATAAACTAAAGATTTTTGTCCAAACAATAAAGCAAAGACAAAAATCAAAGTTTAAGCAAAAACAACAATAACCAACAGTAATTCTATTTTTCTTTCTCTATTGTATACGGTCGACTTTTTTTCGGCTCTTTTAAACAGTTGAAAGAGGATGAAAAATAAAATATCAAAAACACTACGATAATTTATTTTTATGCACAGGCACTTGTGAAAATTACATTTAAAAAAAATATTCCCGTGTCTTTAATTAAATAAATTTCTTTATTATTCATAAACTGAGCCGTTGTCTTGCTTATTTAAAATTATAGAGAAAAATGTTCCCTCTGGCAACATTTATGTCAGTTTTTGATAATTTTTGCGATTATTTATTCGACCAGTTTGTTGTTAAGTTCCAAATGAAAAATTATTGTCCTCGAGCTTGAATATATTCTCATTTAAACCTTTTTCCATTTAATTGAACAGAGTAGCCAATGACAACCATTTTGTAAGATGGTTTATTTTTATTACTTTAATGATTATGCTACAAAAAATATTGAAATAAAATGCAAACAACCCTCATTAGTGTTAATGACACATAATAAATTTAATGGGGGGTGGCAATATATACGTTTCCATTCAAAACCAAGCGTTTCCATTTTTGTCACTGGCATTTAAACATATTATGAAAGACAAAAAAAAACAAAAACAAAATGGCAGTGAAATAATTATGTCCGCTACAATCGCCTGCAAACTAGTCAACGCATGGGCGAAAATTATAATAAAGAATAATTATTCGTGTTTATAATTGAAGCTTAATTAAGTTTTTTTTTTTAATTGAAATATACTCTAATAGCTGCTGTTCATTCCATTGACTCATTAACAAAGGAAATTTGTACACATTTTGGTTAAATGATTTAAAACATGCATTTTTAACATTTAGAAATAAATATTATTTTGTTTTTTTTTTTAATATTTATTTTTTTACTTATCTATTAACAATTTATGTTTACTTACCAAATATTTTAACTGAATTTATTACCTCGTTTTTAATCATTAAATTTCTGTTTTGTAATTTTTTGTCGTTACTTGGAGGATGGCAAAGTAAAATAACTATAAACAGTTTAATTACAATTATTTGCATTTTCCACATTTTACATTTAGAATTTTGAAATTAAATATAATTTAAATTCACAAGCTATTCTAGTCATGTTTTTTTTCCAGCTTTAGAACTTAAATTATTAACGGAAATGATGGCAATCGTGCAGCTCTCAAATTAATTTTAATTAATTTTTTTTCTAAAAATAAATATGATAATGTTTGTTTATTTGATATTTGTTTTTTCTTTAATTTTTTATTAATATATTTTAAAATTAATTGGACATTTGTAGAACTCAATTTAAAGTTTGAAAGAAATTTTGTTGTTGCTGAATGAGTTTTAATATGATTTTAATTGTTTTTATAAACAAATTAAAATGTTTATGATTAATTTTTGTTCGTTTTTAATACTTGTAAAATTTAATAAGCCGTTTTATTTTTATAGCTAATAAATGCAAAAATTGTTTGTTAGAAAAAACTGGAAATTGATTAAAAATAATCACAAAGCGATTGATTTATTTTAGTAAAAAAAAGTTATTTAAATCGAAATTATTTATTAATTATAAAAACGATTATTGTGCTATTTTTTTCTATGTTTCACCCTTAATAATCAATATCGGTAATTTATAATTTAAATTGGGATAATATAGAAAAAAAATAGCACAATAATTTTTTTTTGGAAAATTAATTCATTTAACAAATGTTTCCTGTGTTTTTCAATTTAACAACTTTTAATTAATTGTAAAATAAATTTAAAAGACATTAAAAAAAGAATTTAATGGCATAGAAAAAGTAAAAAACTCGCTTCTAAGAACAAAATTCACCGGCGAAAAATTGTATGTAAAAAAATTAAATAATTATTTAACACACAGTTTTATATAAAAAAAATGAAATTCAACTAAAAAAAATCTTTTTTAATGTTAAGCAAGTAGACTTCTAAGTATATGTTTGGATTGATGCCTTGCGATCGTATTCCACCCGCTGTCAATTTAACATCATCAGTAGTTCTGACGTAAATTAAGGTTTTTCATAATTTATTTTTATTTATTTATTTCCTAATTGATTATTTGGATGAACTATTTTCGTGTTACAACCAAAAAAGCAAAAATCTTTTTAATCTGCTAGTGTAAAACTTTTGCTTTTTTCTTTTAAAATTAACAAACAACTTTAAAGAATTAATTAAAATTATTAATTTCGTTTTTCATAACCGCATACATACATCATAGCGCCCTGCTCCTCCGCCTGTATTGGCCATCAGCAATAAATCGTCTACGCGGCGGTGCAACACTGTTTTTAAAATAAACATAAATTGCATTGCAGTTGCCTGAAATTTAAAAAATATAGAATTCCTAAAATAATATTTTTTTTAAGAAAATAAATTTTTTTATTACCATCATTAATTCTAAAACACTCAAATACCGGTCAGGGGTATTTTACTAACTTTATAAAATTATATACGTGAATTGAAAATATTCATTACTTTAAATTACTCACTACAACTTTTCTATTAATAATTTTAATCGTAATTAAACCTAAGGTCGCTTTAATATCCAGTTTATCAAGACTTGCATTTTATAACTACCAAGAATAGTGATTCCTGAGTCAATGGCATTCACTGTCGATACCTAACGGCAAGGACCATTAGGTTTTTAAGGATATCCGCTAATAAATAATTTTCTTACAATCTTAGTTCATACTCGATTAGTACTCGTTACACAAAAAAAGAAAATGTATTGTTGTATTATTGATTATATTCCTCTAACTCCCACTGGAGCATTGGGCCCCGATTCATTAGCAAATTAGTTTTCAAAAAGGTGCTAGTCCTCCTTTCTTAGATTGGTGATAGATCTGCTACCTGCAGCCATGCTTCAGCAATTATTTATGTAATTTACCTACCTGCTTGAGACGTTGAGATGTTCTGGAACCATTCAGGCTACATGAATGGGCGCCTTCTCACTCTAGCTACCTTTCAGAGGTACCTGAAAAGCCATTGCCTGAAAAATACTTGCTCAAGGACCAGAAGTAGTGAGCTGATTGGACAATACAGCATTGGAATCGTTACTGGGCACTCCCACGTTAATGACAGTCAGAAAACTTTCCGCCCTACTTGCACCTCTGTTAAAAGTCCCATTTCTCAAAAAAGAAAATTACGAAACAAATATTGCAACGATAGCTAGGATGTGGATGAAATAATCGTTAAAGACTACGACTGACTATCCCATACAACCCTTCAATTCATTCACAAAAAAAAAAATAATAGAAATTTTTCGTACCTGCAAAAGTCCAAAGAAAATGAGTGTTTGGGTGCCGTCACCGTCAGACAAGAAAACGAAAGTCAAAATGCAGAAATTTTTTTTATTTATGAAACTTTTTAAAAGATTAACAAATGGGACGAAATGGTCAAAAACTCAGTCACAGGTTTTATTTTAATACACACAATCGTACTCACTTACTGTCATAGTGCCTTTAAAGAAATATGAAAGTTGTCGTTGTCCGCCTTTCTCATGGAATTTTAAATGAAGTGAATTTTCTATATTAAATCACAATTTATTCAAAAATGATGGAGACTTAAGTAAAAGCTACTTCCTCCTTTTAAGGGTTCCACACTTTAAGGGTACAAACGTAAAGTTACAATGTCTATGCGTTTGTCAAAACCCTCTGTCTATAGAATGGTGATTTATTTCTTATTTTATATTAGGTCTAATAAACAACAACAAATAATATGGAGTTCAAAATTATGGGGTGCCTCCAAAGAGATGCGATCTTAATTCTTGATTCATAAAAAACGTACCTTTCAAATTTACACACTATTACTATTGCGACTATGATAAGAATAAAATTTAAAATTTAAAAGATGTGATTTTGACGAACCTGGTCTTATCTTTGAAACCTCTGTAAGCAATCAGCTGATATTTACACAAAAGGCTTCGAGTATAAGTCCAACTCGTACTTGGCCAATTTGTTTTTAATTGTTAATATAAAAGAGCAGGTGACGAGAAAAAATTACAAGATAGACGAAATATTTTTACTTCATTTTATGTTTGATATAAAAATTATAATTTAAGTATTTACCTTTATTACCTGTGTGATGGGTCCTATTGCAATAACAAATTTATTTGAGTTCAGGAGTTTAATAACTGATTAAGAATTTTATATTTTTTCTGTGTAGTCATTGTGTGGCTTTTTATTTCTTTTTTGTTACTATAAAAATAATAATTTTTCCTTGTTAAATATTTTAGAATTAGCAAATTAAGCGACAGTTCCTATTTTTAATCGACTTAAAAAAAAGAAGGTTATCAATTCGACTGAATGTTGCTTTTCTATGTTTGCGCCCGCAGAACTCCGTCATTTCATTTATTCAAACTGTTTACTATTGAATTGTTCTCTTTGTTTATTGCTCATTCAACAACCAATTATTTATTTGTCGAGCATTGGAACAGTTGCATAAACCTTTGTAGGTAGACAAATAAAATCTTTTTTTTAACTGTTAAAGCAATAATTTAAACGCACTCGTACAACAATCAAAAGGCAGGAGCAAAATGGCAGACAAATAAATCGATAAATAAATAACATGCATTTGTTTGAATAATTAAAACGCTAAATATAAGAACTGAATATAACAATAATATCTAAATTTTTTCTACCCTTAAAAACAAAGAAAAAAAATCAAAAACTGCTTTTCGTTTATGCTGATTACAAATGTTTTGTTGTCTTTCAATTTGACAGCTTTAGATCTGTTATGTGTCAAGTTAAGTTTTTTTCTTGTTGTTCGTTTGTTACTAAAACATTAAATATAATTAAATATAATTGTTATTGCTGATGCCTGTTTTTTGTTTGTGTTTTCCCCTCAAAGAAATAAATCTTCTCAAACTTCGCTCTGCCACCACAACGCTCTGCAACAAAACAAAAGAAAAGAAAACAATTTAATTAGTCAAAACATATATTTTCTTGAAATTAAAACCCTGTAACATATCGGTTGGTATTCTTACGTTTTAAATATAAAATATTCGTACACAAAGCAAATTAATTTACCACCTGAAAAATCTAGCAACTATAATTTGTCTTCTTAGCAACAACAACAACAATAAAACCCCCTTACAAAAACAACAACGACAACAATAACTGTAAGGAATTTTATTTTATGTTATTTTCTTCTTTCAAATAAAGGATGTGGTGTTGAAACTTTGAAATAAATTTCTAATTAAAAATTTATACAAGTTTATGGTTAAAAATGATAAAGTTTCTTTTAGTTATTTTTGTTGTTTTTGCAACCATTATAAATGAGAATTTCAAAAATTTGTTTTGTAAAATGAGAAAACTAAATTGGTTTTACTTCTATTTGATACATATAAAATATACAAGAAAATAAAATTTAACCACTAATAGTTTTGATATGAATTAAAATTGAAATTAATTAAATAAAATTTATTATAAGAAATATTTTTAAAATTCTATATATTCTTACATTTATAAAAAATTGCTGCAAGTTTGTTGTGACTTTATAACTCACGAACGGTCCAATCGGTCGTTCAAAGCGTTCGTGAGTTTTGACAAAAACGGGCATTTATGGCTCCACCGATAAAAAAAAAATTAAAATGGAGATATTTATAAGTTTCAAGAGTATATGCTTATTATTATTAAAAAATAAGACACAGGAGGGGTAGGTGGGGGAGGGAAAAAATGTGCGGAATCGATTTTAACAAAAAAAAATTTAAGAACATTTGAAAGATAAATAAGTCCTGATTCATAAGGCCCAATAGGCACAAAGAAATCTGTTATAACTTTCATATTAATCAAAAAAAAAACTTGAAAGAGTGGTCGTGGTATGATTATTTTCATTGGGGTAGCGAAGCGCCCCGTCGCACAGAGGGGTATCTTGCCAATCTAGCCAGATATTAATTTTTTTAGCTTATATTGGCTTTAAAAACTTACTGAGAGCACCTAGATTAATGAAACTTGGCAGAAAAATCTCTTATGGTCATAAAATGTTAAAGCGTTAAAATAACAAAAATCGCACCAAGAAGTAAAAAGTTTCCCTTAGAAGAACTAATCCTACCTCTGAAAAATTCAAGTTTTTTTAAATTTTCAAATCATTTTGTTTAGCAATTACATCTTTTAATGTCAAGTAACTTAAAGTGGGACTCAAGAGATTCTAAAATGCCATTTTTGTCCCGCCCCTTTTTGTGGGCGGCGAAATAAAATATTATTTGAAAAAATAATTACACACACCTCAAAACCATAGAAATTAATTTATATGGGCAGGGGGAGATATCCCTACAATCCCAGCGCTAAAAAGATCCCTGTGAAAAACAAAATTTTTTTAATTTTTTTTTTTTGTTGTAAATTCCTAAAAATATTTATTATTAATCTTTCCAATACCTTACCGATTCCCGTCTTCCAAAAATATTATTAAAATTGTAACAATTAATTTATTTAAAAAAACTTCTTTACACTAAAATGATAATGAGTACCATAGTCCGTCCTTCTTCGTCTAATTCTCCAAAGAACTCTTCCGAATCTGAATCTTCTTCAGCGTTAAGTACAGGTGGAAGCATGAAAGAAAGGATTAACTTTTTTGGTGTCGGTTTCATATTAGTAAATAGTTTTCTCTACAGTATAAAAGTAGAGATCAAAAATTTTATTGTGATATATAAAATTTTTACGACCGCGATAAAGATCACTCTCAAAAAAACCTTTTCACTTTTTTTCTATGACAAAAAATTTAACAATAAAAACCTCTGTTTTTAAATCGAACGAAATTTTTTTAAAATTTAAAAAAAATTGTTTTTAAAATTAACATAAGTAGCTGCTAATATTTCCTTTTCCAGAAAAAAAAAAATCAATACAAAATCTTTATTCGTTTAGCCACAAAAAATATATGGCAAACCTCTCAAAACCGGTTAAAGCTTATAAAAGCGTATGTAATTTACTTAACTTTTCTGATTTTAACAGTGTCCCAAAACGACAAACCTCAAGCCTCAAATCAAATTCACAATATGATGCAAAATTTTGTTGTCTATCCAGCTGCGTACTTTAATTTTTACATTTCTTAATTAATTAATTTTTGGCCTATTGTCCAGCTAGATTGTGCGTCGATAACGGTTTTCATTGGTGAAGGATTGTTTAAAAAGATTTCTATTGTTAATTTATTTAATTATAATTATTGCATACAAATGCTTGAATTTAATTTTGCTAAAAAATATTAACTAATTTTTATATTTTCTTTACATATTCCCTGTTTTTTTTTTTTTTATTTATTATTTTTATTTTTCTTGAGAAGCAGAAAAAGTTATGAGTAATTAAATTAAAAACAAAATAACTTTATTGTTTTTATTTATTTTTCAATATTCCAATATTTCGACCAACTTTGTTGGTCATCTTCAGGGAAATATGACTAGAATGTACAAAAAATGTTTATGAGTAATTTTTAATTTAACAAACTATTGTTTGAACTTAACTTTACGTTTAATTACAGTTTTAATTGCTTTTGTTAATATTTTTGTTAAGTTTTTTATTTAATTTTGTGAATAATTTAAAAATTATTTATTTTTTTCAATTAAACACTTACGGATTTCTGTTTTTGTGTATTTTTTCAATTAAAAAGTTATCGTAGTTTATAAAATTTGTAATTTATTTTCTATGTCGGCATTTTATTCATTATTTTTGACGTAAAATTTCAGACGATAAAAAAACATTTTACACTAAGTTGGTTTTAATGAAAAACACTATTATAAAGATTATCTAGATAATTTTTAATTTTTCCCTGACCAGTACCTCGTTTCTGTATTTCTCGCATCGTAAAAGTTTTCGCATCAAGAGTGAAACAAAAAATTTCATCGTTTCTCGATTTGCGAGTAAAAAGTGTTTCTGGTTCTTAATGCGAAAACAGACAACACTGATTCTGTTTTTACTGGAATAATTCCAGTACTAGTGTCAAATAAAAACAAAACGTCAAAACAAAGAAATGAATTATCAACCAATATAGAAAAATAGTGAAAATGTAGAAAAGAGTTAATAAATAAAATAAGTTTTAAATAATGTAGCGAAAAAAATGTATAATAGAGTGTGGACATGTAATCAATTAGCTTTTGCTGTTTGGAAATTCTTTCTATTTTCTAAATAAAAAGATATAAAACATAAATAAATGCATAAATACTTATTGATAATACTTTTTTATTATTAATTTAAATTGCTTTTTACCTTTCGGCTGATTTAGACTCCATGTTTACACAAATTTAAAAATATATTTTAAATCTTACTTGTTCTCGCGCTGTTTTGAAATGTGAGTTATTTTGACAGTTCTTGCGTAAAACTTTTCACAAAATATTGGTACAGAAACACTTTTTCTCGCATACTTCCAATAACTGTTGGAAAATAACTTAAATGACATATAGTTCTCTCATTTTAAAGATACAGAAACACTTGTGTGAGAAAACCCATCTTTTGTTTCAATTTACATCGTTTTTCTAAAAATTTACTCGTTTCATGCGAAAACTTTTACGATGCGAGAAATACAGAAACGAGGTACAGGATTCGAACCATCGATTTTGTAGTTATCAAATTGCTAGCACAAAAAAAGCAACAACAAATGTACAAGACGAGTTACAAAGAGAACGACAAAGAAAAAAAGCTTTAAGCTGTGTGTAAACTTCGTGTCACCAAATTAACATTAAGATTAGTTAGTTAAATAGATGATATTTACGACGTACATAACATAAGGTAGATAAGTGCTTAATAACAACTTAAAATTTTCTAAAGGTAAAAGCTAATTGCATACCCGGCAAGAAAATGAATTTTAGTTTAATCGTTTAATGTAATCGTTAACAGTCCTAAACAAATCAAAGGAACATTCTTCTAATTTTTATTTGAATAGGACTGTCACAGAATTAGTAATGTTAAATACAGAAATTCATAAATGTCCGCCGGAAGGGTAACTATTTTATTTGCTTCTAATTTTTGATAAAATGAAACTGAATGGGGATCTTATACTGATAAATATTTTATTTAATATCGGTATTTATATATTGAGTACAACATCAGATAAATATCCGCCTCTTTTAGCCTCACAAATGCGATCACTTTTGAGCACATTTTTCATTACATTTTCACACATTTCACGCGGTGTTTCATTGATTTCATTACGAATATTTTATTTGAGTTGCTCAAGTGTTTCGGTTTTGTTTGCATAATCCTTGCTTTTAAGATATTGCCACAAAAAGATGTCCGGAACAGTAAAATCAAGCGACCGTGGAGGCCAATCAACATCGCAATTTCTGGAAATAACTTGTTGTAAAAAAAAGGTCTCGCAGCAGTTTCATTGTAATCCGGCATGTGTACGATGTGGCACAGTCTTGTTGACACCACAATTCAATCAAGCCGAAAGCATGCATTTTAGTAATGTGTTTAGCCCAACTTGTAGTACGTTGTGGTCCATGCTTGGGCCTATTGATGATTGATTTAAAAAAAAAAATACCGTTAAAATGTTTTAATAATCGTTAAAATGTTTTAACGATTTGCAACGTGTCTACTCCACGACGGCCAAGACTAATGTTTACCAAAATGGCAGCACCGTCGGACACCCTGTACTTTGTTGAAAACAAATATCTCATATATCTCATAGCACGCATAGCACTTAAACCAAGTGGAAAGATTAACGAAAACCTTTATAAAGACAATTAAAACTGTAATAAAACTTAAAGTCAGCATCATAATCATAATTGTTTTTGTGTAAGCATAATAACAAAGACAAAGGAGAAAGTACGATTAAGTGCGATTATTTTAAATTGTGTTTATGTGAATTCAAGAAAGTTTAGTTCATTTTTTTTAATGAAGAATTATGGTTAAAACCTTCTAGCAAATAACTAATAGGCTTTTCTTAATATTAACTTGAGTCCTTTTAATGCAAAAACAAACACTTAAATCCCTTTAAAGTAGATACAATTTATTCTCTAATTATATTTAAACGCCTGAAATACAAAAACATAACTTTGTCTATTATCTGTTTTAGTACTCATTAATTATTTACGCATAATTATAATATTTTTAGTACCAATGAAAACAAAAAAAAAAACTATCAAGCAAAATACTTTAAATTAACTTTTCCTTCTCCACTCCCAAAAGTAAAATCCCCCACAAAAAAAGCAGGAGTTTGCGCAATAATAATTATTATTTAACCGTTATACACGAGTAATGCTCGTTTTGAAAAGACTTTAGCAAATTATTTATGTTCTTCCAAAAAAGTAAATATGTATTTTGTATTAAAATAGTGGGAGTAAAAATTGTTAAATTGGTGCCGGGGGTGGTGGATATTAAGGCCATATTGAATACTTCATAACATTATTTTAATATTATAGAAAAATGTTTGTGCATTGCGAGATGAAGAAAAAGTTTCTTTTTAAAGCTTTCATTTCGCCTGTAAACGTAAATCATTTTAATATCAAACTTTTTTTTTATTGTTGAATAGAATTTGTTTTAACATTTTCATACAAGATAATACGGATAATCATCAAAAACATATTTACATAAATAGTTTAGTGTAAGTGTATGTGTGTGTGTGTGAAAATATTTAATTAAATTACTTTTCACTTTTGATGTCAACAAGTCTTTTTGCTAAAATGTGTAATTTTCTACCAAAAATATTATTAATTATATATTCATTTATGAAAGATGTGCCATGATTTTATGAATGGGATTGAAAACAAAAAGCAACCAGAGTTATTTATGCATTCTCATATAAGAATTAATATTAATTATAACAGTGTTAAGATGTAAGTTGAAACTTTTATGGAAATGAAACGAAAGTTTATTCAAAAAAAAAAAAATAAACGCATTTAAACTGAAACAAAAATTATATGCAAAAAGGTTAATATTTCATTATTTAAAAATTTTAAATTTAATAGTAACAAGTAAGAGTGCTATATTCGGCTATGCCGAATCTTGTGTCCCCTTCACCAACTATGTAAATCTATTTTAGTGAAGTAACTCCAATCAAAAAAGCAAATATTGGGGCGACAGAGAATTAAAAAATGAGAAAATGAATTAAGTACTACATAAAAATGTAATCAGCTCTTAATGGGTTAAGCATTTTTAAAACTTTTAGTACTTCCTTAAAGATCTCTTCAAAAGCTTTAAAATGATACCCATATTGATATTTTAAAAAAATAAAAAAAATTCAGCGGCCCGTAACTCGGAAAATATGGGCGAGCGCCAATTTTTTCACTTGATGAATTTTTCTTATTTTTTAATTCTCTATTGCTTGATCGGAGTTACTTCTTGGCGCTTTGCCCGTTGCCTCGAAAGTTATGGACCAATCTAGCTTATTTTCAATAACACCTCATTCGTATTTAAATTTTCTCTAGCTGGTCTAGTGCCTCGGCAAATTTGATTGACGAACATCGGTCAATGGACCGATGCTGATACAGATACAGATTATAATTTTGTCATTTTGACAAAGGTCTATACGCGCACCTACATATTTTTTCTTCGTAGCTAGTTCCCAGATTTTTTTTTGAGTGGTATTCCCAATTAGATAAATTTTACCCCAAAATTCCCCACAAAAACAATTTCAACTATCCCCAAAAATCCCAACTACAAATTATAGTATTTGATATTATATTCAATTTTAATATTTAAGTTTCATCTCGTTGTCTCTTAAAACAAATTTTTGAACTTAAACCTTTGCAGCATCTCTGAAGATGGAGCAACAAATTGTTCTACTGTTAAAATGTGCATTAATTCTCAATAAAGATTCAAGCACCTCATATTGCATTTTGTTTCTTATTCTGGTTTTCATTGAGTTTATTTTTGAAAAAAAAACTAATTTATTTTTTATATCTACGGAGATACTTAAATGTCATAATTTGTAACAATGGAATCTCGTACGTAACAAAAAAAAAATAAATAATAAAAATAAAACAGAAAATAAAAAAGATCCCCAAAAAACCTGTTTAGATCCCCAAAACGCAAATATATCCTCAAATAAATCTTCAAATTAAAAACAAATTAAAATTTTCATCCCCATTTATCGTCGATTTGAGAATATATCCCTAATCCAAAAAGCGCGGTTACGGCCATAATTACATATATTCTGCAAAAAATTACCCTTTATACTGTAAAATAGGAGGTGTAGAATTGAAGAAAACAACAAACTTTTTTGTTAATATTACAAATGCTTTTCCTTAAAAAAAATAATTACAGAAAGTTTCTCATATTGATAAAAATTTAATTAAATTGAATAAATAAAGAGTTAAATAAGCAATCAATTGTCAATATCAAGAGGTTTTTGTTAAATGAATTTCTGTCATTAATTTGTAAAATAATCCTGTTTTAAATGGCTTAAAATTCAAGTATAAGACAAAATATATTTGTGTCCTTGAAATTTAGATAAACACGCCAAAAATATTCTCAGAAATATTTATGTTATTTTCAGACTGCAAATACTTTCAATTATAAAACGTGTAAGATTGTAACGAGAAAAAAATTTAAATAAAAAAATTGTCATGAAAAGTCATAATTCACGAACGCGTCGACCGATTTCGTACAAACTTTAGATAAACCATCTACACATACGAGCAAACTCTAAAAATTTATTCAAATTCGGTTTAACCGTTCGTGAGTTATAAAGTCACAACACACTTGCAACAATTTTTATGCCCTTCACCACAAAAAGTGGAAGAAGGGTATATCCAAGTTCGTCATTTCGTGTGTAATTTCTATAATACCCATTTGCCGAGACAAACTTAAAATCACAAAAAAAAAAATAAATAAATATGTTAGTTGGTTAGCATGATCGGTCCATGTCCTTCGAGGCAACAGGCAAAACACCACGCCTACCTCTAATTTTTTTTGTCACTTGGAACAATAAATAAAAAAAAAAAAAATATATGGGGTGATGGAGAATTAAAAAATAAGAAAAAATAATTAGGTGAAAATATTGGCGCTCGCCCATATTTTCCGAGTTATGGGGCTTTGAAATTTTTTAATTTTTTTAAATATCAATATGGGTATCATCTTCAAGCTTTTGAAGACATCTTTACGGAAGTACTAAAATTTTTTAAAAATTCTTAACACATTAAGAGCCGACGTCATTTTTATGTAAAGTTATATATATATATATATTTTTTTTTAAGTCTCTATTACCACAATATTTGTTTTTTTTTTTTTGATTGGAGTTACTTCACTAAACTAGATTTACATAGATGGTGAAGGGTGTATAAGATTCGGCATAGCCGAATATATCACTCTTATTTGTTTATATATAAATTTTTTAACTTAACTTTAAGTTTAATTACTATTTTAATTGCTTAACGTTGGTCAAGTTTTATAATCTCCGCAATTATTGAATCGCACAGAGTGACTCATTTTACACGTATTTTTATGTCAATTGACGCTGATACATCTATTAAACAAACAGAGTAAATGCCCCAATCTTTTTTTTTTTTTGCGTTTGGCATATATTTTCCATAACAAAAATAACGTTCAATTTTAACAATATAAATAATTTTATTTTTTTATTTTTATTATTATTTTATCAAGTTTAATGACATGAGTTATTGCGTGTAGATTGTAACTAAATGAAAAAATAAAGTCTTAGAAAAAAGAAAAAAAAAACGTTAAAAAAACAATTCAATGATTTGAAAGAAATATATGAATAAACACACGAATGTATAAATTGGATCAATATTTTGGTTGTTAACAACTGTTAGCAAACTCAAGACGTTTATAAAATAAAGAAATATTCAATATAAAGATACAAATTATTTTATTTTTTACTAAAATTATACTCTTAAGGCGTTTACCATGGTTCCGCACGCACAACTAGAAACAAGATTGGTAAAAAAATTGCATCACCTAATTTTCATTTCTAAGAAAATATTATCTTGAAATATTTCCTGTATCAAGAAGTAGCAAATAATATTTGTTACTCTAGAATGGTGGCGACTACTGTAAAGAAAATTTATTTGAACGATATTTACATTCAGTAAAATTCTGGTAATTAAGAGATAAATCTAAACTATTCCAACAAGTTGTCATAACCTTTCAAAGACTAGTCGTACCTATTTGAAAATCCTTTACTTCTATTGGAGCTAAATGCAAAAAAAAAAAAACAACTGTTTAAAAGTAAAACTTTAAATTTCGATAAACATTTCTATCTTCCTTAAATTTTCTTAAAAAGCCGTTGTGGCTTTTAATATTTATTTGGTAATAAATTTAAATAAAAACCATTAATGTAACATAACTTAACTTTAAAAGGTTATTATAACCTCTCCAGTTCCCTTAAGAAACTTGAAGAAACCATTTTAATAATAAATTTTTGTTTTTTTGCAAAGTGTTTAGAAAACAGCTGCTTCTTATGAACACAAAGATTTTATCCCTGTGTATTCCAGCAAAAACTTTTTTGCTATTGTTGTTGTGTACTTTTCGCCTATAAATACTTGAGATGGTAATTAAAATGATTTTGTTTGTTAAAAAGCCACAAAGGATTTTGCCTTTTTTTAACCAAAAGATTTTTGTAGTTTAAAATGTCTTTGAAATCATCATAATTTACCTCAAGACTCACCTATCTGCTTGTTTTGTCAAAAGTAATCATTTGGGGAAAAAAATATTTCATAACTATAAATTGTTAAAAATGATTATTTTGGTATGTAAAATGAATGTTAAAATGTTTAAAGTGATTTTTTAATTTTTAGTGAAGCTTAAGTTCATTATTATTTCGATGTTTTTTTTAACAGAAAAACTTAGTTGTAGGAAAGAATTTCTTACGCTGATTAATATGTAGATGTTGTTTCACATATATTGAGCTGATTTTTTTTAAAGTGGTATAACTCCACTTTTTCTAAAAATTAATTTTACGTTAATTTTATTGAGCTATAGCCTCCTTCTCTCCATGGCTATAATCCTAATTTTAAAAGAGTTCAAACAACATCAACAGGAAATTTTTTATTAAATCTGGCAACATTATAAATACAAAAGAAAAATCTTAGTAAATAACAACAATAATCTACTTAATGTTGCCAGATTAAATAAAAAATTTCTCTGATGATGGTGGAAAAAATCGGCATCGAAACTTCGGAAAAAAGTATGTTAAATAAATAGTCTTTTTATTTAAGCTTGACCTTTAAAACATAACTATAGGAAACTATAGAGAACAAACATTAAATAAATCCACAAAAGGTCGATAAATAATTAAGATCGAAATTTTTTTTTTTGGTTTGGAAAAAAGGAAAGACCAAAACGCTTCAGCAAAATTAATATGTTAACGCTTTATAAAACTTCATGGAGCATGAATATAACAATATGATGAGTTAATTACCATATATCCGCCTGTTCACCATAAATCCTTCAACGTGTTAAAGAAAAACCTTTTTCTTATTTAAGGACAAAGTAATTTGCATTTTTACATTTTTAACATAACTGAAATAAGCTCCTGATTAGCTTGATAGGTTTTCCATTTTCTCTTAGAAAACTAAAAAAAAACAATTTTTATATTTTTTTTTCAGCGATGGGTTCTTTAATTATTTATTTATTTATTTAAAATTTAATTACAAAATGCAATTTTTGCAACTGAAAAAGAGAAAAGGAGTAATAGCAACTTATACGGCATTTACACTATGCTATTTTTCATGAAACTAGCATAAAATTTTTATTTGCTTGTGAAGCAGGAGGAGTAAGCATTATGGTATTGCTTGAGTTTTGAGGGGATGTTACTGTTTCAAATGTTTACTTTTAGATAACACATAACGGTGTAACTTAAATAGAAAATTGAGAAAAAATGCCTCAAAAAATAGCAAAATGTAAATCTGGCGTTAGGCTTTCAACTCCAACTTAAAGATTAAATTAAATTTTTAAATTATTTTCTGATATAAATTTGCATAGCAATTTAATATTCCTATTACATGTATTTATTAAAAATTCAGAGGGAGGTTTCGATGCGAAGATATTTTTTTAAGTCCTTGCAAATGGTGCATTCATCTAAAAGATGTGAAATGTTAAGCTGTGCGTTGTCAGGCAGATTTTTTTCTAATAGGTGGGCGTGTGAAAGTTTACTTTGTCCAATTCTGAGCCTTGTTATTATTTTGGTTTTGTAACGTGAAAGGATTTTAGGTAAATCAATCTAATCCCAAATAAGTTGTTTTTTTTTGTAGCTGTGTAATTGAGTAATAAATTTTGTTAATAATATCCCTGTATTTCCAGGTGGAGAAGTTCAGTAGAGGTTTTCTACTTGCATCATTAGCGGTTTAATCAGCATATTCGTTTCTAGGGAGTCCTTGGTGTCATAGGACCCACATAAATTTTATTTTTGTAAGTCTAAGGGTAAAAACATCCGAAGTTTTTGACTAGAGTGGAGTCATGCTTGGTCGTTTATATTGCAAGGATAGACGAAAAATTATTGGTACAAATAATACATTTCGGGTCATTTAAAGCGACACATATTGCTGCAATTTATATTGCAAAGGATTCAGCTTCAGAGCAATCGTTATCGATATGTCCACATTTGATAATTAAGCCATCTTCTTGAATCGCTGCAAAGGTCATGTAATTAATTGAGTTGGAACCATCTCTCTATTTATTTAAATTATATCTCTTACATAAAAATATTGCTTTACAACTGGTAACATAAAGAAAACTACGAAGGAAAAATTTTAAAAAAAAAATCCCGCATCGAAACTGCACAAGTATGCATCGTGAATAATTTTACCAGTTGGTTTTATGGTCCTTACTTTACACAAAGGGAAATAAAGCTTTTAAAAAAAGCTGTTTTGCCTATTAAAAGTTTTATTTGTTTTCATGTTTAAAATCAATAAAGTTTTTAATTGATTCAAATATTTTTTAATTATAATATATTTTTTTTAATGAATAGAAATTATTTTGGCTTAAGTTCATTTCTTTTTAATTTCTAAAATAAATTTTCTTTCTAAAAAAAGATTTCTAGAAATTAAAAAGAGTTCAAAAAATAATTCAAAAAAATTTTTTTTATTAAATATATGATTGATTGAATGAGTTACTTAATCAAGAAATTTAATATTTATTTTTCAATTAAATATATAATTGAGTTGATTACATATTTAATTAAATTTCAATTTAAAAATTATAAAAATTTTTAGTGTGTGCAAAAACTTGTTTTGTGCTGGTAAAATTCACTGCATATATAATTCCATTGCTATTTTATGGTGATAAATTTATCACGGAATCGTTGAAGAAATAAATTAGTTACTCCTTTGCCCTTAGTTTTAATTGTTAGAAAACACACTAGTGATCTTGCTTTTTCATACCAAAATTTTTATGCAAAAAAAAATCATTCTTCTTGCCCATGGCCTCAACTAGTTCGCATATAATAATGCGACAACATGTACATTAACTGCCTAAACATGCGGTCCTAGATGACATTAAATATTTCTTGATGTAGAGCTACTCTTGAATTCCATTAATTAATTTCTCAGAGTATAAAAATTGAAATTTTCATCATATTAAGTCAAAGTATTTGATGACAGCACGGAAAACAATTGCTTTCTTATTTGGTTATAAACAATTCAATACAATTTATTTTATCAAAAGCTTTCCGCCATTTTATAATTTTAACTTGGTAACTTCTTTTTGCTTCTTTTTTAATACTGACTTTTTTGCTTCTATTTTCTTACTTGCAGACGTCAAACAGCAGAAGAACGTGAAGCCGAACGTCAGGCTGCCAACCGTTTGATGTTGTCACTACAAGCAGAGGCCATTAGTAAAGGTTTTGCTCCACCACCATCTGCGCCGCTGACATCACAAACTGTTAATGGAGCACCATTGGCCGCATTACATGGTTTACAACCCTGGGCTGAAGCTTCACATGCAGCGGGTTGTTAAAAAATTTTAATGAATGAAACTTGAAGTCACATGTGATAAAAAGAAAAGTGTAAATAATCAACAAAATTAAATTAAATACAATGGAAAATCGCTTAAATATGTATTAAAAATAGAGAAGACAAAGAAGAAATAAAAAACTTGGATTTCTTTTAGTGTAGTTTTGCTAAAGAACTTAAAAAAAAGTTTTTTTTTTAATAACTTGAAAAGCAGCTGTTTTAGATCTTCAAAAAATTTGTAAATAGTAAAATAAAACCTAAAATAGTTTGTTTTGATGAGTTGTATTTGTAAGTTATTTTTATGAATTAAATAATAAAATAAAGTCAAATATTAAAATAAATACATATTGAAAGCAATAGTAAAAGAAAATGAAAAACAAAACTGAAAATATAAATGATAATCAATAATAATGCACTAAAAATAGATTTAAATTACTTTAAAATAAATTAGAGTTCTAAATAAAATATAAATTAAAACATAAGTATTAAATATTTAAACAATAGTAAGTAAAAAAAAGTTATTTAAGCTCATAACTGTCTTTATAATTTGCTTGTAATTTGAAATTAGAAAAAAGAAAAAATGCTTCAATTTTCAAAAACAAAAAATATAAAAAAATACTTTAAAAAACAAAATTAATAAATTGGCAGTTTTATTAAAAGATTTCCTTAATTTATTATTAAACCTGTTAACTTTGAGGGGTGGTTACTACAACTGATGATACTTTTTTGTTTTAAACGGCTCCACCTTTAACATCGATTTTTTAATAAATTTTAGTTATCATCTCTAAATAAATAATTCAAAAAGGGGAAAACGCATAAGAATCTATCTAGAGATAATTGTTTGTTGAATGACCACAAATTTAAATTGATTTCAAATTATATTTTCCACTGCAATTTGTTTGATCCTCGATCACGCCACCTGTGCTGCTGTCTATTAATTCAGGGGAGTTTTTCTTTTTTTCTAAATTAATGTTTTATTAATTATATTTTTTTAAAAAGGTTTTTGAATTCTTCTTAATCGGTTTTTCTTTTTAACATCAAACACCGGCTTATAATTTAATTTACATATAAGTTTTTAAAAGGCCTTTTAATAATTCTACCATTTATAAGAACTAACAACAGTCAAAGAACAATAAAGCAAATGATAAAGAGATTGTTATACCCTTCACCACAAAAAGTGGAAAAAGGGTATAACTATGTTTGTCATTTCGTGTGTAATTTCTACAAAATCCATTTCCGACCACATAAAGTATATATATTCCGACTTTTTATGAATAGCGAAGTCGATTGAGCGATGCCCGTCTGTCTGTCTTTTCGTCTGTGATAGTATTGAAATCAATTTTGCCGAGGCATTAAATCAGCTAGAGAAAATTTAAATACCCCAATCGAGAAGACATAGTATCGAAAGAGGTGCTATTGGAAATCAGCATGATCAGTCCAAGTCCTTCGAGAAAGCGGCAAAACACCACGCCTACCCCAAATTTTTTCATATCATTTGAAACAATGAAGAGATTGCAATCAAAAAAATAAATATATGGGGCGATAGATAATTAAAAAATAAAAAAGAAAACATCAAGTTACAAAAAAAAATTGGCGCTCACCCATATTTTCCGAGTAACAGGGCTCTGAAATTTTCATATTTTTTAAAATATCAATTTAGGTATCATTTTAAAGCTTTTGAAGAAATCTTTAAAAAAATACTAAAATTTAAAAAAAAATGCTTAACCCATTAAGAGCCGATGGAATTTTTATGTAAAACTAAAAAAAAACTACTTAATTTTTTTCTTATTTTTTTAATTCTCTGTCACCTTAATTCTTACTTTTTTGATTGGAGTTACTGCACTAAACTAGATTTACATAGATGGTGCAGTGTATATAAGATTCGGCATTGCCGAAAGTAGCCCTTTTACTTATTAATACCCTACACCACAAAAAGTGGAACAAGGGTATATCTAATGGCGTTTTCTTTTCTGACAAAAATGTTGCACATGTTTAACACTTTTTACACCTTGTGTTCTTTTCTAAAAAATGTTCGATAGGGTAAATTAAAAGTATGTTCTTTTAAAAATATGTTGCACGAAAAAGTGAAAGATATGTTACATATTTTACCCTCAATTTTATGTAAGGATAGTATGCTACACTTTTTTTTAGTAGTTTTTACTCTTGATAAGTGATGTCTGCTTTTGTTGCTAAACCTAGTGTTATATTACTTTATGTTTTAAAAGCTAATTAAACATTACTGACATGTAAAGGAAGTTAGAAAAATTCAATAACAGTTTTTGTTCTATTCTGCTATAAAATGTGTAGCAAATTTTCGGGGTTAAGGCAACATGCAAAACATTTTATGTGATTGTTGGGTAACATTTATTTTCAGAAAAGAAAGCGCCATAAGTTTCTCAAAAAAATTAATTTTGAGATAATCGCAGTTTAAGTCTTTGACTCGTTCTCACCATAAAAAAAATTACCAGACTGCTTAAGTTGCCACTACAATTAATAAAATGATTCATAAATAAAAAATCCTTTAAGGAAAACTTTCTTCAATTATATATCAAAGGGGATATATATATATATCGATAAACTGTGTGGATTTTTTTAAATTATGACGTTACTGCTGTAAAAATATATCCACTTAATTGTCATAAACTAAACTGTGTCGTTATTTATGAAAAAATAACGAAATTTTTTGAAGAGAAATAACGACATGCTCTCTTAAAACCTGGAAAGTAGAAAAGACATAAAGATGAAATCTATACACAACATAAAGCATGAAATGGCGAATAATTCTGTATGATTAACACCAAAATTTGAAATTTTGACTTATGTGGCTGTATATTCTGAATACCAAGTGAAAATTTTTTAGCGGAGAAGATTATTTGTTTGAACAAATAAAGGCCGAGTTTGACTCTAACACGAAGGGTTATGTATTTATATTTTGCTTATTTTTTGTTGAAAATTTAAGGTGTCTGTCTCAAAAGGTTTAAAAGTTAAGGACAAGCTCATCAAAATTACGAGGTCACATAAGTGAAAATCACTTCACTATAGGGACACCCTTTAATTCAAAGTCTTAGTTTTGTACTTGTTGCTATAGCGAATATCGTTTTACCATATTTCTACGTCAATTGCTGGCCCTCAATTGACGTGTTATTATTGTAAAAGCTGCTATAGTAATACATCTTCTGTAAAAGCCCCAACAGTCTACCTACTGCGGCTCTACAAATGGAGATCTGTGACCGACGGAGAGACATGATATCGCAAATAGTAGGGTTACGTTACACAAAATATTGCCCAAAATTAGATTTGGAACACGATAACACACTCGTTTAACTCAGTTATTAAAAACATAATTTTAAATTACTTTTAAAGCCATCTTAATCTCTCAGCCAATATTTGATTTCAATGGCAAAACTCTCAATCAAAGAAGTCTCAGTCAAAATAATAAAAATAAACAGGAGTCTTTGTAAAGGGCTAAAAAATTGAAAAATTGCTTATTAATACTAATGAAACTATAAGGAAAAAAATATAAATAAAAAAATAAACAAGTCAATGCTTCGATTGCTAAATCAATGAACTCCATTTAATAATTAGATTTTTAGAATTTCTTCTAAATAATTAATTTAATTTGACCGATATTGTCATTTCAAAGTTCTAGTAGACATCTTTAGAGATATTTGTGTTAAACAAATAAGAAGTTTAAAAAAAAAAAAAGGATTTTATGGTTTGGTAATTGAAGCATTTAAACTGTGAAACGAAAAAGAAATACTGTTGTAGAATAAAAATAAATTAGAAGTTTGGGGGTAAACCGTATTAATTGCATCAGATTGGACATGTTCGGAAACACATCAGTCAGATGCACTTGAACCACACAAATGATCAATTTGCAGAAAGTCGGCTGATGCCGATGTGCAAAAAAAGAAAACACTACAATTTTTAAAATAAAATAATATTGTGTATTTAGGTCTCAAATGTAGAAAAACAAGTAATAGTGCTATATTCCGCAATGCCGAATTTTATATATCCTTCACTACCTATGTAAATCTAGTTTAGTGAAGTAACTTCAATCAAGAAAGCAAATATTAGGGTGAAAGAGAATTAAATAATAAAAAAAGTTTTGCGACTGCATATATATAATATTATATAAAAATTCCAATCGGCTCTTTAGAAGTTAACCATTTTTAAAAAATTTTACTATTTTCTTAAAGATCTCTTCGAAAGCCTTTAAATGATACCCATATTGATATTTTAAAAAATTTGAAAATTTCAGACACCCGTAACTCGGAATATATGGGCGAGCTCCAATTTTTTCATTTGTGTTTTTTGTTTGTTATTTTTTTATTCTCTATATTTATTTTTTTGATTGGAGTTACTTTATTGTTGTAAATGGTATAAAAAAATTTGATGTAGGCGTGGTGTCTTGCCCGCTGCCTCGAAGGACATGGACCGATCATGCTGATTTTTAATAAACCTTTTTCGACATTATGTCTGATAAATTGGTGTATTTAAGTTTTCTCTAGCTGATTTAGTGCCTCTGAAAACTTGATTTTAACACTAACACGAACGGACAGCCGGATATCGCTCAATCAACTTCGCTATGCATAAGAAGTCGATAAAGTTTCGTCGGTTAAGAAAAATATATTTTTTGATTCATAATCAAAAAAATTACAAAGCCTGACTAAATTATCTTGATTTTAATGTTCGAGTTATCGTCTATTCCAACTGATTTTATCGAGCATTATGACGAACGTTTATGGCTGTAGTGAAACACGTCAGAGGCTTGCTAAACCGCTGTCAACTGTCAGCAAAAAACATTATAAAATCTCTAGAAAAGGGAAATTAAACCATATGTAAATCCAATCCAATTTCGCTAGAAAACAAACTGTCACTTGAAAAAGAGTATAGAAAGAAAGAAAGGAAGTCAGTCACATGGTGGTCATTTACGCATAACCAAAAAAGCTGACTGGAATTTGAAGTTTATTAAATTTAAATTTTGTTGTGATATAATCCCGACAAAAATTATGAAATTCACTGATATTGATTATTGTGGGGGAAGGCACGTCTCGAAAGTTTTCACAAAAAATTTAAAAAAAAACTAAAGATTTTTGTTCAAACAGTAAAATAAAAATAAAAATTAAAGTTTAAACAATTAAAACTGTAATTAAACTTAAAGTTAGCTTCGAACAAATGTTTGCTCAAATAAACAAATTATAATTTTTTCTGTGTAAGATTTACAACCAACCTTTTTAAAAGTTTATTTTTTGTTGTTGTCAAAACGTATTATGAAGTAAAATTTATTCCATTTGAATAAAGCTTCTGGAAAACAATTTAATTATTTATAAAGGAATTATACAAGTCTCCATTACCTCCTTTAATAATCCATCATTTTCACCTGGTTTTATTTTACACCATTTTCTCTTCGCTCCAAAAAATAAAATAAAATTATAAGAAAAATGAAAAAGGAACAAGGAACCATATCAGTCTTTATCAATACATTTGATTGATTATTGACCAAACTTGTGGACAGTTTCATGTAAAACTAATCTGTTTATGTACAAACATGTCCTTTTAATGTAATCTGGAAGAAAATATATGAAAAAAAACCACATCCTTTCACAAAAGAACTCCAAACAGAAGGGTAAGAGATGATTTTAATTTCACACAAAAAAAAAACGGAAGAAAACTAACCAATCAAGGATTAACTTTTGTGTATGTTAAAATGAAGACATGTGTTAAAAACAAAAACATAAGCAAACTTTTCTACTTTTCCAATGTTCGAGTTTTTTAACATGACGAATAAAACACAAATTAAAAGTGATTTTTATTTTAGCAAAAGCCACAAGAAAACAGAAATAGTCTGATGGTAAAGAACTGACGGCATTATTTATACGAGATAAAACATATGAGTTCGGAGGAGGGGTTTGCTTTTATTTACAAAAACTCTAAAGGCTATGGATGTTTACCTGAAGTTAAATTTGATGGACATTCAATAGATAAACGTTTACATACACAGTTTGGACTATCGGTTATCGAAGGATAAAGTAGACTTCTTTTACTTACACGAAAAGGATTTCAAATGATGAATTAGTTTTTTTTTTCATTTTTTTAATTGTCTCATTCCAAAAAAATCTATTGAATACTTGTCAATTTCGTTAAAATATATTTTAGGCAAAAATCAATTTAATAAAAAGAAACATTTGATTGAAGTTTTTATTTATTGTTTAAGACCAACGATAGCGTGTTCATTTATGTATTTATTTTTACATTCCTTTCAGATGAGTTTGTTTTAATTGAAAATAAAACAGTTTAAAGCTTTAAGGAAAGTCTCACTTATTAAGATTTCTATAAGAGGAAAAAAATAATTTGCCTTCAAATTTGCAGTTTCGAAAAGTTACATAAAACCTTGATAATAAAAAATATTTTCAAAAAGGAAAATTTATATGGAACTTTTATAAACAAAGTGTAAAATATCCTTTCAAAAAAGCAGTTATCTGAAAATCAATTTAAATCGTCGTACCACACATATATATTCTGCGTTTGCTGCAAGATCGTCACATCTTAAAAAGCACGAACTGAACTTCTCAGCCTCGGCAAACTAGATTTCACAAAAAATAAATATGTCAATCGATCAGACATAGTGCCGAAAGAAGTGCTATTGGAAATCAGCATGATCGGTCCATGTCCTTCGAAGCAGCAGGCAAAACACCACGCATACCTCTAATTTTTCTTATGTGATTTGGAATAACAAAGTAACTCGAATCAAAAAATAAATATATGGGACGATAGAAAATTAAAAAATAAGAGAAAAACATCAAGTGCAAAAATTGGCGCTCACCCATATTTTTTAAGTTACGGGGACTGAAATTTTTAAAATTTTTTAAAATATCAATATGGGTATCATTTTAAAGCTTTTGAAGAGATCTTTAAGGAAATACTAAAAATTTTTAAAATGCTTAACCCATTAAGAGCCGTTGTAATTTTTATGTAAAATTAGATATATATGCAGTAGCAATTTTTTTTTTAATTCTCTGTCACCCCAATATTTGCTTTTTTGATTGGAGTTACTTCCCTGAACTAGATTTACATAGATGGTGAAAGGTATATCAGATTCGGCAAGCCGAATATAGCAACTTACTTGTTTTTCAATTTACTTTAATTATTACAATGCGTTTTTTTTTTAAAAAAAAAACCTCAATAAATCCCCAAAGCGCAAAACATATCCTTAAAGAATTCCACAATCCCCAAACTTAAATTTAAAAAAAAAATCCCCGTTTTGGGGATAAATCTTCTAATCTGGCAACACTGACTTCGATGCTAACTATTTTTTAGACATTATATATTTTGTAGCCTTTTTCTATATTGATTGACCCCAACTACCATTAAATAAATTTTGAGTAGTAGCAAAATGGCCATATGGGTATGCTTTCACTACAGTGCAAATATCTTAAAAATTTTTTTTGTTAAAAAAATATTTCAAGAAATCAAGCACGATTAATTCTCAATATGTCATATAGTTTCACCAAACAATTTTGGAATGTACGCAAAGACTTTGTGGATGTCGTCATGCCAGTGTTCCTTGTATATTTTGTCACAATTCTTTTTTTTAACTGCAGTTATAATTTGTGATTTTGTTTTGTTGTATTTACTTCTAAATACTAATGACTTTTGTCATGACTGTCATGTGCTCTTCAAACAAATAAGAAAAAATTTAAACATAAACAATGGGCAAACATAACGTGGAGGGCAGATAAGGTATTCAACCAATGCACAGTGGTGTAAAATAGGAGAAAATCGTAATAAAAATAACAATTATAAATTTTTGTTATATCTTCAATATAACTGGACTTATATTAAGAATGAATATTTTGAACTAAAAAATTATACAAAAAATTGCCAATCGATTCTACAAAACTTTATCAACTCAACAGTTTTATTATATATTGTAGCCCTCTTTTTTTGTTTCAAGAACTTTATCAAATTTTGTTCGAATCAACACAAAAATTAATAAAATTTTCTGTTTTGTTGAACGCTAATGTAAATAGTTTAATGATTACTTTTTCATATGACGCGTAACAAAAATGTCACTTACTTTTGTTTGTCATTTTAAAATAATTTTATACCCAGCGCGCAACTCATCTAGAAAAATTTGTATAAGAAGCACTCAATTTTTTTAGTGATTCCTATATAAAATTTCCAGACATCAATCAAGACATAAAAAAATAATACTGGGCACTCGATATTGGTCGAAATTTGAAGGAAAATGAAATGTAAACTTCTATCGATATCAAATGCCGTAAATTGTCCTCTGCTGTTGTACTAAAAAAGATCTATTTATTTAACTATTTTTTTATATTAAGCTTTCAATACATGTTTTCGTTAATAATACTTATGAAATTTAGTTCAGTGTACGCGACGCCCTCTAGAGATGCCGTCGCTAAAATAAAGTTTCCCTAAATAAAATTTTTTAATATTTTGCGTCCTCTGTTACGAAATAAAATTATTTTTTCGCGCTACTGTGCAATGGCAACGACAACAACAATAAAATCATAATGCATTCCATTTAAATTTATTTGTTATTCCGTCATTTAATGCTCTGGTAGTTTTTCAGTTTATTTGTTAAGTAAATAATCGTTAGACATATTTTATTGTTGTGAAATAATAACAATGGTGGTTGGTTGATATTATGAATTAAAAAAAAAAAAGTTATGGACTAATTAATGTGTCTTCTACAAACTCATTAGCCTGTCAACATCAGAAAATTATAATTTCTATTTTCTGACCAAATTATTGTTACTTTGAACTCATTAAATTTTTTCTATTTTTCACTCTGCCTTTCACTAATAAAGAATTTAAGAAGTGACAAAATTTTTCCTACATTAAATAAGAAAAGAAAAAACTTTTAATTAGAATAATAAGAAAATGAAATTGCTTTTTTTGGAAACCTGATTTTTTCAAATAAAGTGAAGTTAAACATTTCAAGGAAATTTCTTGCCAAATCTTAACGACGATTAAGAACTAGAAATAAATTTAACAAAGTTTATAAATAAATCTAGTCCATCCTAGTCCTGATGACTATAATATTTTTATAAGAGAAATTTCTTATTTATGTTCCAGAACAGGACATTGGTATATAAATTAGAAAATTGAAAAACAAAAGCAAAGAACAAGTATGATCGCTTGAACTCTTTTTTTTATAAAATTGAAAAGTAAAATTCTTTTAACTCTATAAATATCGAGACAATCGAAAAACTATCAATATTTATCACAGTTTTTGCCTGAGAAATTTAAAAGCCACAATTTCGCAAATATTGAAAACGAAGAGAATTAACGATCAAAAATATTTAAATCCAAATTTTTTTTAATTTGAACAATAGTTTTATTTAAAGAATTTACCAACGACACAAAAAAATTAAATTTATATTATAATGCTAAATTCGTAAATCTAAATAACTTTTTTATTGGAAAACAATTAAAATAGTAATAAAACTTTAAATTAAGTTCAAACAAATGTTTGTTTAAAGAATACTTATTTATAACTTTTTCTGTGCAGCCACATTTAAAAAACTGTTGTAAAAAGAGTATACCGACGAGGCTCATACTGAGTTGTGAATTAAAAAGATGGCTTTTATTTGATTTAGTATACGAGGAGGAGGTGTAAGTTCATTTTGCATTTCATTGAGATATTTTTTTATCCATATGGAAATGGATGGTTTGAAAAATAGATTCACATGAATGAACTGATTTTTGTGTTTTATGGTTCCATACACAAATTGTAAAAACGTAACCCTATTATTTTCGCTATAATGTCTGCGTGTGTTACAGCCCTCTATCTGTGTAACGGTAATAGAAACACCTTTGGAATTTTCAAAGAAGCTGTACAGCCGCTATGACAACAATAATTAAGAGCGCAAAAAGATGAAAAGGTCTGTAACTAAGTTTGTCATTCCGTTTGTAATTTCTACAATATCTATTTTCGACAGCATAAAGTATATATATTCTGATTTCTAATGCCACCAGATCAGCTAGAGAAAATTTAAATTCGCCAATCGATCAGACATAGTGTCAATAGAGGCGCTATTGAAAATCAGCATAATCGGTCCTTGTCCTTCGAGGTAGCGGGCAAAACACCACGCCTACCTCTAATTTTTTTATGTCACTTGGAACAACAAAGTAACTCCAATGAAAAAACCAAATATGTAGGGCGATAGAGAATTAAAAAATAAGAAAAATACATTGGCGCTCGCCCATATTTTCCGAGTAACAGGCCTCTGAACATTTCAAATTTTTTAAATATCAATATGGGTATCATTTTAAAGCTTTTGAAGAGATCTTTGAGGAAATTTCAAAATTTTTAAAAATGCTTAAACCATAAAGAACTGATGACAATTTTATGTAAAAATATATATATAGTTCTTTATTTTTATTTTTTACTTTTTTATCTTGTAAATCTCTGTCACTCCAATAGTTGCTTTTTTAATTGAAGTTATTTTACTAAACTGGAATATCTCTCGAATATAATTTAGTCTATGAATAATTACAGTCTTAAAGAAACACGATTTTAAGATTGTCTATTTAAAAATCGGTTTCTTTTGTGCAAGCTTCATTTCATTTTATTTTCTTCTTTTTATAACACCTCTTCCTTTCATATTCATTTCAATTTAAATTTGAAGTAAGAATAATTTTTTTTTATTTAATTTCAACTCTCCATTTGCCATTTAAATATTCTTTATGCTGTTAAATATTCATGCAAAGAAATAAAAATCCTTGAAATTAAAAAGCAACAAATAAAAAATGCAAAACTTATAAAAAGTTCCATTTCTTTTGTAGATTTTTTTTACATTCCCACTCCCTCTTGACCTTTTACTGTTTATAATTTTAATATCTAACAAACAACAAAAATGAATAAAAATGGAAAAAATGAGATAAAAAAAGTAAAGAATATTCGCAGGAATTACTTAAGGGTCATTTAGAAATCTTTCTGAAAATGTAACTTGTTTAAACAACAATACAATTTGACGTTTTCATTTTGTGATTAAGGAAAATATTTAAATTAAACAACTACAACAAATTAAATGAACGCAAAACAAAATCTTAATTTGACGAGGGCTAAACAATTACAAGATATAAAAAGAATTTCATTTTATAAATGTAATTTTATTTTTATAGTTTTTTATTTTTTTTTTTTATTTACTTAAGTTAAATGTTGAACGGAAGGAGGAACAGAAATCACTATAATAAGGCCCCACGAATTTAAGAAACTTTACAAATTTGTAAACATCTCTTATAAAATTTCTCATAATTAATCTTTATTGTAATTAAACTTGAAAATCGCCATTGTTGTTGTTGCTGTATATCGCTAAACGAAAGAGCATAAACGTAAAGTTATGAATAATTTAAATTTATTCAATTGCCTCGTGTTGCATGTCAAAAGAAAATGAGAAATCACTTTTTAACTTTCCCCCTTTTTTCCGGCTGCTTTCAGTACGATTGTTGGCAATGAAAATAAAAAGTTTTTAGAAATGTTTTCAAATTGAGTTGTAAGAAATAAAAATAATAAACAATGTGAGTTTAAAAAATAATAATAAATAAGACTAAACCTACTCAAGTTTAGAGGTAAAATCCGTAACTCGGTGAATCCGTAAATCGATGAATTAATTGAAATTTTTTTATGCCAAAATTTTATTTTAGCAAACTTTTGTTTAAACTTAATTTTAAGTTTTATTACAGTTTTAATTGATTTTATAAATATTTTTTATAAGTTTTTTATTTCATTTTGCTTTCACAATGAAAACGGCTTTTTTTCAATTAAATATTAGCGATAATGCGCAAATTAATTTACTAATTAATTTAAATTAATTAAATTTTCTAATTGTATGAAGATCATATTTTAATCAAAAAGTTATTTAAATCCAGAATTAAGAAAACAAGATTGCGCATTCAGCCGTTCAAAAATTTTTTCTACTGCGCATCTACGTCACAATAGAATGAAAATGAGTTTTTGTTGTAAAAAGTGTAGGAGATTTTTTGGCGCAAAACTGAAAATAATAATATAACTTCTAAACGGATGCATCGATTTAAACAAAATTTTAAATGGGAAGAAAAAGGATATAGTCGAAACGAAACGAAAAAAAATAGTTTTATATAAATTTTTTTTTTAATTTATTATTCAACCACAAGGTCTTTTAATTTTTATTTTTTATTTTTTGTTGTTGCTATACAAGGGAGTAGCGAAATATTGAGAAAATGAAAAATAAAAATTAAAAGACCTTGTGCTTGAACAATAAATTAAAAAATAAATAATTGAAAAGGTCAAATAAAAAACTATATTAATTTTATATAAAGTTCTTTTTTTTTAGAAAATGCAGTATAATCTTTGGTAACGGGTAGGATATGAACCCAGACTTACTAGTTCAATGACATAGTTCCTAGTAGTCAGGGTGTTAATCTAAGCACTCTCAATTCTTATGTTCCTCCAGTGGCATTTCCAATTGACCTAGAAAAATACTGAACTTAAACAGCTAAAAGTTAATGTTTAATAAAAAGCAGATACAAGCTGTCAGGGATTAAATAAATTTTTGTATTTAACTATCGAATTCATAAACTCCACCAGCATCTTATAATTAGTAAAGTGAGAAACACAAATTTATAAATATTTCAACGAAAAAAAAATCTTTTTTATAATAAACATAAAACGAAAATTTTATAAAACTATTTATAAATTCAATTAAAATTTTAATTAAACTTAAAGTTTACCTTAAACAAATAAAAAATCTTGATAATTTTTTACTGTACAAAGTTACAACCGACATTATTGAAAAACTTACGATAGTTTATGTAATCATGTAGAGCCTCTATTATAATTACAATACTGTCTACTGAAAGTCCATCAATCCACAAGACTTAACGCTAAAAATCCCATTTTATTTAAATACTTAACCTTAATGTCTAAAATTAATATATGAAATTTTTTATGTAACAAATGTATTTCATTCGCTAGATATCCGGATGAATAATAAGTCAGAAAAAATCAATGTGGTTTTAGTCCTGTTTAAAATATTTTTACGGGTGAATAATAATATCATGACAATTATTGTCCCAATCAAATGATATAAAGTATTTTAAAGCTGCATAGACAGTTTAGCATTTTGCCAGTCCATCACACTCTTACATATGCAATAGAAATATTAGTGATTAAAAATGCTTAACTATTTTCAATGCATATCAAGTTGCTTATCTGATGCTGTGGAAAAATGTGCAGCAAAAGCAAATGCAAAGAAAAGAGAAAGAAACACATTAGCTTCAGTTGACTATGTATTTCTTTCTGCAGCAATACAATCAGCAAAGCAATTAATTTAAAAACGTTTGCTGTTGCTTGAGCAATCAGTTTTTCTTTGCTTTTATTTTTGCTTTTGCTTAATTTTTTACTATGAACTTGTGGCTGACTACGATTGCTGCTTTTTGCTGTAACTCGCTGCTTTACACCCCTTTTAACATTGGAAATGTATTTATGTATTTATTACTTACAGTACATAAGAAAATATATACAATGCAAATAAAAACATTGTTTTTATTACACCATTAAATAGTGTTTTTTTTTTTTTTGCTTAAAAAGTAACAGCAAAAGAAGAAATAAACCTCAACTTATTGCTTAAGCCACAGCAAACGATTTCCAAATAAAAGCTTTGCTGATTGCTTTGCTGCAAAAAGAAACACATAGTCAGCTGAAGCAAATGCTTTACTTTCTATTTTTTTTTGCATTTTCTTTTTGCTGTTGCTTCGTTTATAATAAAATATTTTGTAAATGCTAAAATATTCGGTTTTTTGCTGAAAAACATGTAAGCAAAGCAAAGAATTTAGTGCTGTTGCCATACAATAATTTTCGCTAGCACTGTAGTGATGTAAAAATCTTTTGAGAGTGCGCAAAAAAAATATTCTATTTATAAGAAGAGGGATACAAGTTTGTCATAAAATATTCTGAGTTCTTATCCATAGGGAATTCGATTATGCGATTTCCGTCTGAAATCAACTTTGCCAATCGATCAGATATAGTTTCGAAAATTTGTTCTGTTAAAAATCAGCAAGAGCGGTCAATGTCCTTCGAGACAGCGGGCAAAACACCACGCCTGCCTCTAATTTCTTAATATTATTTAAAACAAATTTATACGGCATTTACATCATGCAATTTTTCATGAAACTAGCACAAAATTTTTGTTGGGTGGTGAAGCAAGAGGGGCCAGCAATATAGCACGGCTTCATTTCTAAGGGAATGTTTATGTTGGTCATGTTTGTATGGCCCGAGTTGTAAGCCTCTTAACTTTTCATAGAAAAGTATTATTTAAAAGCTTTTGAAGAGATCTTTTAGAAAGTACTAAAATTTTAAAAAATGCTTAACCCATTAAAAGACGATGATATTTTTATGTTAAATTTTATATGTAGCACTTGATTTTTTTTTTTTAATTTCAAATTATCTGTCAGCTCAATGTATGTTTTCTAATTGGAGTTACTTTACTAAACTATATTTACATAAAAATGTAAAGGGTATAAAATATTCGGCATAATATATAAACTCTTGCTTGTTTATATTAAATTATATTAATTTTATTGCAGCTAGTGATTTTTTACATAATCACATAACTACCATGTTCTTGTTGTTGTCTATATTCTAGTTAATTAGGCTTCCAAAATATCAAAGTTTTTCCAAAGTTTATAAAAATAAGCGAAATTTTACAAAAACAAAAAACATCAGGCATGTTCTGGAAATCAATTTTTGCAAAAGTGATTTAAAACCACAAAGTACAAAGCTCAAAAAAAAGTTTAAAAAAAAATATTATAAAAATAGAGTTTGGTGAAAGGTGCATAAGATTCGCTATTGCCGAATACAGCACTTTAAATTGAATATTTATTACATTCATTTCGTTTTTTATTTGAAATTACAAAGAATATAAAAGGTGAGAAACCTTGAATTTTCCCCAAATGAATATTAAAATAATGCTTAAGCCATCTAAAAAATACACAAAATGTAGCTCATGGAAAAATTACTAAACAACCAAACAAAAAACCTTCACCAAGAATAAAGGAAGAAAAATATAAATAAATTAAACCAATGTAAGAATCACAATCACAACTAAAGTCCCAAAAAAAATATAACAAAATTAACCCTCCCTACCAGAAAACTCATAGAGTTTGACTACATACGGTTAATTTTAAGCAAATTGAAAGACCAAAATGGTCCCAAAGTTTAACAGTTATTTGATGAAAAAAAAAAAACAAAAAAAAAACAGCTAAAACACGAAATGATTTCCTTTGGTTGCGGGTTGACAAATGTGAAACTGTAAAAATAAATGAGTATTGAAATGACTTGAAATAAAATCGACCATGTTACGACATGATAAATACAAATGTGCCAACAAACATTCGTACAGGTTTCTTTTTTTCACAGGATACTCAAATGGAAGACTCTGTTTAGTTTTTTTTAGAGTATAAAGTCCCCAAGGATCAAAATAAAGAAGACATCAGTACAGGAAAAAAATTATGTTTTTTTCTTTGTTACAAAAAAAAATCATTTGAAATTGATGAACTTGTTACAACACACACACAGCGCTCTAAGACAGCATGACTGTGGCTGTGTGTGAGGGAGAGTAAGTGTATGAGTAACAAAAAAAAACGTTTTATTGTACACCAGTTTGTTAAAATGAAATAAATGTTTATTTTTTTATATTCCATTCACTTGTAACAAGTGGACATCATAAACACGGCCCTTTTATAAACGTGTCCTTTTATTTCTATACAAACATTCATTCATCCCTTTCCAAGTTTTATGTTTTTGAAAATTGCTACAAAATTGAATAATTGCTTTGTGATGTTTTAAACCAGTTACTCAGTCATTCAGTCCCAGCGTCAGTCAGTTAATTAAAGGGGTGGCAATCAAAAGAAATTTCTTTTTCCTCTATGTTTCTTCTCTTGTTTGTTTGTTTGTTTGTTTGTTTGTGTTAGTGCAACTCAATTGATTTTTACTTATTTATTTTGAGGTTGCACGGGTATCATGTTGCAAATCGCTGTGACAATTGTTTTGCTCTTTTAGTTTATTTGTTTTTTATTGTTTAATACAATTGTATTACTTTATTGTAATTGTTGTCATCATTTTTGTTGTGTGGGTGTATGTATGTGTGTATGTGTGTACGTTTGCAATTTTCAGAAGGGTGTTTCTTGCATGTTTATTTATTTCAAATTGACTTTGAGTTGTTGTTGTTGTTGTTGTGCCTTTAAATGTCTGATTAAAGGATTAAGGAATATTTGATTTGATAAGAGTTTCAATTTTCAAGAGATTAAGAGGGAATTTGAAAACATATTTTATTAATTACTTTTCACATTTAAAATCATTGTTATGGGGGAAAAGTTGAAGAAGACTCTTGCTTGAACATGTTTTATTTTGAAAGTAATTTAGAGAAGTAGTTAAGATTACTTTTGATTAAATTTCAAATTTATTTATATTTTCACACCTACAGATTAATGTCTCTATTTAAAGTAAAAATGGAATATAACTCTTAAATATGGGCCGGTGCTTCAAAGTATGTTTTGAAGTTTCTCGATCGCGAGCAAGAGAGGGCAAAGAGAATCATAGTTGACATTGAGGTATCCAACTCTACTGGCTCTCTTGAACATCGACGCAATATAGCTTGTATTTCGCTGTTTCATTGATACTGCAATGAATTGTGCTCTAATGAGATTAAGAAGCTCGTTCCCCATATCCGCACGTTTTTGCGTACAACACGCTTTTAATTAAAAGCTCATCCATTTGTGGTCGATTGGCTAGTGAATCGTACTACTCATTATAGTAAGAATTGGTTTCTTAACAGAATAGTTCGTATGTAAAGTCATTTTCCTTAAATGTGTCTTTCCTATCCCTTTAAATGTAGGAAAATTTAAATCGAATGTCCACCAACACCAACACACTTCTGGCACAAAGCAGTGCTTGACTAAGGGTCATCTCCTGAAAAATTGTTTTATATTCGAGTTTATAGAATAATAAGTAAGAAATTGTATGCGAACTTTTGAGAGAAGAACCAGAGTTTATTTTTGTCATAAGAAAAGATTTTAAGGGTCGGGATATACTTTTATAGGCATCAGTGACAAGTTCCTTAATTTTGTACAAACAAAAATAATATCCTGCAAAATCGAATAATTTATTAAAAATGTGCTACTTTTCATATATAGAAAAGAGGTTCTGGATTTATGTGGACAAAGGCTATTATACAAAATTATTTAAAGGATAAAATACTTATTATTTATGAGATTCCTACTAATCAACTCAACCAAGCCTCTAGTTTTAAGATAACTGACGATTATCTTACCAATTGTGCCAATGGTCAATGAAATAATAGCTATTTTCCTAAGCGTAAGTTGCTTTACATTAATGCATTACAACTTGTTCCTAAACGCAACTATAAAAATATTGACAATGTACTCTGTTCTGGATTACATCAATATTGTTGTGAATGCGTAAAAAAAGAGGAGTAAGTTCTTAATGCGAAATATACAAAAAGTATTAAGAAAATAACTACCAAATTTATTAAAAATACAGATTCATTCTGTGTTAATAGCTTGTCAATATTCAAACGTTTAGGAAGTCAGCCTAAGTCTAAAGTAGAGGTCGGCACTAAGAGACTCTGCTTTAACTAAAAATATATGTTGCTTCGTTAAAGTTATAACAATTTATAAGATTAAATTATCATATTGTTTTGCACTAATGAACATAAAAACATTCAATATTTAATGTTTAAGTTATTGAACACATGAATGCATGTTTCTATGATCAGTCGAGTTAACAAAAAAAACACTAACAAATAGCAATATATTGTTACGTTTTTCCCTTTTTAGACAAACGTACGGATTCTTTTGACTGGCTCATTATAATTTCTGTATTCTTACTTTATGGCTTTATCTGGCTTTACTTCTTGATCCTACGGTCTTGTGAACCCTTGGTCTCTTATTTACTAAACATGCGTTATTATTGCAAACGCAGCCATCCCAGCTAGGCTACTGTGTTACTCCTTCGAGACATGAACTACTCGATGCGTTGTTTAGTAACCACAACCATCCCACAGACAACTCCTCTACGCCTTTCAACCAAGCCAGTCATCCCCTTTATCTAATAGCCATAACACACGTCTGCAATACACTGTTGTTATGCTGTTACACTTCCCTGCGCTAACCGATACCGTCCTTACTTTTTATTAAAACCCTTTCAGACCGTGATTCGGTTTCAATATACTTATTTCTGATTGCTTCATGTGAAATAGACTGGCATGCATCGATTGTGCTGATTGTTTTCTATATTTGCTTCTCACATTTCTCTTTTGTTTAATTTACCGTTACTTTAATGATTGCGAAACTCTTAAGTCACATTTCAGTTTAAGCATAATAAGCCGTAAAAGTAAGTTGTGTCTTTAATGACAAAAGTATTAATCGTTTACAAATAACTAAAAAAAAACTAAAAAAATAACTAAAAAAGTTATAAATTTAAAATTTCAAACTTATTGAAATCTTTTAATGCAATACAAATGTGTTTTAGTTAAAAATATTATTGAGTGCTTCAATTGTGCGCGCCAGACGTGCGTGTCCTGAAAATCCTTGAAGGTTATAAAAATGATAAAATCTATTCATTGATTATATTTTCATACGCTGTAGAGACCACATGTTCCAGAAATTATAAACAAATTGCCGGTAGTTTTGGGTCAGGTCTGAAAGGGATAAAGGGCGCCTTGGCAATTATCTGTTACTCTTATATTAAAGCAGATGTCTCCACTAAATTATCCTGACATTGCTTTACACAATAATTGTCTTTTGCTTCTCGGCAAGCACCTCTACTAACGCAGCCATTGAGGTTGCTCAGCTTTTGTTAGCTTATTGTGGTACTATTCTATACACACGCCATTAGTGGAAGTAGTTTATTCATTTCGCTCATACGGACAACAACAACAAGGGTTGCCAGATCTTATTTTCGTAACAATATGTATATCTTCTTTTCAAAATGCCTTATTTATTGAAAGCGTCTGTGTAATGAATTTTGATAGTCAAATTATAGAAATATCGTTTTTTTATGGGACGATCGATTTTTTATTATTTTATCTACAGAAATTTAATTGTTGTTGCAAAAATTATGATTACAAATGAATTCTGCTTAAATTTGCTATCCTACCCAAACATATTTAAATGTATAATGAACAACAGAGTATAGTTTGTTAGAGTTGTTGTTGCAGAATTACTTTGATTGGCTCATACGCGTACGTACATAAATACAAGTATAAAACAATCTAAAAAAACAAGGCTACCAGTTATATCCCTGTTAACCAAATCTAAACGCTTTTACTCGCCTATATGTAGAAATAGCAATTGCAAGCGGTATGCCCATTTTTAAGCTAAATAGCTTCCATGTGCATTGCTTTAAAGCATTTGTTGTGTAACAGCGTTGTTCGCAAAATTCTGTAGAGCTACGTGAATAAAGTACCCTCAAAGAAAATAATTGTAACGTTTGTTTTTTTTTTTTAAATAACAAGAACCCACCGAGTACATACGAGTAAAATAATATTTTTCTAGAATAGTTTAAATATAAAAGAATATTTTGAGTTGTCTCTTTATTGTTTTCTAACAACAAGAACAACTCTTAATTTAGCAATTATCTGTCCAAAAATTTGGCTATTTTAGATTTTGTTAAGTCTCCAAGCAAGACTTCTTCTGCAAAGATGATTAAATTTGTTTCTTATATAAGTTAATGTAATTTTTCAATAATTTTAATTTTACACAAATTTATCTTGAAATACATTTCACAAACTTTTTTAATAAAAATTATTCTTCATTTCTTTTTCAAACATTTCAATGCTGTTTTCAGTTTGCAATATTCGACATATTGCTAAAACATGATGATTGCAATTTGTCAGTAAAATGAAACATTTTTGTCAACAAAACCAAAGTATTTTATTTTAAACGCACATTGAAGTCTCCCTATTGGATACCTGTGACTGACTTTACACTTAAAACTGCAAACGTATACATACACAATGCTCACAATGCACACAAATATAAAAAATTATATTTACATGTTTTCACATTGAGAAACAATTTACAAATTTCATTTCATTTAAAGCAATTTCGCATGCAGGCCAAGCCAAACTATAAAAGAAATTTCAATTACAATTGCTTCAATTACAAAACAAAAACAACAACAACACAATAAAACAAAATAACATTAACAGTGACAAAAACGTTTGTCATGTTGCATACAACAACAAATGTGAACTTTAGTGACACACTCACAGCCACTCACGAGTATTATTTATTGGGAGGGGGGCATTTGCAAATTAAGGGAGATTTCATACACATGATAAAAGTCAGATGCAGATACAATGAATACAAACATGACAGTCACGAGTACAACAATACAAATACCATGTAAAAATATATATTTGATATCCTGGGAAAACAAATTACTGTATCATAGGGCTTTTGTTGCTATTAGTGTTGTTGTTATGCTTGTCCTTTTGCCTGTTTGGTTATTCACTTTTTGATTTTTGTTTTGTAAATTGATTCTCTTTTAACATTTTGAAGTGGAACTGAATTGAGTACAACTCCCACGTAATTTCCTTTTAATGCAATTATCCTTTTACACATCTACTATTGCTGCTGGTTTGTGCGAATATATTGGATAGGGGAAAAAGTTAAATGCGACATTCTTCAAATTTTCACTATAAAAATAAAAATTTCCTTACAACCTTAAACGTGGCTTCAAGCGAAGTATTGACGTTGGAGTCAAATCTCCATACAGTATAATGTCATCAATGCAGCACAAGGATGCGCAACAGAACTGTCTAGATTGGATCACATATTCGCCTCTTGCCGCAAGAGCGTCATAAGTCAAAATTTTAAATTTCGAAATTGAGCATAAAGGAAAGCTATTCAATGATAAACCTCTGTCTCAGCAAAAAACTATGGGTTTATTTTCAATCGTTCTTTAATCTTGCGAATTTTACAGTTATAAACGGCCTCTAAACAGCTTGATATATGTATTTATTTACTAGTAGCACTTGGTTAGAGAAATATATGCCCAATGATTACATACAAGGAACAAGATAATACTATAGTGCCTGTAACAATTTCTTCCCATCGAAAACAAAATCTTATAATTGTGAATTATAGAAGACTGTAGTCTTTACCTATTTATCGATAACAAAGACATATCCCTTTAAGATAAAAACCAGCGGCTAAGTTACAAAACGAGAAATATTTTACGTTAAGTCTCAGTCAAAAGTTTAAAACAAGAGTTCTTTTTCAACAGACAACAACTACTCTGAACAAGCCCTAACGCATCGTGCTATGCAGCTCAGAAGCCACGATATTGCACAAGCTGATGAAGCGGTTCTTTTATTATATTTAAGCCAAATTCTTTATAAAATATATAGCCTCCTTATAAGCGTTATTGCAGAATATTTACATCGACTGTGTCGCGATTTCATACAACAAGTAGCCAAAAATAGAAACGGCTAGAGTTAGGAGGTAAAATTTGGCACGAATGTTTTTCTTAGCAAAAAAATTATTTATGCGATATTTCGAGAAAATCTAACAAGTGTCACGCCCACCACCCATAAAACCTAAATTAAAAAACTGTAATAATTTAGAACTTAGCGGTTCAATTGAAATTTTTTACGCGAATATACTTAGTAATATTTTAACATATGGCGAATATATTTAGTAATATTGTGAGATACTGAGAATTTAAAAAAAAATATCGGTCAAACGCTATGCCCAACTCTCAAATAACAAGCGACAAGTTCTTTCACTCGCCTCCTTTTTGTTCTCATTGAATCTTCTCATAATTAACATTCGGTCGGCCTCTACCACTTGTATTTGCTTCCTAATTCAGTTTTATTGCAAAACCAAAACTTTACATTACAAATGAATTCACCAAATAGCTCGCTACTAGCCAATAATCCATGCGATGATATTTGGACCAATTGTTAAAAAATTTTAAAAGAGTAAGCCTTATTTTTTGTTGTTCCCTTCTTAATAATACTTGTGTTAAATGATTTTTCTACAAAATCTTTAACATGACACGTAGCATCGCAGGATCTGTTTTGCTTTATCCTTAACCAAAATTAATTGGTTGACACTTAAAAAAAAAACAATTACAATTACGGGCAATATTGGTTTACAAAGTACAAAAAAACAGGAAAAGTGTTATTTCTACTTTCTTTCTACTTTCTCTTTCTCTCTTTCTACTTTCTCTACGAAAGTTTACGGTTGCAAAAAAATGTTGACAGTACCACACTACTATCTTTTTTCTAACGGTATCTGACATATGATCAATATTTCGAAACAAAAACAGACGTGCGCCAAGATAGCGTCGATTTTGGGAATTAAAAACCAGGAAAAAAAACCGGGAAGTAAAATTCCCCGGGATTGGATATTTTGAATTAAAAAATAATTTTAGAATAAATTTTGGCATCTAGAAGAAGAAAAATTAATTTAAATTGTAAAAAAATAAACAACACATTTGTGTATTTAGAAAATAATTATAAAAAAGCGTTTTTAATGATCACAAAAAACCGTTGCTGACTTTTCCCTTGGAAACTATTATCCTCTCGCCCCAAATGGCCATACATTATCAAAATATAGACCTTAATGAACAAAAATTGCTAACCGTGCAACAATTTCGCCGAGCCGTTTTCGAGAAAAGTGGCTTCATCCTAAGTGGGCACAAAAAGTGTTGCTAATGTTTTCCATGTATGATTGTTGCACGGTTGGCAATTTTTGTTCATTAATGTCTCTGCTTTAATAATGTATGGCCATTTGGGGCGAGAGTGTTATAGTTTCCATAGGAAAAGTTAGCAACGGTTTTTTGTGATCATTAAAAACGCTTTTTTATAATTATTTTCTAAATACACAAATGTGTTGTTTATTTTTTTACAATTTAAATCAATTTTTCTTCTTCTAGATGCCAAAATTTATTCTAATTTTATTTTTTAATTCAAAATATCCAATTCCGGGGAATTTTACTTCCCGATTTTTTCTCCGGTTTTTAATTCCCAAAATCGACGCTATCTTGGCGCACGTCAAAAACAGTGTTGTTATTATAACAAAAACCATCACTTCCAACCCTGTTAGAAATTTTGGTAATCGTTACATTCAATTGCTTAAATTCTTAGTATTATAAATCAACATAAAATTTCTCATAAATTTCAAATGCTGTACACAAGCCTTAACTTTGAACCACTATAACTTTAAAATTTTGTAAATATTTAAAGAAGATTTTTTAGATATCATCTACGCAGAATGTTTTTAAAAAAATAAAATTAAAAAACGTTCAAATTCTAACACTGACCAACTTTTTTATTTATTTTTATTAAAAATATAAATAAATTAAAATAATTTAAAATAAATTTTTCAGTTTTTATTCTGTCAGAAAATTTTGATTTTATTTTCCAATTAATTATATAATTGAGTCAATTAAAAATATAATTAAATTACAATCTGGCAAAAAAAAAAATAAATCTTGCAAAAAAACGACTTCAACAGGCTCGTCAAATATTGTAAAACATTTTACGAGGGCTGCTATGTATATTTCTGGCCTGGCAACACTGAGTGCTGCCATGTGCAATCTGACATTTCCATTGGAAAGTTTGTCATTTTAAAGCATAATGGTACTCAAAACGTTTTGACGTGCGACCATTATTTGTTGTTGTTTACAGTGACTTGAAAAAATTAATATAGAAAAAAATAGAATTAACTCGGGAACATTTTCGTGCCATCATTTTTCACAACTTTCGATGCGGATTATCACGACAAGAGTGCATTGATGAACTTAAATCTTTGTATGGCGTTGAAGCACCATCCTATAGCACTGTGAAAAATTGGTATAATGAATTTAAGCGTGGCCGAAGCTCGCTCAAAGATGAATTCCGTTAAGGTCGTCCAAAAACGGCTGTTGTTGTTGGACATTTCTTCCACCAGCATACATTCGATACTGTATGAACGTAAAAAAGCGTTTTTTACCGGCCAAAACGTCGAATTAATATGTCATCCGCCGTACAGCCCTGACTTGGCACCTAATGACTTCTTCTTGTTTCCGCACATCAAGAAAAAAATGCGTGGTCAACGATTTTCGTCGCCAGAAGAAGCTGTTGAAGTGTTCAAAAACCATGTTTTAGAGGTGTCTTAATCGGAGTGGAAAAAGTGCTTCGACAACTGGTTTGAGCGCATGCAAAAGTGTAGAAATCATGCTGGAGAATACTTTGAAAAACAATAAAACCATTTTTGATTATAAATATTCGCATTTTCATTATTAGGCCAGAAATATATAGAGCAGCCCTCGTAATTTATAATTTCAATTATTTAGAGTTCTTGTTATACAAGATAAAGTAGGGGATATACTGTCGAATTTTTAACAGTTCAAAAAGTAGGTTCAAGGTTAGGCTGCGCATTTTTTTTTTTAATTTTAAAATGTTGATTTTTAGGGTTCATTATACATGTAAAAAACATGTATGTTGCTCTTTAAGCAAAACATTCTTCTTTTTTTTTTGAACGTTAGTTTTAGTTGAGTTTATTAATGATTTGATTAAATCTAAAAGATTTATTAGATTTTACGAATTTAGTTTTGTTTTCTGCCTTGGACACGAAGTACGCGTAGAAGAAAGAAAAACATTCGAATGATGATCCAAAGGGTTACCGCAAAAAACTTAACCTTTTTGTTAATTTTTTTGAAAACCGTCAATTCTTCAATGTTTATTCTTTACGAATTCTTGAGTTTGCGTTCAGCTTAAAAGAAAATAACTTTTCTTATAACCCAACATTTATCGTACAGGTTATCGTTGTCACAATCATGCTCATAGACACTATCATAGAAAAATATTAAAGCGCAAGCCATTTTCATTAGTTTAGTGATATTTAGCAGAGGATAAAAACACTTGACAATAAACAGAAGTTAACCTCTTCAAGTCATCTCATAACAACTCACCCCATTATATGCTCTTGATGTGGATTCTTTTTCTTCCTGCATTTTTATAAATGATTTCATGATTCGTTTCTTTTTCGTTTTCATTTCATCCTTTTTATAAAACAATTCATCTCTTGCTGTGTATGGATTTACTTTTATTTGATTTTATGATTACAAATGTATTTGTGTGAAATATGTTTGTACGGTTTTTAATTTTCTTCCGTTTCTCATTGTAGTTTGTTTGCTTTTTTCGGTGTTGTTGTATTTTGTGTCAAGATATGAAATCATATTCCCCAATTCCCAATGCTCACATTGCGTCCAGAGACTTTTATAGAATTTTGCCGACGGCTTATAATGTAAGTGCATGTGTTATTCGGCTGCTTTTATTATCCCTGAGGATCGATTAGCTTGTTAGGAATTCAATTTGAAAACATGTTTTTGCGTTCATATTTTCTACATTTGCCTGTTAAAACAGACAATTTAATTTCTTTATTTATGCCACGGCGAGTATTTATCACTTTTTTTTCTTTTTGTTTTGTTTGAAGGGGGCTTGCAAAACAGCTCACTTCCTTGAAAGACAAGTTCATTATTGTCTAAAGTTTAAGTGGTGGGTGTGATGAGAATCTGTTTTTTTTTCGTTTGAACAATAAACATATTTTAATATCATTGATAAATGTGTTACTTTTAATAAATGTAATAAGTTTTATCAATCAACCTTGGAAAGTGATTGTTTCAAAAAATATTGCTTGTGAGTAATAATTAAATTGTAGTCTGTGCATCTCATTTTTAAAATTGTATTATTGTTTATTTTCATATTTTTTAAGTTATTCGAATAAAATTTTTACTGTTTATTCGTTTGAATATTCGAATAAAATTAAAATTTTAATCGCTGGCTCGACGAATAATTTTAAATTTAAATACTTTGACATCAATATTAAAATTACATCTAAATTGTATTAAAAAAACGAACATAATATATATTAGCTTATTGTACCCGACGGAGCAATTTGCCGTTCGTTCATAATGAAGAGGCAGCTATATCTGAAAAAGCTACTTTTATTGCAGCATTGAAATTATTTGGATATAAGCCCGTCCCCGTCTTTTTTATATTTAAGAATATAAAAAAATCCAGTATTTATTGCTAGTGATAAAATAGAGCTATTGTATATGGGCATTTCCACAGAAATGTCAACCACAACCAAAATCTTCCTACTAACTGACATTATACATTGACATTTGCTTTTGTAATTTTCTTGTTTGTATATAAAGAATAAAAGAATCATGAAAACGAAACGATGTGATTGCCAATTTTTCTTTCATTTACTGTATATTTTTGGATGCCGCGTGCGACATTAAAAAAGGAACATTTGTTATCAGTGTGTCGGACGTATTTGTACAATAGACTTCAAATATTAGCTACAAATAGATTTTTTGTTGCAAATTAAATTAAAAAAAATTGGTTGAAAATAAATATTTAATCTTCTATATAAATATCTAACTGTGCAGCCGTAAATACCCGTTTTCCCCCTTTTTTTACTCATCTAGGTCTAGTTCTGAAAACAGATAAATACCTACCTATCTACGTCTAGAATTTTATTGAAACTGATAAGCTGAGACTATTAAAATAGCTTCGGCGCATCAAAGTGACCGCATTCCCCTTTTCTTCCCTCCTGGTTCCCTATTTAAAAATACCCTATTGCATCAACCAGACAGATATTTACCCTTGTTTTATATTTCATTAAAATCGGCTCATCCGTTTAGCCATGATTGACGCACGAACAAACAAACTAATAAAGATATTTACATTACATATTTTTTAGATTATTTTAATCTACTTTAATTGTGCTTGATTCCTTCAAATATAATATTTCTAATATAAGACTCACGAGCAGTAACGAAATGGCCATATGGATATGATTTCCCGGCAGTAATACAGTTCCTTTTGTAGTTTAAAATAATAAATATTTCATGAGGACATCAGATTCCAAATAAAAAATTTTCATATTGATACATTAAATTATATTATAATATATGACGTTTTTAACGATTTGGCGTATTTTTTTATTCGATAACATTCGAAGAAAATTATCAAGTTATGCTTATTTATTATGGTTATTAAAATATGTGACTTTGTGATAGTCATAAAACTTAGGTTAATAAATAATATATTTATATATTTTATCAAAAATTATAACCATTTAATAGTCAAAAGCTAACAAGAACTTGTTTATCGGGATCAAAGTATTATTTGAAATAACTATAATTGGGTAATCGCAACCATATATTTTGCAAAAAACATAAACTGATTCCCGTAACCATTCAATAACTATGTTTTCCTCTGCATGTTTGTAAAAGCTAATTTTTTTTTGGGGCTTGCTTAGCTCTCTTAGACGAGCGTACCTACCCTAATGCCTAGAAATATAGTTTGTACAACAAATATTTTTCCACTCTTTCTCAACACTGAATTATGCGATAAGTGCTTCTAACTGTCATCACATTTTAGGCAGTTTTAAAATGAAAACAAAAAATAAAGTCATTATATTTTTTTTTTCTAATTTAAAATTACATTTGAACACAGTAACATTCACACTACTTATCACTAGAAAAGTAGGAATGAATTCAATTCCATCAACTGCAAAAAACACCACTAACCACCTTCATCAAACGCCATAACTTTAATGGCAGAAATGAACTTCCTATAAATTTGTACAGGTATTTAATAATTTATAATACAAGGAGTAATAAAAACAACAACAAACTGGCAGTAGTTGAGTGAATGAAAATTATAAAATCAATTTTCAACTTTTATTGTCATTTGTTAAATTTATATGGGCAATAAATTGAAAGACCAACACTTGAGTTTGATCATATTTTCTATTCGTACGTTTAAATGTGTCTATTGAACGCTGGCATTCTGTTTAAATTTACACTAAAAGAAGCCGTAAACTTTTATTGAACTGAATGAGAATGTTGGTAAGAACAAGCAACAATATATTGAATTGAACTGTTTTAACATGAGAAGCCAATATGTTGGTTGTCCTTATTTGTAACGGATGTAAAGGGAGTGATTGAAAAAATTGCCAGCCATGAAAAATCAAATGTATAGACTACGAGAGCCATTAAAATTTGTAATGAAGTGTGAAATCACTAGACCTCTGTCATCATGATTTTGACCACTTAATGGGCACAATTTATTTATTTTAATACTGATATCTACTTTAAAGATAATAAAGTTTTTAAAAGCATTTTACAGTTATGTTTTGTTCATATAACAACATTTGTAATTGAGTTTATTTTTAATAGAATTAAATTTCCTCTTAAAATGGTAAAATTTTGATTTATTATTTTTAGCTAGAACTTTTTGAGATGATTTTTGTATTTCTATTTACAAAATCAATTAATATGACATATAAGTATTAAAAGTGTTATAATGGTATTGACGTATCTAAATGAAAGGAATGCAGGTCCCTTGAGCGAGAAGTAGTAGACGTTAATTGTGAATTATTGGAATATAAGATAACGATCAGATGAATTAGCCATTCTAGCATAACCTGCTTATTTTTAATTAAGGGCAGATAAACTTACCTGTAACTTAAGTTAGGATTTTATCGGACAGATAAGTAATTTTATCATATTATGAGGTAAAAGTGGTCGATAAGCTAAAGGGAAGATACTGTTGTCTTTATATTTTAAATTTAGGTTTAAGAGTTTGAAGTTGAAGCAGACAACGTTTCGTGTATATTAACGGGGCTGAGAATATTTTTGAAAATACTCAGCCGAGAAGTAGAGCATACAAACCATGTTAAATACTTTAGCGGAAATGAATTTTTGCAAAGATTTCGAATACCAATTTAATTTGTCATAAAAAGACGGTTTTTGTTTTTATACTACCATATTTTCAGAAAGTAATATTTTATTTTACAAAAAAATTGTAATAACGAAAATTAGTTACAGGTCTCCACTTTATTCCTCACTTTAGTAAAAGTTACATTTAGTTAATTCCCACTTTAAAAGCAAGTTATAATAATGGGCCTAAGTTGTTTATCTCACTTTTCCAATTTTGATTTGATGACTTTTTTTGTAAAAGAAGTTTATGATTTAGACTTGACTGTATATGAAGGATAAAATAAAAGTCTGTAATTATATTTTGTGCTTCATTAATTTAAACAAATTATGTCATGTCATTAAGTCCTAAAGGCTTCAACTCTCAAATTATTCGTTTTTTTTATATAAACCTGTATAAAGATTAAAAATTTCTCAAATTTCGAAAAATTCTTTTTTTCTCATGCTATTCTCCCGATTTATTATTTAAATCACCGATATTGATTATTGAGGGTCAAAGCACGTCTCGATGGCCATTTCGTTATCGCTTACTTAACTCGTCAGGAGACTTCTGACAAATATTTTAAATAAACTAAAGATCTTTGTCCAAACAATAAAGCAAAGACAAAAATCAAAGTTTAAGCAAAAACAACAATAACCAATTGTAATTCTATTTTTCTTTCTCTGCTGTATAAGGCAGAGTTTTTTTCTGCTCTTTTATACAGTTGAAAGAGGATGAAAAATAAAATATCACAAAACACTACGATAATTTATTTTATGCACAGGCACTTTGCAAATATTAAATATTTTAAACAACGGGATTTTATTATAAATAATTATATTAATTAATTCTCAAATTTCGAAAAATTCTTTTTTTCTCATGCTATTCTCCCGATTTATTATTTAAATCAGTTTATTTAAAATATTTGTCAGAAGTCTCCTGACGAGTTAAGTAAGCGATAAGGAAATGGCCATCGAGACGTGCTTTGACCCTCAATAATCAATATCGGTGATTTAAAATAATAAATCGGGAGAATAGCATGAGAAAAAAAGAATTTTTCGAAATTTGAGAATTAATTAATATAATTATTTATAAAAAAATCCCGTTGTTTAAAATGATTAAAAATTTCATTTGCATCACTGTTTTCTCTGACTGGAAAAATGACGTTTCGTTTGAAACTTGATTTGATTATAAAATTGCAACCATGTTTTTAAAAACAGTTATTTACCTCTCTTGAAAATTTGTGAATTTAAGTTGTGTTAATGTCATAATAATATTTTTCGCTCATCAAAAAGTTCTGAGACGTTCCTTCTTCATCAAAGAGTCCCATGCAATAAATATTATTTGGTTTAAGGTAGAGTTCTCATGACATCTTAATAAAAGATTTCCTGATGGAATACTCTTCTACTTTAAAAATCGTTTCAAAATGGCTTCGTAGGCAGTAGCATGTACTTGGGCTCCTCTTTGGTAAGACAGAAATTTTGAGGGACGCCAAATTATAATTATTATAATTTTAATAATAATAACAATAATTTAAACATTAAAAATATGTGAGATAATAATTAATATTGTACAACAACAAAAATACAATATTTTAAATAATTACCTTATACATATTACAAACATAATTTTGTTTTAACACTGTCTGTTCTTACTAGGTTTTTGATTAAAAACGGTTTAGAAAATCAAAATTTTAAATTTTGTACATGATTTTTTTCCATTTAGCACGGTTTTAAATGTTTAAACTTAATTTTTTTTGCCAAATATTTGTTTTTGGAAATACATATGTTATATTACAAATTTAAACGAAATTCTTTTTTTTTTTTGATAAAAGCAAATTTACTGCTTATATCAATTGTAAATAACACAAAATCAGATGAATTTCGTTTTTGTATAGAAAAACATATCGAGTGAAATGTGTTAACAGTTTGTGAACTATCAATGCAACATGTTTAGTAAAGAAGTTTTTAAATATTTTTTTTTTTTTTGTTTTTGTTAGCAACATATATATGTAGCTATATATTTAATATAATTGTTTCGTCACTACCTTTAAGCCTAGAACGCAAATTAACATAATATATGTAAGTGATTTAGCAAAATAACGATGAATACTTGTTCTTAAAAAGTCCTACTTTTTCACTAATTTCAATTGGTTGTAAAGACAAGAAACCAATTACTAATATCTGCACACGATCAATGTCCTTCTTTCACATTTCATTGGTTCCAATCTACCGTGGAAAAACGGAATTGGGTGTATACATATTTTTAGCTATCGTTACTGACAGTTAGTGAACAAAATAACGACGATTCTCTGACGGCATTAATAATAACTATTTTCATTTCAGTTTTGTGTTTGGTTTCAAAAATATTTTGTTTTTAATAGTTTATTACATATTAATGAAGCATATTAATTCCATTAAAAAAAATCGATGAAATGTAAAGAATATTAGTTACATATAACATGTACATGGTATAAGAGGCTATTGAACTGCTTAATCTTGCAAGGAATTCAATGGGACTTTTCAAAACCTTCATACAGATTGAAGAGAGAAACGAAGTATAATTTATGACTGATTTAAGATGAACATGGGATCACATTTTTCACCTTTTCAGTTATTTTTTCAGTCAATTTTATATTCATATTTTTTACCTTTAAATTATTTTTTTTATTTCGTTTATCATTTTTTTTTTGTTGTTGTTATTTTTATTCCTGAAATTTTGTTCTATTTTTATTAAATAATGTGCCTCAATAATGTGAATTCAAATGCTTACAAAATACAAATATTTCTGGTAATATGTGACAATATTATTAGGAAAGTGAGAGACTAAATGTGAGAGAATAATGAAAACCGACAAGAAAATAAAATAAATTTAATCTCGGCGGCATTGTATTTAAACGATAACTTTTGTCAAATTTGTATGAAAATATCGTTACTGTCGCGTGTTCTGTTCCAACACTGATTTATATTGTATAATGATTCATAATTTAAGTTGTAATTTTCTTTTTGGACACATTTCTGCAAAACCCAAAACTCTTGCTCGACGAAACCCTAGCTAGCTTATTTTTGATGATCGTTAATTTTGAAAAGCTTCTCTCACATGTGTGTGAAGATTAATTTTGGCCTTTATCTTTGAAAAATTAATCCTGAATTGCTTTGAAAATATACTATAGTCATTATCACTAGCTTTGAATTTAATTCAAAATTAACGTCGGTCGAATACTTTTTTTTTTTTTTGAAGGAGCTAAGGGGCGCTGATGATTTGTTAAGTATAACAGCTGCCATACCTGCCATACCCGTGTGTACGGCAGTGTTCGTATATTATTATTTTTATTATTATATAAAAAAGATGCAAAAAACATATGGTGGTAATATTTTGTTGTTTTTTGTTTTCTTCTCGTCTTAAAAAAATAACCTCTGATCGCTTAGAGGAAAATAATAAATTATTTCAAAAGATTATAAAATCGTACAGATCTGTCAAATGGTCTGTCACACACATGCTCTTTTAATCAACACTATCATACTTTTTGAGCACACATACAATTTTTGACAGATCGTATGACTTGTACTAGTGACGTTTATAATTGTGAATCCTACCCTTAAGAGGTTCATACATTTGCCTACACATGGCCTTTACCACAAATAATGCTCAACATAGTTTTTGAGTAGGTGCCCGTTGCCGTTCCTTCTCTTGGAATGGACTTTGTTTATTTTCATTTACTTTAACTCTAATAAAAAAAAACTACAAATATACAATTAGATTAAAAGAAGTAAAATAAAAAAAATAAACACTAAAAAATAGTAATTACTTTTGCCAAACGATTTTGTTTCAAACTATTGTCTGGCGGTAAAACTAATTTAATCGCAACATTTTACGATTCTCATAACAAATCATCAACCACAAAATTGTGAAAGATCCACCCCAGTAAATGTTACACGAAACATTTAAAAGATGTTAAACTAATGACAACCATTTAGGCAGGTGTATTTAATGAATACATTTTGTTTATACTCGTACTTTATTCAAACTAACATGAAAAGAAAATAAAACTAAATTGAAGCACTTTAACTTAAATATTAAAATATTCTCAAACTAAAATAAATGAAACGAAAATATCTGTTAGTTGTAAGATGTGCTAAAAGTTCGTACAAAGTAGTTTTATGTATCACATTTTATGTCAAAGGCATTTAATGAACATACATTCATATATTTAATTGTTTAATTGCCTAATACGACTTCAGGTTGGTAGTTATTATAAATTACCAAACTGTTGGGTTAAGTTTAGTTTAAAGAAAAACCTAAAGTAAAAGAAAACACCAATCAAAAACACCGTTCGTTAGTTACTTACTAAGGGTTGTCATTCTGCGAAGCAAATTTTAGATAAGACTAATGACACACGCACAATATTTTTGTATTATTATTATACTAATTAATTAAATTGCAGCATATTTTACTTCGGTTCAATTTTACTGATGCCTGGTAATTAAAAGCAAAAATATTTTATTTTTGTCGCAATAAATATTGGAAATAATTTCTGTCTACTCTTAAACTATTTTTTAAGGTTTCTTCTTAAGGAACGGTCATATTAGTCAAATATTTGACCAAAAAGACGTAACCACTAAATTATGGAAAAAGGTGTTTGTTCTTCTCAAATACCTACAAAGAAATATAAGATGCTACTAAATATCAAACACTTATTATAATAAAAATCGTCATGAAAAGATTGAATAAACATTTATAAAAATTATGGTTGCGTTTTTTGCTCAAATATTTGATTACTCTGACCGCACCTTTAGTTAACTTTAAACTAGAGACTTTTTCTAGAAAAAATTCCTCAGCATTGGCGTCAAAACAACATTTTTACATCAAATCTTTAGATCCTTCCCAACCGACATTTGGAAACGTCCTTTCCAATAGTATTTTAATCTGAATGAAAATTAAAAGCTGGTAGAGTCTGGAGTATTAGATTTTTTAACTTTTAATTTAAAAACAAAAATCATCACATTAAAAAATAACAAAAAAACAGTTCTGTACAGTAACTTTTAATTAAATATTAAGTAACGTTTTTATTAAAGCTTTGTAAAGAACTACCTTTCAAACAATTATCGTAAATATCAAATTAATCGTACACCGTTTTACTAAATTAAGGTCTACTAAAGCTTAAAATGTAAAGGCACGCCTTCGATAACACCTTTCTAATTTAAATTAAACAACGTTTAACCAAAATTTAAACAAAAGCTTTATTTACATTTCTATCAATGTTTTGGCCCAAACTAATTAATATATTTGGGACTAAAAGTTGTTCCATCACTTAACCCTCTAACGGTCAAAAGGTAAATTTCGATGATATTATCTCGGTATTTTCAAGTTAAACCTCTATAAGTTCAGCGTTCTTTCAACTAATTTTTCTCTTTAAAAAACAATTTTTTTAATTTTAATTTTCACAAAAAACTTCGTGCTATTTTTTATTTAATTATCCCGAATAAAATAATCCGATTCAACTGTATAAAAGAACCGAAAAAAAGTCGACCGTATTCAGTAGAGAAAGAAAAATGGAATTACCGTTGGTTATTGTTGTTTTTGCTTAAACTTTGATTTTTGTATTTGCTTTATTGTTTGGACAGAAATCTTTAGTTTATTTAAAATGTTTGTCAGAAGTTTCCTGAAGAGTTATGTAAGCGGTAACGAAATGGCCATCGAGACGTGCTTTGACCCTCAATAATCAATATCGTTAATTAATTTAATCGGGATAATTAAATAAAAAATAGCACGAAGTTTTTTGCGAAAATTAAATTTAAAAAAAAATATTCCCGTGTCTTTAGTTAAATATTTTTTTAATATTTTCTTTATTAAATTGCGTTATGAGAGGTATATTTTTTAACGCTGTTAACGGTAAACTAAAACGCACGACGGTAATTGTAAATAAAACAAAAAGTTTTGAGAGAAATCTATCTATGATAACTATGTGTGAAACAAAATACCGACAAAATGCTCGCCACGGCTTCGGTAAAATACCTCGATCAGATGGTCCACGTTTTCAACGACTCTGAGAAATAATTGAAGTTCAATGGCGTTAATGTGCCGAATTATCACTTTCTTTAGATCTTGAATTATTTTTTACTCATTAACGTACACTTTTTAAATATCCCTAAAAAAAAAGTCCAACGGTATCAGATCGTATGATCGTGGCGTCCAATTAACATCGCGACGACGTGAGATAACAAGAAAGCTGTGGCTATATGGCAACTGCATCATTCTATTAGAACCACAAATATCCCAGATTCTTATCCTCAATTTCTGGCCACAAGAAGTCCGTTACCATCTCATTTAAGAAGAAGTCCGGCCCGATGACTTTCCCAGCCCATAAGCCGCACTAAATAGTTACTATTTGCGGATGCGTCGCCATTTCAACAATCACTCGAGCATTCACGTTTGCCTAAAGGCGCTAATTTTACTTAACGAATCCACTAAGGTAAATGTAGGGCTGCCAACTTTTTATGGGCAAAACACTTCGACTAAGCGATCAGAAAGTGCTAATTTACAAAACTAACTTTTTTACATTTATCAGGGAAAGTTTTATTTTACACAAATTTGCAAACTATATGTGCTAACGTATTAAATTTTTATAAATAGAATAAAAAACATATAGTCATTTTCAAAAAGAGTTATTATTTTCTTTTCATATAAAATAGTGCGAAAAGGTCTAAGTTGGCATCACTTGATGAAAGTGTGCCTCGTCGCTGAAGATGATTTTCTTTGTGAATTCACCATTCACTTCTATTAGTTCAACCGTCTTTTTGACGAACTTGAAATTATCATAAGGCTTCAGCTCTTAAGTCGATAGAACCTTGTAAGTTTGTATAATCAAATTTTTATTTAAAATTCCCATCAATGATGTTCGTGAGATGTTTAATTGTTGGTCACGACGACGAGTCGAGGTTAAGGGCTGTTTTGCCACATTATCGCAAACAAGAGCAATGTTTACCGAAGAATGAACTGAACGAGCCTGTGCTGCTGAAATTTAAAATTGAAATTTGAGCACAATTCTCAGTCGATAATACTGAAAGAGTTAATGAAAAACTGAAAACTGTACAATTAAGCAACATGCACATGCAAATAACGGGTCCGCCATCTAACGTTATTTTTTTCAACTAGTGCTTATTTTGTGAATGGTAAACTTAGCTCATGTCTGATTTGACAAATAATTAGTTTAATCCTTCCGCTGAACGAATATGGTTATGTATACGCTTGAACAACGCTGGGAAATATTGCGACATTAAGACGCCGATTTTGCCAAAAAAAAAAAAAAACATCTTTTCAGATGAAGCTCATTTTGATCTTGGCGGGTATTTAAACAAGCAAAATTGTCACATTTGGGACACAGAAAACTCACACGCATACATTGGAAAGCCGGTGCACCTAAAACGAGTCACTGATTGGTGCGGATTTTGGTTCAAAGGCATAATTAGGCCATTTTTTCGAAAATGAGCAGTGGCCGTTACAGTCAATGGCATTCGTAAACGGGCTATTTTGAATGAATTTTTGTTCACAAAAATTGAAGAGAAGGATATAAGCAAAAAAGTTTTCGCTTTATAAAGATTCTAAACTGCAGACGCTTTTTCCCCCTTTATTTTTCCTTGTAAATGAAAAAGTTTACCCTGGTAAAAAATGTTCCTATTGTTAATTTAGAATAAACTTTATTTATTATAAAAGTCAAATATTCAAATATTTTTGAAATAATTAAATTGAAATCAAAAGTATTTTACAACAGCATAGTGAAAATTATGATTAAAATAGAATTATGAATTTTGTTTCCAAAGTTCATAAATTTTTTACAAATAATTTTGCTGTTAATGTGATGTCCTGCAAGTAAATAAGCTCTTGAATAACACATCAGTTCCTATTCCTTTATTTTTGCACAAAAATATTTATTTACAAAAGTTCCTTAAAAATTTACAAACCAGCCGAAAATAAATATTTGTAAATTTTCATAAATAGTTGTTTTTTTGTATTTTTGTAGCCTTTTAATCTCTGCTTTGCTAAATTTTTATATAAATTTTATTTCTTTTAAGTCATAGCATAACATTATCGTAACATCACCATTATCATTATCTTCATCATAATGCATGTGGAAAACAAACAAAATATTTTAATGTTTCCCATAATCATTAGTATCGATTATGACACCGCCGCCAGCACCAAGTTCCTCAAACAATTCACTTGATTGATGATTCCTGCCATATGGATTATTGTTCATATTGTTGTTGCCGTTGCTTTTTTGGCTGGTTGAAACGGAAGGATTTTTAGCAAAAGCAGCACTGTTGGATGAATGTAAAAATAAAGGATTTGTTATAAAACGCTGCAACTGTAGAAGACATCTGAAAGTAATGGAAATAAAAAAAATAATAATTTATTTATTTGTTAAGTAAAAATTTATTAAAAGTTTTTCTACCTTTCTAATCTTTTTTCATTTACATCTTGTACGTCAAACAATTCGGACAGACCTTCGTCATCATTGCTAAAGAGATTATTTAATGTTGTTGCTGCGGCCGCTCTTTTGCCATTAGTCCAGCCTCTGGAATATTGAAATGTTTGACCCATACACGCCATAGAGAATAAAAAAATAAACAAAGGCAACACAACAATACGCAACATGTTTGATGTCGGGGTTTTTTACTTTTAACTGTAAAAAAGAAATTTCAAAGGTGAGAGGTGGCATCTCTTTGGTTTATGTCTGAGATATTTCCCTATAGTTAAGCTAAAAACCCGAGAAATTTCCCATTTTGTAAAAGAAAGGCAAGTTGAATTTTTTTGTATATTTAAAATTTGGTTTTATGTTTTGCTTCTATAATAAAAACCAAAACCAAACAAAAAAAAATTGAAAATCATTTCTTGGTAGTTGTTGTTTTGTTTAAACATTGATTTTTATTATTATTGTAATGCAATAAATTTGTTTGGACGAAAATCATTAGTTTTATCGAAAAATTGTTGAAAAATTTCCTGAATTAAGCGGTAGCAAAACAGCTGATTTTTAGCCGACAATGTCGTGTAAACAAATTGATATATGGCTTGTGCACAAGACAAATGACTTTGTCAAATAGAGAGCGCGTTCTATTCTGATTTGACAAAGCATCTGTTACCAGCAGTTGTCAATACAAAAGTGGTTCTTTTAGATGTAATTATATATGTATGTTTGAAGACAGAAATTATAAATCATGCGAAGTTACATACATATGTATTTTCAAACTTACGAATCGTATGTAAAAAAATGGCATCTTGAAGCAGTTTAAGAAACTTTTATTATTTAATCAAGAACTCAGCATCCCTAACTTAACTGTATAAAATTCATCATTCTAAGAGCAGAACTACGAAAATCACCGTTAAGCACGGCGTCAACGCTTAGCAATTGGAAAATTCAATTTTGACAGTGCGTTAGGAAGTGAAGTTGGCTGTTTGTTTGTTTTTTTTCTTTCTTTTTGTTTTGTTATAATTGAAAAGGAATGACAATTTAGTTATTTTCAAGGCAATCTAGTGGTTTTATCTCTTCTTTATTCCTATACAGCGGATTTTTTAAAATAAAATGAGTTAACATTACTATTAAAGACACAAAGTTGACTCTCTTATTGAGAAATGATATTCCAGCGCAAAAGCTGTGAATTGCAGTGCTTTGCGTCTTATACTATGTTTCCACGGAGCCCCATATTCTTGCTTCGCTCTCTCATTCATGATTCACAACTCAATCGCGACCGAATCAACGTGCCTCGCCATATAAAATCTTGAGAGCTAAGCATGTTGTTTTGAGACGCTTCAGTTTGAATCTACTTGCGAAGCATGAATAATTTCTGTCTTCCCTAATTTTTATCGCAAGTTTATCTGAAGTAGCTGTAAAGCAATGTAAACAAAAAAGTATACCAATATTAAAAGTGCTGTGTGAATATGTGTTAATATAAAAACAAATAATATATTGTTACGTTTTTTACCCTTTTAGAACAACAGGCAAACGTACGGATTCTTTTGATTGCAAATTCCACTGTGTCTCATTATTCTATATTCAAACATTATGGCTTTCTCTGGCTTTACTTCTTGATCCTACCGGTCTTGTGAACCCTTGGTCTCGTATTTACTAAACATGCGTTACCACCACAAACGCAGCCATCCACGCTACACTAAAACAATTAAAATTAATAAAACAGCAGTACAAACCTCCCGAGAGGCAAGAGACAATTATTGTGTAAAGCCATGGCAGATAATTTAGTGGAGACGTCAAATTTAATATAAGAGCAACAGATAATTGTCAAGAAGCCCTTTATAATAAAAAGTAAGAGCAAAAGCGGTTTGCGCGGGGAAGTGTAACAGCATAACAACAGTGTATGGCAGACGTGTGTTGTGGCTACTAGATTAAAAGGAGATGACTGGCTTGGATAAAAGGAGTAGTAGAGATGTCTGTGGATGGTTAAGGTTACTAAACAAGGCATCGAGTAGTTCATGTCTCGCCGGAGTAACACAGTAGTGTAGCGTGGATGGCTGCGTTTGTGGTGGTAACGCATGTTTAGTAAATACGAGACCAAGGGTTCACAAGACCGGTAGGATCGAGAAGTATAGCCAGATAAAGCCATAAAGTTCGAAGACAGAATTTAGCCACAGTGGTATTTGCAATCAAAAAGAATCCGTACGTTTGCCTGTTCTTAAAAATGGTAAAAACGTAACAATATTATAGTTAAAATATTTAATTAATTACAAACACAAAAAATTTGAACGAAAAATAAAATTTTAGAACCGTAGTCAATGCGAATCAATGCGAATGTGTCGTGGAAACGGTATGCTTCGCAATCATGATTCAGAGAGCGAAGCAGGTGCTTCATTTTGCCGTGTAAACATGCTATTATGCGCTAATTTAGGGATGGCAGCAAGTAATAAATTGAGAGACCAGTTATTGAGTCGAACTTTATTTGAACATAGCTTCAACCAGTGTTGCCAAATAGTGTCATTTTTAAAATTTTTTGTAACTTTTGAAAACTCCACGTAAAATGTATAATTTTGTTACATTATGCCAAATTTTCGTAACTTTTGGTATAGACACAGAATAAAGAAATATTATTACTTATTTCATTTTTTAAGCTAAGAACCTTTCTGACAACTGTTTTTCTAAACATATCAATGCGATTTTAAAAACAAAGGTTGCACACCTGCAAATGCTATCAAAATACCACAAAAAATTAGTTCGAAATAAATTGAAATTGCTGAAATTGTACTTTGTTCAGTTAGTGAGAAATCACGAAATTTTTCTTGCTTCATATTTATAAACAGCAAAATGTTTCTAGTAACAATTTTTCCCAACTGTGAAATTATATGAGCTGCATTTATTTCGATCGGAAAATTAAATACTTTAATCAAACTTGCGAAAATTGTTAGCAACTTCAGGTATTCTGCTTGAAAAATTTGACAACAAGCCGTACCAATACCTCGATTTAAAACAAGTGCTGGTTGATGTTATAAGCAAATAGTACTCGAATTGGTCTTTATTTTTAAAATTATTAAAATAGTAAATTCTGTCGAAACTCAAGCTTTCAAAGAAAAAGGCTAAACAGATTTATTAAAAATATCCTACATTAAAATGGCGAGAGCCTGCACTTTTCAATCACAGAATATTATCATTGAGTTTTGATTTAAATACTCGTGAGAATCAACGGGCTGAAATTTTGCCATTTTTTATTTTCATTTGTTTTTGTTTAGTATATGAATTTGTTGCCTTTGTCCAGATTTACACTTTGCAATTTTTTGGGACATTTTTTTTCTCAACTTTCTATTTAAGTTACGGCATTATGCGTTATCTAAAAGTAAAAATTAGCAACAGTAACATCCCCTTAAAACTCAAGCAATGCTTACTCCTCCTGCTTCACCAATAAACAAAAATTTCATGCTAGTTTAATGAAAAATTTCATAGTGTAAATGCCGTATTTTTATTTTCCCTGAAATATGGAGTAAAACTTTTTACTAGATTTTATATAAATTACATTAAATTACTATTTATGAAAGTTACGGGGACTTGAGGATATGATTACACAAAAGTGAATTGGTTATTTAGATCATACGTTTTCAACAGGTTTTCTCGTAGGAGATCTTTCTTTTGGGATACTTTTGCCGTTACAATTGAGGTTCAATTGAATGAACTTGCCAAGCCTAATCATAAAGAAGACTCTTAATGATCGTGCCAGTATGCCGCAACCGCAGTTTAATATGAAATTAATGAATTTAGCGAATAATATTTATTTTCAACAGGACACATATTGTTATTTTCTTAAACGTTGCGCAATTTTCAATTTAAAATTTATTTATTATTTTTATTTTTTTAATTTAATTAAAGAGTTTGTTACAATGATACTTAATTTAAAACTATAATTTTTTATTACACTTACACTAAATTAATTAAATTTTTATCTTTTGGAAATATTTTCAAGCTTCTTGTACGAGTGGTAAAATAAAACTGAATGATTAAATAAGTTTAGTTCATGGCTTTTATAGTTATCCTGCCAAAAGGCTTCAGGTTAATAATAATTATACTTGAAATAAATACACCGAAAGAAAAAGTAATCAAATATATGTATCGTAAAGTATGTATGTATGTTATTCAATAAGATTCTCCAATTATTTACTTTTAGTTTGAAGGGAATATTCGGGGCAGAAAAAGTAGAAAGTGGAAAAATTTTTCTGAACAAATAATTTAAATTATTCGATGACTTTGATGACTTAAGGCACGGTCAGACTTGTCAAATATTAAACCAAAACAAAAAAATTGTTACTACTATTTTTATAAACGTTTATTCATTCCTGTATGTCACGTATCATTACAAACGAGAATTATAACTAATTAAAGACACGGGAATATTTTTTTTTAACTTAATTTTCACAAAAAACTTCCTGCTATTTTTTATTTAATAATCCTGATTAAATGAATTACCGATATTGATTATTGAGGGTCAAAACACTTCTCGATGGCCATTTCGTTACCGCTTCAGGAAACTTCTGACAAACATTTTAAATAAACTAAAGATTTTTGTCCAAACAATAAAGCAAAGACAAAAATCAAAGTTTAAGCAAAAACAACAATAACCAACGGTATATCTATTTTTCTTTCTCTACTGTATACGGTCGACTTTTTTTCAGCTCTTTTATACAGTTGAAAGAGACGAAAAATAAAATATCAAAAACACTACGATACGTGCTTCGACCCTCAATAATCCATATCGGTAATTGATTTAATTTAATCGGTAATTAATTTCATAAGGCCCAATAGGCAGAAATAAATCTGTTGTAACTTCCATATTAATCAAATAAAAAACTTGCTTGTATGAGTGGTCGTGGTACGATTACACGTGTATAAGGTTTTAAAATATATATACTTTAATGGATCAGAAATTAATATGGTGAAGGATATAAAAATAAATTGAATGTATACTACTGCTCTAATTAGCCGTGCCTAATCTTTTATACTCTTTACAATAGTGTCAATATTTAAATATTATTTATAAAACTATAAATTTAAAATAGACAAAAATGCATCTTTTATTTTTGCCGGATTTTGGATTTTCCATGATTTTAATTTTTTAGTGAAATCCCAATTTTTTGGTTTCAAAGTTTCGATCGGGATTTCTTTTTTGTTTCTGAAATTATGAATTTTTGGGAGTTTTCTTTTTTTTTATATAAAATTTAAATACTTATGACATCTTTTTTTGGAGAATAAAGATGTAAAGACAATAGGATTTTTTTAATGGAAATTCAAATCTAGATTTTTTATGAATTTTTTTTTCGTCCATATGTATTGATTTTTTTAAAAGTGTCAATTTCCTTAAATAATTTCAATTAATTTCGTCTTTTGATCAGATTACATATTTATCATTTTCCTAGCATTAAGCCAATCAATTTCAGTAAATAGGCAGACTTCGCAACAAAACAAAATAACAATGAATTCAATGAAAGATAGATAAAATTCTCGTTTTCGTTTTCCGTATAATGGTTAATAAAAAATATGGCGCTTATAACTTAACGAAACAACTAAGAGTGCTATATTCGACTATGCCAAATCTTGTACACCTACCCTTCACTATATATGTAAAAGACAACTATTGAGGTGACAGAAAAAAAAATTAAGTGCTATATAAAATTTTACATAAAAATGTCACCAGGTCTTAATGGGTTTAAGCATTTTTTTAAGCTTAAGTATTTAGTAAAAGATCTCTTCAAAAGCTTTAAAATGATACCCATATTGATATCTTAAAAATATGGTGCAGAAAAGTACTTTTCTATAAAAAGTTGAGAGGCCCATAACTCGGAAAATATGGGCGAGCGCCAATTTTTTCAGTAAAAGATTTTTCTTATTTTTTAATTCTCTATCGCTCCATATATTTGCTTTTTTGATTGCAGTTACTTCATTGTTCTAAATGATATGGACAATTTAGAGAAAGCTCTGGTGTTTTGCCCGGTGCTATGAAGAATAATAACCGATCTTGCTAATTTTCAATAGCAAAATTTTCGAAACTGTGTCTGATCGATTGGCGTATTTAAATTTTCTCTAGCTCATCTAGCCTTGGCAAAGTTAATTTCAACACTAACACGGACGGACAAAGGGACTTCGCTCAATCCACTTTGCTATGCATAAAAACTACAAATATATATACTTTATGGGGCCGAAAATGGATATTGTAGAAATTACAAGTGAAATGATAAACTAAGACACACCCTTTTTTCACTTTTTGTGGTGAATGCTAAATATGTCAAAAAGTCTGTAATCTTAATCTTGCTAGTTTTCTAGAAAAATTAACAAAAAAAAAACAGTAAAAGCTATTTTATTTTTATTCTGCGTAATTTAAATATTTTCCAATAATTCCTTATTTTTCATCAAAAGCTTACCAAGACTATGATTAAGAAATTTAGAAAAACCTTTAAAAACATTTTGAAATTATTTTCTGCATGTACTTGACTTTTATAAATATTTTCCTTATCTACTCCACAAGCAGATTAAATGTTATTAGCTGCCAATTGTTTTTAGCAACTTTACCGAAAAGTAATATTTAAATCTAAGAGTATGTAGAAAAAACCTCCTGCTCATATGAAAAAAAACGTCTGAACGAACAAAATGAATGCATTTGTTGATTAAAAAAATTATCACTTTTACTTGTTCGAAAGGATTCAACAGGCATATCAGCACACTTTAACATCCAAATTAAGAACCTTTTCTTTTATTTTTATTTTATGTTAACGCCTTAACCAATTTGCCTTAAAGTAATTGTAGATAAACAGCAAAAAAGGATTTGTGCTGTAATAAATTGATTTTAGAACATATTTTTTTACACAGTTACAGTACGACTTTGATAAAATTATATGTGTGCACGAGATAAAGTTCTTCTTTCAATTCCTAAACGCTTCTCAGAAGATATAAAGATTCAAATGTTTAAGGTTTTAAAAACATGATTTCTAAATAGTACGACTTTTTTATAAAACGCTTTTTTTATTAGAAACGTCATATCGCGGTCACACTTTACATTTTTTTTATTAACAACGAAAGGGGTTAAGATGTTTATTAATGCAATTGTTTTATTTTATATTTTGATTTTTTGGGTGCTTATTAATTTAAAAAAACTGTGACTTTAAATGAATTTGTTGTGATTAAATAACATTAGTTTAAAATATCATGTAATTATTTTTAATACCAAAACTTTGTAATTTGTAAAGTTCCTTATTTAAGGATTAACAATTAATTATTTTCATATATTATTATGAAGAAACTATCGCGATGTCGTTACTTACTTTCAAGCGTCACAAGATGAACTTCTTTTTATACCCTTCACCAAAAAAAGTGGAAAAAAGGGTATAACTAAGTTTGTCATTCCGTTTGTAATTTCTACAATATTCATTTCCGACCCCATAAAGTATATATATTCTGAGTTTTTATGTACAGTAAAGTCGATTTAGCGATATCCGTCTGTCCATCTGTCCGTCCATGTTAGTGTTAAAATCAAGTTGGCCTGTGCAAAAAAGAAATTTAAATGCGCAAATCAATCAGACATAGTGTCGAAAGAGATGCTGTTAGAAATCAGCAAGATCGGTCCATGTGCTTAATGCGGTAGAAATTTAAAAAATAAAAAAATACCATCAAGTGAAAAAATTGGTGTTCGCCCATATTTTTCGAGTTACGGGACCATGAAATATGAAAAAAAAAATTAATATCAATATGGGTATAATTTCAAAGCTTTTGCAGAGGTCTTTAAGGAAATACCAAAATTTCTTAAAAATGCTTAACCCGTTAAAGGCCGGTGACATTTTTATGTAAAATTATATAAATGTACTTTATTTTTTCTCTGCGTGTATATTTATATTCCATCAGGAACATAGACTATTTATATAGGCACTATATTGTTCTCTGTTACTAACTTTATGTAGATGCATTGATTAAAGTGCGTTTTCAGGTGTTCTTTGGTCTACACGCATTCGCAGTAGGTGCATTCCGAAGTTCCATATGACATATTTCCTCAAACGGCTTTCGTAGTGTGTGCCCCAGCCAGAAGTACTTTTGTCGTTTTATTTGAATATTTATATTTTCTTTTTCTTTTTTTATTTCTAAAAGTTCTTCATTATAGCTTGCATATATTTCTTAGACAATTTCGTTAGTAAAGAGATAGGTTTCCGCACCGTAGAGTAGCACTGACTTGACGCATGCGTTATAGAGGTTTACTGTAGCCGTCAGGTAAGGATTGCTGTGACATTTAAAACTAAAATAAAGGTAAATTCGCACATCTAAATTTGGATTGATTTCTTTTCTTTCAAAAGTAGGGAATCCAAAACTTACTGGAACGTGCGGACTTAATGGAACGTGCATTCAAATATCAAAAGTAATACGACACAAACGTTTGAGAAAACAAGCTTTAGTACTAGTGTACTTTTTTTAAATATTCTAAGTTAATTACTGCCATGTAGAAATGTAGTAATCGTACTATTTAATTCTATACCATATATGTAAATATGTATGAGTAAGATTTAGTGATTTCGCATAGTTGATGTAGTATTATTATCTACTAAATTTACTTTTATAAAACCTATACATAAAAAAGTGCAGCTATTAAAGATTTAATTTGTTTTAATATTGAAAGTGAATAAACTTTTAATTGAGTCAATTAAATATTTATTTGGAAGACCAGTTATTTCTCAACTGTATATTTATGCCTGTATACATGTTACAGAACTCAATTCTAGAATTTGGTTTTTCAGAAAACGAAAAACAAAAAATTACTTCAAAATGATTTTCTTATTAAATTTAAATTTTTGCGCTTTTTTAATTTACATTTTATTTGCGTCTTTATTAAGATTAAAGGCCCAACTATATGTGCCACAGTTGACCATTTATGTTTAATTCGCTTGCCAAAAATAATTTTTATATAAATAAACAAATTTTTAAAACGAAAAGGCTTTAAAGAAGATATTTTATATATTTAATAACATTCACATAGACATTTACATTTTTGGTTTATGTTCTAAGAAAAAGTAAAAAAAAATTAATACAAGTTAATTTCTGTTTTGTGTTTGTAGCCAACCGTACTAAAAAATGCAACGATGTTCATCGCTTATATCGTATACATATGTGTTTATAAATACAAATTTAATTTAAATATATTATATTTGTAAAAAATTGGCCATAAACAAAAATGTTGTTTTTTCTGCATTTTCTATTGAATTAAAAACTAAAAATTTAACAATTAAGGTCTCAATTAAAATTTTTCTTTATCAATGTATAACACAAAGAACAATCAGCTGTTTCCCTACGGAAAGTGCGATCAGTTTCGTACCTTGCATAAAGAAATTAAATTTAACGAAACTTGACGAAAAGTTATCTTATGTACATTATAGTTTACCACATATAATTTAATGTATTTGCACAGTTGTATAAGCTTGCTTAAGTTGTTTTATGCACATTATAGTTGGGCCTTTACGTCTGCATTAAGAGTCGGCATGTAACCAACCTACCGCAGAAGGAAATGTAAGAAAAAATAAAAAGGTGGTTCGCTTTTTGGTAATTTTTGTTAAAGCCTTAACATATCTGTATTGGCTTCTAAAATAACTCTCATGTTGTATTTGAAGTTTTTATACTTAAAGGAAATGTTTTTGGCTTTTCTAAAAATTCGGATAAAAGGTTTCCTGATGAGTTCGCTTTAGCAACCAGTGAAATATGTATAGATACCAACAAATAAATTTCATTTTTATTTGAAAATTCTATGGGATATTAGATTAATATAATAAATAATATCGCCACATTTCGTTTTGTGACTGTATATATGAAAAATTTATCTTTTTAAAATGTATCGACTTTTTGCATAAAACATATTTTTTTTAGTTATGGCTGTGTTGATCAAAAATATTATTAAATAAAACCCTATTTTTTGTTCAAGATTGTCCAAGACCTCCCTTTTAATATATAATTGATGATAGTTTTCTTAAATGAATTTTTTATTTATAAATCATTTTACTAGTTGTAGAACAAGTCAAAAACGTATACTGTGATTATCTCGAAATTAATTTTTTTGAGTTATGATGTTCTAGAAGTAAATGAGCGATATAATAATTATCTTTTTATACTTTATGGATTTAAAATTAGTATATTTTCCTGACAACGTTACTCAAAGGATCGAAATACCGACGATTAAATTAAAAATCTTGGAAAACTAAATTCAAGTAATTAAGTTTTTTTAAAGGTAAAATATTGTTTGTCTCTTGGTGAGAGCAATTTTGGTTTGCTTTCACTAAGAGAACTAAATCCAAAAGAAATTTAGAGAAACAGAGCTAATAATTGCAGCAGGTTGTTTTGTTGAGAATATAACGAGCAAAACAAAACATTGGAAATGCAATTTAATGACATGCGCATTAAATAGATTTTCCTTATAAAGAAAATTTTGGTAAAATTAAAAAAACACCAAAAGTTAGAGAGTATAATGTTATTTGACAAATTAACTAATAAGTGAAAAGAATCACCAGTGAAAATAAAAATATAAAATTATATTACAATAATTATAAATTTTAAGCTTATAGAGATTTGAGCAAACAGTAATCTAAAGAAAATTTTACAAAAAAAAATTTATAAATTTCTTCTGCACGAATTAAATTAAATCATCGAATTGTATGGTGACTTGCTGTAACTCCTTTAGCAGCACACAAAAATTGAACTTTAAAACATTGGAAAAATCAATAGTTTTCCATATGTCGGTGTGATTGTGCATCTCAACTTTAATTGTATCTTGTCTGTCTCGTCCGTCTATAAATTTTATATTAAAACGATTAAAAACAAGTTTTTGTCATTAATTTTTAGTTTGATTTAAATATTTTTTAGCTAACGCCAACTACTTCGTCTCTTACAGTGGGTCTCTGATAAAATGGAAAATATGGGTCGTTTACGCAGAGTAAGTGCATTTTGTTTCACCATATAAATATAAATTGTTAAGCAAAAGTTCCGCATATTTTTTATTTAATCTTCTACCTTGAAATTGTTCACACAAACAAAAAGTTTCATTTTTAAGGTTTTAAAAAAAATAATAAACTTCAAAATTAATTAAGTACAAGTTAGTGAAACTTTTGCTGTCGATTTGTATGTCAGAATCGTACAGATACGCTAATGCAAGTGTTGGGAGTTTTATTGCAAGTTATTACCCAGTGAACAAAATTTTCCTTCACCCATAATATTCAATATCAGTGATTTAAATAATTAATCGGGTTAATAGAAAATAGCACGAAAGAGATTTCTTTTTAAAAATTAATAATTACAATAGAAAATTCCCGTTGTTGAATTGAATTTAATGATTGCAAAGTGCCCGTGCATATAAATTAATTATCGTAGTGTTTTGTGATATTTATTTTTTTATCATTTTTTTTAACTGTATAAAAGAGCCGAAAAAAAGTCAGCCGTATACAGTGTATAAAAGAAAAATAAAATCATAGTGGATTATTGTTGTTTTTGCTTAAACTTTGATTTTTGTCTTTACTTTATTATTTGGACAAAAATCTTTAGTATATTTTAAATGTTTGTGAGAAGTTTCAGGAAGAGCTAAGTAAGCGGTAGCGAAATGGCCATCGAGACGTGTTTTCACCCTCAATAATCAATATCGGTGATTTAAATAATTAATCGGGTTAATAAAAAATAGCACGAAAAAAGATTTCTTTCTGAAAATTAATAATTATAATAGAAAATTTTGGTTGTTTTATTTAATTCAATATTTTCCTTTATTTAGCTTTCAAAATACATAAGATTTTGAACAAAACTAAAATAATAAAATAGAACAAACAAAAATATAAATTAAAGAAAGAATCAATAACCCATTCATTTTTAGCAATAACTTTTATGTTGTAAAAAAATTATTTCTCTTAAGTTTTTTTTCTTTTTAATGAAACCTAGGCTTTGGAAACTTGAGCTAAAATTAAGATCACATCAGCCAATATTAGAAAATGATTACTGATCTAAGGTTATTTAACGGCTGGTTAAGTGGATATTATAATCTTAAATGTTGAGACTTTAAACACGCGACTTGTGACTGGCTTACCTTAGTGACTCGCAGGGCGAAACTTTTCGAAGGTTTTCTTTTTACTTGATAGCAATTGTATAATTTCAAGCTTCACATGGTGGTTGATTTGATGACTGATGATTTGATGACTAAGAGATTGTACCTTCTACAGTGAAAAATATTAAAAAATTGATTCTTGAACCTGCTCATGTTGGTAACATGTTGCTTGAAGACTTATTTTCAAATCAAGTGTTTTCAGTGTTGTTAACACACTACTTTATAGTTGCCACTTTGCGGCTTCCCATACGGCATAAATTATGTAAACTTTATTGTACATAATCTAGAATTGTTGCATTGCGTTTGAAGCGTTTGCCACAAAAAATATATATTGCAAACCTCTAAAAATCGCATAAAATTTTCAAACTTTAACAGTATCCCAAAACGACTAATCTCAGGCAAAAGCTCTGGAAATTCACTATACTGGAAATTCACTATCTGTTCAGCAGCGTACTTAAATTTTTACGTTTCTCAAAATAAATTTTTGACCTAATATCCGGCTAAATTGGCAAAACATCCCTATGTGCGCTACGGCGAAATAACCCTGTACGTGGCTCTTCTCCAAACACCATAGAAACATTTTTTAAATCGAAAGAATAATTTCGGAGGTAACATATTAAAGTCTTAGAAGCAGCACAGTCTGTCGGGTCAAATCTATCAAGTATATGATTAAATGTACACAAAAATCATATATCATTAAAGTCGGTTCGGCAATTTTAAAGTTTTTACACAGAAACTGTTTCCCACTTTTTCTCTTTATGATAAAACGTTCACTTTACTTGCTTAAGCCGTGCAGGCAGAGAAAAAACCCGGTTGTGATATGGTCACAATTATCATATTATTTTCCTTGTAACATTGTATAGTTGAAGAGAACAAATTATAGTTGTTTTCAACAATACTTCAGTTACGATAAACATTTTTTTTGTTATCATTTAACCATTATATGTTTACTGTGCCTAAAAAATAAAACATGGTTGGTTTAAGTTAAAAAAAGTTTGAACCACGAACAAAGTTTTATAAGTTATATATTAAAAATAAAATAATATATTTAACCATAATATATTTATATTAATCAGAGTATGATTAAAAGCAAACAAAATAATGTTTGCGTCTAAACATATTTTGTTCCAGGTCTTGATAGAATGCTTTTCTTTCAGTTTAGTAATTTTTTGTTAGCTTAAAGTTAAAATTGTTTTATTGATAGAGAAAATGAAAAAAATAAAAATGTATGTACATAATATATAATTAAAAATAACATACAAAATTGAAAAACAAGTAAAAAAATAAGAAAGGATGTAAGCATGTAAAAATATATTTTTTTTTGTTTTAATCAATTTTCCACAAAAAATTTGTGCCAAAAATTAATTTAAAATTCACTTTAATATTTTATAAATAATGATATTTTGATTTAACCATTTAATGTTTATATTTGAACATAATTATTTTTAGATTTTACCATGTTATTGTTTTGCTCGACAACAATATGGTTGCAAGACCAACTACATTATTATTAAATGTAACAATACTAAGTTTTTTTAACAAACATATAATACAACCATAATATGTTGCTCTTAGATTATGGTTACCTCAACCATGTTTTTTCTTTGCGTGTGATATCATGTTCCCGTTTTCACCTTTTCTTTCCGTAGGACTTATACTCTGAAAATAGACATAGACAACTGGACATTGCAGAAAAATATCTTTGTCTAGTTATTCAAAATTATATGGGATCATACCACATACATTTTGGTCACTGGGTTTAACTTTGATTTGTTCTCACCCGCTGTGTAATTAAAATTCCAAACATGTTTGGCCCATTGTCAACAGACAAGTTGAAAACCAAACGAAACATTACGCTGACCACTTTAATATTATGTACTACATTACACTAATCCACACACTAACACTTCTCACTCCACACCCCGCACGCTGGCAAACAAATGTTTTTAGAATTTTTATTTAGTTTATTGCTAAAACTCATTGTTAACGGATCAATAAGTTTAATTTTAATTGATAAAATTAATCAAATTCGTGGTTTTGAAAAAATAAATAAATTATTGGTTTTTAGCCGGTCTCTGCTGGTGCAAATGATACGCAACTTTTGTTGAAATCATCACCGAATATATTGGAAAACTTTCCATACGAAGATTTTAGATTGTGCGATTTAGATCGCACGCAACCGAAACGTATGACTTCACCGCCCATACGCAACCATCCAATGAAACGTTCCAAGTCGCCATTATTTTGTGACACTTTGGAACGTCATGCCTTTATGCAGAATGTAGTCAACACCAAACCTTTTAATAATTATGAGGCACGTTATTCATCACCCAGCCAAAAGGAAGCCATCGTGAGAAAAAGTTTGGAAGAAATTTCTAAAGATATCAAGGAAATCGAAGATTTTTTGACAGCAACGGAAAATGTTTTTCGTAAGGAAAAGGAAATGGATCGTGCAGAAATGAAAAAGAGACGCTTGAAAGGAGAGGTTAGTCTGAATAAGGAAAATAAGTCCCCGTCTCCAAAAACAATGTCACGAAAGAACTCTAGCAAAAGCATTAATTTTAAAATTAATTCTTTTCGAAATCGTGCAAAGAAGCCAGGATCACCGCGTTTTATAAATTCTCGTTTATATTTTCGTAACGGTCGTATAGGCTGCTTAGAGGCTGAAAATGCTGTCTCTAACGTGGAGAGTACTCATGCTTTGGTTAAGCATATCTTAAGATATGAAAATGAAAAACCTTTGGTGAGTCCTGAAAGTGTTAGAAGAGTCTTAAGTGCTCCCAGGCCTTCTTCTCCAACACCCGCGGCAAAAATTTTATCCAAAAGGTTTTCTACAGCTGGTGCCAACTCTTGCACTTTACCGGGACAAGTTGTAGAGACATTTAATCACAAGCATGTAGAATCTTTTGAAATGCAGCCATTGCAAGATGTTATTACAAAGGCCACTGGTAAAGTGCTGTTAGATTTGGAAGATTCTGGAGTTCACAATTCACCACAAACCGAAAGTTATGGTTCTAGTAATCAGCCGCTTTTAGATGAAGATGAACAGGATGTGCAAATTTGTTATGATGAATTGCCCGAAGTACCCAATGAAGAACTTAATATGGGAGCTCTAATGGATAGCGAAATGGATCGAGTAGATACCGAGGCTGCTGTTAGTGCCAGTATCAATTGTCTTTCCAGTGCTGGCAGTCTAGACTCAGAGGGACAGCAGTTTTTAAGAGATCAAGTAAGACATTTGGTAAGACGTTTTACGGCTAGAGCAAATAAAATGAAAACACGCATAGAAATGCCACCAACTCCCAGCAGTAGTGCTTCGTCTCCCTCTCCACCTCCACCGCCAGTAAATTCCAAACGTACTTTAGCCAATTTAGGTACTCAGTCGCCAACAAAAAGATCAGCCATTATAACACCACTTCAGTCACCTAATAAAAAGCCTTTATTTCAGGCTGACAACCCCCGATCTAATGTTTGGCTGTGCTCTAGCCTATGCAGCAGTAATGATGACCATAGGACCTTAGATCCCCAGGGTAAACTTTATATATCATGGCTGTGTGTGGTTTCGATTTCATTTCTTTATAATGCCTGGGTTATTCCTTTGAGATCGACATTCCCCTTTCAAACTCCCGAAAATACAAACATGTGGTTGATCATGGATTTTTGTGCAGATATTATTTATCTCTTGGATGTGGTTTTCTTCAAGCATCGCATAATGTATCTGTTTGAGGGTTTTTGGGTTAAAGATAAAAATCTCACTAGAAAAAATTACATGCGAAAACTACAATTTAAGGTAATTTAAATGGTTCTGGGAAAGAAAAATACAAATAACAATTTGTTTTTGTTATAACAGCTGGATCTTTTGTCTTTGCTGCCCTTGGAGTTGTTGTATTTCAAATTGGGCACTAAAGCAGTTTATTTGCGCTTCCCACGTTTCCTGAAAGTGCAAAGTTTCTGGGAATTCTTTAAGCTCCTTGATCGTGTTATATCCTCACCGCACATTGTGAGTTTTTTTACTTTCACTAAGACTTAAAATAAATATTCTTCTTTTTAATATTTTACGTGTCTTAGGTTCGAATCGCCAAAACTTTACTTTATATGCTCTACATGATTCATTTGACAGCAACTCTTTATTATGCTTACAGTGACTATCAAGGTTAGTGAGAAAAAGGCTTCTTTTATTTTTATAAATTTACATTTTTTTATTTATAATTTGCAGGTCTGGGAGTTAATCGTTGGGTATTTAACGGTAAAGGACATCCATATGTGCGATGCTTTGCATTTGCTACAAAAACGGCAACTTCTATTGGTAAGATTTAGAAGAAAAAATCAGAATCAGCTTTCTAAATTTCCCCTTTACTTTTATTTTTGAATGACAACAAATAAAAAAAGAAAGGAAAATATTTTGTCACAAGCAAGGCGAATCAATTACCAGGTGGCAGCGTAGGCGAATTCATTATTTTTTGCTGGTAATGAAAACTTCATATAAAAAAAATTATACACAGATTTTTTATATATGGAGTTTGACAGTAGTGTTCACGGCGAAAATTAATGAATTTGCCTACGCTGCCACCTGGTAATTGATTCGCCTTGGTCACAAGTTTCTACTTTTCTTGAGGGTTTGAAGTTTTTATAAGACAGGGTTTAAATATTTCCTATGTTGTAGATGCTACGAGTATTAACTGCCCTAACGATATTTTACTTACTTGAACTTCCCATAAAATGAATCTGACAAGTTTTATAGTTTTAAAACTAAAATTGATTGTAAGCGAAAAATGTACATAAAAATAGTAGTAGCGAATTTTAAAATTTTCTAATCTTTGGAATAGAGTTTTTTTAAATATCAGGGAAAAAAATCTATAAAATCAACCAATTTTCAATAGATAAATTGTTTATGGAGAGAAACTATCAGCCAAATCATGAATCTTCTTATAGAATTTATTTCTCAAGGGAAAACCTTTTGTCGAGTAAAAATTTCTCCAATATTCCGTAAGAACAAAAAAAAAATGTGGCATCATTGCAATTTTAGGGAAGCTGCTTTGCTTATTTAAATTCTATTTTTCTTTAATGTCACACAATATCTTCTTTTCTTCTCCCAGTTTCAGTTTGTTTCACTTTCCGCAGTTAATAAAAATAGGAACAAATTTCTAAGAGAAAAATAAAGCACTTTGCCCGGATTTTTTTTTTATGATTGGTCTGAATGTATTGTTACGTTTTTCCTTTTAGACAAACGTACGGATTCTTTTGATTGCAAATACCACTGTGGCTAAATTCTGTCTTCGAACTTTATGGCTTTCTCTGGCTTTACTTCTTGATCCTACCGGATCTTGTGAACCCTTGTGGTCTCGTATTTACTAAACATGCGTTATTACTACAAACGCAGCCAGCCACGCTACACTACTCTGTTACTCCGGCGAGACATGAACTACCAGATGCCTTGTTTAGTAACCTTAACCATCCACAGACATCTCCACTACTCCTTTTATCCAAGCCAGTCATCCCTTTAATCCAATAGCCACAACACACGTCTGCCATATACTGTTGTTATGCTGTTACACTTCCCTGCGCATCCGCTACCGTTGTTACTTTTTATTATAAAGGGCTTCTTGACAATTATCTGTTACTCCTTTTATTAAGTTGGACGTCTCCACTAAATTGTCTGCCATGGCTTCACACAATAATTGTCGTTTTGCCTCTCGGGAGGTTTGTACTGCTGTTTATTAATTTTAATTGCTTATAACAATTATTATTTTTTTTCGTTGCACGCATGCCCGAATGCGGTATCGAACTCAGGACCCTCTGTTTTGTAGTACGCACCTCTACCAACGCAGCTATTGAGGCTGCTCAGCTTTTGTTGGCTAACTTGTGGTTTTGTTATTCTATAAACACACCATTAGTTGAATTAGCTTATTCACCACGCTCACACGGAAACAACTACAGGGGTTGCCAGATTTTAGTATTCGTTACAATATCATTAAGTTGGCAATCTAGTTAGGAAGTACTTCCGCCAAAAATGCTTGATTCCACACTCGATTACCTTTTCAAAAATTTTTTGCTGGAATTATAAGTGTTAATCGTGCTTGATACCTTCATAGTATTTATTTTATAACAAGCAACAATTCTCTCAAAATATACGCCGTCAAAAAATAATTAATAAACCACGTGTTTCCTATTGGTTATGTAGCTCAAATCAGGAGAAAATCACGAGATATTTTGAATAATAATAATGTTAAATGATTTTAAATAAACTTTGTTATAATTTCTTGTTATAAAATATTTTTAATTATACTCAATAAATATTTTGACAGCTTGTAAAATTACAAATGTGACTAAAATTTAAAAATTGGAAAGAAAACTCAAAATATGTAATTTAATTTTTATATTATTTATGTAGATACATTTGAGTCGACAAATTTACGTTTTTTTCGTCGCAATTGTTATTGCGTTTATACGTACGTCTTATTCGCAAATAAAAATATTTTAAATACAAAAATTTTGCCGCATAAACGGTCACCTAATTTTTTATTTGCGAATAGCGAGCTCACAAAAACAATTCCTGATTATCTACACTATTTGCAAGTTAGGTGTAAAATGATGCCACATTTTTTTCTATTAGGCCTTATTCTATTATTTATAAATAATTTGATCGTTCGAATTGAGTTTCAAAATTTATAGGGCTATGCAAAATCCGCCGTTCGACCTAGTTGTCTTTTCTTATTATTACCTTATAAATCTTAATCACGGCTAAACGAGTGAGTTTATTTTAATGAAATTTTAAACACGGGTAGATATTTATCTTCATGGTAAGACAGGGATTTTTAGCTTTAATAATGGGTCAGGAGGGAAGAAAAGGCGGAAGCGGGCATTTCGTGCTTCTGAATCAATTTTAAAAAAAAAGTCTTGGATAATCGATTTGAATGAAATTTGAAACATAGATAGGTCCTCATCTATATCGGTTTCCAGAGCTAGGGCCTAGATGAGAGATGAGAACTTTCATAGCTCCCTCTTACATTTGAAGTATAATTTGAAAAATACTATATACACATATATTAAAAAATATATAATAAGCAAAGGGGATACTTACACGCTGTTTTTTTTTTTTTTGTCATCTCATTAAAGTTCATATTAAAAGTCATGATGATTTTTTGCTTGATTTATTTCAAAGGTTAACTCAAACAGATATTTATAATTTATATTTATATTATTATTAAAAAAATTGTTTTCTTATTTTATTTTACTTTAGGCAAAAATCCAAAACCGGAACGTGAAGGAGAATTCGTTTTCATGACAGCTGCCTGGCTAATGGGAGTCTTCGTTTTCGCTCTGTTAATAGGTCAGATACGGGATATTATATCAACTGCAACTAGAACCAGAAACGAATACAGACAATTGGAAGATGAAACTTTAGAGTATATGAGACGTTTAAATTTGCCCCAAGATGTACAGAAAAGGGTGAAAATGTGGTTTAAATTCACCTGGGATCAGCAGCGTACTTTAGATGAATCCAATATACTGGACTCTTTGCCTATAAATCTGAAAACCGATATTGCCATATCGGTGCATATACAAACGTTATCGAAAGTACAACTCTTTGCCGATTACGAAGAAGCATTACTCAGAGATTTAGTTTTAAAATTGAGAGCTGTCACCTTTTTGCCAGGTGATTATGTGTGCCGTAAGGGAGAAGTGGGACGCGAAATGTACATTATTAAATTGGGTCAAGTTCAAGTAATGGGAGGACCTAATAACGATACTGTATTGGCAACACTTTCCGAAGGCTCGGTATTTGGTGAAATCAGTTTATTGGGTATTAATGGAGCAGATCGGCGTACCGCTGATGTACGCTCAAAAGGTTATGCCAATTTGTTTGTGCTATCAAAAAGTGATCTCAATGAAGTCATAGCCCATTATCCAAACGCCCAGGCCATATTAAAAAAACGGGCACGTGCTTTAATGCGTAAAAATGCTGCCAGAGAAAAAGAGGAAAGAGCACGAAGTTCTGAACAAGCTGATGTTGTTATTGGGAATCCAAAAACTCCTGAAAATCCGCCAAAACTTTTGCAAACAGTTATACAAGCTTTACCTTACGAATCGCCAGCAGTAATGCTGATAACCAAAGGATCAAAACGTATGCGTAAAAAGACACACTCCATGAAAATGGAAACTATAGAAGATCGTGAAGTGGAGGATATAAATGAAGGTCATCACATAAGGCCTAGAGATAGCTTAAGTTTGTGCAAAGACTCCTCCCGTTCCTATTCACCTGACCTTTTAGCATCGATACAACAAGAGTTGGAAAATAAAAATCAATTCATAAATTTAACTGATTCAGAGAAAGCTTTAATTATATCAACTTCCACTACGAATTCGGTAACTGTGGAGGACATTGAGGAGTACGGAAAATAAAACGAGCACAACTTAAAGCAATCGACCATAATATAATGAGAAAATAGCATTTAGTATCTCTGTCTTTTAATGTCTATTAAAAAATTTTGAATCAATCGAAGCCCTATATGTGTTTTCAGATAAATACTAATTTATTTTATTGAAGATATTGTTGATGTAAAATATGCAATTACTTACGTACTTATTGAGCATAAAACATTGTTATAAAAATATATAATTATCTGCCTTTGATGTAAAAAAGTAGTTTTAATTTTACATTTGAAAATGTGAACTGAGGTCTAAGAGTAGAAATATAACGGAGCCGGATTTCGCATCTAGAGAAAGAACAAACAAAATGAGGTGCGGCGACAGATGCGGATTTACCGTTTTTTTTATAATTTGTTTACTAATTTTTATTCTTTTTTATTAAAATACGAGGGCTGCTATATATATTTCTGGCCTGGCAACACTGAGTGCTGCCAAGTGCAATCTGATATTTCCATTTAAAAGTTTGTCGTTTTTAAGCATAATCGTACTCAAAACGTTTTGACGTACGACCATTATTTGTGTTGTTTACAGTGACTTGAAAAAATTAATATAGAAAAAAATGGAATTAACTCGTGAACATTTTCGTGCCATCATTTTTCACAACTTTCGACGTGGATTATCACGACAAGAGTGCATTGATGAACTTAAATCTTTGTATGGCAATGAAGCAACATCCTATAGCACTGTGAAAAATTGGTATAATGAATTTAATCGTGGCCGAAGAGCGCTCAAAGACGAATTCCGTGAAGGTTGTCCAAAAACGGCTGTTGTGCCAGAGAACATTTATGCCGTGCGTGAACTCATAATGCAAGATCGACATGCGACATACCGAGAGATAGAGACATCCTTGGACATTTCTTCCACCAGCATACATTCGATACTGCATGAACACCTGGCCGTAAAAAGGTTTGTTCTCGTTGGATCCCGCACAATTTGAAAGTCGCTCAAAAAGGGGCTCGTGTCGATTGGTGCAAAGAAATGTTGCAAAAATACGATTGCGATGCTTCAAAAGACGTTTATAAGATCGTCACAGGTGACGAATCATGGATCTATGCGTATGAGCCCGAAACGAAACAACAATCGACCGTGTGGGTCTTCAAAGACGAGCAAAATCCAACGAAAGTTGTTCGTAGAAGAAGCACTTCGAAGCAAATGGTCGCCTGTTTCTTCGGCAAAACTGGTCATGTGGCGACTGTTCCGCTTGAGCAACGTAGGACGGTCACTTCTGAGTGGTACACTACAATTTGTTTGCCTGAAGTCATCTGAGAAATTCGAAAAACCAACAAGAGAAGACGAATCATTGTTCACCATAACAATGCCAGAAGAAGCTGTTGAAGTGTTCAAAAACCATGTTTTAGAGGTGTCTCAATCGGAGTGGAAAAAGTGCTTCGACAACTGGTTTGAGCGCATGCAAAAGTGTATAAATCATGCTGGAAAATACTTTGAAAAACAATAAAACCATTTTTGATTATAAATATTCGCATTCACTATTAGGCCAGAAATATATAGAGCAGCCCTCGTATATTTAAAAAATATTTTACAATGAAAATAAGCAATAAATTTGAAAATCCTTAAAAAAAAGCATACGCAACCTTGGGGTTGTATTTCTACTTTAAGCAGGTCTTTAAAACATTATGTCTGTATTATACCTACAATAAATATGAAGAAATCAATAGGCCTGTTTATTTAATTTACACTAGATAATATAATAATCGTTGCTGGCCTACTCTTCGTATGGACGTATGAATCCCTCTTTCAAAAAACCTTATTTTGTTGGCTAAATATTTCAATTTATAACACGCCAAATTTCAAGCTGTTGTAATTTTTTTTAAGGGCTGTGAAGAATTAAACTTGCATAGTGTTAAGTCGGTAGTCTTTCCGGCAGGCAATGAACCTTGGAAGTATCTAAATCACCTCAAGAAGGCAAATAAAACTCAAAATGCGGCCAAGGAATACTAAAAGTACCAAAGGAACTCATGGAATGTCTACGAAAACGCTAATAGATCATAACGGGGAATAAACTCCTGACTTTTCAAATGTTGAAACCGTATTTTTCAGATTTTTTGTGCTTTGAATTATTTCGATTTTGACTAAAGATCATTAAAAAAGTCAATGGACCTCAGCAAAAAGATATTGCAGGATTAGTATGGAAACAATAGACCCCTAAGAAGTCATAGTCCTTCTAAAGGATACAATTTCTTCTGATCAAATTTTTTTGGTAAAATAATTTTACTTTTTTACTAAAATAAGCCAAAATCAATTTCAATTCATTTATTTTATTTTAGGCTTCCCAAAATTGTAAACAACAAAAAAGTACTTGCAGAGGACTAAACAAGAAAGAATTAATTATTTAATTTGACCTAAGCCTCTAACAAAAAAACAGATCTGACACAAAATTTTGAACATGTATTCTTTTCTAAGACGCTAAGGTTAAGAGCCAAAAGAAACTCGTATGTATATTTAAATAAGTCAAAACTTCCCTTCAAATTAAGAAGATGCCGCTTATTAATTTTAAACCGACTTCAAAAAAGAAAGGAATGTTTGTGCCTGCAGAACTCAGTCATTTCCGAACAGATTTTGAAAGTTTATTTGTAGTATGATAAACAATGCTTAAAGATTGGTCATGTTTGAAAGACACTTCATAATCTTAAAAACTAAAGGGTGTCCCTACACAACATACATGTTTTTACGTGTATTATGAACTGTAAATGACACTTCTAAAAAATTAATAAGAAAATAAATCTAAAAATTAAAGGGTATCCCCCTAGATGACGTAAATTAACCTATATGGGCCTATCTTTTGAACCGTTATAGATAAACGCTTGCAAATTGGACAGAATGTCGATTGCTATAACCATTATAGTAACAAGTATTATTATTCTAAATTATAAATTAAAGGGTGCGCCAATAGTTCATATAATTTGATGTCTTTTGAACAGTTGTAGACAGACGCTTAAAATTTACAATGAATCTGTCTTGCTAATTCCGCTATAACAACAAGCTTATAATTTGATTTTAGAAAGTAAAGAGTGTTCCCAAAATTAATGTTATTTGAGCTACATGAACCGTTCACTATTTTGTAAGAAGCAGAAGAAGAAGTATAAATATTTGAAATTATAAATGGGTGTTACAATAGTTTATGTAATTTGATGTATATGACGAACTGTTGAACCGTTATAGACAGACGGTGTAATAGAGAAAGATCCTGATTGATAAGTCCACTACAACATCAAGTATAAAATTTTAATTTAGAAATTAAAGGGTGCCCCTCTATATGATGTAGTTTTATGTATATAGCAAAACTGTTGAAAAGTTGTAGATAGACGGTTAAAATTAACAAGGAGATGTAGTGCCAAGTCTACTATAACAAGTATAAACTTTGAAGATAGAATATAAGAGTGTCCCAATAGTTAATGTAATTTGATATATGTTACTATACCTTTGAACTGTTATGGACAGACAGATATAATCTGCTTTGAAGTCGGTTGTTTTTGCAAGAATTATTTCCTTGCGGACTTAAAAAGGAAAAATCCCTTTTCGAAAACATGGTTTCCGTAAGAAAGAAATTCCGTGAGAATATTCATGATTGGGCTAGAGAAACTTGGAAATAATATCGCTCCCTTATTGCAACATAGTCATATCTCAAAAAAACTTGAACTTGGCAAAATGTGATTTAAGTTTTCAAGACATAAGTCCTATGATGTATTTGCCGCAATTGTAATTGCTATAACTTCGGTTCAGCTTGGGATATAAAACTGATTTTTTTTTCAACATGTACAGAAGGTCTAAAAGAGCAGTTTTGCTTAAGTAACTACAAATTTTTTTTTTTTTTTTGAGATATGACTATGTTGCAATAAAGAAGCGATTTAATATATAGCAGTCTAGTTTTAATAGTGTGTTTTATCTGAATATATTATTTTTTATTTAATATGTAAATAATTATTCGAATAGGCGTTAATCCGAAAAATTTTAATCGAATAATTTCTAACATTTAACTGATTTTTTTTATTTGCAATAGTGATTTCTGTCATCAAGTTTAGCTTTTAAGTGGTGAATTAAAAAAAATCGAAGTCTGTAAAAACTACTTACCGCTGTCTACAGCAATTATTAAATTTAGTTTTTGAAAGAAATACTTTTAGTTTTTTTTAATTTCATAACTAAAACATAAATAATTAATCGATTACTTTATTTATTTATAGCATTAAAACATGATATTAAAACAAAAGTTGGACAATAACGACAATAACATAATTTTTTTTAATTTGATTTTTAACTTGCACATTAAAGAGTTACTGATTTGATTATAAGTTTCATATACTTAATTTTTATTTAAAATAAAAAGTTGTTGTTTTTAATTTCTTTCAGCATTTGTTTAAACTCCGTATTTCTAACTAAAAAAATTTTTATCTACAATTTTAATTTTATTAATGTAAATTTTGATATTTTTCATTTAAAAAGACATAATTTACAATTATACAATAATATATTAAGCTCACAATTATAAGTCTGACAAGGAAAAATTCTTGGAATTTTCTTTTTTTTTAATAGATTACAATTAAAATTTCTTTTATGAGAGATTTATATAAATCAAGTCAAAAAAAAAATAATATTTTAAAATATAACACGAAAGGAAACAAATGCTACTACAAATCTTTTGCTTAAAATATTTGTTCAATTCACAACCTGTTGTAGGTATGCTAAATAATCGCGTTATTGATACGACACTTACAATATTTACTCATATGTTTGCTGATTGCCATAGGACGAAAATAAAGTTGTTTTTTTTTTTTTTTTTTTTTGTAAAACCACAATTCCATGTTCCTGGTAATTTTGATTAGAATTTAATTTTTTATTTAAATTGTATTATTTTTATTTCTAAAATTTATACGTTTTTGGCAGATTAACAATAGAACAGCATGTTTACACTTATGTACTTTCATTGTATTTAATACAATAAGTAGTGAAAAGAACAAATCCTTCTGTATGCCAATAAAATTAAATTGTGTGGTAAATTTATAATAACAAAATGTTTTTGAAAGATTTTAGACAGGAATAGGATAGTGATATTGATTTTAACTGAACAAAAGGCAAAGCTTACGTCATATTTAGGAAACTATTAAGTCTCATTTAAACAACGGCATACATGTGGGCTGTTACAGATTACTCACTTAAAACAATGCAGTGGTGGATATTGAAAAATTCTTAGAAAATAATCACAATTCATTTACTAAAGAATAAGTTGAAGCCTTTGCGCATTTCGCTAAAGACAACAACTATTTTATATTATGATTTATTTAAACTCTTCTTTCTTTAGCTGTTAATTTAAAACAAGTATGCATAAATGGTGACTAAAGAGCTGTCATTATTAACCAGTTAGCGAAATGCGCATCTGAACAATAGAACAAATCAACATTCCATGTAAATTTTATCACTAATTATTTTTATTAATGAACAAGCAACTCAATGAGATATTGTAGTTTTTGGAGGTTAGATCATCAAGACACCTCCCTTGGGAGATATAACAACCCACTGCGATTTCCTTTTAATTTTTCTTGGTTTTGGTGATTTTACCTTCTGCAGAGAGCTTCACTAACTACCAAAAGGCCAGGTACCCATTTCATGAAGAATCTGGTCGTATCATTAAGTTTTTAATCTTTCAAAATCTTCTAACGCATAATCGTCTTTTACCTTGCAATCTCGGGCAGTGACACATAATACGCTCTTCAGTTTTAAGCTCTTTCTTACCCTCGTACATTCCGCAAAAATCTAGAATCTTATTTTCCTATCAAATTGTTTTTATACCAACTGAACAATAAAAAATATTTACACCCACAAAGACCCTAAGAAGTTTTCTTCCCAAGCCTAGATGCCATGAGGACCTTGAACCCTGAAATCCTCTCTTTCTATGGCAATTATGTCTGTTAAGTGGTTTTAACGATTTTTTCTATCATCTCAGCATAAGCGTAACTAAAAAATTTTTCTATAGAGAGCTTTAGCTTTTAAGCGAAGAGCAAAATTGTTTTATTTATTAGAAATTCCATAAGAAGGAGCTAAATTTTTTCTAGAGGTGGCTTAATACTCTCTGTAGACAAGTCTGTCTACGCAAACGCATCTCAGAGTTCATCGTAACCAACCTATTTCATCGTCTTTTTCATTCATGTCGCCTAAAAGCCAAACCTAAATTAGAGCGTAACGCACAATCTATCTATAAAAATTTGTCATGTACATACAAAGTGTATGATTCAAACCATAATAGCGTGGCGTCAAAGCTTTTCAATTGGAAAATTAGATTTTGCCATTGCAGTAGGAAGTGAAGTTGGCTGCTCCTTAGATTGTTTTCTTTTTTTTTATTGTTGAAAAGTAATGAAATTTAGTTATTTCAGGGCAACCCGGCGGTTTTATCTCATTTGTTATTTCTAAGGGAACTTTCTTCTAAGGGGAACTTCTTTGCAACTTTTATTTATTTATTTATTTTATTTATTATTATTTAGGTATGACATTTTAGCGCAAAAGTTATGGGCAGAGTGAGTAGCGCTATACGCGTTAATATAGATTTGGCAGTAACTGAGTAAATTGAAAATGCTATTTCTTAGAGTCAACTGCATAAATGATCATAATTTTCTACTATAATTTAAAATAGCCATTCCCTCTTTTTCTTCTTCGTTAAAGCATACTTATTGAGAATTGAAGAAAGTCGTTTAAATTCAAAGACTTTTGGGCCTATTGTGCTCTCAGTCTTAAACTAAATAAAGTTATTGTTAACAATTTTCATCTATTCCTTCTATCTGGGTGAGGACTTAAGTGTTGAAGGTTTTTCCCACTTCTTTACATGTGCTGACATATTTCTTCTTAAGGCCATGATTCACTATCATACTCAGTCATGCGATTTGTCAAAAATTGCATGTATGCTTAAAAAGTATGATAGTGTGGATTAAAAGTGCATGTGTGTGACAGACATTTTGACAGATCTGTACGGTTTTATATAATATTTTGAAACAATTCATAAAATAAATTTCTCTATGTGATCACAATTGATTTTTTTAAGATGAGGAGAAAAAACAACAAACAAGGGTTTAAATTGCTTGCTTAAAAATAGCAACAGCACTAAATTCTTTGCTTTGCTTACATGTTTTTCAGCAAATAAAAAAACTAAATGTCTCAGCAGTTACAAAACATTTCATTATAAACGAAGCAAAAGCAAAAAGCAAACACAAAAAATGAGAAAGAAACGCATGTGTTTAAGCTGACTATGTGTTTCTTTTTGCAGCAAAGTATTTATTTGGAAGACATTTGCTGTTGCTTAAGCAATAAGTTGATGTTTGTTTCTTGTTTTGCTGTTGCTTTAAAAAAAACAATATTTAATGGTTTTTAAAATGCATTTTTCTACTTATTGTAAGTAATAAATAAATAAATACGTTTCCAATGTTAAAAGGGATGAAAAGCAGCGAGTTACAGCAGCAAAAAAAATCAATCGTAGTCAGCTACAGCTTCATAGTAAAGAGTTAAGCAATAGCAAAAATAAAAAAACAACTGTTTGCTTAAGCAGCAACAAACGCCTTTAAAGTAATTTCTTTGCTAATTACTTTGCTGCAGAAAGAAACACACAGTCAGCTGATTAAAACCATATGTTTTTTGCATCTTTTTTGTATAATAGTGTGGCACCGATGACGCCATTTTGAAACCATTTTTAAAGTAAAGGCCAGGATTCACTATCATACACAATCGTACCATTTAATCACACAAAAAACTGTCCTACCTTAAAAATCGTTTCAAAATGGCGTCGTCGGTGCGACACTATTATACAAAAAAGATGCAAAAGCATATGGTTTTAATATTTTGTTGTTTATTCTCCTCATAATCTTAAAAATTAACCCTGAGAAAAATATTTTATAACTTATTTCAAAAGATTATAAAATCGTACAGATCTATCAAAAAATCGTACAGATCTATCAAATATTTTTGACACATCGCACGACTGAGTACGATAGTGAATCCTGGCCTTAAGACAGAATTCTGTCAGATTTTTATGTGAATAAATCGTACGATTGTGTTTGACAGTGAATCCTGGCCTTTAATAATATTTTCTTATTTTGAAACATACCTTGTCTAATTTAAATTCAAAAAAAACTTTTTATTTTTTAAATCAAATAAAGTTATTAGTGTTTTTATAAAACCAATAAATTAAAAATAAAATTTACTAATTAATTTAAAATAATTTATTTAATAATATACATGTAAGTATTAATTTTGTTTCTGACTTTTTCATTAATTCATATTTTTCCTATTCTTTGAATACGGAGTCAGTTAGCGTATGACACGAAAAAAAAAATTTATATTCACTTAAATGTAGAAATTTATAACAAAAAAATATATTTTAAAATATTTTTAAGCTGTTTAAAAACGAGCGTTTCGATTAAATAAGCGCATTTACGGATATTGAGATTTTTATATTAAAATTTGGACGACATCTATTAGTTTTATGAAATCTTATTGTTGTTGTTTGAAAAAAATGTGCTATGGATTCATTTTGTTCAAATTTGTATACTGTAACTTGGTTGTCTCAATTATATTTGTATATATTTTTTTAAATTATTTTATTTTAAACGTTTGTAGGACTAGGCCTGACATACTTCATATGCGCATAAGAGCGTAATAGCCTGTTGTATGGATATTGGGCTGCTGGCCATAATTCTGGTTTTTCAGTCAGGGTATCAGACAAGGCTTGCAAAAGGACATCTGTTGGGTTATTTAAAATAATTGTAATTAATATATCTCTAAGTTAAATAACGATTCAATGTAAAACTTACGTATAACCTTCTGTTCTAAATCCAATGGTATGATACCCAATTCATGTTCACGTTCAAAAAAATCCATAAGTTTTTTAATTTCCCTTTGAGCCTCGTCACCGTGCGCTAACGATTCAGTGAACATAATCTTAAAAGAAAATATAAATCTGTTAATAATAAGACAAGCCTCTCATGCATAAAAGAATTAAATAAAATTTCGAACCACCGTTAAAGGCAACAAGTACTAAAAATCAAAAACGAATTTGCTTTAAATAAATCTAAAATAGTTTCCCTTTAACTTTATTCGTTAAAAATATTAAGGATTATTTTAATTACTTGCAATTCTATTGTATAAAAACATTTCTTAATTATCGCTATTTTTTTTTTTATTAAATTGACTATTTTTTCATTAACAATCATTTATTAAAGAGAAGAAGCTTGACCAGTGGTACCAGGAAAAGACAAGAAAAAATTACGCTTTTCCTTTGAAAGTCCATTTAAAAAAATTACTGCGAAATAAATAAGAAATCATGTTGCTAAAGCAGTACTCTGTTTATTTGCGAAAAAACGGAAAAAGTTTCTCGCAACATGTTTTGCGTGATTAAAAATATTTCTGGAAACATTTATTTTTCAGCTACGAAATAACATAAACCACATCGTTTATTTTGTTTTTATTTTGTGTTCAAAGCATTTAAAAAGAAAAATAAAAAAGGTGTAAATTTAAAAAGAGGAAAATGCCAAAAAAAAATTTAGAGACGCAGAAAAGCGTTTGCCTACTGCTGCAATTAAAAAACTAAAACATATATGGGATAAATCCATAAGCTTGGATGAGTATGTATGTATTTCTTTTCGGCTTCAGAAGATTTTTAAATTTTTTCCTGACACTCAAAATTAAAACATGTGTTTCTTTTTTTACGCTCTTAAAACAATGTGGCATTCTTGAAGGCGATTAAAACGATAATTATCTGCTAAACCGATGTATTGTCACCAGTAGCTAATTGTTAAATCCTTCAACCGAAATAATGCATGTTGCTCAACATTTTTCGCATAATCGAACAGAGTACTAGGTTATGTGTATCATATTATTTCACAGTTAGAAAAAATTGTTGCCAGAAACATTTTGCTGTTTCTAAACATGATGCAAGAAACATTTTGTGATTTCTCACTACTTTAACGATTTAAATAAAACTTTAGCAAAGTAATTTTTCGTTTATTTCAAACTAATTTTTTATGAACGCATTTGCAGGTAACCTTTGTTTTTAAAATCAAATTAATATCTTAAGAGGGAATCTTAACTTAAATAATGAAACAAGTACTTTTTCAGTGATATTACTTAATTTCGTGTCTGTAGCAAAAGTTACGAAAATTTGGCCTAATGTAACAATATAATACATGTGACGTGGAGCCTTCAAAAATTACAAAAATGTAAAAAATGTAATCAAACGGCCACAGTGGCTGTGACAATGTTGAAACATGTTATAAAAGTAAAATTAATTTAGAACAAGCCTGCCAGATCTTTTGCATTTAAGACGAATCTACACGTTAAAACTCTCCTTTAAATAGTAATCAAAGGTGCGCCCGGTAAGGTAATAATAAATGAGACACAACTTTTGTTTGCCAGTATATTGTTTATTAGTGTTGCCGAGAAAATTAAACAGAGTTTAGTAAATGAAGTTATTGTCGTCGTATAGTTAATAGGGTAAATATACGGACATGCCTACAGCAGCTATTTTGCTAATAAAAAATAACAAATCTTTTAAATTGTTTCTGCATTCACCTTTTCTTCCTTATGCGGATTCCAACCTTAAAGAAATGGCGAGAAAATAAAATTTTCATGAGAAAATTTAAAGATAAACAAAGGCTGGCTTTTTAAATTAAGGATGAATTTAAGAAGTTTAAAAGTGTTTTTTTAGTAAATATTGTCTTTTCATCCTCTTTTATAATGTCTTCTTGAGATTCACTCTTTTAAAATTTTATTGAAAATTCTTATAAAATAATTTTTAATATAAATGTCTACGTTGAAAAGAAAACTTAGTTTCGAATTGCTTTAAACGCAAAACAATATTTTAAATATTTTAGATTTTCCTAACATGATCATCATTAACCCCAAACAATAACAAGTTACTATTAAGAAATAATCTCGTTGATTTCATTTAATAGCAAAATCGAATGCGTCAACAAATATTACTTCTTTATAATGACAATAATGTTAAAAATAATACACATTTTACTACTAAACATGGCTTAGACGTTTTTTTTAATACTGTCATACAGCTTGTAGCTGCGATTTTTATCTATAGACGAGTTAAAACGTCTGAATTCTTTTAAAATGAAAAGATCTGTTAGGCACACCAACCTATCAACAAAACTAACTGCATTTTGTTTTAAGAAAACTATTAGAAAAAAGATTTTTCTTACTTTAATAAGAAAATTTATTATTTGGAATCTTTTTTATAATAATTTACTTTAATCGTGCTTGATTCCTTCAAATATAATAAAAAATATTTTTTTTAAACTAAACTAATAAATGGAATGTATTACTGCGGGGAAAGCATATCCATATGGCCATTTCGCTGCTGCTCATATATAGCTCATCAGTGGATTCTACCCAAATTTTGTAAGCAAAACCTCAGAGTCCTATACTTAAAGCCAAATTGATTAAATGAGAACTCCATTGAATCAATAAGGCAAAAAGCCATAAAAAACTCAAAAAATTTTAATACAAAAACACAGTAACCATTGAGTAAATATTTTTGTTTTTTCTTTTATTTTTCTACATAAGGGTTGCCAAAAAATTTCTTATCATAAATCAATTTAATTATTATGTTGCTTACCCGAGCCAATTTGTATATAATTTCTTCCAAATTATATTCCTTATTCTGGCAATCGGTTATTTTAGGACGTCTTATTTCGCTTTCATACTCGGCAATATCTAAAAAAACGAAATGCAAGCAATTAGTTGACTCTTAACTTTAATGATGTTTCCAAGAAATAATGTAAACCTTGACGATTTCCAGCATTATTCATGGCCTGTAGTCTGTGCCACAAAGAAATACTGTCTAAGGTTTTAGCCAGACTTATGCTGTTAGAATCCTCTAAATTTTGTTCCAAATTTAAATAGGGTAAAGTTGGCTTAAGAGTGGTAGTTGTAGTAGATGTTGTTGTTGATGTAGTAGTAGGCAAAGGCTGAGGAATAAAACTTTTCTATAAAGTTTACAAAAAAAAAACAAAAATAAATTATTAATATATTGATATAAAAAATAATATTGGCACCTTGATGGTATTGTGTTTGATTTCCTCTGGAAATATGCGATCAGTATAAGACTTTTGCAAATAGTCAATGCCCACTCGTATTTCATGTAGGAATTTTAAGGCATCTTCACGATTCATCTAAAATTGAAGAAAAAGAAATTAATAAATAAAAATTTATATTTTATTTAAATCTGTAAAATATAACCAAATTTTGTTGTATTAATTCCTCTACGGCTCTTGCCACCCCAGCTTCATCACCAGTCCAGAAAACATATTGAGCCATATCAAATGAGGAATATTGACCATTGCCATGTCTTAACAAACTTTCAGCCGTCTAAAGATGAAGAAAAAAATGTATGTTTTATAAAAAAAAACTTCTTCAACCAACCAACCGCTATTGAAATTAAGAAAGAACGAAATAAAGCGTTTTTTGTTTTTTTGGGGTGCATAAGAATTTTGTTTGCAGTTTGTAATTTGTATTTTGTAAAATTTTTTTAAGCCGATTGGGTTTTTGAATGCATCTAAAGCCAACTTAAAAATCCTCTGTATATCTTAACGAGGAACTCTAAACATCTTTTTTATATTTTATTTATACAAAAACCTTGGGAGTCATATGAGCTACTGAACGGCGGGAAGTCGATTTGCGTAAAGCGGATTCGTCTATAATAACATCCCCGATTAGTTGACGCTCGGGCTCTTCCTCTTTATTGGTTTTCTTATTTGATTTTAAAGGCCTCGTAGAATGAAATTGGGAGGGTGCGCGTGTAATGGGAACTTCTGCTACTTGAGGAACTTCTGTTCCCTCAGAAGGTGGTTGATTTTCCAAAGCTTCATCAACACGTCCTTCGGGTGCTTCAACATTTTCGACTGGTTCACCTACTGTATCTGAAGATTTTTCATCTTCACTTCCACCATCTTCATTTTCATTATCATCGTCATCATCATCGTCGTCATCATCGACGTCATCTTCTGCCAAACCGGCGGAATTTGCCTCTGGTGCTGGTGTTGTTGTTGTGGTAGATGTGCTAGTTGATGTAGTTGTGGAAGCTGTAGTTGTTGTGGGAAGAACTTCTGGATTTTGGCCATACACTAAACGTGCGGCACCATGCATACCACCCAAACGGCACTAAGAAGCAGTTTGTTCATTATAAAGTTCCTCTAAACTGAAATTCTGGAAAGAAGTCTTAATTATCATTTAGAACGCTTACCTTAGCCTTAGGTTTCTCGCCAATATTTTCGACTTTGCCACCATCATTGATTTGCAAAGTGGGTGGACGATGTGCACCCATACCTTTGGGCTCACTAACTGGTACTTCGGGTGTTTCACCCACATTTTCTATACCAGCTTGAGCTGGCCCTTGCGTGCTTTGTTCATCCGGTTTAGCTGATTCTAATTGTTGTTCGAGTTCAGGCAAACTTTCCTCTACTAAAGGAACAACTTCATCGGCCACTAGTTCATCTTTCTTTTGATGATTGAAATTCACGGAATTTTCATGATGGATATCACGCAATTGTTCCAATAGTAGCACATCATCATCGGTCTAATTTTTTTTTTTTTAAACTTATTACATTTTTATAAATTATTTAAAAATTATTAATGGCAATTACCTGTGGGAAACCCATATTTTTGTTACTAGTTTCAGCTTCAATGGATCCTGAAAAAAAAAATATGTTTTTTATTTTTAATTTTAAAATAACATGCAATATTACGCATTTCACGTATTACGTTGACATTTAACAAACAACACACATAACATAACAGCAAATATAATATTGTATAAGAATAAACCACAAGCTGTTGAGCAACAACATTCCACACCCAGTCAAATTTTTTTAGAGTCTTAATTGAGGTATTTAAGAATTGGAAACGAAATAAAGTATAGAATTTTTATATAAAAGAGAATTTTCAAATTCATCTTTATTTTTCCAATTTAACTTAAGAAAATAAGAAAAAAAATTTATTTATTTTAAACTACCCTTATTCAAAATGACTGTAGTGTAACCTTTTGTTGCTACAAAATAACAACACACAAATATGGTATAAGAAGGCATGTGTCAATAATCAGTATAATCCACTTTATTTTATTTTATAATGGTGCTGTTATATCTTTGGAAAACAATAACGTCTATTTGTTAGAACACACATGCAAGGGAACTCAAGTGTTTGGGTAAATGTGTGTTTGTTTTAAGTAGAATTACATAGTCATCACTATATGCTGACAAATATGTTACTAATCTAATAGACAATTGGTGTATTTTTTCTTAACTGCAGTTGCGAATAAATTTATAGGTAAATCAACTTTTGTATTTGTTTTTTTTTTTTCTTTTATTTAAAAAACTTACGCTGATTTAAATTTTTAGTGAGAAAACCTAGTGGCCACGACCACTCTTCCAAGCAAAATTTTCATTTGATTAATAAGGAAGCTATAACAGATTTCCTGCTGCCTATTTGACCTTATGAATCACGACTTATTTATCTTTCAAAAATTTTTAAAATGGTTTTTTGTTAAAATCGACTCCGCGCATTTTTCTCCTTTGCTACTTAGCATACCCTCTTGGAACTTCTAAATAAATATCTATATCTGTTTTTTTTTTCGGTGCAACCGTAAATGCCTGTTCTAGTCATAACTAGAATTAGTGCATACTTTGGATTAACTATCTACAAGTTTGGCTTCTATAGCCATACCGCTCCTTACTGTGATTTAAGGTTATAGGCGGGTTAAAACGTCTAGATTTTTTTAATATGGTAAAATCTGGCAGCACATTCTTGTTCTTTAACACGAACAAGTTCACAATTATAAGCCTTAAAACTCAAGTAGATGCTGACTATGGATTTATAAATTTCATTCTTACAAACTGAACTTGAGGCTGCTGTAGTCTAGGTGGTAAGCACGTTGACTACAAATCTGGCTGCTCTGGGTTCAACCCTTGCGGCGGTCAAAAAATAAAAAATGTTTTTTCTGTTTAATGGTATAAATATATAATCAGAATTAACATAAAAACATGCAGCCTCCTTCGTCGGTACTTCTTCATAGCATATTCGCCGGCGAAGTAAAATAATTAATAAAATGGCTATATCTATCTCCCTTCACCACCTGTCTTCTCTCTCATCTATCCCTTTCCTAAAGAATGTAGCACGGTTACAAAAACTAAGTAGGTATTAATGCCTGAAGTGCTGCTTCTCTTTATAAAAAAAAAAAAAAAAAAAAAAAAAAAAAAAAAACTGATCTTGTTTGATAACAAGAATTTATATTGTTATGAAAGTAAGATCTGGCAATCCCTGGTGTTGGTCACGGTATGAGTGGTGAATAAAGTTACTTCCCCTATTGGTGTGTATAGAATAATACCACAATTAGGTAACCAAAGCCGAACAACCTCGATGGTTGCGTTGGTAGAGGTGCGTGCTGTAAAACAGGAGATCATGAGTTCGATCCCGCCTTCGGAGATGCGTACGAGGGAAAATAAAACTTGTTATAATGCAATTTAAAAATTAATAAACATTATTACAAGCCTCCCGAGAGGCAAAAAGGCTATTATTGTGTGAAGCCATGGCAGATAATTTAGCGGAGACGTCCAATTTAATATAAGAGTAATAGATAATTGTCAAGAAGCCCTTTATAATAAAAAAAAAGTAAGAACGGTAGCGGTTAGCGCAGGGAAGTGTAACAGCATAACAACAGTGTATGGCAGACGTGTGTTGCGGCTACTGGATTAAAGGGAATGACTGGATTGGATAAAAGGAGTGGTGGTGATGTCTGTGGATGGTTAAGGTTATTAAACAGGGCATCGAGTAGTTCATGTCTCGCCGGAGTAACACAGTAGTGTAGCGTGGATAGCTGCGTTTGTAATAATAACGCATGTTTAGTAAATACGAGACCATGGGATTCACAAGACCGGTATGATCAAGAAGTATATCCAGAGAAAGCCAAAAAGTTAGAATACGGAATGTATAATGAGCCACAGTGGTATTTGCAATCAAAATAATCCGTACGTTTGCTCTAAAAGGGAAAAACGTAACAATATTATAATACTCTCTTAAACAGGGCGATTAAAAAAGGTCGATAGATGCGAAAAATCCTAAAGAATATGATAGCAATCCATATAAGGCATTGCATTCTGCTAGCGCCTTAAGTAACTCTTACTATTCTCCTTAAAAATGAAAACATCATTTGCTAAAATAATTTTCTATTGCAGAACTTTGAAATTGCATTTCTCGATCATATTTGAATAGCAGCAAGTTGCCATTAATAAAACATTGATTAAGATGAGGTGTAAAAAACAGCAATATTATTCTTTTTGGCCTTGTTTCGTGTAATTGAAGGAAATTTTACGAAGATACGCTTGCCCTGTCAAGAGCTGTCAGGAACTACACATTAATTTTATTTTAAATGTAGGAAAAAATACCTTACTTATGTTACAACAACCACGTAATAAATATTCAATCTAAAAAAATTCTGTGCACACTTCTAACAGGAAAGTTGAATAAACAATTTTCCAAGTTGTTTTTCATTTGCTTATCTCCGAAGCACCAAGTGCGTTATGAATAAAATTATAAAAGGATAACAGTGCAAAAACCTTTCCTTTTTTGAAAGCACTAAAAGTCATCGAAATAAAAAACGTTTGTATTTAAATTGTTGTAGTTAAATTTTTAAAATATGTATGGATTTACCCATGAAAAAAATATTCTAACGGCAACACTGAAAGGTGTATAAATTAAAAATATGAAATTATATATACATTCTGAAATTTTATTTGCACTTACATTACAAAAACAAAATACTAAAAAAAACTTTATCTGTTTATTATAAGTCAACATTTTGTCCACAATTGTCATTGCAATATAACAGGATTAAAATTTTTTTTAATAGAATTTCCGGTTTCCCTTATTTAAACAAAAATATGTTAAGTGAAGAACAATCAAGACAATAGAATAAAACAAAAAATGCTTGTTTTTATAAATGTGAGAGAAATGTTCATTGGCATTTACATAAAAAATGCACTAAGAATTAGATTTCTTTGAAAATGAATTTAAAAACAAAAGACTGTTTAAAAAAGGGGTTAAAACAACCCCTGTAAAAATAATTTCTTAAGAGCTCAATACTTGGATTTAAGCCAGAAATCATTTTCACGAAAACTTTGCTGGCGTACGCATACAAACCAACGAACAAAAAAGTAAATTATATATTCATTATGTTATACTATATTGCTTTTTCATTGTTTTTTTTTTTTCTTAAAAGAAAATCGATAATTAACTTATTCTTGAAATAATAACAACGCTAGCAAAAGATCAAGTTAATTCCTAGAAAGCGCAACTAAGTAAAATAACAAACATTTAAGACGACAAACAAACATTATATTACAAATTTCTAATACTTACTGTGTAAACGTGGCATTGTCAATGAGGGAAAAGACAAACTGAAGTCCAATAGACACATCCAAGTGCTGAATAGACCCAGGACAAAAGCTGGATTATGTAAATTCATTTTGAAGAACTGAAAATGAAACAAAATATAAAATGATACGAGTAAACAAAGAAAATAATGGTGTTTAATTTACATGTTTATATTTATACTCGTCACTTTACTCTCTCAACTTTTAATTGAAAATAACACCAACAACCAAAGAAAAGAAACTTGAGATAATTTAAAAATAGAAATGTTATTTTATACTAAAAAACCCTTCAAATATAAAAAATGGCTCCAGTAAAAATAGAAAATAATACGTGCGAACAAATTTTGATACCGATGGTACTCATGAGAATTTAATCAGGATCTCGACGTAGGATTTTTCCGTTTTACCTTTTTTCTTTAAAGGTTGAGCTTCGATAAATTTTACCACACTAATTATTTTAAAAATCCCTTTATTAAAAACAAATTAAAGCCTTCTTTGCTTAAGACTTCAATTTTATTAATGACAATTATTTTTTTTTTTTTTTGTTATATAATCCGGCGCATCCTGAAGGAAATTAACTTTCTCCTTAATCAAGGTATTGGTACGGTTGTAAAATTTTTCAAGCGGAATAACAGAAGTTGCTAATTTTCGCAAGTTTGAACAGAATGCATACAGCCGGTTTTTAAAACACGCAAGAGCGAAACGAAACCGCATGGCATATGGACGAATATGCAATAATTAGCGTCCGTGTAACACGTTCCGGTTTTTTCGTTTAACTTACGTTGTGTTTCGTATAAATAAATTTTGTGTCAAATCTTAGTATTGCCAATGTATTAATTAATGTTTTTTATTTACTTTTTTTTCTTATACATTTTTTATTTTTGCCTTAAATGGTGGTAACCCTGCTTTGGCGCTTAAAAAGAAACAGCTGAGTTAAATAAACAAAAAAATTATCAAACAATGAACGTGCGCCAAGATAGCGTCGAAGAAATAGCGTCGATTTTGGGAATTAAAAACCGGGAAAAAAACCGGGAAGTAAAATTCCCCGGGATTGGATATATTGAATTAGAAAATAAAATTAGAATAAATTTTGGCATCTAGAAGAAGAAATATTGATTTAAATTGTAAAAAAATAAACAACACATTTGTGTATTTAGAAAATAATTATAAAAAGCGTTTTTAATGATCAAAAAAAACCGTTGCTGACTTTTCCCTTGGAAACTATTATACTCTCGCCCCAAATGGCCATACATTATTAAAATAGAGATGTTAATGAACAAAAATTGACAACCGTACAACAATTTCGCAGAGCCGTCTTCGAGAAAAATGGCTTCATCCTGAGTGGGCCAAAAAAGCGTTGCTAATGTTTCCCATGGAAACTATAACACTCTCGCCCAAAATGGCCATACATTATATACAGTTGGAAAAATTGTTGTTAGAAACATTTTGTCGTTTCTAATAAAACGTTTTTTTTGGCCCAACGACTACTATTGTCAAATGTCATTATTAGTTTGAAAGTTTTATTTCTTAGGAGCGTTATCTAAAGAACGTCATCTTTGCTAAAAGCACCCTGATGACAAGCAGAAAATTAAAATTATGTATAGAGAAAACATGCAAATTTTAATGTGTTTATAAACGAATTAATATTCATTATTCTGCTCTTCTATACCTAGTGTCAAGACTCTATTTGAAAAAGACACAAAAGTTTACAAACCAATAAAAAGAAATAAATTTATACATATCAAAAATACTAAAATATTTTTGATACTTTTAGCTTGGCACGATATCGCCTGTATTCAAGTAAGCAGCAGTGTATGAATACCCTTAAGGAATTTTTTGGTTTTTGTAACACAGATAGTATTTCGTGCGAGTGGTGCATCTTACAAAAGTAACTAAAAACAAGTAGAAAAGTAAAACTAAACAAATAAAATAAGATTAAATAGCAAATATATACTTTTGCTCGTGGGTACAATTTGGGATTAAATTCTTTGTTTTTTATTTTTTTCTTTTTTTTTTTTTTGTTTTTTGTTGCTAAAAATAGCAAAAAGCATTAAACAGAAACAACAACGAATAAATTATTTTAAAATCGATAACCAAAAACCAGTAAAACAAAAAACTTAAGCAATATGTAAATAGAAAAACATTTATTGAAGACAAGTACTCAATAAAAAAAAAACAACATTAAAATCAAAAACCAGATAGAGAATGTTTTATGGTGCCAACATTAAATGTTTAGAGACTATAAAAAAAACAAATAAATCAACGAACCAAAGTTTGTAATAAATTTATATAACAATAAACATGTATTTGTTTATAATAAGGCGGAAATGACCAATTTTCTTTTATCGACCTCCGCTTTAGCACCCACTCATTCTAGTCGCTAAACGTACGTAATGCATGCAGCGCATAAAAGTATGCAATGCTTTATACTCGATATGCTTCATCTTATGTTTATCCCAAGAAGAATTTTGTTTGGAATTAAAAGTTTATTTTTTTTTTTTTTAAAGTATTACACTGTTCCATAAAGATATTTTTGGCACAAATTGTCAGTGTTGTTTGAATAATTTATCAGTGACATAAGTTATCGAATACATGAGCAGTTTTAAAATTGAGCAAAAGAACGCCAACGTCGAATTTGGTACAATTATCGAGTTTAATGTTGCAGTTGATTTTATATGCCAAAAATTAATTTAAACAAGAAAGAGTGCTATATTCGGCTATGCCGAATCTTATATACCCTTCACCATGTGTATAAATCTAGTTTAGTGAAATAACTCCAATCAAAAAAGCAAATATTAGGGTGACAGAATTAAAATATAAGAAAAAAAATTTAAGTACTACTTGTATATAAATTTATATAAAAATCTCATCAGCTCTTAGTGGATTAAGCATTTTTTTTAAATTATAGTATTTCCTTAAAGATTTCTTCAAAAGCTTTCAAATGATACCCATGTTGATATTTTAAAAAATTTGAAAATTTCAGAGGCGCGTAACTCGGAAAATATGGGCGAGCTCAAATTTTTTTACTTGATGTTTTTTTCTTATTTTTTTTCGATATATAATATCGACCATATATTTCTTTTTATTGGAGTTTCTTCATTGTTCCAAATAATATGGAAAAATTAGATGTAGGCGTGGTGTTTTGCCCGCTGCGTCTAAGGCCATGGATTTCCAATAACTGCGGCACTACAATTGATCGATTGGCGGACGAACAGACAGACAGACGGACATCTCTGAGTCGCCTTTGCTATGCATAAGAACTTAGAATATATTTACTTTATGGGGTCGGAAATTTATATTGTGGAAATTTCAAACGGAATGACAAACTTAGTAATGCCTTTTTTCCACTTTTTGTGGTAAAGGGTATACAAATTAAAACCCTTTTAACCCTTCTCTATCTTAGTTTATTAAGTGTTTCAGATAAGTTCAAATTAAGGTCATTTGCCCAAAAAATAAAGGCTTCACATGTCCTCCTCTATTTTATACCTGCAAGTCAAATCAAAATAAAATCCGCAACATAAAAAATCATGAGGTTTTTTTAACACATCATTCCTTGTATTTGTACTCAGAAGAAACATCTCGTCCTCAAAAGCTAATGCCTTTTCTCTTAATGGCAATCATAGTCATACGATTTATAAATTGGGTCAAGTCAACCACATAATTTGCTTTAATAGCATGCTGATATGAGATGGGTTGCGAATATAAATCTTGATTCGTTGCATTTAAAGTTAAAGAGATACGAGTATTCTACACGACTCATTGATTTTCGAGACCTGTAAAAGTACTATTGTTATTAATTTCATATAAACGCACATAGGTGTTGAACAACGAATATTTGCTACCCGTTTTATAGATGTTTAAATTTCTGGGACCATATAAGATATTGTGAAAACATCCATTTCAATTTATAGGTGCATTTTTAAAATATAAGAAAAAATTAAAAAAATTAACATTATAAAATGAAAATATTTACCTTGTAATCAATTTTGTTATGAATATTTACCCTGGAGTTAATGTCGACGTCGTTGACGGCGTCAAATGTCAAAAAAAAAGTTGAATCGTATGAAATTGTATGAGAGCAGTTAATCTCAACGCGTTGAAACGCCGTAAAAGTTCAATCTGTTTCAACTTTTTCGGCGTTGAAACGCCGTCAACGACGTCGACATTAACTCCAGGGTTAAATTTACAAAAATATAGTGTTAGTGCAATTAAAAAAATACAATTCCATCCCTGGGTCATACATTTTAACCTTTTATATTTTAATTAGATTTTTTGATCTTGCCATATTTCTTGAGAACTCTCAGTACATAATTTCATAATGCCATCTGTCACAAAATATGAAAAGTTTTTGTTGTTTTTGCTTGAACTTTGGTTTTTGTCTTTACTTTATTGTTTAGGCAAAAATCTTTAGTTCATTTAAAATATTTCTGAGAAGTTTCTGTCGAGCTAAGTGAGCGGTAGCGAAATGGCCATCGAGACGTGCTTTCACCTTCAATAATCAATACCGGGAAAGTAGCACGATAAATTTAAAGTTTAATTTATGAAATTTTTTTATTTATCTTTTATTTCCAATCCGCTTATAAAGTTTAAAGCTACAGGGGAAAAAGTTCATTTGCTACTTGACCAAAGGACATAACTTTGCCAATTGAGAAAGAAAACTAAACACAAAGTGAAAGAGAAAATTACAAAATTTCAAAAAGTTTTTAATCGACAAAGTGTTCTCGAAAAGAAGTCCCACCTTTAGCTATAAAGACGAATGTAACTTTATTATTTGCTTTAATGTGTTAAAAACAATATGAAAACTAAATTGGCGTTTTTTTAATGTTAGCCGATTTTACTTTCTGTTCACTTTTCTAACTTCTGGCAACAATAATAAAAACTTCATTAACGGTTCCTATTATACGTGAAAATATAATGTATTCCCTTCATTATCAGATCCTTAAATAAGATGTACCAACGAAAAAAAAAAAAAAATTAAGAAAAATATAGAGCCTTTGCTTCAAGAGAGTCATAACTCAAAGTTTTTAGACCTTTTTTTATTTTTGACCAACTTGTTTGCTTAAACAAAATAAGCAACCGCTAGCTAACCAGCGCTCCCTAATTTATATATTTTGTACAATTGTTTTAAAATTAATAAACTTATTTACTGATTTCAACATTCATAAAAAACTTAATATTGATTTTTCGTTGCAGTTGGTTTTTTATTTATTTTTTTTTTTTTCACTTTTAAAAAATTTATAAAATTTGTTTAATATAAAAATTTATAAATATTTTCTTTACACTCGCTTAGCTAAAATTAAAACTATTATTAAATTTATATAATTTAAAACCGACCATTAAATGTTTGTAAAAACAATTTCTTTCAACAAGGTCAAGTCTTAGCGGCGCCGACCCTTTTTTAATACGCTAATAAGAATACCTTATTCAATTTATATACTTAATTGAAAAATTTATAAAATCGTTCTTAAGATTTAATTCCTTTACGGCTCTGTTTACCTTTATAACCTTAGCAAATATTTACTTGTAACAGAAAAACTTACTTACTTAATTACTAATTAATTATAAAATATCAACACTCACACACACATACAAATACCTTACAAAAAAATACTCCTAATAGAAAACTTGTGACTGCAGGAGTGTGATTAAATAAAAACTCTGACATTCTATTAAATTCTTTGTAAATTAAGAGATTTAATAAAACGAAGACGAAGGTAAGAATAGTCGTGATAACAAAGGCCTTTTGAATTTTAAATCATATTTAACAAACTTATACATACCACTATGAAAATTAATTAACTCTTTAAAATTTCAATATTTACTAACATTTAAAAAAATATTTATAACTCATACGCCACCAAGCTGAATTTAAAGAAAATACATCAATTTTATGCTTAAACTCTATATTATAACTTTATTCACCTTTTTTTTAATAAAACTTTTTACTGCTCAACTTTGTTACTTTTAATATCAATCAATTTGTGTATAGAGTATATTTTGTTGACCCGTTTTTTGTTTTTTTTTTTATTATTTCTTTTTGTAGCACTAATTACGCTTTTGCTTTTTGGTTGGCTGGAGTAATTGTTCACAAATAAATATATATTTATTTTTTTTAATTTTTGTTGGTTTCTTGCGTTTTCGTTCGTACTTGCCAAATGTTAAAAAGACTTTAAACAATTTTAAATTATGAAATGAGACATTTTCCTTTAATTTTTCCTGAACCTATGACAACAGCTTTTTGGCAAAAGCTTGCAAGTTACAAATAAAAAGCTTAAAAGCTTTTTACTTATAACTGCAAGTGTACAGTGAGTGCAAAAATTGTGAAAAGGCTGTGAATAAAATTGGGTTTGTATTAAGTTGTTCTCTTTGGGGTTGATACAATGCAGCAGCTAAGGTATAAGAGACACCTCTTTGATTGCTTTGCAATTACAGTCACTCAATAAAATGATTGTAATTGTTAATTGGCATGCAAAGAAATAAGGGATTAATAAAAGGTGATTTCAATACATACGAGGGTTAGGAACAATTTTGCTTACCTTTTTTTGTGCATTTAGGATGCTGATGATGGCAATAAAAAAAAGGGTACAAATGTAGGATTTCCTATGATTACCCTTAATGGGATAATCTTTATTTATTTAAAGTTTCAACACAAAACACTTCTTTTAATTTAATTAACAAGTACTTTATTATTTAGGTGTGTTTTTCGTTTGACTGTCCGCACTCAACTGTATTTTTGCAATGTCCGTCTCGTTTCGCTTTACTTCTATTGTTTCATTTCGACACTGTCCCCACCAATATTCTGTCCGTTAATTTGTCCCGTTATCTTTTAGTGTCTGGTCTAGTCGACCGTGGATGATACCCTACAATCGGCCCTCCTGACGGCAATACGGCTCGGATTGCCATCTCTTCATAAACTCTGCCACCGTGGTTGTCCTTGTTGGCCCCTCATGGTCTCCAACCTTTTGCACCGCATACCTCCCATGTGGTAACTTTTCCACAACTTTATAAGGACCTAAGAACTTTCCTCTTAACTTCATGCCCGTCCCGTACTGAGTCCGCTTAATGGCGACTAACTCATTCAACTCGTACTCTGTCTCGATCTTTCGTCTGCTATTAAAGGTCTTGCAATTCTCCTTCTGTATTCTAGCTATATTATTCTTAGCTTCCTCCCGAATCTCATCACGTTCATCCATTAACTCTCGTATAACTTCAGCTTCAAAGACTTCTCGCAATTCTGGAAAATCTGGCAACCTCATGTCAACACCAGTTAACAATCTGAAAGGCGAATCCAGCGTACTTCTTGTTGTTGTAGAATTTATCAAGCACTGCACCCGACGCACATGCTTGTACCAGCTCTTGGGATCTTCGCTACCCAATTTTGACAACATAGGGATCACTATCCTGTGCATCCGCTCTACTTGACCGTTGCCTCGTGGGACACCTGTGGCTATCAGCAAATGTTGAATATTCTCTTCCTTACAATAGCTATCAAAAACATTCGAAGTAAACGCGGCACCTCTATCTGTAATAATCCGCTTTGGGTTACCGAAAACTGCTGACTGTCTCTCAAGACAATCTATCACCGATCTTGCATCCGTTGATTTCGTTGGATATAGCCAAACGAATTTGGTAAAACCATCAACCACGACAAAAATATAATTGTAACACTTCTTAGTAATCTCCATGGGACCCACGTGATCCACATGATACGTACTCAAAGGGATATCTTCCTTTTCTATAGGGTTTAACAAACCTTCCTTTTTACCTACTTTAGCATCAGTAATAATACACGCCACACAGCCCTTTACCACCTTCTCTACCTTAGGCGCCAATCTTGCTATATAGTACTGCTTTTGAACTAATTCCTGCGTCTTTACTACCCCATAGTGACCCTGGTTATGAGCTAGCTTAATAATCTCTTCCTCCATCTGGACCGGTACTACAACAAGTTCCTTAATTGGATCTTTGAATAGAACACCGTTTTTCAAATAAAAGTCCTCATAATTTCCATACTCCAATATAGCTCTTATAGGTTTTGTCCACTCGTCGGCCTCTTGAGCCTCTCTCATTCGATGAGTTAAACTACTTTCCGCAATCAAACAAAATATTCGACTCAAGGCGTCCACGTGTTTCATTCTAGTGCCCGGCCTATGTTCGATCTCGTAACAAAAGTCTTGGAGAAACATGGCCCATCTCGATATCCTTGGTGGAACATCCTCTTTGTTCATAGTCATTTTAAAAGCATTACAATCAGTCACAATTTTAAATGGTATCCCTAGTAGATACACTCGCCACTTCTTTAGAGCTTCAATGATGGCCAAAACTTCAAGTTCATAGGAATGATACTTTTCCTCGTAACTTTTTGTTCTTCGACTCATGAACTGTACTGGGTGTAAGTGCTGATCATCTAAACTCTTCTGCAACAGGATAGCGCCATATCCGTACTTGCTTGCATCTGCATGAACCTCTGTAATAGCATCTGGATCATATAATTTCAACACTGGTGCGCTCACTAAAGCTTCCTTCAACTGTTGGCAGGATATTAACACTTCATCAGTAATTGTAAATGGTACGTTCTTTCGCAACATATCTGTCAATGGCCTAGCAGTAACCGCATAATTTTCTATAAATTTTCGAAAATACGACGTTAATCCCAAAAACCTCTGAACCATTTTCCGATCGGTGGGGATCGGAAAGTTCTTTACCGCTCTTATCTTCTCTTCCGACGGTTTAATAGACCTATTTTGTATCACATACCCCAGAAAATTAACTTTATTTTGCAATATCTGACACTTACTCCACTTAATTCGAAGACCACATGACTCTGCTTTTTTTAAAACGATTTCAAACTTCTTTAGTCCTTCGATCACATCCATAGAGGGAATAATGATATCGTCCATATAAACTATGATTGTACCATCACGTATCAAATCCATCAACACAGCAGCTATAAACCGCGTAAAAACTGCCGGTGAATTACAAATTCCAAAGGGAACATAAAGAAATTCAAACTGCCCACTACTCGTAACAAAAGACGTAAACTTTCTTGAGGACTTTTCCACAGGAACGTGAAAAAATCCGTTTGTTAAATCTAGTGTAGTATATACTTCAGCCTTCTGTAATTTATCCACGACTTCATCTATCAGCGGCATGGGAAAATGGTCTCGTACAATTTTCTGATTTATTTTTCTGAAATCACAACACAACCTTTTCGAACCATCTTTCTTCGCCACTAGAACTATTGGTGAAGCATACTCCGATGTACTTGGCTGGATAATCTTCTGTTGTAACCATTCTGCAACTTGATCATCTACTATACGCTGGTCGGCAAACGGTATACGTCTAGGACGCTGGTACACTGGTATATCATCTTTTACAATAATCTTCATCTCCACTGGGCTTTTAAAATCATTTCGAGGCTTATAATTATTTACTATTGAAACCACTTGGTCAGCAATTTTGTTGGTTAAGTGTGAGAGTTTTAAATCAACTTCCGGTAAGTATTCTCCAGCATTTAAACAAATACTCTCAAATTCTTTTAACAAAATATTCTCATCAGACGGTTTTCTAAATGTTGCTTCTCCGTTCCTAATTATCACCTCTGCTTTTTTCATTAAACTGTTTCCTATCATTATGGAGTGAATAGCGTCATTCTCCCTAACAACATAAAAGGTCACGTCAAATTTTAAGCCATCTATTTCAACTTGAGTTTCAAAACGACCCATTGTTACAATCATACTATCGCCAATGCCGTACAATTTTACTTTTTCAGGAATAAAATCAACATCACCTATCATTAATAACATATCATTTCTCATGATGCATATGTCACATCCAGTGTCTATTAATGCTGACCAAATCTTATTTTTAATTACCACGTCTTTAAAAATTAGTCCTGGACCCTTACGTGTCATATTTGCTTGGCTCCTTTCTGGCTTGAATACTTTTAATTCGGATTGTTTCATCTGACATTCAAAGGAACGATGTCCAAACTTTTGGCATCTAAAACACTTTACTTGTTTTTCCGGACATTCCCTGGCTAAATGTGTAGATGCGCCACACTTATAACATTTTCTGTCGGAATCTCTCACTTTAGGTTTTTCTAATTCAGACTTCTTTTCCGTCACATTAAATTCTCTGCCCTTATTTGTTGATCGGGGGTTATATCTTATTTTTTCATAAACCTGCATCTGTCGCTTAAGTTCACTTATGTTACTGGCTTGATATAAAACTGTTTTGTTAAACTTCGAATCTGGAATTCCTTCTATAAAATATTCTACAATGCTTTTCTCTTCTAATTCAATATGTTTTCCCAACTCCATTAGAGAATACAAATATTCTATCAAGCTTTCGTTCCGATTTAACTTTCTACTACGTAACTGCCGATGTACTTCAGCTGATGAAAAACAAACACCAAATTCTTTCTGCAAACATCTTTTAAGAGCTGACCAATCCTTAATACCTGATTGACTTCTCACGAACATCCTAGCAGCGCCAACTAACAATTGCTTTGCATACACAAACATCTGTAGTGAACTCCACTTCACGATTTCTGCCATTTCTTCGAACTCTGTAATCCACTGATTAACGTCAGGTGAATTTGTTCCGCTAAACGTGGACAAGCTGTCTTCGACATCCTTGAGGGTGTACATACTTTTTGCTACAGGGACTATTCCTACATCACTGGCGTTAGATCCGGCCGCACTGCCTACAACAGAACCGACTTCACTGGAACAATCATCCACGTCTTCCCTAGCGTCAGAAAAATCAAGTGCGTAATGCCCTAAAAGTCTTGCTTGTAGTTCCGCTTTTAGTCCACGTGTATCTAGTTTTAATTTCTCTAATTCGTCCTTAAGGGCACTTACACTCAACCCCAATATAGTTTGTCTGTCCATTTTTATAAATCAAAATATTTTAATTTACAACAATAATAAAAATCTAAATAAAATATGTAATTTTAACATAAGTTAAAACAGGTTTAAGTTGCTTAAGAATATAAAATGTAAATCCAAAAATAAAAAGTTAAGTATTCAATTCAATCACTTATTAAGAAATATAAATTTACGTTAATTTATAAAAAATTCGAAATTGATTCACAAAAATTCAATAAATGAATTAATCAATTATAAATTTATCCAAAAAAAAGTTATTAAAATACAAATTCAATATTAAATTTAATTCATAAAAGCAGTCTTCTACTTATCTGCTAACAACTTCTCTGCAGCATACACCATAGGATTTTCTAACTACGCAACCGCAACACAACCGCAAAATACTGCACACCAACTTCTCTGCTCACGCAAAACACACAGCATACACTTAACTAGGCAATACCTGCTGTTTTCTTTTCCTCTTTTCCAGCTAGCAACGTAGTTTTTATGCTTTATTGTTTCTGATTATCTTAGTGGACAATATCATGCAAATGTTCTTATGTATATGCACCACAAAACAAAGTTTCTTCTTTTCTTGCTTGGTTCTGTCTTCTTTTTTTTTAAAAAAAATAAACCACACCTTCACCAACACAGTTCTCTTTTTTTTCGGCAACAACACAACTAAATTTCCGTAACGTCTTTTTTCTGTTTTTTTTTTTTTACAAACAATTACTACGCAGAATCAAACGTACTAACAAAATGCAACAACACAAAATTATATAGAACACGATGATTTTCGTTCTGTTCCAAATCTCTTCTTTTATTAAGCAACAGCAAGATCTCTTATCTCTGTTTTGCTCCACAACAACAACTTTCAACTTTATTCATTGCCGAAGCAAACACAAATAGTTTCATTCCCACTACTTATTTTTTATACATTGCCGCAGCAAACACAGTTCTACTCTAACTTCTTATTTTTTATACATTGCCGAAGCAAACACAAATGATTCTCCTCTCTTTACTTATTCATCGTTTCATTGCCACAGCAAACACAATTTCATCACGGAATTTCTGTTTAGTTATCTAAAACAACGATTTTATTTTTTGTTGCCTTTGCTTCTTTTGCATCACAATAACAATAACAACATGTTCAACTACATATATTTTTACATTGCCAAAGCAAACTGATTTTTTCTTTTCAAATACAAATTATTTAACACTCACAAACTCTTAATTCTTTTTGTTCGAATTGTAGTATTTTGACAATGTTTTTGGTGGTGGGTTTTTCTTTCTCTCTGTTCTTACTTTAAAACACAGAGTTTTTTTTTTTTAATTTATGTATTTCACAATGGAATATACTAAATAAATTTCGGCTGAGCCCCCATATTGTAGGATTTCCTATGATTACCCTTAATGGGATAATCTTTATTTATTTAAAGTTTCAACACAAAACACTTCTTTTAATTTAATTAACAAGTACTTTATTATTTAGGTGTGTTTTTCGTTTGACTGTCCGCACTCAACTGTATTTTTGCAATGTCCGTCTCGTTTCGCTTTACTTCTATTGTTTCATTTCGACACTGTCCCCACCAATATTCTGTCCGTTAATTTGTCCCGTTATCTTTTAGTGTCTGGTCTAGTCGACCGTGGATGATACCCTACACAAATGTAATTTCTTTCCTTCAGGTTTTCTTAGGTTTATTAATTTCGAATCAGGTTCAGGTTAATTAATAATTATTGTTAAGTATAAATCCAAAGGTTTCAATATAGTTGAAAGCTAAGTTGTTAATATATAATTTTTAGGTTAATTAATTTTGTTAAGTAAAAATCACGTTGATTTTAAGATGGTTTAAATGCAAGTGACTAATTAAAACTTTTTAGCTTAATAGGAAATTTCAGTTTTGGAAGAAAACCGTTTTATTTAAAATTTACCTTTATAATTTAGTGCTGACAAAGTTTTTTTATGAGGCAACATTTTGTGGCATTGCACAACTTTAACTAACAATAATTATGTTAAGCCATAAAAAATAAGTATTAATTCATACAAATTTATAAAGATTTATAAACTATGGCCCATATTCATAGTTATAAAATAAAGTCGACTCTTGTTAAAGTATACTCTAGAATAAAAGGCTCTTATTATCTTTTTTGCTTTCATAGTCAAGAATAAAGTATACTTTAAGTTTAGCCGCCTTCCACTGGGTGTCAATTGTAATTTGATAAATGTTTTCATAAACAAACATTATAAAAAAGTAACCTTGTTTTTATTTTGTTCACTTTGGTATAAAAATCAGATAAAGAGTATTGTGTTCTTAAGCCAAATAAAATAATTTTGGAAAAATGAGTAAAAAACAGCTTTAGGTAGTTTTAAATTTAGAGTTGACTTTCTCGCCAATATCTTTTAAATTGTCTATGAATGAATTAGAGTCGACTCTAAAATAAAACCGACTTTAGTTCCCTTAAAGTATACTTTATTTTAACTATGAATTTAGGCCTATGTGTCCATGAACATGGACAGGCTGAAAAACTTATTATTTTAATATGTAATATACATCAGATAGAGAGTATTGTGTTCTTAAGCCAAATAAAATAATTTTAGAATAATGAGTTAAAAACAGCTTTAGGTAGTTTTAAATTTAGAGTTGTCTTTCTAGCCAAAAGTATATTTTAAATTGTCTATGAATCAATTAGAGTCGACTCTAAAGAAAAACTGACTTTAGTTCCCTTAAAGTATACTTTATTTTAACTATGAATATGGCCCATAATTTCTTACACAGACCTAGGCATTTTTTTACCAACATTTTGTTTGATTGTGATCTGATTTACAAAAAATATATATGTTGGTTATTGTTGTTTTTGCTTAAACTTTAAATTTTGTCTTTGTTTTATTGTTGGGACAAAAATCTTTAGTTTATTCAAAATAATCGTCAGAAGTTTCCTAAAGAGTTAAGTAAGCGATAAAGAAATGGCCATCGAGACGTGCTTTGACCCTCAATAATTAATATCGGTGATTTATATAACTAATCGGGAAAATAGCACAAAAAAAAAGATTTTTTAAAATTAATTAATAAAGTTATATTCATCATGACCGAATTTCCTTATCGGTATCATTAATTAACTAAAAATGTGTTCTTAAGCTCTTTTCGTCAGATGTTTAAATGTTGTTGTTATTTGTTAACCGATTAAGGGCCAATTTTTGAGTTCGTATTTAAATACGCATTTAGTTAATTTTCATTTAAATTTAAGTTGTATTTAAATGCAGTTTCATTTTTTCAGTTCTTATTTAAGTTCTCATTTAAATATCACAAAAATATGGTAGCATTACGAAATATCAAAATAAATCTCTATTGTTTATGAAAAACAGCTGCTAACAAACGCAATGAATTGCAAATTTTGTGAAAAATATTTTAAATATATAAAAAAATGTCAGCGATACTCATGTATTCACCACCTAAACTTATTTAATTTATTGATTTAACTTTTTAATTAATAATTTCATTAAGAAATGTATGCAAAACATAAAATATTGTTCTATCAATGGCTAAAATGTTTGTTTACTTTTGTTTAGTTTTGCGAAACAACAACAAAAAATGTCATAACCATATGGTAAAACTGTATTATTTAAATGGACTTTAAATGCGCAAGATTGGTCATTTAAGTTTCATTTAAGTGTGCATTGAAAAACTGAATTTTGTACTTAAATAGAACTTAAATTTAAATTACAGTTAAATACGAAGTCAAAAACTGGCCCTAAGGTTAAGAAAATTTTAACGCTTGTTTTTAAGCGCTTTAATCCATTGCGAGTCGATTAGGGTCTGCCTGCAGATTTATGCCAGCCTGTGCTGAATCTTCATTTACAATGTTTAGTGCCACTTTATTTTCTGTATTAATTGCTTCATCATCTTTTTCAACCTTTATCTGGGTACCTTATTTCTTGGCGGTACATTTTTTTACTTACGCTGTCGCACCTTTAAATAGATTATGTTTTTAAAGGGTTTACCTCTATCCGAACACTCTCGTTGTCCAGAGACATTGTACGCCTGTCAGCTGGCAAAAGTAAAAATAATCTTTAAATGTTGATACCATTCGCTTTATTGACCTTTACTGTATCATCACTCACAATAATTGTTTACTTCTTTATAAAAATTGCACTGAATAAGAAAGCTAAAGCTTTTTATGCTTTTTTTTGTGATGATTTTCCTTGTTTAGTATTTGTTTTTTTATTCTATTTTTTATGTTGTGGTTTCTTTTATTACAGTGTGTTATTCCTTTATCCTGTTTTTTTTTTACTAACAATGGTTTGCGGTTATTCTATATTTAACTCAACAAAAGCTGATTAATGGTCTCCCTCTCCCCTCTAATTTGTTATGTTTTCCTGGTTTGCGGAATGATAACAACATATGGCGCTCAAATGTAAATTAATGATTATTTAATTTTTTGTTTTTATTTTTATTGCGTATAAAGGAAACCATATGATAAGGATTTCTAATGTAAAAGGTTATTTTTAGACGTATTTATAGGTCTTGTATTTTTTGCATAAATTTAAATTCATATTTAAAGGCACAATTTAAATTCATGCTATACGATTAAAGTTAAAAAAATTTGTTTGAAAAAATAACAAACGCAAATGGGTATAAATATTTTAAATTTACTTTTAACATTTTAAAAGTTAAAAAAGACATGATTTTATTGAATACGTAAAAGCAGAGGCCCAAAAACTATTCATTGATTACCTTATAAAAAATCCACTACGACAAAATTAGAAAAATTTATTATCTTGTTTTTTAACTCTTCCATCAACTTTAAATGCGTTTCAAAATTTTTAAATTTTTATTTGTTGTTTTTCTACATTTTTTTACTAAATTATGAAGAATTCTTTTAATAACGTTAAAAGAAGATTTCGGAAAGAAAAAGGTAAAATGGGTCGTTGCATAACAGAAATTCAGAGTCGAGGAAAACAAAAAAGATTCCAAATGCCTCTTATGCGACAAGATTTTAAAATCTAAGTAAAACATCATCAAAAAACGAAAAATTACTGTAACAGTTCGATTACATTTAAATAAGCATTAATTATTTGACTTTTAGAAAAATGTATGTGAAATTTTTACTTTAATATAATTTGTGTAACCATTCTCATTATACTATAATGGAGAATATATTTGAACATATGTATGTAATCAAATATTAAGATGAAAGTAAAATGTAAACAATGAATATCACAAACGTTGATACTAGAACCAACGACTTGTGCGAGAATAACTTTTAATCGTAATATAACTATCGAATCATAAGTAAAATATTTTATGGAAAGCTAGTTGTAAGGATTTAAATAGACACAAGTAAGAGTGCTACATTCCCCTATGCTGAATCTTATATATCCTTCACCATCTATGTAAATTTAGTTAAGTGAAGTAACTCCAATCAAAAAAGAAAATATTGGGGTGACAGAGAATTGCAATTGGAAATCAGCGTGAGTGCCCCATGTTCTTCGAGGCCGCAGGCAAAACACCACGCCTACCTCTATTTTTTTCATGTCATTTGGAACAATAAAGTAACTCCAATCAAAAAAATAAATACATGGGGCGATAGAGAATTTAAAAATAAAAAAAAACATCAAGTGAAACAATTGGCGTTCGCCCATATTTTCCGAGTAACGGGCCTCTTAAATTTTCAAATTTTGTAAAATATCAATATGGGTATTATTTTAAAGCTTTTGAAGAGATCTTTAAGGAAATACTAAGATTTTTTAAAAATGCTTAACCCATTAAAAGCCTATGTCATTTTTATGTAAAACTATATATACATACTCGTATGCAGTACCAAATTTTTTTATTTTTTAACTCTCTGTCACCCCAATATTGACTTTTTGATATGAGTTGAGATATATAAGATTCGGCGTAGGCGAATGTAGCACTCTTACTTGTTTATTCATATTCAGATATATCATGACGTATAGAAAAATCTAAAATCGTCACAAATTATAACTACAGAATAACTGACAAAACTTGGAAAGTTTATTTAATAAGATAAAATATTAAAATGTACGGATGTTGTGCTAGATTGCCGAAATAAAGAAAATATATCGCTGGTCTCATGTAGAAAGGCCCTAACTCGTATATAAGTAACTTTACAGGAGAATGTAAAAACATAATAGAAACTGTATTTATCGCAATAGTATATTAAAAATGAAAATGCTTAGAACACCGTTATTTTTGATACTATTGCATTTAAATTTTGTGACGAGGTGTATCTGTGTGAAATGTATTGGAATCACGAAAAATTTCAATTTCGTAAAAAATCGAGTTAGGGCCTTTCTACATGAGACCAGCGATATAGATAAAAACGTTGTGATATGTTAGGAGTTAGTTGCAATAAATGTTACCCTAACACTGGAATTAATTTTAAACCAGAGCCAGAGATAATTTTGCCTAAAACTGTAAATAACAATGCAATAATTTGATACTTGGTAAAAATTTTAAATTTGTTTTTTTTTTTTTTGTAAATAACTTGATATAATTTGTAATTTTTTTTTATTGCAACGCTGATCAAATGTTAGATATAGTTTTCCAAATGAAAGTACCCTTTTGCCTTAAATACGTTCAAAAACATATTTTTAATTAGCATCCCTAAATTAGTTTACCAATATATGGAAATAATTTCGTAATTTTAAAACACTTTGCATATTCTATAGGATATCAGTTATTTCAAATATTTTATTATTAAACAGATTATTTAACTACAGCCGGGGAAGGGATCAACGCGATTTTTACGTAGAACAAATTGAATCTTACGATTCATGTCTTCATTGTATATAGCCTTACATTTTTCAAAATTTACACGTCGTCTGACCTAAAACGAAAAAATAAATAAATAAAGTATAATTAGTAAAAGAAGCCGATAGCCCTTGCTGCTAGTTATATTTATGGTTATTTTACTTTATTTATTTAATTTATAATTTATTGACACAAACTTACTTGATACGGTTTCTCGTAATACCGTGTACGCCGAAATTGATCAAAGATTTCCTCTTTGCCCAAAATTCGATTTAATAAACGGCAGGCTTCCTCAACATTGTTATTTTGCACCAGGACAGTCCGTGCTAAGAATTTAGCGTGCCTCATTTTATTTTATTATTTATTTATTTTGTCCAAATAAAATTAAATAATATACCAATTGCGAATGTGGCTGTAAATAAAGATGTCAAAATCATATGTGCTCATGCAACAGTGGCTTTCCAACTGTAACCATTCACAATTACTTTTTTTCAGCACAGCGTTGTATGTAACTGTCACACAAAAACATTCCTCTACATCAGTAACCCTGTTCTAGTGTAGTGTATTTTAGTGAATGGATTGAAAAAAGTTGTGTCAATTACGAAGAATAAAATATATTTTATGGAATAAAAAATCTTTATAAAATTCAACGTAAAGCCACTAATTAAGGCATAAATTTATTTACAACATACTAAAAAGGTTTATCTTATTGGTGCGTTCATTTTGAAAACTAAGGTGTGAATTGAAGAAAATTTGTCTGAGAAAAAAATAATATTGATGTTTTCTGTTGGTTGATTGTGCATATTTCTTTAGTATTTTATCTTTTATTTGTTTTGTGGGTTTTTCTTTTTGTTTAAATTTTTAACTCAAAATTAAACAACGTAGAACTTAAATTATCTATCAATCATATCACTAAACTGTCTCTAACGTGTAAATTTTGCTAAGATTAGTTCATTTATTTTCACTCGCTTTTTGGGGACGTCATTTAGTTCACCTTTATTTTGTTTTTAATGTTTTGCTAATACCTAAGTACATCTAAATATAAATGAAAAAAATTGTTAACATATGACTCAACCACTTTTACAGCTTGGCAGATACAAGTACGAGTTAAATTAAAACAGCTTTTACTAAGTGTATGTGTTGTGTGAATTTGAAAAACTTCTCACCTTCCTGTTTGTGTTCATCTTGTTATTTGCTACTGGTGCTACCGATATTTTTAAGTTTTTCAGCAAGGGCTTTGCGATTTTTCCTTCGCCAAGCCAGGCTTGTAATTCATAAAAGTGGTGTTTACTTTAAAAATGGTTAATATACCTCCTATACCTCCATTGCTAAGCAGTACGCCTCCGCCCATTGATTTTGGTGAAGATGATGAAGATGTTTTACCAACAACACTTGAAGTTGGTGATGATGACTTTGGTGACTTTTTAAGCGAGGATGACACAAAAAGTAACGGTAAGAATATTTTTATTTACTTCTTAATAAATCGAGTTATTGTTTAAATTAATTTTAAATATAAAAAAATCGATCATATTTCACAAGTTTAAAATTATTTTTCAAAAATAAATCCTCGCACTAATAAGATACATGATTCTTGTTTATCTAATTGAAACCGTACTCTTTTTTTAGCGATATCAAAGAAAATAGCAATTGACTTTGGGTATATTTAAATAGCTATAACTATAATTTTCCCATAATTAGTGTTAATTTAACGAAATTTTTCTTTAGATGAAATGATACTTAAATTGGAAGAAACAGTCCATAACACAAAAATTAAAATTCTGTGCTTGTTTTTAAATATCTCTAAGGTACATTATGCATTTTTCATTATTATTTTAATTGTTTAGTCTAAACAGTTTCATTTAAGCCACGGTAACAGTAGTGATAATTGTCATTTAATACTGAGTTAGAAAACCAAAAACCTTTAAAAATTTTTTGGAACAGTTAATGTAACAATATTTATCTTCTTAACGATTGTATACTCTACCAAGAAAGTAAACTAAAATTGAACCATTCTTTAACTTTAATTTTTAATTGAGATCTTCACTATTTTATTGATTTTGAAAATATATAGCCTTGTTATATTAAACAAAAAATAAATATACATAAAAACTGCATTTGTTTAGGTAAAGACCATATTTATACGATGCTATTTTTTAATTATCTTCAGTAATTTTCATAGTTCGTTTTTACCGTAAATTTTCTTATGCAATCGTCTTAAATTGGTTTTGACTCCAATTTAAAAACTATAATTTGTAGTTTAAGACGTTTATCAGGGGTATTTAAAATTAATTGTCTTCTTACTCTAAGAGAATATAAAACAATTTTTTGTCGAAAACATGAGAACATTATATAAATATGAAAAATTATATTTCTGTTACTATATCACGTTTAAACGGCTATTAGGATTAATGCTAATGGATTAATGAGCCGTATAGTAAAAAGAATACGTTAAAAATAAATTCAAGCATACTTTTAGGCACTGCAAATAAAAGTTTATATATAGAGAGCGGACATCGTTATAATTTTGATTTTTGTTATTTAATACTATTACAAAATATTTGGACACGGCGACGAAGGAACGGGCAGGATCGTATTAGTAGGTGTTTAGTTCAATCTACATCTTCCCGGTGTTATATTCTATCAAAATACATTTATTAAAACTACTTTATACAGAGTTATTAGTACAAGCAATAAATATATTACAAAAACTTTAATAATTTATATAAAATGAATAATAAAATATACTTTTTAAAATTAATTTAAAAACTCTTTGTTTTAGAGCCACTTCCTTCACCAATACCACCTTCTGTTTGTGATTTACCTCCAGACGAAGAGGTCCTGGGAAATTACATAACAAATTCATCATCAACAGATCATAATATAAGTACAGATTGCAAAAACAATATAAAATTTACAAACTTTACTGAGGCATTCAATTTTAATGTAAAAACTGCAAACCATATTACTCGAAACGTTTTGCAAGATGAAACCCTAACTCCTTTTAATGTGGAAAATAAGTACCAACCTGTACCCGATGTTTTAGAAATAGAGTCAAACAAATGCGTAACAAATAGAGAGGAGAATGTATGTTCAAAAAGCAAAAGTGTCACAGATTCAACATTTGAATCTTTAAATGGTGAGGCAAATGTATACTCAGCGCAAAATGTGATATCTATCGAAGATATAGAAGATGATTTAAGTGATGATGAATTGTATTCTCCAAAAACACCAAAAAATTTTATTGAAACAGATAATTTAAATGATTATTTTAAAATAGAAGAAGTAAAGGCGCTTAACGTAGAAAAAATTGATAGAAAGCTAAACGCTGAAGATTTCGATTCGAAATCTTTTGGTCTTATTGATAATAATGAATCTTCCTCACTGGAAAATAAAAATGGAAAAGAATTCAAATCTTTTTCTGCTAATAGTTTTATACAAAATAATTTTGATATGCCGCCACCTCTGCGGGATGATCGGAATAGCATCGATGATGGTGATGACGATTTTGGGGACTTTGCCGATTTCCAAGAAATACATTTTGTAAATAATTCAGTACCTGTAAATGACATTAACTTCAAGAAACTTAAAAATAATGATTTAACTAATCAAAATCAAATTGAAGACTATAATAAAAATGAATCAAAATATATAATTCAGTTAAATGATCCAGCGAAGTTAGATAAAGAAATAAATGATTTTTCTTCTAACAGTTCAACGTATTCAATGAAATCTAATAATAATCATGAAGAAATGTCTAAACAAAACTCATTAAATTTAGAGACAACTCAAGAAATTTTTAATAATAAAAACGAAACATCAAAAATAGCTGAAAAGACTTATGAAGATTGTGAAGATATATTTTCCTCAAATAAAAATAAACCGTCGTTAGAAAGTTTAAGCCCTGTGGATAATCGTTTTCATAATATAACAGCAGAAGTAAATGATAATTTTGACAATTTTACTAAATACTCTGATTTTCCTCAAGATTGTAATAATACAAATGCAACAACAACATTTGAAAACATTGAGGAATCCACAAAACTTACCAAGAACACCTCTAATAGTGACGAAGAATTTGATGATTTTGCGGATTTCGAATCACATCGAGAATTGAAAAAGTCTGATGAAAACAGTTCTTCTCTTTGCAAGAGCAGCCAGAATGTTGACATCAAAGATAATGATGGTGGTTGTGGTGATGACGATGACGACGACGACGATGATGATTTTGGTGATTTCAATACAGCCCAACCAACAACACCAACTTCCTTTAATGCACCATTCACTAAAACTAGTCAAAATGCATATACAGAAACTCTCACATTACCTTCATACAATCTTAATGAACGCATATTAAAAATATTGCAATTAATGTTTATTCCGGCCACAAGTCCAGCAGACGAAAATTTCGCTGAACCGAAAACTAAAAAAATACAAGATATCCCATTTACATCCATCGATGCGGCTAAAGCTTTGGAATATCAATGGCTGATTTCGGATACACGACATTCCTTTATTAGATCTCTAGGTATAGACTCAAGAAATATTGTAAGTGTTTGAGTGTCTTATTATTTGCTTTTAAATACAGTGGGTCACACCTTATTTTATTTCTATTCTTAAGCTTTACGGTGATAATTGGAACCCGTTGTTACCTCGTTTTGCAGCTAATTTGAGTTTTAATCCCTTAAAACCCATGAAGCCTGTGCAATTTGCTAGCAGCACAGTGGACGCTACTTCTATGCTAGAACCACTTTCTATCAATAGCCCAGAAGAGACTCGAGAAGCATTAGAAATTACAAGCAGTAATAAAAAGGAGTTTTTGGATTTAAATTGGCATTCTACGGCTACTGGAGAGCGAACAACTGAAGGTAGGGAAAAACGTAAACGGTTTTTTTCATAAAATATTTTTTATCACACAATAAGTACATGTGTTCATTACGAAGTGATCGACTTTAAGAAAAGAAGAAGGTTATCAATTCGTCTGAATGCCTTTTTATGTATATGCCTCCATTACTTAGTCGCTTCTGGATCGATTTTGTAAAGTTATGCTTACAGAGTGGTCCCGTTTTAAAAACAGTTCATACAATTAAAAACTAAAGGGTGTCCCCATACAACATACATATTTTTTACGGGTATTATAAACCGCAAAGCGCATCACATTAAGATTAAAAAAACTGCGTAACACTATAGATCCCAATAGCACAATGTAGTACAAAAATAAATCTAACAATTAACGGATGTCCCGATAGGTGAAATATTGACTTTTACGAGGGCTCCTATATATATTTCTGGCCTGGCAACACTGAGTGCTGCCAAGTGCAATCTGACTTTTCCATTGGAAAGTTTGTCATTTTTAAGCATAATCGTACTCAAAACGTTTTGACGTACGACCATTATTTGTGTTGTTTACAGTATTATAAGATCGTCACAGGTGACGAATCATGGATCTATGCGTATGAGCCCGAAACGAAACAACAATCGACCGTGTGGGTCTTCAAAGACGAGCAAAATCCAACGAAAGTTGTTCGTCGAAGAAGCACTTCGAAGCAAATGGTCGCCTGTTTCTTCGGCAAAACTGGTCATGTGGCGACTGTTCCGCTTGAGCAACGTAGGACGGTCACTTCTGAGTGGTAAACTACAATTTGTTTGCCTGAAGTCATCGGAGAAATTCGAAAAACCAACAAGAGAAGACGAATCATTGTTCACCATGACAATGCGAGCTCTCACACATCGGCTCAAACCAGAGCGTTTTTGACCGGCCAAAACGTCGAATTAATGGGTCATCCGCCGTACAGCCCTGAATTGGCACCTAATGACTTCTTCTTGTTTCCGCACATCAAGGAAAAAATGCGTGGTCAACGATTTTCGTCGCCAGAAGAAGCTGTTGAAGTGTTTAAAAACCATGTTTTAGAGGTGTCTCAATCGGAGTGGAAAAAGTGCTTCGACAACTGGTTTGAGCGCATGCAAAAGTGTATAAATCATGCTGGAGAATACTTTGAAAAACAATAAAACCATTTTTGATTATAAATATTCGCATTTTCACTATTAGGCCAGAAATATATAAAGCAGCCCTCGTATGGTCCTATTTTTTTAATTAATTATAGAAAAACACTAAAAAATTGGACAGAATTCCGATTACATTGATCGTTATAAAAAAAATATTCAAAATTATAAATTAAAGGCCCCAATATTTCATTTAATTTGATATATATGGCCAAACTGTTCAAAAGTTGTAGACAGACGGTTGAAATTTACAAAGAACCTGTGTTGGTAAGATTGCTACAACAGCAAGTATAAAATTTACATTGGAAAGTTCAAAGAGTGCCCCTATAGTTTATGTAATTTGAAGTATATGGCCAGAATTTTGAACCATTGTAGACAGATAGCTGAAATCTGTTTTGAAGTCGTTTTTTTTGCAAGTAGTATCAAAAATAGTTTTTGAATAAAAAATGTTTCTTAACATTTTTCATTCTAGCTTTTAAAGAGAATCCCATTACTCCGGCTTTAATCTCACCTGCGGTCACATCTATGTCTTATGTATCCAGTGAACCGCCGACGATAGAACCAACATCGTTAACAATAATGGAAAATACTCTCGACAAAGGGGAACATTTTTCAAACACACCACCCATCAGTGAAATGGAATCTGTGACAACATTTTCGACTCCTCTGCCAGCAGTCACAATGGACATAGAATTAACACCAACACAAATAGCCAAAAATATAAATGACTTTGACTTAAAAGAGGTGGAGGAAAATGTAAAAAATACACTCAACATAAATGAAGTAGTGGTAACGTCTACATTTACTGGATCCTTTAAAGAAACTCATATTTATACACCGCCCAAGACGAATGATTTTGAAACTAAACAAACTAGTGCCACAACGTCGGCTTCATCATCATCCCCTACGAAAGCATCACCAATAGATTTTGATTATGAAAAGGCTGCCATGGGTGTAATAATAGATGAAACAGTAGTTAAAAAGGAATATAGAGATGTGGAATATAATCCGCCATTTAGCATGGATTCTGTAGGTAAATCTATCACAACCAAAACTGACGTGTTTGAGACGAATACATATGTCAACCCCGAGGGAAACATCTTAAGTTCAACTGATAATGGTGTAACTGATCAAGATGAACAAGAATCTAACGACGATTTTAGTGAATTTCAATCGGTTTCAAGCGAAGCTACCGTTGCCACAGCAGTAACTATACCAAAGACCGCAAATCCCTTAAATGTACCTAAGACTGCAGCTGTTTCACATGGTGGGATGATTTTAAGTCCGGCCATTTTAATACCGCAGGCAATATCTATGGAAAATCAAAAGCCCAAAATTGAATGGGGTGATTCCACTGCCTCTATTAATCCCGAAGAATTAGCTCGTATCGAGGAGTTATTTCCTGAACCAAAATCACTTAAATCCTCGAACTCGTCGCAGAAATCTACTCCTTCCCACCAAGTGGTATCGACGCCCTCTATTAGTGCCACTGTAGCCAATAAGGAATTAGAGGGCAACATTAATGATGACGATGATTACTGGTCCGATTTTGTTTCAGTAACTGTGACGAATAATGTTTGTACTAACAGAACGGGTGGTAGTAATAATAATAGTTTGATCAAAAGCCCAGCTAGTTCACCGTTTAAGCAAAGATCTCCTGTTGTTTCCCACAGAATGCCAACAACAAAAACAACAACAAATAGTAACTCCAATAATGATGAAGAATGGTCTGATTTTGTTTCAAGTGCTCCACCCTCACAGCACCCAAGCACATATAGAGTTCCTCAATTCAATAGCGGTGCCTGGCAAAATGCTAATTTCTATAATAATCCTTTAAGCATGTATCACAAGGGTCCCTTAAATATATCCGCATCAGCAGCACCAACAGCAAATTCTGCTCAAAAATCTTTACGCAATAATAACAATAACTACAATATATCACAGCGGACGCATCAATCTGCAAATAATTTGTCATGTGTTATGATGTTCAACAATCAACAAACGCCTAACAATGCTTACCAGCAACAAATACATGTTATGCAAAACTTCTCTACAGCAAGAGCACCTACTCCTGAACGTCTTTCAGCAGCAGCGAACGCAGGCAAAAATAATCAATTTCAATCTATAGGCACGGCCAAAGTAGCACCCAGTATAGCCTTAATACCCGATTTGGGATTTGTGGCACCAGCCATTCCCACTCACACCTCGTTCATTAACTCTTTACCCAAACCAAGTATTAATACGAAAAAATGACGTTTGCTTAATTATAATAACCAACAAAACCACCACGCTACACACAGCCGTGACAGTCGAAATTCCCAATTAAAACCTCAACATTCCCGTTCAACGAATGGTTTTCAAAATACGACCACGTTGTCAACGACCGCCATTATGTCAAAAAATACTTACCGTTCCAATAACGCAAATGTGTGTGTGTCTAGTTACAGTGATGATATTCTAATATAGAAACAAATGTCTGCGCTATTTTTATCGTTGCATTGTTTTTTTTTATGAATTTAATATAAAATTTGTATCATTTAAATAATTTATATTGAGAAAATTGTTTAAATATACAACTTTCTCAAAAAGAAACTTAGTTTTTTTGAAAAAATGAAGCCTTTGTACTTAATTGTTGTTTTTTTATTTATATTTTATTTCAGTTCTATTTTATATTTAATATTAATATCCTATCTTGTCAAAACCGGACAGAATATTGCTTGGAATTGTAATTTGGCATTATTCTTAATTTTTTTTTTAATTCGCTTGAAAGACATGAGATGTAAATATTATACTATAATTACAATTTGTATTGATTAGTCTTTAGTATAACTACTGTAAGATAAAATATTTTGTTTCCTTGTTTTAGTCTAAACTTCGAGTTTACCATCGTTCTTTTAGGGACGAAAATTACCGTTCTTATAGATTATAATCTTAATTTGTTTTTAAATACTTTTAAACCAAACTTATCATCAACTATTGAAAAAGTGACAAAAAAACATAACAAATAGTTAAAGTAAATATAATATATTGTTATAAAATATTAAAAACGAAAAATGTTAATGTTTTGTTATTAATGTCATTTGTGCATTTCCAAAGTAAGTACTTTTTTAAATAAAACAAGTAATAGTTCTATGTTCGGCTATGCCGAATCTTATATACCCTTCACCACATATGTAAACCTAGTTTAGTGAAGCAACTCCAATCAAAAAAAAAACAAATATTGGCGTGACAGAGGTAAAAAATAAAAAAATTTGGTACTGCATATATTTATTTAATATATATAAATGCCATCGGCTATTAATGGGTTAAGCATTTCTAAGAATTTTTAGTATTTCCTTAAAGATCTTACGAAAAGCTTTTAAATGATACCCATATTGATATTTTAAAACCTTTTAAAATTTCAGATGCCCGTAACTCTGAAAATATGGGCGAGGGCCAATTTTTTCGTTTGATGTTTTTTTTTTTATTCTCTATCGCCTCATATATTTGTTTTTTTTTTTTTTTTCTTTTTTGATTGGAGTTACTTTATTGTTCTAAATAATATGGAAAAATTAGAAGTAGGCGTGGTGTTTTGCCCGCTGTGTCTGAGAACATGGACCGATCTTGCATTTTTCCAATAGCAACTCTTCCGACACTATGTCTGATCGATTAGCTAAATTTTTGCTGAAATCAAATTTGCCCTTGCAAACTAACACGAACGGACATCACTCAATCGACTTCGCTATGAATAAGGACTCATACTTTATAGGGTCGGAAATGGATATTGTAGAAATAACAAACGGAATGACAAACTTGTTAGCCCGTTTTCCACTTTTTGTGATGAAAAAATGTTATCGGCTCTTAATGGATTAAGCATGTTTAAAAAAATTTTGTATTTCCTTAAGGATCTCTTAAAAAGCTTTCAAATGGTATCCATATTGATTTTTTTTAAATTTGAAAAGTTCAGAGGCCCGTAACTCGGACAATATGGGCAAGCGCCAATTCTTTCATTTGATGTTTTTTTCTTATTTTTTTTTAATTCTCTATCGCCTCATATATTTGTTTTTTTATAAGTTAGTCCACAAATTGTAGATAAAATGTGTGTGTAAAATGTATTGAAATACTCTTTTGATGACATTTTTTAATTACCGTGAATAAACAGACGTATTTCTGCTACAACTGGTAAGGGAACATAATAATACCGATTTGTTTTCGAATTTCCAATAATCTTTTGTTAGTGCAGCTATACTTTAGAAAATAAGTCAACTACCATTTTTCATCTTTTGAGGGATGCCTCGTTTTTACGAAATACAACAAAGTACTCGACATACTGAGTACTGAAGTATTTTTGGAACAGTAATAAGATATGATGTGCTGTTTATGTAACGCAAGCGATTAATTCGCCTAAAAAATTTGTGTAGCATTAAGAAAATCTGCATTCTATATAATTACCTAGCTATTCCTGGTAAGCTGCGATACCCTAATGGGAATAATCCTACTATTACTACTGTTTTAATCCAACCGGTTTTTATTTGATTATACACACTTATACGAAAGTTATTTGAACAAAATTTTAAGAAACTTTCCCTTACTGTTCCCTAAGTAAATGACAACAATTTCTTACTTTGTATGGGTGGCACGAGGCCCACTATCCCAATTCATCCAAAATTTCGCCAGAAAGTTTCTATTACAAAATTTCAGGGATCTACGTAATATAATTCTTTAGATACGTGATGATTATTTTTCAGTTTGTATGAGAGGTACCACGCCTAGTGTTTCTATTTAGAAAATTTTTCTCTCCAACGATACACATTAATAGCAGAGTTACTTGTGCACGATAATTATTATTTACTTTGTGTTACTTTAAGCTTTGTATATTTATATGGGGTTTACTGGTGCAAGATTTCCATTGTCTACCTATTATGGTTCTGTAGGTACACAGTAATTTTACATAGAAATGTCATCGGCTCTTAATGGGTTAAGCACTTTTAAGATAATTTATTGATATTTCCTTAAAGATCTCTTTAAAAGCTTTAAAATGATACCCCTATTGATATTTTAAAAAATTTGAAAATTTCAGAGCCCCGTAACTCGGATAATATGGGCCAGCGCCAATTTTTTCACTTGGTTTTTTTTTAATTCTCTATCGCCACAATATTTGCATAGCACAATTTACAAAAAGTTAGAACCTACCATTTCAGCTTTTTTTTCTTTCTAGAGACGCTTCACAGCTTGTGTGTGCTTTTCATTTTCAAGAGGAAACATAGTATGTTACTCCCTAATGCCATTTTTGAAAGTTTTGCGTCAAATACGACAGAATTTTGGCTTGGTTATACAGCACTTTTTCAAGTAAGGTCTTAGTGGATTCTTGATCCTTTTTTATTGTGTCCAGGTCACAACACACATTTTTTTCCTCTTTTGCATCGCCAATCGTCTCAGATTACGTTTGCCTAATCCCGTCATTATAATGTTGGTTTTTAATGCGAAATAATTTTTATAAATAATTATTTATTTTTCAACACACTTTATACATTTTAAGGTAAGCAAAAACACTTCTGCGTTATTTACTTAGTAAAATGAGAGTCTGTGTTACACTCAATTCTATACCACATTCAGCTTACTTTCTCTCTGCCTATAGCACTGTATCATGTACATGGTACAATATGAAGTAATCGAAAGCAAACTCTGTGTTACCTTTTGACTTACAATTCTGAGTGCTCTAAATATTAGTAACTGGGTTAGTCCAGATATGCCTATTGGCAGATATAGCTTTCAGACAAACAAACACGTTTTGTATATTATATATGTATGTATATAGAAGAATATAGATTTTAAATCTCTTCCGCAAATCAACAACAAATAACAGTTTGTATCCATAGTGCCGATATATTTTATGTTTTTTACAAACATATGTACATACGAGTACAACATACTTATTTTTTATTTCTCTTAAAAAAGAAAATATTTCAAATATTTTTTGTTATAAAATTTTAGTCGCCCGTTGCAGCAGAAAGCTCCAATCAAAATGACAGAACAAAAACCCACACACAAGTTAGATGAGTTTGGTCTTGTAGATTATAAGAAACCATTGGGCAAGGAACAAGATTGGAGGACGTCCACTTATCTGGGCCATAAAGTAATTAATGACACTATGTTGGGCAATAAGTTGCCGACTACTCACAAGGAAACAATACCTTATGAGGAAGATTCCGTTTTAGAAAAACAAAGGACATCGGATTACAAAACTAATTATGACTGGAAGGTAAGAAACAAAAGTTTAAGTCACAATCATGCTATTAACAAAATCGTTTTTTGTTTTTTTATTCAGTTCAGAGATCCGAATGAAGTACGTAATGTAACTTTAGCTGGAGAAATTCTTTATATGAAACCGTTTTATGATTGCAATCTTAAGTTTTTGAAACGTCCAATGCGACCGGCCAGCAGTGTTACACACTCCGATTATCTCTGGCAAGCGCAAGTACTTACTTCACCTCCAGTAAGAGATAGATTACCTTCAGCTCCATCCTCTTCAAAACTCGTTATTGAACCTTGTAAACACGGATATTCAAAGCATTTAGATACGGCTGCTACTACCACTCGTTTAGATTATTGTTATCGTTCACCCAAAGATATCTTGAACGGCATTGGAGCCCAAGACACTATAACATTTTATAATTGGAAAAACATTGAAAATCGCGACAAAAAAGTATTTCGCACAAGGGATGAGGTGTTATGCGATAAAGTTCCTTCAAATGACTGTACAAAGAGACGCAATGAATATATCAATCTAGTCAAACCAGTACCAAATTCAGGTCTCACTACTGAAGTACGAGAAAATTATTTAAAACCCAATGATCGTATTCTTATTTTTGATTCAACTCACATTAGAAATGATTTGACTTTTGTGTCCACTGAGCCATCAATGAAACGAACCGAATCCGGTATATTGGGTTCAGGAGAACGTACACAAAAATACGTTTAAAACAAATAAAAATGCTTTAAAAAAAATTAAAGGCCTTTTGATAACAAATGAAGTAAATTTCCTGCAGAGATCTTTCCTGTCGGAATCATTTTAAAAAATTTTAAATCAAATAATCCCCTACGTCCTCTTTTCGACTAACTTATATCCTAGTTTTAGCACAATGCCAAATACTAGACCAATTTATTTATAAACTTTTATTGTAGCGACTGGAAGCATAATCAGCAACTTTGTTGTTCTTGGGCGCTATTTTAAATGACCACTACCAGGGGGCAAATTCTATTCTAAATTCGAAATACGATGTATAAGACATACAAATTCAATTTTTTTCTTTTCGAATCGAAATAGAAAATAAGCCTTCTGATTTTCTTTTCAGTTCAGTTGAACGCCTGGATTTCATTGCACCTAAAAACTTCAGCCCAATTATGAATATTCTCACGGAATTTTTTTCCCACGGAAAAAAGCTTTCTCGAGAAAAGATTCCCCCAATTATGAATTCCGTGGGAAAAAAATTATAAAAAAGTGGCATCATCGTAATTTGAAGGGAGTTTTTTTTTGGTTATTTTTATATAATTTTTTTTTATAATTTATAATACCCAATTTTTTCCCCCGAATTTTTTTCACTCTCCCCAGTCAATCAAAAGGGGGAAAATTTATAATTGGAGAAAAGGCAAAAGTGCTAAAACTCGCACAGAAGTTTTGTTTATAATTGGGCTGTTTATTTCTAAGCAACTGTATGTCTACGTCCAGACATGCAATTTTTGTTGCTTAATTTTTTAAATTCTCTCATAAAATTGCATTCGTGTCCACACGTTCAAATTTTGTTTCTGCAATTTCGGTCTTGAAATGAATTTATACTCGTCCTTCCTATCACACCTACAAACTCAAGAACTGCGCAGCAAAAGTTGCAAAGTGTGGACAAGGACCATTAAAAAAATATAGAAATTCATCTTGCCAACACTTGCGAACCTTTTGTTAACACAACGCTCAAAGCCAATAGTTTACATTTACTCTTAATTATTAAACACCTAATTATGCAAACCGACAACGGACAGTCAGTAAACCAAGTCGATCGAAATCTATCCTCATCTATCGCTGTCAAAACATTATTTCGCCAATTATTTGACTTAGGTGCTGTGCTAGAAAATCCTCGACGGCACTCCATCACAACAGATGTATTTTCTGCCAGTTCATCCAAAGTTCATTTCACTGCTTCATTATAGTTTTCATCGATATAATCTCTTCAGCTGCTTCGTCTATTTAAGCATTTATTTAAGTTGTTCTATAAAGCTTTTCTTAAGATACAGTCAGATTAGCCAGATATTTTACCAAAAATACATCTCGTAAAAAGATCCTATTCAATATATAAGGAAAATATCATATTATTATTATTATTATTATTATTATTATTATTATTATTATTATTATTATTATTATTATTATTATTATTATTATTATTATTATTATTATTATTATTATTATTATTATTTATTTGATTATTTTTTAATTATTTTAAGTACATATTTTTGTTTTTTTTTTTACATAAAGAGATTAAGTTTGCATCCTTTACTACTTAATATACAAAAGACAATTATTTTTAAATAATGCTGAATTGCCTAATACATATATAAGGAGAAGAAAAATTTAGAAAAAGAAACCTTAATTTTTAAAGAGTATAAATAAATAACTTAAACTAAAGATAAAACAAGTAAGAGTGCCATATTCGGCTATGCCGAATCTTATATATCCTTCACAAGTCTAGTTTAGAGACGTAACTCCAATCAAAAAAGCAAATATTAATGTGACAGAGAATTAAAAATAAAAAATGTATATAATTTTACATACAAATGACATAGGCTCCTAATGGGTTAGGCATTTTATAAAAACATTAGTATTTCCTTAAAGATCCCTTCAAACCCTTAAGAATGATATCCATATTGATATTTTAAAAAATTTGAAAATTTCAGAGGCCCGTAATTCGGCAAATTTGGGCGAGCACTCACCACAAAAAGGGTATAACTAAGTTTGTCATTCCGTTTGTAATTTCCACAATATCCATTTCCGACCCCATAAAGTATATACATTCTGACTTCTTATGCATAGCGAAGTCGATTGAGCGATGTCCGCCTATCCCTCCGTGTTAGTGTTGAAATCAAGTTTACATTTGCCGATCAGACATAGTGTCGAAAGAGGTGCATTTGGAAATCAGTAAGATTAGTCCATGACATTAGACGTAGAGGACTAAACACCACGCCTACCTCTAAGTTTTTCACATTGGGCCTTTAACGCTGTTTTTCGAAACTCCACATAATTGCGTGGCAGTCAATATATGATCATCAGCATCATCAACTAGCTGCTGCCTCAACTTAAAACTAGGCTAAAATCTCATTATAGAGTGTTTTTGCAATTTTATTGTGGATTTATGCAAAAGTAGAATCTTAAATTGACAAATTGTTATTCTAAGGCTCAAATAAAATTATTTTTAATAATATTTACCCGATTTTAAATACACGAATAATCGGCTTGTAACCCCTTGACGTATTTCATGGTCACACATGAATCATTTATATATTCATTCATTCATTTAGTATCTTAACTATCAACCAATATTTTTTTGTATTTTGCAACATGGAAAATGAGGAAATACTCACGCATTGCTTAATTTAATTTTAATTTTTTTTAATTAAACTTACTCGATCTGCTCACTTTCTGCTTTAGTTTTATTAACGATCGTATCAAACAAACAAGCTATTGTATTTAAAAACACAACAGTAACTTAATAAAATCTCTTGCATTTAAACTAGTTTATTTGAGAACGTCATAGAATGAAGTCGGCTTTATCATAAAAAATTCCAAGCGCGTTGGAAGAAATATTTTTTATCGTCTTTAATTAAAATTAAAAACACTATAAACAAAACTATTTTTTAGCTTTAAATGTTGTTTACTTTTAAAGGTGTAGGTTACCCAAATGTGTTGTAAAAAAAAATAGATACCTTTTGATCATTGTTTCAAAATCAATATATGAATTTAAGACAGAAGCTGTAGATAAAGCTATAACTGTAAACAACTTACGGGCAATTAAAATAAATTTATTTTAGACAAAGAATACAAAGAAAATACAAAATTGGTTGCCCTGTAAAATATTTGAATTTTGTTGACTTAATACTTTATAAAATTGCAGTTAAAAATTGAGAAGTTTATTTAAGCTGGGACTGATTGTGCAAAACTACGGCTTTCTTCTTACAAAGGCACTGTTTTTCGACTTCGCTATTTATCGATAAAAAGCAAGAAACGATAAAATAATGAAGGAAAATTATGAATGCCTAAAGGTGTTAATTAATCTTTCCTGACTCGTATCATTACGAATGCCGATTTATAATATAATAAATGTTATATCTAGGCTTTTATATAATCAGGGTCTTGTATTTCTTAAGTATTTGAAAAGTAACATTTTTTTTAATAATTAAGTACTTACGTATTTTTGGCCAAATATTTGACTACTGTGACCTCACCTTAAGAGTAAAAATATTTGCACTTCAAAGTAAAACAGTATTATTATGTATAAAAATTTAGCGATCAAAGTGAAGAGATACCTACATATTTTTTGCAATTAATTAAATTTTATACCGGGAAGAGGAATTATATTTTTTGTCTTATAATTTGATAAATTTTACTCAAAACCAAACCTACTTGAATACAGAATGTTAATTATATTAAAAGTCAAAAAATCTGAATAAATTAAATTTAAAAATTTTTAAATCAGCTGTGAAAACAATTCTTAATAATTAAAGAATTAGACACCAACTTTCTTCTAGAGAACAAGTTTTTATTACACTAAATCATTATGCAGATGTATATTTATTATTTATATTTTTCTCGTCAAACTTGGTTATAATCCATAGATCTGGCAACTGCACTCTTAAGTATACCTGTGTACACAGGTGTGTGCTTATCAAAATCGATCACTTTTATTTCTTTCTCTCTCATTTTCATTATTCTCATGATATGAGACTCTGCTTAATACCAATACATACAGCATTCATTTATACATACAAGCAATGAATCAGTTAGTTAAAAAACGTAACTTTAAAAATGTTGATGGCTGAATTGGGTTTCAGTTGTTAAACCTGTTTATCTAACGAATGCAACAAACAACAACTAGATATTTATTATTTCTTAGTTTGTTTTGCTTTTATATTTTTTAACTTAACCTTTCTACCAAAGTAACAACAATTAAACCTAGAAATACTTTTTAGTAAAAACAGAAAAGTGAAAATTAAAATCAAAACAAAAAAATTATAAACAAAAGTGAAACTTGAAATAAATACACACAAACAAAATATTGTCTTAAAGATACAATTAAAAATATTAAAAGTTCAAAAGAAGAAAACTGTACATTCATACCTATTACAAAGTAGAATAATACAAGAAAAAAATAAAAAAAAATACAATACACTGTAATGTCTTATGAAGCAGAGCGCGCTTTGGCTTATTTTTACCCTTTGGTTATAGCTTCCTCAGTTATATGCTGCATTACATCGGCCGTAGGCTGGACGCATTGGCGCTACGTCCTTAATGCCTGCCCCGATACCAATTGCGGTTGTTATTTACATGCACAGTCCACCTACCATTCATTTCAAGGTGGTCGTATAGCGTACTGTTATTACGCCACTTACGGTCTCCTACTGCCTTTACTCTTCTGTATCGTTTTGGGTATTTATCATGTGTATCGTGTTTGCATGGGCACAGCCAAGAGGAAGATAGGAACGGCAACAATAAGGCAAAGGTCAGTAGAATAATGTTTATTACTTTAATATGTTTAAGTACATACATATGTATGTATGCATGTACATGTATAAAAAATATTATAATTTTAATTAATAATTTTTTTGAATGCAGTACATATTTAGAAATATAGTGTGGACTAATGATGAAAGTTTTGTTTGTGTTCTAAATATAAAAATTTGTTCTAATGCTGGTCATAGGTTAAGTAACACAAATAATTTAACTAAATACACGACTGACAATGTGTAGCAAGTAGCAAATATCAAATTTGTTTTTTAACAAATTATTAAATTTAATTTTCTTTTTTTTTTTTTTTGTTATTAGAAATAAGTTTTAATTTTTTTTTTTATTTTATGTACAAAACTTATTAAGGTCAATGCAAGTTATATCTAACAAAAAATTATCAACATTATTAGTAGCAAATACTCGTCACAAAAAATACTGGGTGTTCCGTCAGATTAATTAAAATGTGCTTCTCTTTTGTATTAGTTTTGGCGTAATGGTTGGGACTTCCATATGGTCTGTTTCACAACAATGGTCTATCACATTGTGATTTCCATACATACTTGCAATGATTACGTATGTAATTTCTATACAAATGATTTATGATAAACATAAATGATACTTTGGATATTTTTTTAGTATAACTGATATTTCGTTGGCATTGTTTGAAATAATTAGTTTAATTTATTAATTAATTAAATTTGGCCCATATTCATAGTTCAAATAAAGTATACTTTAAGGAAACTAAAGTCGGTTTTATTTTAGAGTCGACTCTAGTTCATTCATAGACAATTTAAAATGTACTTTTGGCGAAAAAGTCAACTCTAAATTTAAAACTAACTAAAGCATTTTTAAACTCATTTTTCCAAAATTATTTTATTTGGTTTAAGAACACAATACTCTATATCTGATTTTTACACCAAAGTGAACAAAATAAAAACAAGGTTACTTTTTTCTAATGTTTGTTTAGAAATTGTATGAAAACATTCATCAAATTACAGTTGACACCCAGTGGAAGGCGGCAAAACTTAAAGTATACTTTATTCTTGACTATGAAAGCAAAAAAGATAATAAGAGCCTTTTATTTTAGAGTATACTATAACAAGAGTCGACTTTAGTTTATAACTATGAATATGGGCCTTTGTTTTTAACTAATTATCAATGAATTTTGTTAATTAAAAAAATTACCATTAGTGAAAAAATTAGTGCAAATAATGATAATACTACAAGAATCATTAGCATTATTTTTCATTCAATGGCAATGAAATTGTCAAATAATAAGTCTTATCTAATTAATTATTCACATAAATGATCTATATTTAAAATTTAGTTCACCATCTGAACTTACAAAACACAGTGGTCTAGCTTGTATTGAGTGATTGACAAAAAGCGACATTTAAGGAACTACACAATAAAATGAGACAAAACTACTCACAATTATCAACTAATGTAAGATTAAAACGATTAGATAGCAAAAGAAGACGGTTGATTAAGTCGAAATTTGTCACAACACAAGAACATTTTCCAAAAATTTTTTATAGATAAAAAAGAATGCTGTACAACATCTGGACTGTGAAAACAGTTTGAAAAATTAAGACCAGTTTAGGTTACCAAACAAAAATTTTGTTTATAAACGATAAGTAAAATAACAACACAAATAACAGTTACACATTTATCACCAAACTTCAATAAAAAGTAACTTCACTTTTATTTTAATAGCAAAAATTGTAGCGCAGCTTTTTTTGTAATAAAATTCTCATAACTGTAAGCTTTTATCTGAAAAGACGCTTACCTTTAAAGAACCAGGGCCGCGTTCGATATCGAGTAAAATCTCTCTCAATTTATCGTTTTAGTATCATAACACATTGAGTGTGAGTAAAATGAATCACAATTCGGGATGATAAAATTCGATATCCAGCAATCAAGTTGTTATTTATTTATTCTAAAATGATTTTTTTTTAGTACAAATTAATATAACTTTCAGCTTTTACTATTGTTATTATTATTTGATGTTATAAACCTATCACATTTTCTTACGATTCGATACATATCGTATGCAATGATTAGCTTACTCGACACGTATCGAAATATTATTCCATAGAATAGTACACTAGATATCGTATGCGGTAGTTAGATACCAGGATGTTAAACGCTTCGCATAATAATTTTTTACACGACATATTTAATATGCCTTGTTTTTATATCCTTCACCACAAAATGTGGAAAAAAGGTATAACTAAGTTTGTCATTCCGTTTGTAATTTTTACCCGCCCCGTAAAGCATATATATATTCTGAGTTCTTATGCATAGCGAAGTCGATCGACCCCATAAAGTGTATATATTCTGACGTCTTATGCATAGCGATGTCCGTCTGTCCGTCCGCCTCGCCAGTCTAGATTTCACATAAAAAATATGTCAATCGATCAGATACAATGTCGAAAGAGGTGCTATTGGAAACCATCAGATCGGTTAATGTCCTTACACGTAGCGGGCAAAACACAACGACCACCACTACGAATAAATTTTTCCATATGGGAAGATAGAGAATTAAAAAATTAGAAGAAACAAGTAAGAGTGGTATATTCGGCTATAGCGAATCTTATATACCCTTCACCATCTATGTAAATTTCATTTAGTGAAGTAACTCTAATCGAAAAAGCAAGTCTTGAGGTGACAGAGAATTACAAAATAAAAAAATTTTGGTACTGCAAATAAATAATTTTACATTAAAAAAAATGCTATCAGCTCTTAATGGGTTAAGCAATTTCCTTAAAGATTTCATCAAATGCTTTTATATGCTACCCTATATAATTATTTAAAAAGATTTTAAAATTTCAGAGCCCCTTAACTCGGAAAATATGGGCGAACGCCAATTTTTTCACTTGATGTTTTTTTCTTATTTTTGAATACTCTATCGCCCTAGAAATTTATTTTTTGATTGGAGTTACTTTATTCTTCCAAATGACATGAAAAAATTAGAGGTAGGCGTGGTGTTTTGCTTGCTGCCTCGAAGGACATGGACCGATCAGAATATATCCACTTTCTGAGGTCAAAAATGGATATTGTAGAATTTACACACGGAATTTCAAACTTATATATACCCTTTTTCCAGTTTTTGTGGTGAAGGGTATAAGAACATCAAGTGAAAAAATTGGCGCTCGCCCATATTTTTCGAGTTACGAGTCTCTGAAATTTTTTAAATTTTTAAAAAATCAATATGGTTATCATTTAAAAGCTTTTGATGAAGTCTTTGAGGAAATACTAAAAAAAATTTAAATTGCTTAACCCATTAAGAGCTGATGACATTTTTATGTAAAATCATGTATGTATATGTAGTAGTTAACTTTTTTTCTTTCTTTTTAATTCTCTCTCACCCCAATATCTGTTTTTTTTTTTATTGAAGTTACTTCACTAAACTAGATTTACATAGATGGCGAGAGGTACTTAAGATTCGGCATAGCCGAATATAGCACTCTTACTTGTTTTATTATAGGAGTTGTTGGTCAAATTTAAGAGTTGTCTTCATATATTTTTTGCTATTAATTGCATGCTCGTATTCCTGAATATCTAAAATTTAGTAAATAAAAAATTTATAAAAACTTTATTCTTTACGTATTCTTTTTGTTTCATTGCATAGATCCGGTGACATGGTTGTTGTAACAACAGAGTCAGAACTTTGCGATAGTGACATATCACCGTATTATTGGCTTCCAACCAGCGCCATTGCGTGTTTTATGGCCGTATACACTTTAATATATGCCAGCATTTATACTGATGGTTTTCAAGTCACATGCAAGCAATATCGTGAATCGTTGCTAAAGGAAATACAGGGAGTGGGCAATATTGTACCCGTTATTAAGGGTCGTCTTTCGTGTTCGGCCATATTTGATTTTATGGATTATTTGGTGCAGAGCTCTTCGTTTGAAAGACGTAAATATGGATTCATCAATAGTTCAATATGCTTTCATATGACTTTAATATTTAGCTGGATTGCAGTCTTTGGTTGGATTGCTATAGCTGCTATTAATATAATACAAACTAAGCGAACAAAACCAGCACGAGTTTAAATTTAAGACACATTTATTTATTAATAATATACACACAAACATATATGGTTCATTTGCTGCTACATCGCCACCTTGAAAACTTCGAGTTAACATCAATAATGAATGGTCATGGCCTAATAATTATTATAAATTATTGCAACATGGACAACGTTTTGTATTAGTGCTTTGATAATCTCACGTAAAATCTTTACAGTAGCATTACGTACTAGATATACATTACGTATTTCTTGAAACGACGTCGTCAATCTTGATAAGAAGTAAGATTAGTAACTATATTAAAAGATTAGTATTTTTTATTTAGTACGCTGGGAGTATATTTCCATTTTCATAAAATATTAAAATAGATTTTAAATGTATTACAGGACAAATTTGTATGGATTACATCGATTACAAAAACTATTGTAAAACCCTTTTATTTATAATTGGAAATCTTTACACTTTTTATTATACCAAACAAAGTGGTGGACATTCTGACTAATTTTCAATTGTCTGTATATAACGGTTCAAAAGATACGACCATATAGATAAAATTATATTAATTTTGGAAACTTGTTGTTATAGCGAACATAGCTACAACAAGCCCCTTGTAAGTTTCAGCTATATGTCTATAACTGTTCAAAAGTTCGGCCACACACATCAAACTAAATTAACTATTGGGACAGCCTTTTTATTTCTAAAACCTAATTTTATAATTGTTGTAACAGTGGAGTTAGCAGGTTCGTTGTAAATTTCAAGCGTCTGTCTACAACTGTTTAAAAGTATGGCCAAATACATCGAATTAAATGAACTATTGGGGCACCCTTTAAGTTGTAATTTTAAACATGAATACTTGTTACTATAACGGTTATTCGGATACCCTTTAATTTCCAAACCCAAATCTTATACTTTTTATTATAGCGGAGTTATCAATACAGGTTCCTTGTAAATTTCAGCTGTCTGTCTATAACGGTTCAAAAGTTTGGCCACGTATATCAAATAATATTAAGTATTGGGACACTCTTTTTAACTTATAATCTCAAATGATTATACTTGTTATTATAACGTTCATTGTAATCGACATTCTATCCAATTTTCATGCGTCGCCCTTTAATTCTAAGATTTATTTTTGTATTACCTTTTGTTACTGGGTGCTATAATAATACGCAGTCATTTTAAATTTTAAAGAAGTGCCCATTACAGTTTATAATACACGTAAAAAATATATATGTTGTATTAGACACCCCTTAATTTTTATTAAGATTATAAACTGTTTTTAAAACGGGACCAATCTGCAAGCATAATTTATCAAATTACACAAAAAATCGCTGCAGTAATTACCGCACGAGGTTATGTAAATAATAAATTATTTCTTAAAAATTTTTTAAAAATTTAATTTTGTTTTGTTTGCTTATAGAAAACAAAATAATTATTAAAAATCCTAGAGCAAACTCGTACAATATGGAACCGTATTTTAATTTCCTGATGTGTATAATCATAATTTACGTAAAGAGTTATTGACTTTTGTCAACACGTTTATAATTTCTTGCTTGTTTTCTTGTGGAAGATTATGTGGCCTCTGCATGTACTGTTGGTGGCGGTGATGTGCCTTTTATTAGGAGATGAATGAGTAGTGATGGCTTCAAGATCGCTTTTTCATATTGAACTGTTGTATGTATGTAATATAAAAACGTCGTTTAGTGAGAGTTTACAATTTCGCTATAATTAGCAATCAGATCCAAAACATTGGCCCTATTCACGATCTCGTCCAAATGGTCCTGCATCATAGCATTTGCAAAATTGTGTAGCATATTTTACTCATTACTATATGTTTTGTTGGTGTAGACTAAAAGTATGCTACACAATTTTGCAAATGCTATGATGCAAGACCATTTGCACAAGATCGTGAATAGGGCCATTGTTTTGATACTGTGTTTTGGTAGATTTACTAATGGTTGTGCTTATCAAGTTGCAAAGATTCTGCTCGCTACTTGAGAAACTGCCGGCGATGAACTAGTTGTGTAAACGATGAAAGATGGAGATTTTACTGTTAGTCTTTAAATTGTCAACGAATGAGAATAGAACGATGCTTGTGATTTGGGCAAACTAGTGGTACAATATAATTTTGGTCACACTTTGCCTGGATTTTTATTTTTTTTTTATATAATTTAATTTTTTATAATATTTTTTATTCTGAAAATTACAACCACATTTGTTCATCGAATATATATTTTTTTTATTTTGTTTTTTTTTTTAATAATATTTTTTGACAACATAACTAGATTTTGTAGCAACAAATTCCCTGTTGGTTTTTGTGCTGTTGGGTTGTTGTAGCCGTGCGGTCACCTGTATTAATTCGTCTTGACAGAAATACAACCCAAGACGAATTCGAAAACAAATTTTAAAAAAATTAAAACGGTTTTGGAACACTAGTGTATTGATTTAAGGAACATTTTGGACACAATATACTAACATTTTTACTCTCAGTTTAAGTGAAGGTTGCAGGATTCTACTCTTATTAAGCCGCGATTTGAAAAAAAAAGGTTTCAAATTGTCTTGAAGGCATATTTAAAATTGAGTTCAATGAGAGTGATTGTTCTAATAGTTCTGTAGGTAATCTGCCACGGAAATCGTTTGAGGAGTGCTGTGATCGCGCCAAACAATACAAAAGAGATAAAGTACGTACACTATTTACTCAAAAAGTGATTGATTTTTCTTCTAGCACTTTTTTTCTTCACATCCATACTAAAATCCGGAGTGTGCGACGCTGCAGCAAACAAACGATATACGTATGCTACAAAGCCGAATAATTATATAAGACTATTAAAATGCCATGTTTATAATAAAATACATTTCTTATTTTGTATTATTTATCGAAAATCCCACTTAAACTCCATATTTCAGATTTTAGTACTAAGAAAGGTAGAATATTATTTAGATACGTACATATATCGTTACATCTAACTCTGAAACAAGACACTTTATGTTTAGGGTAAAATACCGAAATAATCATAATTTAGGTCTCTGGCCACTGAACTATTTTCGTACTAAGGTATTAATCTATTATCTCGCCCATCTATTATATTTTATCAATTTAAATCAAAAATAAAATATATATCTAAAACTGTATATTGTAAAAAAGCTTACAGTCAATAATAAATAATAAGCTTTCATACTGATGTGTATTTGCATGTGCACATTGATTATTTGTAAAAATTTATATTTTTTCATTAAATCTTTCAAATACATATCAATGGCTTCCAAAGGTAACCCTTATGTAGAAAAAATAAAAATATTTAATTACTGAATGTTTGCTGTGTTTTTTGTATAAAACATTTTTGAGTTTTGATTGTCTTTTTGCTTTATTGATTCAATAAAGTTCTCATTTAATCAATTCGGCTTTTGATATAAGATTCTTAGGTTTTATATAAAAAATTTGCATAGAATCCACTGATGAGCTATATGATCAGTAGCGAAATGGCCATATGGATAATACATTTCAATTTGTAGTTTTAAATAATAACTGCCGTATTCATAGCAAATAAAATAACTTTGAAGTGTGTTTTATGACAAATTTTTAATATAAATTTGTGCTAAAATATATTTCAAATCTATTCCGTGTATAATTTCTATAATTTCAATTTCCGACCCTATAAAGTATATATATTCTGACTTCTTATGCATAGCGAAGTCTGTTGAGCGATGTCCATCTCTCCGTCCATGTTAGTATTGATTTCACAAAAAAAAAATATATGTCAATCGATCAGCATGATCAGTCCATGTCCTTCGAGGCAGCAGGCAAAACACCACGCCTACCTCTAATTTTTTATGTCATTTGTAACAATAAAGTAACTTCAATCAAAAAAATAAATATATGAAGCGATAGAGCCTTAAAAATTAAGAAAAAAACATCAAGTGAAAAAATTGGCGCTGCACATATTTCTCGAGTTACGAGGCTTTAAAATTTTCAAATTTTTTATATCAATATGGGTATTCATTTTTAAGCTTTTGAAGAGGCCCACTAAGATGTAATATCGTTTTTATGTAAAATTATATACATATACGCAGTACCAAATTTTTGTTTATTCTCTGTCACCCCAATATTTGCTATTTTGAATAAAAGCGTATTGGTTTTGCTACTGTTGTATAGTTCCTAACGACGTTTTGAAAATCTGTATAATTAAATTATAATTAAAATGTAATCTAAAATTGCCAAGCATCCGTATCTCTAAGTTTGTCATTCCGTGTGTAATTTCTACAGTATCCATTTCCGAAAATTTGCTATTGAAAATCAACAAGATCGGTCCATGACCCTCGACGCAGCAGGCAAAACACACCACAAAAAGTTGAAAAATTGTATAACTAAGTTTGTACAATATCCATTTCCGACCCCATAAAGTATATTATATATATATATATATATATATATATATATATATATATATATATATATATATATATATATATATATATATATATATATATTCTGAGTTATTATTCATATCGAAGTCGATAAAACGATGTCCGTCTATCCGTCCGTATAGTGTGCCTTTGCAAACTTGATTTCAACAAAAATTTAAATACGCCATCTCTAATAAAAAAAAAAAAAAATATATATATATATATATATATATATATATTTGTACTTTAGTAAATACAACATATTAAAAAATAAGAAAAAAACATCAAGTGAGAAATTGGCGCTCGCCCATATTTTCCGAGTAACGGGACTTTAAGATTTTCAAATTTTTTAAAATATCAATATGGGTATCATTTAAAAGCTTTTGATAAGATTTTCAAGAAAATACTAAAAAATTTTAAAAATGCTTAACCTATTAAGAGCCTATAAAATTTTTATGTAAAATTATGTATATGAATTACCTAATTTTTTTCTTGTTTTTTAATTCTCTGTAATTCTAATAATTGCTTTTTTAATTGGTCACTAAACTAGATTTTCATAGATGGTGAAGAGTATAGGTGTATTCATTTACTTTACTAGTAAAAAATTGCAACGAGAGAGTAACAAGAAATTTTCCAAAATTACTCTCAACAATGTGAAAAAGTAAATGAACACTTTACTAGCTAAAATTTTGCTCGTATTCCTGCAGGTGGCTATTTTTATTATAACATAACGAAAACTTGGTAGCACTTATTAAGCGTTCGTTTGTATTCCTCTAGGTGGTTGTGGTTTGTGATAAAAAAAATTAATGAAATTAAGTTGGAACAACAACCCTAAAAAGAGTTTTTTTTTTATACAGAAAACATTATGCAAGGAAAGAATTTGTTATGCGGATTTTTATTCAAACTATTCAATAGGAAATCATGTGATTATACATATGTATGGTATATATGATTCGGCATAGTCGAAAATAGCCCTTTAACTTGTTTTTTTTTTTTTTGTTTTTTTTTTTTGTACTAATGGTAATGATATAATAAAATCGATTAATACTTGGTGAAATATTCGTAAAATTTTTTGTACGACACAACTGAAACTTTGCTAACTAGAGTGTGAAACGATAAAGTTTTTATAGAGCAGGAAACATTTTTGCTAAGGCCCTACCAGAGTTACCAAAAGTTAAGCTCACCAATCTGTCAAGCGTAGTTTTAAAAGTGCTGGAGAAAAAACCTTTATTACATTTTTACCTTTATACAATCAACTAGAAACCCTCAAATATTAATACCTAGAATTCGTCCATCAAATATAGAATACTTTTACATATGTATATACAAAATTTTACCTAAATCACTGAATGGGAACAATTGCCATATTATTTCTCTTTTAAATTTTTTTTATGGCTGGGGAGCCAATTTGTTATATGTATTATTATTTTTGTTTATGATCTTAGGTGTAATTTCCTAAGTATAAAAAACTTGCCGTCGCTTCTTTTCCCCACCCTCGCTAACTGGAAGGTGCTGTTCTTATGCTAGGAGAATTAATTAAATTGGTAAATTTATTCGCCTTGGTTCTCGCGTTAAAAAATGTCTTACATACATTTAAAAAAAACACGATATATAAAATTTTTTAGAAGAAATTCTGTAAAATTTTTTAAAATTATGAAATATGCTAAAAATAATATCTTAGATATATAAATAAAATAATTAAAATTTCTTTACTCTTTTATACCACACTTGTCAAAATGTGTAACATATTCTTGACAAGTGTGGCTTCGAAATAACACAATAATATAAAACAGCTGAACCAGATGCACATTCAATACTACAGATTAATAATTATTATTTATCTGTGTTCAATACCAAGGGATAAATTGATTTACTTGACAAATTAAGCAGAAAATTATTAAAGGTGTTGGCTGATTTCCCCGTTTTAGCTTAAAATTACAATCAGCAAATGCTTAAGGAATAGAGAAAATCCGGCAGCACCGTTTTGTTGTAAATTGCAACAGTTCTTTTTGCAAATTATTTTGTAAAGCATTGTATTTGAAAATAAACAAAAAGGGATGTCTCATCCTGTGCAAATAGTCTCCCAGCAGCGAAAGTATCCTTTTAAAAATATGCATTTAGCTGATCATACCATCTTAGATACAATTGAAGGGCGTTTTGACTGTGCGAATTGCAACCGCTCGAGGAAGTTCTTTTGCTACAGCTGCTACATTCCGGTGGGAAATATAAGCAATGTGCTGCCACAAGTACGGCTTCCAGTCAAGATTGATATTATTAAACACAAGAAAGAGATAGATGGTAAAAGTACGGCAATACATGCCGCTGTTTTAGCTCCTGGCGAAGTAAACATTTACACATATCCCGATATACCCGACTATACAAAAGAGGATGCTGTTGTACTTATATATCCGAGTGTCAAAAGTGTAACTGTTGCTGAACTGTTTGAACGCAATGTGAGACTTTGTAAAGAAAATAACTTTGGCTTTCCTAAAGGCCATAATGTTGGTACATTGCTGAAGAGACGAGTAGATGAAGTAATTGGAGAAGATTTGAGTCAGCAAATTGAGGAAATTAAACAATTTACTCTTGAGAATCTACCTATAAAAAAGGCAGTATTCATCGACAGTACTTGGAACCAAAGTAGGGGAATTTACAAAGACGACAGGGTTAAATCGTTAAAGCCAATAGTATTACAAAATAGATTTTCTCAATTTTGGCGTCATCAAAAAGGGAGCCCTCGCTGGTATCTAGCTACTATTGAAGCTATACACCAGTTCTTGCTGGAGTTACACGTCAATGCTTGGGGATTAAATGCAAAATACAGGGGATTAGATAATTTGGAAATTGAAGCTAGTTTTTATAAAACTGCCCGTTTAGTAAATGAGCCTGTGAATAATATGGAACCAACCACTTCTTACAATGGACAATATGATAATTTAATGTATTTCTTTGCGAATATGTACGATTTAATACATAAATATTACGATCACAATGAACTAAAGTCATATCGTAGACCTATTTGAAATCAAGAAACCCTGTTTCCTATTAAATAAATTGTTGAGATATTTAATTTTATTAGGTGTAATAGAATTTAGGTTAAATAGAATTATTTTTTCTTTTTCTGTTTGCTTTCTTCGTGACCATTACCACTATCGGATGTTTCTGGTCTGGGCTTTTGCCAATTTAAAGGGTTACGTCTGAACATTGGCCATGGCGGTATTGTCAACTAAAAATAAGAATGAGCAATTTCTAAGTCGTGGACATTTGCATAATCATAACTTACCAAAGAGGCCAATACAAAGCCGGCTCCTAATATATAAACTGTTTGGGAAAACTGTTGAATAATGGCACCCCATATTAAGCCCACAACACCGAACAGAGTAATTATGAAGCGAGAGTATCTCTCAGCCTTTTGTTGGCCTACAAAGTCCTGATACAAAAAATAAATTGGATTCAGTTTTAAAATGAAATTTAAGTGTAAATACCATATGAGTTTGAATATTAAGCATTTTAAACAAAATGTTTTTTATTAATAAGAATATTCTCCAAATAAACACGTCTACAGTAAATAGCTGTCAAAATTTGATGCTTCTTTTTTACATAGGTCATGCTCAGCAAGATAATTACACAATGTTTAAGATTATAGGCGTCCCTGTACTATTACAAACATTTTTATAATTGGCAACACTATATTTGATGTATATCATCAAGTCACTTCAGTTTTATGTTAATCACAATTTATTAAACGGTTTTTTTCAAATTTATTTTTTAATTGTATATATTATACATATATTGTCTTTTCTAACATGATTTCATAAAAAATTTGTTTTATTTCTTTACTCTGACTTATTTTATTTATTTATTATTAGTTCATTTGTAATACATGTAGCCATTAGCCAATATTAATATATTACATTGTTTAATTTAGTTATGAGGAAGCATAATAGGAAAATATAACATACAAACAACTCTTAAATAGGTAAAGTATTAAAGAATAGGGAACATAAAAAATAAGGTAAGATCAAGTATATAACCCAATAATATAGCCCAACAAACGATAGTTCAAATATCAAATTGTTAATGCATGGGATAAAAAATTGTGGATTTCTTAAAGATGTAATAAACGATATCATTGCACTAAGTTTTCAGGACTTTGGAATACAATGACTTTAAAGAGATAGATTAACAGCCGGAATTTAATATAACCCCTAAATCTAAGATGTTAAATTGTTTCAGATTGTTAGAAACATGCACTGGAAATCGAAGCCCGTAAACAAATCTCACCGTTTTATTAATCATTGATTTGATCCTATTCCGATTTCCGGTATAAACTACTAAGCAGTAATTGATTTGCGACATTATAAGCGCATCGGCTAGAGTTTTGCTTACATAACGCGGTAAAGGCAAATTTAAGCGATATAATCTACGCCACAACATGTAGCCACTCTGAAGGACACATTGTAGATGTGGAGTCCAAACAATAATTTGTTAGCAATAGTGGCACCTGGACACTTTAGATTGTTAACTATCTCAACTGGGGAATGACAAATTCTTAGATCTAGGTATTTTTTTAATATATTTTTTATATGATTACTGACATCTTATGTGCTTGGGCGTTTCAATCGTCAATATCTACAGATGCTTGAATTTCAAAATCAGTTTCAAACATTTTTTAATTAAAAAAAATTTTGTTTGCACTAATTTCAATATGTATATTTTTCTCATTTTAATTTAGCTTTTATACAAGGCAAATTGATATCAATTTGCCTTGGCTTTTATATGAATATAACCAAAAATCAACATAAATGGTTTTTCATACTTATATATATATTTGATATCTTAAAGTATATATTTTAAAGTTGTAATATCAAAATAAAAAGAAAAAATATATACGAAAATATAGAAAACGTGCCAACGCTGGCATAGCAAATAAAAAAATAAATGTAAAAAGAACAAAAAAGGAATAATTGATACCCAATAAACAAGAAAATTTAACCGTATTACACTTGTTAAACATCTTAATCATCGTCAGTTAATTCCAAGAATTGAGTACAAACGTCGCGGCTACATTCACCTTTGCTGTTGAAAAGGAATTTATAATAATGTCCATCAGCGCATATAGCTAGTCACAAAAAACGGGTACGTATATGTACTAAAGAATAACAGCAAATTTATAATATATACCTACCTATAACAGAGTTAGGATCCGAACCAAATGCACAAATGCAAGGAGGTTCTTTGGGTATGGAGAATTTAACAAAACTCCACTGACTGGAAAAATATTTTGGTACTATTGGCAACGATGGCTCTTTGGTTTTACTATCATCCAAATTAAAAACGTGTATAGTACCGTGGTCTGAAGAAACAACCAGCATAGTAGATGTATGATTGAAGTTTATGCAATATATAGTAGCCTGATTGCTGCCACGTCTGAGTTCGTTTACTTTTTTACCTGTCTCAGTATCAAAGATTCGAATGAGTGTACCTTTTTCACTGGCTGTAGCCAAACGAGTACCTTGTAGGTTAAAGGCTATACAACAAATATTGGCTTCATGTGCTACGACCTCCAGAGGAGCTCGTTCAGTATTGCCTAAATCAACAATCTAAAATAATATAAAAAAAATAAACTAATATAAAACTTAGCAGGCTGTTAAAATAATTATCAACAAAATCTAAAAAAAAATATATAATTAGGTTAATTTTATTTTAAAACAAACTTTTCAAGGCGAATTAATTTACAGATGATCTTAAAGTTTAAAAATTAAATAAATTTCAAATAATTTTAATAGGTTAAAAATTAAATTTAAAACACAATTAATGAAATGTGAGGTATTGCTGCATATGCATTACAGGCTTCCACATTGGTTATTGAAGGAGAAAAATAAAGGCAAATAAAGTAAATATGTATAGGTATAATATGCAAATATGAAAGAAAACAATGCTTGCGCTCATTTTCACGAACTTTACCCAAAAAGTAAAGAAACAGACCTATTGTAAATAAATGAGATTGATACCAAATTCGAACTACTACCAACAAATGATTTTGCATACAAATAAAAATTTAAAAAAATATTTTTCGTTTCTTACCTGTACATGACCAGTACGACGTGCTGGGAATGCCAACAAACTTTTATTGCTATGAGGACACAAAACACATAGTCCATGAGGATTAGAATTGGTTTCAAACACATGTAATTGTCGCGGCTGTTGTGTAAAGGTAAAGACCTTTATAAACCCTGCAAAAACTACAACAATACGATCCCGTCTTAACCGCACCGATTTGACGGGTTGATTGAAATCCAGTGAGATGGCCGGCGCCTTTTTTAAATCGTCCCATATTATGAGCTTATTGGGAGGATATAGAGGACGAATACCGCCACCAACAACGGCCAAATAATTGCATCGAAATAACATTTCCACATAACTTAAGCCCCCCTCGGGATAATATTGGCGTTCTTTTTCTTTCAGGGGATCACTATTGAAAACACGAAATCCGGAATCAGTAGCACATGCAAAACAACCTAAAAATTTTTTAAACTAAAATATATATTTTGATCCTAATGCATCTAAAAACAAAATGTGCGAACCTTGATCTTGATTAAAGCCCACATACAGTAACCCATTACCGTACGGATTGTGATCCACCAAATTCATGGTGCTTTTTTCTTTTATCTTCCTTGAAAATACTTCTCTTTTTTTATTTATTGATTATGAGGTCCAATCTAGAAATCAAGATGAAATGATGTATTGTCCGTTTTTGTTGTTTTACTCTATCAAAAACTAACTTGCACTAATTACTACGCTTTTTTAATTTCTTTCGTTTTTTCAATTGTTTTGTTAGAAAACCATTTTATTATTTAGTAAGGTGAAAAATGTATATTTATTTTTTTTTCATTTCTTTTGTTATGTTATATTGCAGAGTTGCCTAAACTAATTTTTATTGACATTTTCGCATTTACTATTGCATGAAGTTGCCAGGCTATACATTTTTTGTGGGTTAATTATGTGATGATAGTTTTAGATCGCTTATTGAATTCCCAATATCAAATATATATATATATATATATATGTATATATATATATATATATATATATATATATATATATAATAACTATCGATCATTTTCAAAATCAACTATTTACTTATAAAAACTTTACGCTAACAGAAATTGGTAGTTTGGCCAAGTAAATATACTGACCCAATTAATCCCAGGATTTTTAGTTACACTGGATGTTGGGAACTTTGAAAATGTTTTAAACAAAATATATTATGAAAATTAAAGCAATGGCAAAAATTGTCCAAAAGAAAACTGAACTAGACGACGGACCTGATGGCAATATATTAAGCGTGAAAAGACCAACAGAAAAAGATGAAAGACCTTCGTGTAAATTTGGAAGTCAATGTTTTAGGTAACTGACTTTAAAAATAAATTATGAGTTTGAAATTATATTGCTGCTTTGTAGGCAAAATCCAAGGCATCGGTTAGAAATGGCTCACCCAGGAGATGCGGATTATATTGTTCCAGATATGCCTACACCTAATGAAGATGCCGCTAAGTGTAAATATGGTAGAAAATGTTATCGACTGAATCCCGAACACTTTAAAAACTTTACGCACCCTCGTAATAGTAAGTATTTTAGAATTGTTGTGAAATACATTTACATTTGTACGTACATATTAAAAAATTGACTTTCTATTTCCTTTTGGTTTTGAAAACAGTCAACATACAACAAAACTATAGAAAATATTGTATACAGCGTCAGGGCAGAAGGAATAGCGATAGTAGCTTGGATTCTAATGTAAGTGATGATCCGTTTGCTGGAGATTCGGGTGGTTCAGATTACGTGCCCAGTGATGAGGAATAATGAAATAAATATATGAGTAATTTTAATCTTGATAATTTCTAACTTCAAAATATAAAATTAATTAATAAAAGAAGTTGATTATAACATAAACAAAAGAAATGAAAAACTGTCTAATAAAATCCTTCGTCTATATCCTCTCCCGGCTTACTATCAAAAACAGCACCCCATTTTGCGGCTTCGCGACCACGCACCTTAACATTGTAGCAAACATGCTCTGCTTTCAATACACTTTGACGCATGGTATATATTTTACGGGATAACTCACGGCATCTATAAACATTTAGACTTATGTAACTGTAAAGAGATTAACATACATATATTAAATTATTGTGTAAATGAATTATAAAAATATATACCCGGTATAAAACTGTTGCAAAACTTTGCATGTTGATAAACAGGTATCAGTTTCTCCGCTACCAAGGGAATTGATGCAACGACGCATTAACTCACCAGTAAGATCAGAAAGTCCCAATAAATATTCTGTGGGATCAATAAAAAACGAAAAATTATTTTCAATTTTTTTCTCGTCGCTTGTATTTTCCTCATTTTCCATAATCTTTTCAGAATCTGTGTAATTCATATGCTCTTGTATATCTGTCCAATCAGAGATTGATTTGCCGAGGTTATTGTCGCATGTTTTAACATCGTCAGCATATTTCAAATATTCCATAAAAGTGTAAGCTTCTATAAATTCCTGCAATCCAGGAGAATAAGCGCCGCGATAATGGTAAGGATCTTGATTGTCCAATTCCTTAGCAACCGCCTTAAAGTTTACCTCAATAAGCTTTTCCAAACGTTGTTGAGCTTCATTCAACGCCTTTTCTTTGTTTCCCTTGCGAGCATCAATTGAATGTAATAGAAATATAATACGTTTTGATTCAATGGTGATATCGCGACTTAGTTTTACTATACGCTCGTAACGATCATGTTTGCTATCTAGTTCAGCAGCATATGATTGGAATGCTTTTAACACAGGATTGTTTTCATTAATAATAGGCTTTTCCTTGGGCTTTTGCTGCTTCCGATTGTTTTGACGGAATCCCGAATGATTAGGCATTTTAATCTTTATATTAATTAATTTAAGCTTAAAGCAAGTTATTTTTTAGATTGGCTTTTTAGTTATGTTTACATTTATGTCTGTGCACCTATAATGAAAAATGTACCGGTAGAAGACAGTTACCAAGCCGACCGCCTTAAAAGCGACGTTGACCCGCTGACGCTAAATTTTTAAATATCACACCGCCGACTTGAGTCGACTTAATATTTGAGCCGGCTGCTTTTAATAGCTACGCCGCCTAAAATGATAGCCCTATTAACCCAATCTGTTAAAAACAGTGTAGTACAGTTTCATACTATAAAACTGGATTCACCCACTGTTTCCGAACAAAATTTTTGTTCCGAAACATTTTTTTTTCTATGTTGTGTGACGTGTTTTTTTTTTTTTTTTTGAGAGAGAGATAAAGAGTAAACTCACTTCGGAACAATTTCAGCTTGAATTGGTTTAATTTTTGTTCCGAAACAATGAAACTGTGCTGCCAACTACTTTATTTTTTCAAAGAAAATTTAACTAAGCTGCCACATCATGTTATATGTACATATTGTTACGAATAATAATATCTGGCAACCCCTGTAGTTGTTTCCGCATGAGTGTGGTGAATAAGCTAATTCAACTAATGGTGTGTTTATAGAATAAAAAAACCACAAGTTATCTAACAAACGCTGAGCAGCCTCGATGGCTGCGTTGGTAGAGGTGCGTACTGCAAAACAACGAAAAAATAATGGCCCTTTCTGTGTTTGGCGTAGGCGTATTTCGACTACGACAATTTTGCAATAGATTAATGAAAATTGTTGCGAGCTATCTTTAATCTACTACAAAACTTTTAAAAAACGCCGAGTTTTTGCTACGAAAACGCCAAACACAATAAGGGTGAATAATTGTTGTAATGCAATTAAAATTAATAAACAGCAGTACAAATCTCCCGAGAGGCAAAAGACAATTATTGTGTGAAGCCGTGGCAGATAATTTAGTGGAGACGTCCAACTTAATATAAGAGCAACAGATAATTGCCAAGAAGCCCTTTTTAATAAAATGTAAGAGCAAAAGCATAACAACAGTGTATGGCAGACGTGTGTTGTGGCTACTGGATTAAAGGAGATGACTGGCTTGGATAAAAGGAGTAGTGGAGATGTCTGTGATGGTTAAGGTTACTAAACAAGGCATCGAGTAGTTCATGTCTCGCTGGAGTAACACAGTAGTGTAGCGTGGATGGCTGCGTTTGTGGTGATAACGCATGTTTAGTAAATACGGGACCAAGGGTTCACAAGACCGGTAGGATCGAGAAGTAGAGCCAAAGAAGGCCATAAAGTAAAAGAAGACAGAATTTAGCCACAGTGGTATTTGCAATCAAAAGAATCCGTACGTTTGTTCTTTCTAAAAGCGAAAAACGTAACAATATTAAATATATGTATATGTGCATATAAATTTAAAAGGTAAGACTGCTTTCAAATTTAAAAAGTAAAGCTGCCAAGCAACCTGACTGACTTCTTTCCTGAATAATTTTTTCTTTAAAAATTTTAACAAATATGTAGAATTTAATTATGGAAGTTTTTTTTAATTTGTAATTTATTTATAACAAAACCAAAACTATGTCTGTGACACAAAAAACGGCATTCTGTGAATTCAATCTTCTGTCACAGTGCTGCCTGCTTGTAAAGTAACACATCTCGCTTACACATATGTTTCATATGGTAGCTTTGTTTTTCCAGAAAAATTGTTCGAACCAACTCTCAAAAAACTAAAAATGTTTTGGAACAAAAATTTTGCTCGGATCCAGCTTAAGTTTAAAGGTCCATAAAAACAGAATACAAGGGCGACCGCCAATTTTCATATTAATTTTTTTATTCTATATTACCTTGTATAATTTTCTTTTAAAGCTTAATATAACTAGACTTGTTCCCAATATTTTGAATCGGCAATAAAATAAAAATATTATATTATAATTTGGTACTATAGTCTTACAAAGAATAAAATAAAATCGTGAAACAAATAATACAAATAAAAGTGGATTACACCGTTTAGGATTAGCGGATTATATATCATTTACTACATACTATTTTCCTGGAGAATATTAAATAAGAAAGATAAAATCTTTTTAAGGAATTCGATAACGAACTAGACATATGAGCAACTCTAACGTGAAAAGAAGGATACAAAATATAAGTCAACTTCGCAATAAGAATTTTTAAATTTCGCATAGACCTGCTGATAACTGATAACCTTTATATCTTCTATAACGAATGAATAAACATGTAAATTAAATTAAATATTTAGAAATATTCTGGTAGCATCTATTAACAATAGACTAGAACTCTAACGATTAAATAAAAATCATTAAGTCATAACATTTTAATAAAGTTTTTTATTTGACATTTTTAATTAATTATATCATATTTAATTTTTAAGCAAAAGGTCTTTTTTATTTTTTATATATGTATATTTTCGATATTTCACTACAAATATTTGTTTTCCTGATGATGCTACATAATGGAGTAGCGAAATATTGAAAACAAAAAAGACCTATAGCTTAAAAATTGAATAAAATATTGTTACGTTTTACCCTTTTTTTAGACAAGCAAACGTACGGATTCTTTTGATTGCAAATACACCACTGTGGCTAAATTCTGTCTTTGAACTTTATGGGTTTCTCTGGCTCTACTTCTCGATCGGATACCGGTCTTGTAAACCCTTGGTCTCGTATTTACTAAACATGCGTTATCACCACAAACGCAGCCATCCACGCTACACTACTGTGTTACTCCGGCGAGACATGAACTACTCGATGCCTTGTTCAGTAACCTTAACCATCCACAGACATCTCCACGACTCCTTTTATCCAAGCCAGTCATATCCTTTAATCCAATAGCCACAACACACGTCTGCCATACACTGTTGTTATGCTGTTACACTTCCCCGCGCTAACCGCTTTTGCTCTAACTTTTTATTATAAAGGGCTTCTTGACAATTATCTGTTGCTCTAATATTAAGTTGGACATCTCCACTAAATTATCTGCCATGGCTTTACACAATAATTGCCTTTTGCCTCTCGGGAGGTTTGTACTGCTGGTTATTAATTTAATTGCATATAACAATTATTATTTTTTTTTTGCTGCACGCATGCTCGAATGCGGTATCGAACTCAGGACCCTCTGTTTTGTAGTACGCACCTCTACCAACGCAGCCATTGAGGATGCTCAGCTTTTGTTAGATAATGCAGGGAACACAATTGGGACGAACGACGAATTATTCGTTGCGAATATTCGCTGTCAAAAATAAAACACATTGGTGCATATGAAAATTAACACAACACCGCCGTCGACGAAATTCGTCGTGGGTGACGAACTCTCAGATAGATTTATTTCTATTTCTTACGCCGACGAGCGAAGAACAAACTATTACAGGGTTGTCGAACAAACTAGTACAGGGTTGTCGTTTCTCTGTAGTTTTTAAATATATTGGTAAATAAAGTTATTTTTGTCTTAATTTTTGTTTATTTCTTAATATACATCATTAAGTTAAACATCCACAATTATTTTCATTAAAATTGCCTTCTAATGGCTTTTTCTTAATGTTTAATTTTTTGTATAACTATATTATTTTTTTATTTTATTCTATGGTAAGACTAACAACTGTCATATGCAAAACAAAACAAATTTAAATATGGACAAAAGTGGACACGATGTTAATTTTAATAATTTTCACAAAACTCAAAATTGTTTGCTTTTTTAATGTTTACTTTTTTTGTCATAGGCAGCAAACAATTTTGTTGATCATAACAGCTGTAACTTTTTCGTTCTAATTGTGCGCCACACTGCGAATTTACGCAGCGAACTTTTTCAGATGAATTCGTCGTGCTAGACGAAATTCGTCGTTCGTCCCAATTGTGTTCCATGCATAACTTGTGGTTTTGTTATTCTATAAACACACCATTTGTTGTTGAATTAACTTTATTCACCACACTCATACGGAAACAACCAACTAATAGGGGTTGCCAAGTTTTATTATTCATAACAATATTATTAAATCATACGGTTAAATAAAGAATAAATAAATCATTTGTAATTACACAAATAGTTGAAATGAACTACAATTTAAAAATAAAGGAGAGCATTGGTAGCCCTATAATATCAAAACAAAACACAGCTGACATCAATAAAAATGCCAAGTGGTCAAAAGAGTTTTTTCTATTTGGAGTTATTAGCTACTATATTTCTTAAGAAAAATGCAAGAACAAAATATTAATAGCTCCATGGATTCCAAAGGGGAGTTAGGTTTTGATAAAAACGAATTTCTTAAGGTAATGTTAAAAGAACTTTCAAAAAAAAATCTAACTTATTTTTGGTATATTATTTAGGAAAATTTTTCTGTTGATGAATTTTTGCACAAGAATGGAAATGTTTCCAGTCTGGAGCTATTAAGAGACAATTTGGGTCTATATTTAAAAAGCCTAAGAGCTTCTATGATCGATCTTTTAAATGAAGATTATGCAGATTTTGTCAGTCTCTCGGCAAACCTTGTAGGCTTTGATCAATCCATTGACGCTATACAAAAACCCTTAGAAAAATTTCGGGATGAAATAGCTGACATTCAATGCATGATTGATGAAAATATTGCCGAAATCAATTCGAAATTGGAAACCAAACGACAATTAAAAGAGCTTAAACGAAATTTGCAAAGTTTAAAAAAGGTATATGAGGCCACTCAAAAACTAGAAGATTTGCTGGCAAACCAATTGAGCGGTAACCAAGTAAAATGCGTTCATATGGAAAGAGCTGCCTTAGAATTGGTGCAATTAAAATTTAACGAGAAATTCTGTGTTGATTACTTAACTGAAAAGCAATTAAATATCATACGCAAGTTGGAAAATTCTGTCCACCAGAAACTGCGTTTACTTTTTAAAGAAGCATTAAATACATCTTCTTCAACTTCTACTGAACCTTTAGAAAGATGTCTTCGAATTTATATAACACTTGATGCTTGTTCAGTTGGGGAAACTGTTTTTAAAGAAGATTTTGTGGCTCCATATATGGCGGATATAATTTGCGAACATAGTTTACAACAAACTCCTCAAGGCTTAGCTGGAATTTATAGTAAGGTTTTGAATTTCATTTCCTTACATATGACCGATTTGTTGCGATTAACTTTGTATACCGACAAATTGAGAGGTTTCAATTTTTTGATATACAGTTTTTGGTCTGATGTTGAAATGCGGTTGGAAACACATATGTCGTCTATATTTGCTCCTGGTAATTCCGAAGTATTTTATGCTAAATATAAATGTACACGAGATTTTCTAAACAAAATCGAGGAAATTTTGATGTCTAAGGAAGCTGTTAATCTTTTTAGGCAACAAAAACAGACGAAAAGTTTTCAATCTAGATGGAATTTGCCGGTTTATTTTCAAATTTGTTTTCAGGTAAATACATTAAAATATAAGTGTTATTATAATTTTACATAGCACATCTGAAATTTTTTGTACGCCTTCTGTATACATCTTACAAACCGCAGAAAATACATGAAAGAAAGACAAAAATGTTTGAAAACATAATAATGAATCTTTATTAATTTAAAAATGAGAAAATATTACGTAATCAGATTTTATTTCATTTGCAGGAAATCGCGGGACAATTTGAATCTGCTTTGGAACCCATTTTTACTGAAGAAAGTATTAATAACTTATCAGATCATTATGAACTTAAACCATTTACTCGCGCAGATCAGGCCGTTATAAGATGCTGGTCAGAAGGTGTGTATTTGCCTGAAGTATTTCCGAAATTCTATAAATTACACATTCAGATAATATTACGATTATCACGCTGGATTGAAGATGCTTTGCATGAGATCAACTCTAAAGATAGCTTAAATGCTATGCGAAGTAACAAAACCAATATATTGGTAGCTCTACATTCCGATATTACCAAATTACTTGCTGCATTGTCGCAACAACAAAATTTGGTATTGAAAAGTTCATGTTCATCACCAATCCAACAAAGAGTGCAAAAGTTGGATGTTGTCAATGATTCGGTAGTAAAAGCCTTCTCTGACTTAAACGATATTCTTAGCAGACATCTTATTGAAATACAAAAATCACTTATAGACAATTTGATATTAAGTTGTGGTCCAGAAAATGTAAAACAAGTTAACGATTTGCCACGTTTATATCGTAAAACTAATCGTGATGTACCTACGCGTTGTTCAGCGTATGTTGATCAAATGCTAAGACCTTTAAAATTGTTTAGTGAAGAGTATGAACAAAAACTTGGCAAAAAAGTGGTTAAAAAATTGCTGGAAAGTGTTTTAAACAAAATAACGAAAGAGTAAATACAAACAACACATTTTAACAGAGTAATTAGAAAATTCTTTCCTTTTCTTTTTATTAAAGGTATCTGCTGGCTGTTAATGAAGTATTGACTTCAGTACAAAAAACCGAAGAATCCTTAAGACGCCTAAAAAACCTTAAAGGCAGTGCTTCTGCTTCTATAGCAAGTCAAACTACTTCAACTGGTGCCATCTCAGATGATGACAAAATACGTTTACAGTTACGTGTTGATGTCTCGGCTTGGACTAATGAATTGTCAAAACTTGACTTTATGCCTAGTGATGTAGATAATTTACTTGAATTAAATTCAATAGTTGACGAAAGTATTAAAATAAGATAAATAACATATGGTGTTAAATTTTTAGATTTACAATATATGTCCCATGTTTTTATAATTTAGAAATAACGACTGTATCTTTTTTTTTGTTTGTTTTAAATCATTGAATTGTCATTATGCGTTTTGGAGATGGCTTTATTGGATTTTTAATTTTTATACTGTCTCCTAGAATGCCGTGTCTCCTCGATTGATTTAAACTTGCTATGGGTATTAATATATACAAATTAAATAGACAAATATTATATTTTTGAATATTAGTGCAAAATGTGATACTGAAATTATTATTTTTTTTAATTTAAAGTTCACTTAAAAGCATACTTAAAACTGCACATTATATTACTCTTTCAATAGGGTGAAATGAATAGGTATGATTATGAAGTTTCGTTTTTTCTCACCCTCTATGTATACAGACATTGAATAGGCTTAATTAAATTGATACAATGTGAAAAATGCATTTTATTACAGCTTTCATTAAAAAAAATAGCTATAGAGACTTTTTATACAATTAAAATCAGTAAATTACTAAGAACATTTGCGATTTTAGATGGCCGAAAAAATTTGGTAGTTACACATTATTTCATAAAACTTATCAAGTAAGTTTTCCTATTAGGTATACGCGTATTTTAACACATTTTTTCTTGTTTACCATGTTTATGTTAAGACTTTAATTAACACTGCAGGTAACGAAAAAAAAAAAACAAATAACGACATAATTAAGTGTTAATTAAAAATATTTGATTTATTATTTAAATATATATATTTTTTTATTAGAAAGGCACATTATAAAAATATAACAATGTATATTTAAATAAATAAGCACTGTTTTTACTTAAACCTATATACACGATTTTGTAAAATGATGGAAAGGGCCAAAATGTTTTGGTAAATATAATACCAATGCACAACATTAAATACAACTCACTTTTAATCAGTAGCTAAATATATAAAAATTAGTAAATGCGTAATATCCTGGTTTACTTTCAACACTTGTGTGTTTTTTCATCACGTTGACATATTCATCATAATTTTTTCTTACTTGGCCCTGTGAAGAAAAATGATGTAAACAAAAATAACAATTTCCATATTAGACTTAAAGTATTAAAAAATTTAAAAAGCCACAAATTAAAACAAAACTTTAAAAAGTGGGATTTAGATTTAAGAAATAATAAAAATTAAAAAATATTATTTTTTTTCTTAAACTAACTGTGGGTAGCTTGCAGGTAAAATGAATACGCAATTATAATTAATGCCATAAAAAAAAAAAGAAATAAAATAAAAATATAACAAAAGCCGTTACAACACTAAATGGCTAAACATACATTTCATTTACAGTTTCAATTCCTCGGTGTCTGGGAGTTTGGCAAAGAAAAATTCTACGCGTTCTTCTGTAACAGCTTCTAATGTTTTTGGGTTCCATTTGGGCTTCTGATCTTTATCAATGAGTAAAGCGCGTACACCTTCTTTAAAATCACTATTTTCTAAATGGCGAACAACCAAGCGGTACTCCATATTTAGACACTGTGGCAATGATAGCTTGGCGCCTAACTCCAATAAACGGAATGTTACTTTTAATGAGGTAGGTGACATTTTAAGCAAGATCTGTAAAATAAATATAATAAATTTTTTTAAAAAGTAAGTGTTTGGAATATTTCGTTCGTTTTCTTAAATAAAATGATGAACATTAACTTGGTAATTTTGAATAATTTAATTCATAATTTACACCAACGATATATTGCTTCTAAAAACTCATAACTAAAATTTAAAATTTTGGAGTTAATTATACAGAATTGTACGCTATTTCATGCCTTATATTGTGTATACGTTTCATCTTCATGTCTTTTGTACTTTCCACATACAACTTTTTTCATTTTTGCAAATGCAATATTCAAGTTGCGGAAAAAATTATTCACCTCAAATTCCCGATACCAATTTTAAGTTCGGGTAGAATAAAAATTTCTCTTTTTGTTCGCGATATGGTTGAATATATTTTTTTAGTTATGACTGTATTGATGAAAAATATTACTAAATAAAACACCGTTTTTTTCACAAATAAGGACACAATATATAATTGATTAAAGTTTTCTTAAATTGATTTTTTATTTTTGAATCATTTTACTAATTGTAGTAGGAACTTTAGCAGTCTGATATTTTTCTCGATGGTGAGAACGATTATCTTAAAATTATTTTTTTGGAATTATGACGTTCTAGAAGTAAATTAACGATATGCAGATTCTAGAGAAGCCATTTATATTTTTAATAACTTAATATTCAAGCATTTGATCACATTACATGAATTATACTTATGACTTTTCCTAGCAATTCGTAAATAAACAATATTTTTATTTATAAACTGACCTAGTGCTTAGAATATTAGAAAAGAAAGCTTTTTTATATTTTATTTGCTAAGTTACTTTAATTTGAAAAATCTTAACAAAAAATTAAAACAAAATGTAATACAAATCACACTTGGGTTTTCTAATTATCTGTGGAATATCTTTGACATTACTTACGAAATGATAATTTTCCTTTTCTCTAAGAAGCATAACCATTATTGAAAAAAAGAGGCATCAGCTAATGAATTACAATTAGTCTATCTAATAAATTACTCGCATGTATGATACAAATTTTATATTAAATAAACACAAACCCTTACTGCAGAATAAGTTTCGACATATTTATAAAATATAAATTAGGTTTCAAATATATTTTTTTAAATGAATTTTTTGTAAAAATTTTCTTTCAAATAAATTTCAACTCCATTTTTTAAATAGGGCATCAAATCTTTATCTTGGTACGTTTAGTGTTTTTTTTAGTAGAAGATGATTATCACTTATCACTTCATAAGTTTAAAATAAAGTATTTGAGTTGCTGTAATCTAATAATTTTTGATTAAATTTTTTAAAAACTTTGTGCACATGTAGAAATGTTGCAAAATTTACATATATATACGTGGCACTTATAACAATTGCTCTAGCTGCTAATTGATAAACATCTACGTTCTTATAAAAAACATTTACTATATAAAATTAAACAGTTTGTATGTATGTACGTCCACACATATTAAATGTAATATTTAGGCATGTCACAGAACTCAATTCCGATCGAAAGTGGTTTCAATTCCGTAAATTGGTTCTTTAGAAAACGAAAAATTTCTTCGGAATGAAACCACTTGGAGTTTAGTTTCTTTGAAATTTTGTTATCTGCGGTTTTCTAATTAACTTTTAATATGTGTCCTTATTTAGATTAGCCTTGTTGTTTAATTTGGTGTGCGCAATATTACCACATTTAAATAAGCAAAATCGATCGGAATCTGAAAAAGGTAAAACAAAATCGATGGAAATTGTTAATACCATTCCGATCGGGATTTGTGACATGCCTGATTATCTAATTTTGTTTCTATAAATAAAATCCAATTTAAGCTTTTGGCGGAGATTATGATATTGAAAATAAATGTGATAAAACCTCACTATCTCCTGGGTGCGCTTATTTGTAAGAACTTACCTCCGCAGTATTTTTTGCCCATTCACTACCATCGATTTTAAGATTTTCAATGATCTCTTCTACGCTTTCAGCGGCAAAGCATTTATCGATTTTATCCAAATAGGGTTCTAAAACAAATGGTTTCGATGAGGGACTATGAAATTTGTTTAAAATTTCAGGAACTTCATCAGCATCAGGACAATTAAGTAAAGCTGATTCCAGTTCACCAATTTTCGAACTTTCGCAATAATGAGTAGCAATGCCACCCTTAAAGGCATCTTCACCTTTTAGACGTACACCAGTAAGACCCAAATAAAGACCAAGTTTTCCCTGCAAGCGTGGCAAAAAATATGAACCTCCAACATCAGGAAATAGTCCTATAGCTGTTTCAGGCATTGCAAACAAAGTACGTTCGGTAGCTATTCGATACTTGCCATGTACCGACAAGCCAACGCCTCCGCCCATGGTAATGCCATCAATAAGTGCAATGTAAGGTATAGTGTAGTTGCCTATTAATGCGTTTGTAGAGTACTCTTCACGGAAAAAACTTTTGGACTCTTCGCTGGGCCCAGATTCAACTACAGCACGAACATCACCACCGGCACAGAAAGCCTTTTCACCGGTACCTTTGATGATCACTAATGACTTTGTTTTTTCACATTTCTTTAAGTGTTTATAGATTTTGCGTACCATATCCAAGTTAATAGAATTTAAAGCTTTAGGACGATTTAGAATAAGCAATCCTGTCAAGAAATTCAACATTATTATAATAATGTAAAATAATATAAAAATTACCTTTATCAGATGATTCGGTAGCCAAAACGGATCCCGACATCTTGCGAATGGCTTGTGTGGCAATAGGATTAGCCAACAAAGGCAGGGTGCGATGGCCAAAAGCATAAATTATACGGTGAATAGGCTAGACAAAGAACATTATTCAATTGAAAGCTAACAGTTTCATTAATACAAAATTATTCTTTACAACGCAAAATTCTTTTCACAAAACAAACCAGACTTCCACATTTCATTTACTGAATAAATTAAATTCTCACTATTGCCTAATCATTTTTCTGTAGTTGTTTTCTCTACTTACCATATTGCACGTTCAATTATTAAATTTCTCCCCAAGTTCAGCGAGGTTGCGCAGTCAATTTTCTTGGGAGAACTGATTGAAAATCACCACCAAATCTGTTTTGTGAAGCTGATGCAAATTTTTATTTTCTTTGTCCACAACGAGTTTATTAAAGGTTGAAACAGTTCTACACATCAGGTAAGTTCAGTATTGAGTTTTGACATTTATAAGACAATTTTTTCAATACAGTTTGACATCTAAATATCCAAAATATTAATATAAACATAATGAGCTGTTGAACTGAACTCAGCTAATGAAATGCCAACTATCAATCTAAGGTGAATTAACAACAGGTGGTCTTAACAGCCCAGGTGACTATTGTGATTTTTCTTTCTTTGAGTATCAAAAGTTATAATCTCCTTTGCTTTTGACAGCCGAAAACTATTTGTACAAAAACAAAATGTACATGTTTCTATCGCAGTGTTGTATTTATTTTATCATGGTGGTGTAATTATGCAAGGTAGCAGAGCAAATTAATTTTGCTTTTTAATTTTGCTTTTGTAAAATATATTTTCAGATGTCAAATGAACTTACGCACAGTGTTTTATACTTTTTGTTTTTACAATATTCGGTATCTTATTAACTACTCAATATATCTCAACAAAATTTCTCAGTAAATCTACGGACGGTCAGACCCCTAGGGTGAAGAGGATCTACTGGGTAGGGCACCAAATTTAGGATCCTCGGTCGGACATTTAAAAATGTCATAAAAAGTTTATTTTTAACTCAAATGTTAAGATTTGATAATTTAATCAGACCTTGAAAATATCTATAAAATGTGCTTGAATGTGCAAGAAGAAAATTGGCTTACAATTTTGTTTTGTTAATTTTAGCCAACCAACTCAGTATTTTTGACGTAGTACCTTATTAATTATCGGATTATTACTTTAATACATTTGCTATATTCTTAATAAAATTTAGAATAAACAAGTTTCAAGTTCTGTTCTGATAGCGCTTTTTGTTAAAAAGTTACAAGCCTCTGGATTGAGAAAAAGTAAAAAAGAAACTTTTTTAAGGATTTTCCCTAAAAAGTTAGTATTCTTATTTTTTGCTTATGTAATTTAAATTTACTTCAGTACTACCAAATTTATTTAAACCAATTTAAAGACAGACGTTAGTAAATGCGAATAAAAGATAAATTAGGTCAACAATTATAACGGTTCGCCCTCCAGCGCTCTCCAACATTGCCACTTTTAGAACAAAATTTTTTAATTATTGTAAAATTCCTCGGAGGGCAAAGCACCGATTAGAAAAAGGTAAACGGTAAGTTATGAAATTTTGGCTACATACTCCAAAAAGGATTTGACCGCCCGTGATTAATTAAGGCAGGATAGCCTCTTTTGTGAAAAAAAACATTTTTTTGATTAAAAACTCTTTTCGCTATATGATTTTATGGTAATTTTAAGTCCATATTTAATTAAAAAAAACACCTCAACGTGAGTTTTTCAGTTTTTGAAAATGTAGCAAAAATAATTACAATATTAATTATCTAGATGTCATAAGCTTTTCTTTGATGCTACTTAAGGCCAGGATTCACTATCATACTCAGTCGTACGATCTGTCAAAAATTTCATGTGTGCTCAAAAAGTATGATAGTGTGGATTAAAATTGTATGTGTGTGACAGAGTTTTTGACAGATCTGTACGGTTTTATAATCTTTTGAAATAATTCATAAAATATTTTTCTCTATGCGACCAGGGTTGATTTTTTTAAGATGCTGAGGAGAAAAAACAACAAAATATTAAAACCATATGTTTTTGCATCTTTTTTGTATAATAGTGTGGCACATACGACGCCATTTTGGAACGATTTTTAAAGTAGGACAGAATTCTGTCAGATTTTTGTGTGATTAAATCGTACGATTGTGTATGATAGTGAATCCTGGCCTTTACATGTATATCGATCACAAGGCAGATTTATTTTACTAGGTAGTAGCGGTAATACAACAAATACAACATTTACAAAAACAACATGCCTTTTTATTGTTGTTTTGTGTGTTGGAAACGTCAAAAACAAAGAGAAATAAAAGATAATTGCTCTCCATAAACATGCTTGCTTTGTCTCGCAAACGCTTGTTGTTAGTGTTTTTTGAAATTCGTAAACAAACAAAGGAAAATATACAAACTTTTGACATTTCCAACTACAAACCAGCTGGCCGGACGATACTACCTAGTAAAATAAATCTGCCTTGATCGATCATATATTTAGGCTAGAGAAGTTTCCTAAGCCTCGCCTCCTTGTGATTTTGTTTGCTTATTTTTTATATGTAAAAAGCAAAAATGTGTATAAACACATTTAGTACCAAACTTTTTGGTTTTTACATATAAAATGAACAAAAAAAATCATGAGAAGGTGAGACCTACAATTTTTAAATAAAATCCAGTTTCAAAGTGTGAAACTTTTTTTTATGAAGATTTTAAATATATTTCTACAACACCACTGTAAGAAAAAAATTTTTGTAGGAAATAAATAATAAGTGTAAGCAAAATTTGACATCAGAAAACGTGAACAAGAAAGTCAACTGATCTACTGCCACTACCTAGTATATTAATGTTCCTTGCACATACAGATTTTGCAGCACTTTGTTGCATCTTTTATTATACCCTTCACCACAAAAAGTGGAAAAAGGATATATTTAAGATTGTCATTCCGTGTTTAATTTCTACAATATCCATCTCCGACCACATAAAGTATATATATTCTGACTTCTTATGCATAGCGAAGTCGATTGAGCGATGTCCGTCTGTCCGAATATAATTTTACATTACAATGCCATCGGCTATATTGATATTGATATTTTAAAACTTCAGAACCCCGTAACTCGGGTGAGCGCCAATTTTTTCACTTGATGTTTTTTTTTCTTATTTTTTAATTCTATTTATTTTTATACCCTGCATCACAAAAAGTGGGAAAAGGGTATATCTATGTTTGTCATTCCATGTGTAATTTCTACAATATTCGTTTTCGACCCCATAAAGTATATATTCTGACTTCTTATGCATAGCGAAATCGATTGAGCGATATCCGTTTGTCTATCGGTGTTAGTGTTGAAATCAAGTTCGCCTTGTGCCACTTCCACCACCCAAGGCAAATTAATAACAAGTGGCCCAAGGCACATTTATTTTACTTTACAACATGGCTTTTTATTGTTGTTTTGTGCGATAGAAATGTCAGAAACAGAAATAAAAGATAATTGCTCTCAATACAAATGCCTCCTTTGTTTTTCAAATGCTTCGCATTTCCAACTATAAACCAGTTGGGAATATGACACTACCTACTAAAATATATATGCCTTGAGGTGGCATTAATAGCGCAGGTGACTATTTGGTTTTTCCATGGCGAAATAATACTAGGTGGTCGTATGCGAATTCATTAATTTTCGCCGCAAACGTTAAATGTCAAACACCCAAGGCGAACTTATAATTGTTAATTCGCCTTGTCAAACATGGAGTTTGACATTTAGCGTTTTCGGCGAAAGTAATGAATTCGCCATCGAGAGCTGCTGTATTATTTCGCCATGGATTTTTCCTTTTTCGAGTGTCAACAGTTATATTCTCCCAAAGCGGATTCGCCTTGGCCACCACCTGGTACATGATGGTGTAATATACCATGCCTGATTTTGAAGCTTGGGTTTGTAGTGGAGAAAATAGAAAAACTAGTTTTCTTGAGTACTGGCAATTTCATAGTAACAGCTTTTTTTTTGTAATTTTCCTTTATTTATGTTTTGCACCGTAAAATCATATCTTTTTCTTTTCGAACATAAGTTTGAAAAAGAGCAAAACGCGTGAGTTTCAGAACATGTAAAACATGGCGAAATAATACAGGTGAACGCACGGGCGAAAAAGCCCATCAGCTGTATACATTGCAGTTGTCAAAAAAATTTGTCAAAAATAAATAATTTGTTAAATTTTTTTTTTAATTTATTTTTTTTGATTGCTAATAGAAAACAAACTATTGAAATTCCTAGAGAAAACTTCCACAACATGGAACCGTATTTGTAGTTCCTGATGTGTATAATCAAAATATGCGTAAAAAGATAGTGAAATTATTGTTAACACATTTATAATTTCTTGGTTTTTTTTGTGGAAGATTATGTTAGTCTTCAAATGGTCAACGTGCAAGAATGAAACGATTCATGTGATTTGGGCAAACTAGTGGTACAAAAGAATTTTGGTCACTTTTCCTGTATTTTTATGTAACTTAATTTTTATAATTTTCTTATTCTGATAATTACAGCCACTTTTTTCATAAAATATATTTTTTTATTTTGTTTGTTTTTTTACAATATTTTTTTTGACAACATACATAATTTTGTAGCAACAAATTGCCTGTTGTTTTTTGTGTTGTTAGATTGTTGTAGCCGTGCGGTCACCTGTATTAATTCGTCTTGATGTAAAACAAAATTTAGCGCTTTTGAAATCACTAGCGATTTCAAAAACATGCGAGTGTCAGAACATGCCTGAGTATTTGTACATTTTAACCAACCCGTTTCAACGAATTTGTTTCGCTTTATTTACTTTTGATCACTGACTTAATAGATTAGAACCAATCTCTGATATTAATCTTTCGATTTCAAAAATTGTTTCTGCTGCGTTTACAGTTATAAAATAATCAGTGCTTTGAAAGAAATTCAAATTACAATTAGGTAGTTTTATTGACGAAATATAAAAGATCTTATCTTCAATATTTTAATTATATTTTGCAATAAATTTATTATTCGAATTTTTGGAGAAAAGTTTTTGGTTATAAGTAAGAATTTGTGTTAATTTGTAAGAATTGTAAGTTTAAGTTATGCTTAAATTTGTTATTATGAACAGCATTTAAGTTGCAACAAAAGTTATTAAAGTAACATCCAGTTACAAGTATTTCAAATATTTTTTGTTATTTATTAGAGAAACCAAAAACTAATTAAAATAACAAAACATAGAAGGATACACAACACAAATAGGTATGTGTGCATATTAACTTTAATACTTTTAAAAATAAACAATATAAACAAGACTAGCTATAATTTTTTGATAAAACTTATTCTGTATGAACTTTATGTGCTGCCTGAGTTTTCTTTAAGGCCTTATTGGCGGTATCGACCGTATTGTCGTATTCATTCAGTTTCTTAGCTAAAAAGTAAATTTCAGCCAAAGCAATAATTAAAGCACACATGATGCCCAACAATAAACGTAAACCAAATTCCAAATTTCCAATAATTAAATTTATACCAAGAAAACCAAAAGCAAAACCTGCTACAACAGAGAGTATAAATTGAAGTACAGCTATGACTTGGCTGTTAATAGCTTTGACTGGAAAAATAACAAGTAAACATAAAAAATACTTATTTTGATTATACTTGTACTTACTTTGATAGGCCACAGTGTCCTCGGGATAGTGTTTGAGTACGGCATCTACATTTTTGGTCATTTTGCGATATTCTAAATTCTGTTGTTCTTCGCGTAGTTTTATGCAACGTGCTTCTAACTCAGGATTTCTTTTGATTACTTCGTTTTGAGCCAACTCCAATTGGCAGGTTGCTAAAAAATCGTTGAGATAAACATCAACACCTTGATCTTTACGTAGTGTGGCCAAGAAGTTACTAAGCCAACGTAAATCACTTAAATACAAATGCATATCTGTAGTTGGTTTTGTTTGTTTGCTTTCTTTTTTCGAATTTTTATCCTCCTTAGATGAATTTTTGGAAACTTGGACTTTAAGTAGTTCTTTTAAAAATTGTAAATTAATGTCTTGTTTTTTACTAGGTGTGTTGTCGTTGATAGTTTCTACACTAGAGGGAACATGTATGGTTTTAGTTTTTAAAAGTCTGAGTATATTTTGGGGCACTTCTTTGAAGTGGTTTTTATGCTCTTCAAGTAAATTTATAAGCTCGTTAGATGCTATGATTTTAATGCGACTGTCTTTAATAGTAGTTATGGAGTCCATTTTTGTAGGCCCTACTTGGGTATATGTAGTTTCAATTGTAAATCTGAATATAAATCAGAAATTTCTTCTTCTTTTACAGCAAAAGAGATATCTACACGTTGATAATTGTGTTTTATTTGATTATCGATCTCCTCTCTACGATAGGCTCTTTCTAACCGGGCTTTTTTAAATATATCGGTATCCTGCTCAAAGGACAAAATTTTGTAGTGAAATATAAAAATTATCAACAAAGCAATTAAAGATACCTATATTACCTTACTTGGTTTTTGTAATGCAGTAACTAAATTTTCTACTTCATTAAGAAGACTGCTTAGCTCGTTGTTAATATCGTTTAAATTAGTGGCTCCAAGCCTAATGCATTTATCAGATATTTCGTACTTCAGAGAACCAACAGTTTCTGTAACTTTAAAGAGTGATTCTACTTCAGAGTCGTTTCGCTGTGTTTCAAAATTTGTAAGAAATGTCTCGATTTCACCATTAACAAACACTCTGTGGTCTAATATGCGATATTGGGCATTGTAAATATCTGTAAAGTAAATAATATAAAAGTTAAAATACCAAAAATAATTTGCAATTGCAATGTTTTTACCTTTTCCAAGCTGCGTTATCATTTTTCTTTGAATGAATCTTTTTTAATATATCACATGATAATAAAATTCAATTCGCTGTAAGTGCTGGCAATTCTAAAGATTCAATTACATCTACCTTACGATACGTAAACGTTGCGAACGGCTTCAACGTTAAGTATACGAAAAAGTTTTAACTATTTTTTTTAAATTTCAGTTTTTGTTATTTGTGTTTACTGAACGAAAACATGATTTTACACATTGGCATTTGTATATAAAATTATTTGTAACTTTTTTCCTGCTTTATTTAATATGCTCTTCAATTTGTTAAAATAAAATAATTTTTTGTTTGAAAAAATTTTTATTTACTATTTTTGTTGTTTTTTATGTTGAACTAAATATTTGATTTTCCTGAGATGCAACACAAAGGAGTAGCGAAATATCGAAAATAAAAAAGACCAATTGGTAAAATATAATTAATTAAAATGTCAAATAAGAACTATATTAATTTACTTATTTATTTAATTTGTTTATAATGTTTTAATCGAAATTTATTACAACTCTAGGTGGTGTTAAACCTTAATAATTCAAAACAGTATTTCCTCCGAAAAACGCTGTAATTGCATTGTGAAGAATTGCCAACCTTTAAAACAAAGTTTGACAGCACGTACGTGCATTTTATAACAGCATTAAAAAAGCATCTGCTTAGGAAAAAAAGGGACATCGCAAGAACATTAATATTTTTAATCAAAAAAGTTAACATAATTGTTATTGTGCTTAATAATAATATAAATTAATATTAAAAATGAGCGAAGATTTCAAGCTGCCCAAACGCTCACGTAAACGTACACGTGAAGTGAAACGAAAGGCCCGTCCAGAATTAGACAAAGAAGGATGGACAGCCTTGCGTTATGCTGATTGCTTTGAACCTTTTTGCAGGGTCAAAGATAATGTTGAACGCATAAGTGAGCTTGAAGTTAGCTGCCAAGAGTTTATAAATCGTTTTGAAGAGCCCTATAAGCCGGTCGTGATTGTGGGCAGCCAGGAAGGTTGGCAGGCTCTAGATAAGTGGACACTACCACGTTTGGCCAAAAAATACCGTAATCAAAAGTTCAAATGCGGCGAAGATAATGAGGGTTACAGTGTTAAAATGAAAATGAAATACTACATTGAGTATATGCAGACGACGAAAGATGATAGTCCCTTATATATATTTGATAGTAGTTTTGGAGAGCATCACAGGAGACGCAAATTATTAGAGGACTATGTAGTGCCAAAATATTTTCGCGATGATTTGTTTAAATATTGCGGTGAAGAACGTCGTCCCCCTTATCGTTGGTTTGTAATGGGACCAGCTAGATCGGGTACAGGTATACATATTGATCCGTTGGGCACTAGTGCTTGGAATGCATTAATAAGTGGGCACAAACGTTGGTGTCTCTTTCCAACGCAAACGCCAAAAGAAATGCTAAAGGTGCCCTCCAGTTTAGGAGGCAAACAAAGGGACGAAGCCATAACATGGTTCAGCACCGTCTATCCCCGAACAAAGCAATTAGATTGGCCTAAGGAATACGCACCTCTTGAAATTTTGCAAAAGCCAGGAGAAACGGTTTTTGTGCCAGGTGGATGGTGGCATGTTGTTTTGAATCTGGATGATACTATTGCAATAACGCAAAATTTTTGTAGTCGCACCAATTTTCCTATCGTATGGCATAAAACGGTACGCGGTCGTCCAAAGTTGTCACGTAAATGGTTGCGTGTTTTACGCGAAAAAGAGCCAGAATTAGCTAAGGTTGCTGAAAGTATTAACATTGATCAAAAAACGGGCTTTGCCTCTGATAGTTCAAGCAATTCGAGTTCGTCTTCTTCAAGCTCCTCATCGTCAGGCAGTGACACTGAAGCTGAAGGAAATAAAAACAATGACGACTCATGTTCCTCAAATACAGATAGTGGTCAAGAAAGTTTAACTGCAAAAAAGAAAAAGAAGAGACGTATGGGTGGAAATACGTCATCGCATTCATGATGGCCGCCACATTTGTGGGGATGTAGCAGATGCAATGACACTAATGTTAGAAGCAACAAAAATATTGACTATTTAAATACAAAAACTCAAGAAAATCGATCTATAAGTGAAGTTATGGAAGTCGACAAAAGCTTGGAGCCAGAAATTGGCAACAATTGTCTGGTTAAATATCTAAATTGGCATCTATTACATTTAGGTCTGATAGAAAAAAGTTAACATTTAAGTACCACACGTTAATAATGTAAACCATTTAGCGCATTTTTACAATAACTAAACATATAAATAATGCATAACTTGTTTAATCACCTGCTTATGTAGATTATATTTCAGATTTAAAGAACAAATTTACTTTTCACTAAAATATAAACTTTCAGTTGTCAAGTTCTTAGTAATTTGACATTTTTAATGTTAATTTCTACTTTGTAGTATTTTTAAACCAAACTTTTTGCAAGATTCATTTAATTGTAATCGCCCCCAGTCTAAACGTGTTTTTTTATTTCCTAGTTTGGGTTTTTTATGTCTGATTCTTTTAACAATATGACCTAAAAACATAAGAACTGAAAGTATAAATGTAGCTTATTGATTTAAATACCATTAACATTATGACTTATATGAAAAATAAATAAAATTATTTAATTTAACATTGCGTTTTTATAATAATTCATTTTTAAGGATAATACTTGGGTTGCCTAAACAAATGTCGAATAAAATAGTTCATATATTAAAAATAATCAACTGTTGGACTGTACATGCTCCTTTTGATTTAAATATGATTTTAGTTGTTCTATGTCACGTGTTCTAAACATTTTATTAAAGCAACAATTGCCTAAATTTCTTCAATGTTAAAAAAAGAATTGTACCCTTTTTCTAAAAAAAAATTCTTTACTTCCCGCTAATAACTTTTTTGTAAACTATTATAATTTATTAGATTAATAACTAAATTTTAAAACCTAATACTAAACATAAATGAGCATTAATATCAAGGCTATCTGCTCTGGATATAACTTGAAGAGTAGGTACCAAGCCATATTTATTTTACTAGGTAGTAGCGTTAATACAACAAATACAACATTGACAAAAACAACATGCCTTTTTATTGTTGTTTTGTGCGTTGGAAACGTCAAAAACACAAAGAGAAATAAAAGATAATTGCTATTAATACACATGCTTGCTTTGTCTCGCAAACGCTTGTTGTTAGTGTTTTTTTTAAATTCGTAAAAAAACAAAGGAAAATACAAAAACTTTTGACATTTCCAACTACAAACCAGCTGGGCGGACGACACTACCTAGTAAAATAAATCTGCCTTGGTAGGTACATTTAAAATATATTACAATGAATTACATTATTTCCTAATAAATAAATTCTAATAGATTTTTTTTGTGTTTGTAGAACCATAAATAAAGCATTGCCTTTTCTTAATCACACAATCAACTGATGTGCGAACAACTATACCGATCTGTTGCAAGATGTGTGATAAAACTGTGCCCAAGACGTCGCAAAGAAAAATTCTCATTTGGTTTTTGCTAATTTTAGTAGGATAAATGGAAATTACAAAATGAAACTAATTTTGTGTCTCGTTCTTAAAAAACTGTACATAGGTATAAGGAGTGAAACCAAAGACAAGAGAGTTTCAAAAGCTAAAGGCCACCATTGATGCCATTCAGATAAATCCTTGTATAATAACTATATTTTGGAACCAGCGTATCTTAATGTTATGAAGAGGCTTATGACACGATAGAGATATATTTGAATGAACTTGCCATTCTGCCCTCTCAGTTATGTGACAATTGCAATGAGGTGCAGGTCATACATCATCTTTGTGTGTTTGAAGTTTAACCCTCTGAGATGTAAATATGGTTTTTTAGTAATCTTGTTAAAATCTGTTAAAATCAAAGGACTTATATATTTTCACTAAACGATGCTAAAAATAACTAAAATACTTTTAAGAAAGTGATAAAATACAAATAAAATTTAACCTAGCTTAATGTGAGTTGTTGACTTTTTCCACTTAGTAACAACCAATAGTTATTGAACAGAACTAACTTTAAGCATTTCATTACGAATTACTTACGCAAAAAAAATCGTTGAATTCGTATTTAAAAAGCAATAATTTAAATAAAAAAGGTATAATTTGTATATATACGGGATATATTATCTGTCTTGCACAGAAAATAAGTTTCAGAGAAACTGATTTACAAAACCAAAAATTTATGCTAAATTGAACTTTTAGATTATAAGAAACAACCATAAAAACAATCCAAATATTTGTTTGAATTCAAATAAATTCTATACAGAGAGCATAAGTAACTTTAATTTTGATTGGAATGATTGATGCCTCATTTTGTAGTAATAATATTGTAAAAAAAGAAACGACAATGTAATTTTCTTTTATACTTATCTTAAATTCTTTTATAAAAATTTAATCTGTTTACATTCTTCCGCGTGTTTTATACTAAAAATTGCGCCTTTTACCCACAAAATTTTTTTTACGTTGTTGTAAAGATTTTATTTAAATTTTTTTATTGTTATCATTTATTATCTTTATGGTTTTTGTATTTTATTGTAGTTTGTTGTTGTTGTGTTTTGTTGAGTTTTTTTATGAATAGTGTGTAACGTCTATATTCTGTTTGTATATGTATTGTTGTTGTTGTTTGTATGACTGGTAGTCGGACAAAAAGGAAAACAATGGCTGCTGCAATTACAAATATTGTATAATGCTTCTTAGATGATGTAAAATTTAATAAAAAATTTTGTTTGTTTGTATGTTGTTTTGCCATCACAATTTTGTTTTCAAAACAATCAATAAACTTAATCGATATACTGCGCTAACCAACGGAAACCTTCGCCGTAGCCTTGCCTTTTCAGTACCGAACACATGAATAATTCTAAGGGACGACCAGGTAAATCTGAACGGGCAACTTTACCCTGAAATTACAAATAATGATAATTGATCATTTGATTTGATTTTGAAAATGCTTCAGAATCATTAAGTTTAATTTTAAAATATATTGACCTTGCCGGTGGTTAATTGATAGAGGCCAAAGACATTTCTTAGCTCGTCTTCGCTGGCAGCACCGGGCTTATCGATTTTGTTTCCTAAAATCAATACAGGACAGTTTGACAAGGCCTCATCTGTGAGAAGGGAATCTAACTCATTTTTACTTTCTTGGAAGCGACCACGATCCCAGGCATCTATCAAAAAAACTATAGCATCAACCGCTGGGAAATAATCTTTCCAAACACGACGTGCTAAGAGAAGGTAATGATAAAAAAATATAAAAAAGTATTAACAAAGCGATATATAAGTTTTACGGTCTAATTCATAAAAAGTTCCTATTGTAGGTTTAAAGTTTACACTTTAAAAATTAGTATTAAAAAATACACAATAACAGTTTAATAGCTAATCTACACTTTAAACAATCTGAAGTTAAGAAAGTGTAATTTTGAGGAGAACATATAATTTGTTTAAGCCTACGAAACCTCATATTTTTAGAGTTGTGGACTCCCTAAAACTTGAATATAAAATGTGCAATATTTTAAATATGCTTAGGGAAAATGAGCCAATATAGGCATCATAGGTAAGCTTTTTAAATAAACTATCAGAATGGATCCTTACAAAAGTATGTTGAAGAAAATTTTAGCCTATTACAAACCAGTTAAATGTTATTTAACTTTTGATTATTAATTTTGCGAATATTTTCACCTTGTTAAACAAAATTTGCTTCTTCATATTTATGTACATTGCAATGTAAGTACTTCCTAAAACTAGGTATAAGGGCTAGTTTATCATTTTAAATGTTTGAGAGTCTAACTGGTTCACAATTTGTTTTCGATATATACAGCATTTGATAGAAATGTTGATAAGATCTTCTGTGATATCCATATTGTCCCATTCAGCAACAAAGTGTTATGGTGCGGTTAGATTAGCCAAATATTTGACCAAAAAACGTAACCACTATTTTTACAAATTTTTTTCAATGTTTCTTCTATTTATAATATAATAATTTTTTATTGAGTAGGATCTTAATATGATTTTGGGAAGGACAACTAATTCAGTGGTTATGTTTTTTTGGTCAAATATTTGACTAATCTGGCCGTACCCTTAAAGATATCTCAAAATATTTATAAATACTTTAGCGATACGTAACTTTGAAAATATGGGCTATCGACGATTTTGTCATTCTAGAAATTCTTTTAAAATTACTTTTTCTCCCCAAGACAAATTTTTGTTTTTACTTTTAAACAAAATTCACGTTATTTTTGGTTTAAAGTGGGGTAGAGGCTACAATCAAAAACTGCTATTAATTAAAGGTTTAGGGCCATTATTACAATTGGCCGTTAGTTTAAGGTAGGTTTTTATTTGCCTGATAAATAGCTTTGCATTATAAAAAATTCAAATTTGTATTCTAATTATTATTATTATTAATAATATTAATGGATAAAAAAATTTTTAAATTGAAAATCCATTTATCGGTCTGACAAAATCCTACCTTTATTAATGGCCCTTAATAGGATCTTAAAAGTTTATATATAAGTTTAGGAGGTTGGCTTGCGTAATATTTAAAACTTTGTCACTGGTTCAAAACTGATACCCAATTACGGTTAAATAAATTTATACCAGAGTAAAAAAAAAAATACATACATGCACTTTGTATTCTTCCAGATACTTTAAATCGAAGCTGATATTTGAAACTTTTTTAAAGTTCCAAATTACATTTGTAAATGTCGTGCTTATTACAATAAAAACTCTGAATTGTTGATGAATAATATTTGTAAGTATTTAAAATTGTGCTTTTAAAATTAAATTTTAAATAAATAACAGCGATATTAAGTGTTTTCGTTGTTTGCTTTTTCTACACAAGAACAAATAATAAAAAAATGTTATAATTAAAACTAACTTACCTTGAGTGTGACCGCCTAAATCAAATGTGGTGAAACGCATATTTCCAATGGATAATTCTTCCGATGCTATGTTAAGCGATTAGTTTAATTATTTTTTTTTATCAAAGGATTTATTTACTTACTGGGATGTAAAGTTGGTACATGCTGGGCTAATTTATCATCTTTTAGCATGTGCAACAATGTTGTTTTACCAGCATTATCCAAACCAAGGAACAAAAGTTTACCAGATTTTTTCCAAAGACCTATTCGAAATAAAAAGAACAAAGAAACACTTAATGTATACTTAAGCTTCATATGTATTATGCACATATGTATGTTAGCAAGAAAATCCAATATTTTTCATAAATAAATAAAGATTAATTTAAATAAAAATTGAAGTAATTAAAATGTAACCATCTTTGTAGCGATCTCAAAAATGTGTTACATTTCGCTAGCATGATATTTTAAATGCCTTCTTTACAATTACTCACATGTTGTAATTAAAATGTAAAAAGAAAAAAAAGTTAAATACATGTGAGAGCTTAGAGCACAATTACATTAAAAAATAATGCGCTTCAAACCCTTGTGCTGTAAGTACCTTAGGTATAAATTAAATAAAAATTGTTTGATATTATATTTAATGTATGATATAATAAATTGTCAAATTTGTAGTTACTCCCAAGTTCGGACGATTGGATAAACCGCTATTTATATTAGAATTGGGTAATTTTATTAATTAATTTATTAATTATTTAATAATTAAATTGATATTATCACGTGCCTTTAGCATTGCTTAAATAAGCAGTACTATCCATGCTTAAATATAACCAGGCTTTGGCGGGACTATTTACTTTGTTTTAAAAGACCCCTACCAAATTTGAGGATTATGGTTTCGAGTTATAGAATATGTTTTGTAAGAAGGGTTCCCCTGTTGCTATGAATTAAGACAGATTTCTTTCTAACTATGCTCACAAAATTTTAAGACTCATCAATCAACTTATACTAAATTTTGATTCTCTAGTTTTTAAAATAAAAGATTATTAATAACTTTATATGTTTGTATCTTTCTCCATTCTCTATCCCGTCCAGGCACTAGTTTTCTCTGTAAGGAGGGTACCCTCTTCATTATTTATTGGTAACAAAAGGTTATATAAAATAAAAAACATTTTTTTATGGTAGAGAATAAAATATCTTGATAATGTTTAAAAAGAGATATTTTCATCTGTTGACTACCTTGCAGATAGATACAAAAATTCTGAGGAAGGTTCTAGTGAACCAGAGCACGCATTTTATTCTGTTGTTATCTAATTTTAACCGCTGTATTTACAATCATTAAATAATAAAAATAAATTTGTAAAAAACAGTTCGAATAAAGTTCTATATAAAAATTTTATAATTCCATCATTTTTATTTCTGACTTAATAATGCTATATTATCTAATTTAATGTACGATATACAGTTGATAAACTTTAACAAACGTGTTATCACCATTTATAGTCTTTTTATATGTAAGGGGTTGTGATATATCTTTTTAAACTACTTACTTTTAGATAAAAAAAAAAAAAACTGATAAGATTGATCAACATTAGGACAGTGTTTCTTTATTTCTAACGTATGTTTTCCTTTTTTATATATTTCGCTCCCTTATGCTATCTTTCATGTGTTTAACGCTTCGACAGAAAACCCATGATAATTTGGAATGGATGTGGGGCTAAAGCGACTTAAAGTTTTCATGTTTGTGATAGCAAAAAAGCAACAAAATTCACCTATCATATGCCATAGTAATTTAGTTTTATTCTAGCTATCATATAAGAACAAGTTTATGTGACCAAAAATATTAGTTTCAAACTACTGAAATGTTTATATCTAAATTAATGCTTCACAAACAAACGTGAAAGTTCAATACTTTAATTCTAGTACTATTTTTAAAAAAAAAGAACAACAAAAACAAGAATGTCAACAACTGTTTTAGTAACGACAGCATGAACGTCAACACATGTTGACTGTTGGTCAAGATTTTAATAATTTTTTTCTTGCTTTGTTGGCAACAGTCAGTATATTAAATGCATAATTCAAATTATTAAAAAATTAATCATATATAAAGAAGACTTACCCAAGTATCCTAAAACACCAGTGAACCAATCCCATATGAACATTCTGTGTAGAGTGGTTTTCCTGTACTTTTATTTAACAAAAATGAAAACGGGAACGGGAAGCAGATTTAGTGGATTTGTATGTAAAGAATGTACAAGTGCGGCAGCGGCGTTGACTGATATCGCTGCTTAATAAGCTAAAAGAAAAATACAATAAAAAGAAATGTGTAAAAGAGAAATTTGGCACAGCAAAAGGCAAACAATTATGATATTTTCAAGATGTTTTAATATAAATATTAATTGATGAACAAAAGACTACAAACAAAATGTTTATATAAATATCGAAAGGGTACATAGGTTCTCATACAAAAATATATGTATGTAATTCTTAAGAGATTGAAAAATAGGCTGTGTTTGAAAAAAAAAGAATTATCAACTGAAGCAAAACCTTGACATATATTTACTCTTGTGGTGTGCTAGTTTATTAAAACAATGTTATTAATAACTTTTCATTTCAAAAGGAAATGTTCTAAATTGTTTTCATCTTGAATGACTTTTGCACTTTAGACTTTTATATATCGAATAATATACAATGGGACCACAACAACTTTTAGAATAATTATTAATTTCTCTTAGTGACACTGTAATTTAAATTTTAAAACATTTAACCGTTTGCTATATTTTTGACTAATCATTGAGATATTAATCACTCCACCACTGTCTACTCGACTATCAGCGAGCCAACCATCCAGTCAGCGTATTTGCAGTTTTCTTTGCTACTTTTTGTCATCCTCGAAATTTTTACGATATGCTGTAAGTCTTTTTTAATAATATGGCTTACCTAATATTAATAAATTAGAAATATTAATTTTCAGCTAAATGTTGAAAATTTAAAAATTATTTATACAAATAAGATTCGTTTTCTATTAATTTTTCACTAAATTCTCCCGTATTTTTTTACATTTAACCACGAATATTGAAAAAGAAGACACGACAGCAGCAGCTGGTAGCAGTTGTAAAAAAGTGTAGTATAAAGTAAACATCATTCACCACGTATGTTCAGTGCAGAAAAGAAAGAGATGATATAAGAAAATGTATATAAAATATTTTTGTTCTAAACATTTAAAAAATTATATACATCATTAAAGAAATTAATGTAAATTAAAAATAAGTAAACAGAACAACTATACATAAGAAATGCTTTTTAATTTTTGTTTTCATGCTTAAACGTAACGGCTCATACTGTAAAATTGGGTTGCCAGATCAAAACTTTAACCTTATTTTAAATATGATATTTTGTACATCTCCAAAATTTCGATGAAGAGGAAAGTGTCTTGCATTATTAGTTAATTTGCGTAAATGATATTTAATATTATTGTGAATGACAAATATATTTATAAATAATATAATTTAACAGGATATAAAGTCAATAACTAAACTTTGAATAGGGCGGGAAAATTGTAAAAGATGTATAGCCTGATAAGGAAATAATTTTAAATTTAAACTGACAAAATTTTTCAAAAATGAAATTCATGTAAATACTTATGTTTCATATTAAATTTAAAAGTTTTGTATTGCAGGTAAACTGGCAAAGATTCCCAAGAGACCTGATGGGCCACAAAACGCGTGTTTCTGATTAAAGTATCTTAAGTCTAAAATTACTGGCTAGTATTATTACAGAACCTGTGACGATAACGATAAAGATCCGCGAAATTGACTTACACTGACGTGTGCTACATAATCTAATAATTTAAATTCTTTCACGGATAAAATATTATGGCAGAATGCCAAGCGCTACACAATCTAAAATTTTAAATTCTTTCATAGTCTCAAGGGGTGCTATTAGAAATCAGCAAGATCAGTTTATGTTGTTCGACGCAGCGGGCAAAACACGACGCCTAACTCTATTTTTTCCATATTATGTGGAACAATGAAATAACTCCAATCAAAAAACAAATATATGGGGCGATAGAGATTTAAAAAATAAGAAAAAAAAAAACATTGAGTGAAAAAATTGGCACTCGCTCATATTTTTCAAGTTAGGGTCTCTGATTTTGTATCATTTAAAAGATTTTGATGAGATCTTTTAGAAAACACTAAAATTAAAAAAAAAACGCTTAATCCATTAAGAGCCGATGAAATTTTTATCTAAAATTATTATTTTATTTTTTGATTCTCTCTCATTCCAAAATTTTCTTTTTTGATTGAAGTTACTTCACTAAACTAGATTTACATATATAGTGAAGGGTATATAAGATTCGGCATAGCCGAATATAACACCCTTACTTGTTTTTTTAATTTAGAGAGGGGAGTATACAGTAAATAAGTTTAAACAACAGAAATTTGGCTTAGAATCTTTTAACTTTGCAAGTGTTTTTGTTTTAAGAATTAAAAGTAAACAAGCTAGTGATGGAACATTCAATGCAATGTACTTTTTTTCATACAATTTTAATAAGAATTTTTATATACAATTGTAAATGAGTTATACAGAACGGGTGAACTATTCGCTCAATGTTCTGTCTCAATGGTGCTGCGAGTTTGGTCTTGATGTTAACCCCGGCAAAACGGAGGTTATGCTCTTCACACGGAGATACAAGATCCCGATTTTTACTGCACCTAGGCTGCACGGTACTGTGCTAAGTGTAAGTAAAAGTGTGAAATACCTTGGAGTGATACTTGACCCCAAACTTCAATGGAAGGCAAACATTGCCGAAAGAGCTCGGAAGGCGACCTGCGCGCTCTATCTCTGCCAGAGAGCTCTAGGACCAAGATAGGGCCTTCAGCCTCGGATCATCTGCTGGCTCTACAAGGCAGTTATAGAGCCAAATATTCTCTATGGTGCTGTTTTTTGGTGGCCCGCTCTCGAAAAAACGGTCAACCAAAAGCCTCTTGATAAAGTCAGGAGAACAGCCGCCATTTTGATTACTGGGGCTCTCCGAACTACTTCGACAAAGGCTCTGTATGCTCTTCTCCACTGGTTACCCACCAAACTTCTGGTATTGCAACAGGCTAAATGCTGTGCAGCCAGACTTAATGCCCTCTTACGCTGGCTCAGGCTGGATATAGGGCACTCTAAGATTATCGATTTGGATGTACCACTGCCATCTATGGTGGATTACATCTCTTCTACTCCCGCTCTGGACCACGGATTTCAGACCCATATTCCGAGTAGAAAATTACGTAGTGATTAAAAAATGCAAAACATTTTATTTACATATTTTTTCTATTTGGTTACTTAGGTGTTCTTTTAAATATTTAGTTGTGGTTAATATCAGTGTGGTGGTTCATAGTGGTCTGTTGTTTTATCTATTTTTTTACTCTAGTACATTTACTTCAAAATGGTAGTATCTAATAACGTACAGTTTTTAAGTCTAACATATCATTTCTAAAGCCGCAAAAATTTTCTTCGCTAATTTTGGCGTTCATTTACTTTTTTACACTTGGAAGAATAATTTTGAAAATCTCTTTTTTACTCTCTAGTTACTAGTTTTGCAAAGTTTTAAAAAGAAAAGTAAAAATAAATAATTTCACTTGAAATGTAAGTTTATGTCGTAGCATTGTTTTGATAATGTTGGCACTAAGTCAATTAATAACAACTTTAACTTTTTTTAATTTAAAATCGCCTTTAAAATATACTTTTACGTGTTTATAGTACACAAAAAGTACACTTTCAAGAAAAGCGTACTTTAGAACTCATAGAATTTACTTTATTTATGATTATGAATATGGGCCATTATATATAACTTTTATAAACAAAACTACAAAAGTTATTTTTATTATTTATTACAATATTTTTTAGTGTAGTATTCAATAAAACTAATCTGGCAGCACTAACATGCGCCATCTAGTGTAATGTAGGTTATATACCATTGAATAGCCATAAAAATAACGAATAAGTTTTTAATTTTTTTCAGTGTATATAAAAGTTAAAAAAGTTGTATATTATTATTATTATTGTTATTATTATTATCAGAAGTGTTATTGAAAATTATAAAATTAAAAATATAATAAATTTAAAATTTATTCAACTTTTAGGATTTTGTAATGGAATAGTTAATACTTTTTTCTCATCATCGGTTTGCATAGATTTGAAATTAATCATTGTCTATGCCATGGCGTCTCATGGCTTGCAATGTAATATCTTCTACTTGAACATGATTGGGAGTCTCCAG